>OX422207.1:656159002-656759002 GCA_949130495.1 Sambucus nigra
AAGTCTAGAAATTTGCAAATTACTGTCTTATTCTCAAATCGGTAGTCCCGAGGCTGCGGGGTTTGTTCCTACGGGTTACATTGGCCCCGCGGGAGGTGTTGGTGCCACCCACGTGGCCGTTCGGGGGCTGTTTCAAGTTCTCACCCTCTAACACCATGTTTTTAAACCTAAGTCGAGAAATATGCAAATTTTCGTCGTATTCTCAAACCGTGAGTCCCGCGGATGCGGGGTCAGTTCCTACAAGTTATATTGGTCCCGTGGGAGGTGTTGGTGCCACCCACGGGGACGTTCAGGGGCTGTTTCGAGTTCTCACCCTCTAACGCCATGTTTTTAAGCCTAAGACTAACAAATATGAAAATTACTGTCGTATTCTCAAACCGGGAGTCCCGCAGCTCCGGGGACAGTTCCTACGATTTACATTGCCCCCGTGGGAGGTGTTGGCCCCACCCAAATGGCCGTTCGGGGGCTGTTTCGAGTTCTCAGCCTCTAACGCCAATACTTTAAGCCTAAGTCTAGAAATATGCAAATTACCGTCGTATTCTAAAATTCGGAGTCCCGCGGCTGCGGGTTCGTTACTACGAGTTACATTGGCCCCATGGGAGGTGTTAGTGCCACCTACGTGGCTGTTCGGGGGCTGTTTTGAGTTCTCACCCACTAACGCCATGCCTTTAAGACTAAGTCTAGAAATACGCAAATTACCATCGTATTCTCAAACCGGGAGTCCCGCGGCTGCGGTGTCATTTCCTACGAGTTACATTGGTCCCATGGGAGGTGTTGGTGCCACCCACGTGGCCATTCGGGGGCTATTTCGAGTTCTCACCCTCTAACATCATGTTTTTAATCCTAAGTCTAGAAATATGTAAATTACCATCGTATTCTCAAACCGGGAGTCCCGCGGCGGCGGGGTCAATTCCTACGAGCTACATTGGCCCCGTGGGAGGTGTTGGTGCCACCCACGTAGCCGTTCGGGGGCTGTTTCGAGTTCTCACCCTCTAACGCCCTGTTTTTAAGCCTAAGTTTAGAAATATGCAAATTATCGTCGTATTCTCAAATCGGGAGTCCCGCGGTAGCGCGGTGAGTTCCTACGAGTTACATTGGTCCCGTGGGAAGTTTTGGTGCCACCCACGTGGCCGTTCGGGGGCTGTTTCGAGTTCTCACCCTCTAACGCCATGTTTTTAAGCCTAAGTGTAAAAATATGAAAATTACCGTCGTATTCTCAAACCGGGAGTCCCGAGGCTGCGGGGTCAGTTCCTACTAGTTACATTTGTCCCGTGGGAGGTGTTGGTGCCACCCACGGGGACGTTCAGGGGATGTTTCGAGTTCTCACCCTCTAACGCCATGTTTTTAAGCCTAAGTCTAAAAATATGCAAATTACTCTCGTATTCTCAAACCGGGAGTCCCGCAGCTCCGGGGTCAGTTCCTATGATTTACATTGCCCCCGTGGGAGGTGTTGGCCCCACCCAAATGGCCGTTCGGGGGCTGTTTCGAGTTCTCAGCCTCTAACGCCAATACTTTAAGCCTAAGTCTAGAAATATGCAAATTACCGTCGTATTCTAAAATTGGGAGTCCCGCGGCTGCGGGTTCATTACTACGAGTTACATTGGCCCCGTGGGAGGTGTTGGTGCCACTCACGTGGCCGTTCGGGGGCTGTTTCGAGTTCACACCCTCTAATGCCATGTTTTTAAGCCTAAGTCTAGAAATATGCAAATTACCGTCGTATTCTCAAACCGGGAGTCCCGTAGCTACGGGGTCAGTTCATACGAGTTACATTGGTCCCGTGGGAGGTGTTGGTGCCACCCACAGGGACGTTCGGGGGCTGTTTCGAGTTCTCACCCTCTAACGCCATGTTTTTAGGCCAAAGTCTAGAAATTTGCAAATTACTGTCTTATTCTCAAATCGGTAGTCCCGAGGCTGCGGGGTTTGTTCCTACGGGTTACATTGGCCCCGCGGGAGGTGTTGGTGCCACCCACGTGGCCGTTCGGGGGCTGTTTCAAGTTCTCACCCTCTAACACCATGTTTTTAAACCTAAGTCGAGAAATATGCAAATTTTCGTCGTATTCTCAAACCGGGAGTCCCGCGAATGCGGGGTCAGTTCCTACAAGTTACATTGGTCCCGTGGGAGGTGTTGGTGCCACCCACGGGGACGTTCGGGAGCTGTTTCGAGTTCTCACCCTCTAACGCCATGTTTTTAAGCCTAAGTCTAACAAATATGCAAATTACTGTCGTATTCTCAAACCGGGAGTCCCGCAGCTCCGGGGACAGTTCCTACGATTTACATTGCCCCCCGTGGGAGGTGTTGGCCCCACCCAAATGGCCGTTCGGGGGCTGTTTCGAGTTCTCAGCCTCTAACGCCAATACTTTAAGCCTAAGTCTAGAAATATGCAAATTACCGTCGTATTCTAAAATTTGGAGTCCCGCGGCTGCGGGTTCATTACTACGAGTTACATTGGCCCCATGGGAGGTGTTAGTGCCACCTACGTGGCTGTTCGGGGGCTGTTTTGAGTTCTCACCCACTAACGCCATGCCTATAAGACTAAGTCTAGAAATACGCAAATTACCATCGTATTCTCAAACCGGGAGTCCCGCGGCTGCGGTGTCATTTCCTACGAGTTACATTGGTCCCATGGGAGGTGTTGGTGCCACCCACGTGGCCATTCGGCGGCTATTTCGAGTTCTCACCCTCTAACATCATGTTTTTAATCCTAAGTCTAGAAATATGTAAATTACCATCGTATTCTCAAACCGGGAGTCCCGCGGCGGCGGGGTCAATTCCTACGAGCTACATTGGCCCCGTGGGAGGTGTTGGTGCCACCCACGTAGCCGTTCGGGGGCTGTTTCGAGTTCTCACCCTCTAACGCCATGTTTTTAAGCCTAAGTTTAGAAATATGCAAATTATCGTCGTATTCTCAAATCGGGAGTCCCGCGGTAGCGCGGTGAGTTCCTACGAGTTACATTGGCCCCGTGGGAAGTTTTGGTGCCACCCACGTGGCCGTTCGGGGGCTGTTTCGAGTTCTCACCCTCTAACGCCATGTTTTTAAGCCTAAGTGTAAAAATATGAAAATTACCGTCGTATTCTCAAACTGGGAGTCCCGAGGCTGCGGGGTCAGTTCCTACTAGTTACATTTGTCCCATGGGAGGTGTTGGTGCCACCCACGGGGACGTTCAGGGGATGTTTCGAGTTCTCACCCTCTAACGCCATGTTTTTAAGCCTAAGTCTAAAAATATGCAAATTACTGTCGTATTCTCAAACCGGGAGTCCCGCAGCTCCGGGGTCAGTTCCTACGATTTACATTGCCCCCGTGGGAGGTGTTGGCCCCACCCAAATGGCCGTTCGGGGGCTGTTTCGAGTTCTCAGCCTCTAACGCCAATACTTTAAGCCTAAGTCTAGAAATATGCAAATTACCATCGTATTCTAAAATTGGGAGTCCCGCGGCTGCGGGTTCATTACTACGAGTTACATTGGCCCCGTGGGAGGTGTTGGTGCCACTCACGTGGCCGTTCGGGGGGCTGTTTCGAGTTCTCACCCTCTAATGCCATGTTTTTAAGCCTAAGTCTAGAAATTTGCAAATTACTGTCTTATTCTCAAATCGGTAGTCCCGAGGCTGCGGGGTTTGTTCCTACGGGTTACATTGGCCCCGCGGGAGGTGTTGGTGCCACCCACGTGGCCGTTCGGGGGCTGTTTCAAGTTCTCACCCTCTAACACCATGTTTTTAAACCTAAGTCGAGAAATATGCAAATTTTCGTCGTATTCTCAAACCGTGAGTCCCGCGAATGCGGGGTCAGTTCCTACAAGTTACATTGGTCCCGTGGGAGGTGTTGGTGCCACGCACGGGGACGTTCAGGGGCTGTTTCGAGTTCTCACCCTCTAACGCCATGTTTTTAAGCCTAAGTCTAACAAATATGCAAATTACTGTCGTATTCTCAAACCGGGAGTCCCGCAGCTCCGGGGACAGTTCCTACGATTTACATTGCCCCCGTGGGAGGTGTTGGCCCCACCCAAATGGCCGTTCGGGGGCTGTTTCGAGTTCTCAGCCTCTAACGCCAATACTTTAAGCCTAAGTCTAGAAATATGCAAATTACCGTCGTATTCTAAAATTTGGAGTCCCGCGGCTGCGGGTTCGTTACTACGAGTTACATTGGCCCCATGGGAGGTGTTAGTGCCACCTACGTGGCTGTTCGGGGGCTGTTTTGAGTTCTCACCCACTAACGCCATGCCTTTAAGACTAAGTCTAGAAATACGTAAATTACCATCGTATTCTCAAACCGGGAGTCCCGCGGCTGTGGTGTCAGTTCCTACGAGTTACATTGGTCCCATGGGAGGTGTTGGTGCCACCCACGTGGCCATTCGGGGGCTATTTCGAGTTCTCACCCTCTAACATCATGTTTTTAATCCTAAGTCTAGAAATATGTAAATTACCATCGTATTATCAAACCGGGAGTCCCGCGGCTGCGGGGTCAGTTCCTACTAGTTACATTTGTCCCGTGGGAGGTGTTGGTGCCACTCACGTGGCCGTTCGGGGGCTGTTTCGAGTTCTCACCCTCTAATGCCATGTTTTTAAGCCTAAGTCTAGAAATATGAAAATTACCGTCGTATTCTCAAACCGGGAGTCCCGTAGCTACGGGGTCAGTTCATACGAGTTACATTGGTCCCGTGGGAGGTGTTGGTGCCACCCACAGGGATGTTCGGGGGCTGTTTCGAGTTCTCACCCCCTAACGCCATGTTTTTAAGCCAAAATCTAGAAATTTGCAAATTACTGTCTTATTCTCAAATCGGTAGTCCCGAGGCTGCGGGGTTTGTTCCAACGGGTTACATTGCCCCGCGGGAGGTGTTGGTGCCACCCACGTGGCCGTTCGGGGGCTATTTCGAGTTCTAACCCTCTAACACCATGTTTTTAAACCTAAGTCGAGAAATATGCAAATTTTCGTCGTATTCTCAAACCGGGAGTCCCGCGGCTGCGGGGTAAGTTCCTACGAGTTACATTGGTCCCGTGGGAGGTGTTGGTGCAACCCACGGGGACGTTCGGGAGCTGTTTCGAGTTCTCACCCTCTAACGCCATGCTTTTAAGACTAAGTCTAGAAATGTGCAAATTACTGTCGTATTATCAAATCGATAGTCCCGCGGCTACGGGGTCTGTTCCTACGAGTTACATTGGCCCCGCGGGAGGTGTTGGTGCCACCCATGTGGCCGTTCGGGTGCTGTTTCGAGTTCTCACCCTCTAACGCCATGTTTTTAAGCCTATGTCGAGAAATATGCAAATTACAGTCGTATTCTCAAACCGAGAGTCCCGCGGCAGCGGGGTAAGTTCCTACGAGTTACATTGGTCCCGTGGGAGGTGTTGGTGCCACCCACGGGGACGTTCGGGGGCTGTTTTGAGTTCTCCCCCTCTAACTCCATGTCTTTTTTCCTAAGTCTAGAAATATGCAAATTCCCATCGTATTCTCAAACCGGGAGTCCATCGGCTGCGGGGTCAGTTCCTACGAGTTACATTGTTCCCGTGGGAGGTGTTGGTTCCACCCACGTGGCCGTTCGGGGGCTATTTCGAGTTCTCACCCTCTAACGCCATGTTTTTAAGCCTAAGTCTTGTAATATGCAAATTACCGTCATGTTCTCAAACCGGGAGTCCCACGGCGGCGGGGTCAATTCCTACGAGCTACATTGGTCCCGTGGGAGGTGTTGGTGCCACCCACGTAGCCGTTCGGGGGCTGTTTCAAGTTCTCACCCTCTAACGCCATGTTTTAAGCCTAAGTCTAGAAATATGCAAATTACCAACGTATTCTCAAACCGGGAGTCTCGCGGCGGCGGGGTCAGTTCCTACGAGTTACATTGGCCCCATGGGAGGTGTTAGTGCCACCTACGTGGCTGTTCGGGGGCTGTTTTGAGTTCTCACCCACTAACGCCATGCCTTTAAGACTAAGTCTAGAAATACGCAAATTACCATCGTATTCTCAAATCGGGAGTCCCGCGGCTGCGGTGTCAGTTCCTACGAGTTACATTGGTCCCGTGGGAGGTGTTGGTGCCATCCACGTGGCCATTCGGGGGATATTTCGAGTTCTCACCCTCAAACATCATGTTTTTAATCCTAAGTCTAGAAATATGAAAATTACCATCGTATTCTCAAACCGGGAGTCCCGCGACGGCGGGGTCAATTCCTACGAGCTACATTGGCCCCGTGGGAGTTGTTGGTGCCACCCACGTAGCCGTTCGGGGGTTGTTTCGAGTTCTCACCCTCTAACGCCATGTTTTTAAGCCTAAGTTTAGAAATATGCAAATTATCGTCGTATTCTCAAATCAGGAGTCCCGCGGTAGCGGGGTCAGTTCCTACGAGTTACATTGGCCCCGTGGGAAGTTTTGGTGCCACCCACGTGGCCGTTCGGGGGCTGTTTCGAGTTCTCACCCTATAACGCCATGTTTTTAAGCCTAAGTGTAAAAATATGAAAATTACCATCATATTCTTAAACCGGGAGTCCCGCGGCTGCGGGGTCAGTTCCTACTAGTTACATTGGTCCCGTGGGAGGTGTTGGTGCCACCCACGGGGACGTTCAGGGGCTGTTTCGAGTTCTCACCCTCTAACGCCATGTTTTTTAGCCTAAGTCTAGAAATATGCAAATTACTGTCGTATTCTCAAACCGGGAGTCCCGAAGCTCCGGGGTGAGTTCCTACGATTTACATTGGCCCCGTGGGAGGTGTCGGCCCCACCCAAATGGCCGTTCGGGGGCTGTTTCGAGTTCCCAGCCTCTAACGCCAATACTTTAAGCCTAAGCCTAGAAATATGCAAATTACCGTCGTATTTTAAAATCGGGAGTCCCGCGGCTGATGGTTCATTACTACGAGTTACATTGGCCCCGTGGGAGGTGTTGGTGCCACTCACGTGGCCGTTCGGGGGCTGTTTCGAGTTCTCACCCTCAAATGCCATGTTTTTAAGCCTAAGTCTAGAAATATACAAATTACCGTCGTATTCTCAAATCGGGAGTCCCGTAGCTACGGGGTGAGTTCATACGAGTTACATTGGTCCCGTGGGAGGTGTTGGTGCCACCCATAGGGACGTTCGGGGGCTGTTTCGAGTTCTCACCCTCTAACGCCATGTTTTTAAGCCAAAGTCTAGAAATTTGCAAATTACTGTCGTATTCTCAAATTGGTAGTCCCGCGGCTACGGGGTTTGTTTCTACGAGTTACATTGGCCCCGCGGGAGGTGTTGGTGGCACCCACGTGGCCGTTCGGGTGCTGTTTCGAGTTCTAACCCTCTAACGCCATGTTTTTAAACCTAAGTCGAGAAATATGCAAATTTATGTCGTATTCTCAAACCGTGAGTCCCGCGGCTGCGGGGTAAGTTCCTACGAGTTACATTGGTCCCGTGGGAGGTGTTGGTGCCACCCACGGGGACGTTCGAGGGATGTTTCGAGTTATCCCCCTCTAACGCCATGCTTTATGCTTAAGTCTAGAAATATGCAAATTACCATCGTATTCTCAAACCAGGTGGCTCGCGGCTTCGGAGCCAGTTCCTACGAGTTACATTGGTCCCGTGGGAGGTGTTGGTTCCACCCACGTGGCCGTTCGGGGGCTGTTTCGACTTCTCACCCTCTAACGCCATGTTTTTAAGCCTAAGTCTTGTAATATGCAAATTACCGTCGTATTCTCAAACAGGGTGTCCCGCGGCTGCAGGGTCAGTTCCTACGAGTTACATTGGCCCCGTGGGAGGTGTTGGTGCCACCCACTTGGCCGTTCGGGGGCTGTTTTGATTTCTCACCCTCTAACACCATGTCTTTAAGACTAAGTCTAGAAATATGCAAATTACCATTGTATTCTCAAACCGGGAGTCCCGAAGCTGCGGGGTCAGTTCCTACGAGCTACATTAGCCCCGTGGGAGGTGTTGGTGCCACTCACGTGGCCGTTCGGGGACCGTTTCGAGTTCTCACCCTCTAACGCCATGTTTTTAAGCCGAAGTCTAGAAATATGCAAATTACCATCGTATTCTCAAACCGGGAGTCCCGCGGCTGCGGGGTAAGTTCCTACGAGTTACATTGGTCCCGTGGGAGGTGTTGGTGCCACCCACGGGGACGTTCGAGGGCTATTTCGAGTTCTCCTCTGTAATGCCATGTTTTTAAGCCTAAGTCTTGGAATATGCAAATTACCGTCCTATTCTCAAATAGGGAGTCCCGCGGCTGCGGGTTCATTACTACGAGTTACATTGGCCCCGTGGGAGGTGTTGGTGCCACTCACGTGGCCGTTCGGGGGCTGTTTCGAGTTCTCACCCTCTAATGCCATGTTTTTAAGCCTAAGTCTAGAAATATGCAAATTACCGTCGTATTCTCAAACCGGGAGTCCCATAGCTGCGGGGTCAGTTCCTACGAGTTACATTGGCCCCGTGGGAGGTGTTGGTGCCACCCACGTGGCCGTTCGGGGGATGTTTTGAGTTCTCACCCTCTAACGCCATGTCTTTAAGACTAAGTCTAGAAATACGCAAATTACCATCGTATTCTCAAACCGGGAGTCTCGCTGCGGCGGGGTCAGTTCCTACGAGTTACATTGGCCCCATGGGAGGTGTTAGTGCCACCTACGTGGCTGTTCGGGGGCTGTTTTGAGTTCTCACCCACTAACGCCATGACTTTAAGACTAAGTCTAGAAATACGCAAATTACCATCGTATTCTCAAACCGGGAGTCCCACGGCTGCGGTGTCAGTTCCTACGAGTTACATTGGTCCCCTGGGAGGTGTTAGTGCCACCCACGTGGCCATTCGGGGGCTATTTCGAGTTCTCAGCCTCAAACATCATGTTTTTAATCCTAAGTCTAGAAATATGAAAATTACCATCATATTCTCAAACCGGGAGTCCCGCGGCGGCGGGGTCAATTCCTACGAGCTACATTGGCCCCGTGGGAGGTGTTGGTGCCACCCACGTAGCCGTTCGGGGGCTGTTTCGAGTTCTCACCCTCTATCGCCATGTTTTTAAGCCTAAGTTTAGAAATATGCAAATTATCGTCGTATTCTCAAATCGGGAGTCCCGCGGTAGCGCGGTGAGTTCCTACGAGTTACATTGGCCCCATGGGAAGTTTTGGTGCCACCCACGTGGCCGTTCGGGGGCTGTTTCGAGTTCTCACCCTCTAACGCCATGTTTTTAAGCGTAAGTGTAAAAATATGAAAATTACCATCGTATTCTCAAACCGGGAGTCCCGAGGCTGCGGGGTCAGTTCCTACTAGTTACATTTGTCCCGTGGGAGGTGTTGGTGCCACCCACGGGGACGTTCAGGGGCTATTTCGAGTTCTCACCCTCTAACGCCATGTTTTTAAGCCTAAGTCTAAAAATATGCAAATTACTGTCGTATTCTCAAACCGGGAGTCCCGCAGCTCCGGGGTCAGTTCCTACGATTTACATTGCCCCCGTGGGAGGTGTTGGCCCCACCCAAATGGCCGTTCGGGTCTGTTTCGAGTTCTCAGCCTCTAACGCCAATACTTTAAGCCTAAGTCTAGAAATATGCAAATTACCGTCGTATTCTAAAATTGGGAGTCCCGCGGCTGCGGGTTCGTTACTACGAGTTACATTGGCCCCGTGGGAGGTGTTGGTGCCACTCACGTGGCCGTTCGGGGGCTGTTTTGAGTTCTCACCCTCTAATGCCATGTTTTTAAGCCTAAGTCTAGAAATATGCAAATTACCGTCGTATTCTCAAACTGGGAGTCCCGTAGCTACGGGGTCAGTTCATACGAGTTACATTGGTCCCGTGGGAGGTGTTGGTGCCACCCACAGGGATGTTCGGGGGCTGTTTCGAGTTCTCACCCTCTAACGCCATGTTTTTAAGCCAAAGTCTAGAAATTTGCAAATTACTGTCTTATTCTCAAATCGGTAGTCCCGCGGCTGCGGGGTTTGTTCCTACGGGTTACATTGGCTCCGCGGGAGGTGTTGGTGCCACCCACGTGGCCGTTCGGGTGCTGTTTCGAGTTCTAACCCTCTAACGCCATGTTTTTAATCCTAAGTCGAGAAATATGCAAATTTTCGTCGTACTCTCAAACCGGGAGTCCCGCGGCTGCGGGGTAAGTTCCTACGAGTTACATTGATCCCGTGGGAGGTGTTGGTGCCACCCACGGGGACGTTCGGGAGCTATTTCGAGTTCTCACCCTCTAACGCCATGCTTTTAAGACTAAGTCTAGAAATGTGCAAATTACTGTCGTATTATCAAATCGATAGTCCCGCGGCTACGGGGTCTGTTCCTACGAGTTACATTGGCCCCGCGGGAGGTGTTGGTGCCACCCATGTGGCCGTTCGGGTGCTGTTTCGAGTTCTCACCCTATAACGCCATGTTTTTAAGCCTATGTCGAGAAATATACAAATTACAGTCGTATTCTCAAGCCGAGAGTCCCGCGGCAGCGGGGTAAGTTCCTACGAGTTACATTGGTCCCGTGGGAGGTGTTGGTGCCACCCACGGAGACGTTCGGGGGGCTGTTTTGAGTTCTCCCCCTCTAACTCCAAGTCTTTATTCCTAAGTCTAGAAATATTCAAATTCCCATCATATTCTCAAACCGGGAGTCCATCGGCTGCGGGGTCAGTTCCTACGACTTACATTGGTCCCGTGGGAGGTGTTGGTTCCACCCACGTGGCCGTTCGGGGGCTATTTCGAGTTCTCACCCTCTAACACCATGTTTTTAAGCCTAAGTCTAGAAATATGCAAATTACCGTCGTATTCTCAAACCGGGGGTCCCACGGCGGCGGGGTCAATTCCTACGAGCTACATTGGCCCCGTGGGAGGTGTTGGTGCCACCCACGTAGCCGTTCGGGGGCTGTTTCAAGTTCTCACCCTCTAACGCCATGTTTTAAGCCTAAGTGTAGAAATATGCAAATTACCATCGTATTCTCAAACCGGGAGTCTCGCGGCGGCGGGGTCAGTTCCTACGAGTTACATTGGCCCCATGGGAGGTGTTATTGCCACCTACGTGGTTGTTCGGGGGCTGTTTTGAGTTCTCACCCACTAATGCCATGCCTTTAAGACTAAGTCTAGAAATACGCAAATTACCATCGTATTCTCAAACCGGGAGTCCCGCGGCTGTGGTGTCAGTTCCTACGAGTTACATTGGTCCCGTGGGAGGTGTTGGTGCCACCCACGTGGCCATTCGGGGGCTATTTCGAGTTCTCACCCTCTAACATCATGTTTTTAATCCTAAGTCTAGAAATATGCAAATTACCAACGTATTCTCAAACCGGGAGTCTCGCGGCGGCGGGGTCAGTTCCTACGAGTTACATTGGCCCCATGGGAGGTGTTATTGCCACCTACGTGGTTGTTCGGGGGCTGTTTTGAGTTCTCACCCACTAATGCCATGCCTTTAAGACTAAGTCTAGAAATACGCAAATTACCATCGTATTCTCAAACCGGGAGTCCCGCGGCTGTGGTGTCAGTTCCTACGAGTTACATTGGTCCCGTGGGAGGTGTTGGTGCCACCCACGTGGCCATTCGGGGGCTATTTCGAGTTCTCACCCTCTAACATCATGTTTTTAATCCTAAGTCTAGAAATATGCAAATTACCATCGTATTCTCAAACCGGGAGTCCCGCGGCGGCGGGGTCAATTCCTACGAGCTACATTGGCCCCGTGGGAGGTGTTGGTGCCACCCACGTAGCCATTCGGGGGCTGTTTCGAGTTCTCACCCTCTAACGCCATGTTTTTAAGCCTAAGTTTAGAAATATGCAAATTATCGTCGTATTCTCAAATCGGGAATCCCGCGGTAGCGCGGTGAGTTCCTACGAGTTACATTGGCCCCGTGGGAAGTTTTGGTGCCACCCACGTGGCCGTTCGGGGGCTGTTTCGAGTTCTCACCCTCTAACGCCATGTTTTTAAGCCTAAGTGTAAAAATATGAAAATTACCGTCGTATTCTCAAACCGGGTGTCCCGCGGCTGCGGGGTCAGTTCCTACAAGTTACATTGGTCCCGTGGGAGGTGTTGGTGCCACCCACGGGGACGTTCAGGGGCTGTTTTGAGTTCTCACCCTCTAACGCCATGTTTTTAAGCCTAAGTCTAACAAATATGCAAATTACTGTCGTATTCTCAAACCGGGAGTCCCGCAGCTCCGGGGACAGTTCCTATGATTTACATTGCCCCGTGGGAGGTGTTGGCCCCACCCAAATGGCCGTTCGGGGGCTGTTTCGAGTTCTCAGCCTCTAACGCCAATACTTTAAGCCTAAGTCTAGAAATATGCAAATTACCGTCATATTCTAAAATTAGGAGTCCCGCGGCTGCGGGTTCATTACTACGAGTTACATTGGCCCCATGGGAGGTGTTAGTGCCACCTACGTGGCTGTTCGGGGGCTGTTTTGAGTTCTCACCCACTAACGCCATGCCTTTAAGACTAAGTCTAGAAATACGCAAATTACCATCGTATTCTCAAACCGGGAGTCCCGCGGCTGCGGTGTCATTTCCTACGAGTTACATTGGTCCCATGGGAGGTGTTGGTGCCACCCACGAGGCCATTCGGGGGCTATTTCGAGCTCTCACCCTCTAACATCATGTTTTTAATCCTAAGTCTAGAAATATGTAAATTACCATCGTATTCTCAAACCGGGAGTCCCGCGGCGGCGGGGTCAATTCCTACGAGCTACATTGGCCCCGTGAGAGGTGTTGGTGCCACCCACGTAGCCGTTCGGGGGCTGTTTCGAGTTCTCACCCTCTAACGCCATGTTTTTAAGCCTAAGTTTAGAAATATGCAAATTATCGTCGTATTCTTAAATCGGGAGTCCCGCGGTAGCGCGGTGAGTTCCTACGAGTTACATTGGCCCCGTGGGAAGTTTTGGTGCCACGCACGTGGCCGTTCGGGGGCTGATTCGAGTTTTCACCCTCTAACCCCATGTTTTTAAGCCTAAGTGTAAAAATATGAAAATTACCGTCGTATTCTCAAACCGAGAGTCCCGAGGCTGCGGGGTCAGTTCCTACTAGTTACATTTGTCCCGTGGGAGGTGTTGGTGCCACCCACGGGGACGTTCAGGGGATGTTTCGAGTTCTCACCCTCTAACGCCCTGTTTTTAAGCCTAAGTCTAAAAATATGCAAATTACTGTCTTATTCTCAAACCGGGAGTCCCGCAGCTCCGGGGTCAGTTCCTACGATTTACATTGCCCCCGTGGGAGGTGTTGGCCCCACCCAAATGGCCGTTCGGGGGCAGTTTCGAGTTCTCAGCCTCTAACGCCAATACTTTAAGCCTAAGTCTAGAAATATGCAAATTACCGTCGTATTCTAAAATAGGGAGTCCCGCGGCTGCGGGTTCATTACTACGAGTTACATTGGCCCCGTGGGAGGTGTTGGTGCCACTCACGTGGCCGTTCGGGGGCTGTTTCGAGTTCTCACCCTCTAATGCCATGTTTTTAAGCCTAAGTCTAGAAATATGCAAATTACCGTCGTATTCTCAAACCAGGAGTCCCGTAGCTACGGGGTCAGTTCATACGAGTTACATTGGTCCCGTGGGAGGTGTTGGTGCCACCCACAGGGACGTTCGGAGGCTGTTTCGAGTTCTCACCCTCTAACGCCATGTTTTTAAGCCAAAGTCTAGAAATTTGCAAATTATTGTCTTATTCTCAAATCGGTAGTCCCGGGGATGCGAGGTTTGTTCCTACGGGTTACATTGGCCCCGCGGGAGGTGTTGGTGCCACCCACGTGGCCGTTCGGGTGCTGTTTCGAGTTCTAACCCTCTAACGCCATGTTTTTAAACCTAAGTCGAGAAATATGCAAATTTTCATCGTATTCTCAAACCGGGAGTCCCGCGGCTGCGGGGTAAGTTCCTACGAGTTACATTGGTCCCGTGGGAGGTGTTGGTGCCACCCACGGGGACGTTCGGGAGCTGTTTCGAGTTCTCACCCTCTAACGCCATGCTTTTAAGACTAAGTCTAGAAATGTGCAAATTACTGTCGTATTATGAAATCGATAGTCCCGCGGCTACGGGGTCTGTTCCTACGAGTTACATTGGCCCCGTGGGAGGTGTTGGTGCCACCCATGTGGCCGTTCGGGTGCTGTTTGGAGTTCTCACCCTCTAACGCCATGTTTTTAAGCCTATGTCGAGAAATATGCAAATTACAGTCGTATTCTCAAACCGAGAGTCCCGCGGCAGCGGGGTAAGTTCCTACGAGTTACATTGGTCCCGTGGGAGGTGTTGGTGCCACCCACGGGGACGTTCGGGGGCTGTTTTGAGTTCTCCCCCTATAACTCCATGTCTTTATTCCTAAGTCTAGAAATATGCAAATTCCCATCGTATTCTCAAACCGGGAGTCCATCGGCTGCGGGGTCAGTTCCTACGAGTTACATTGGTCCCGTGGGAGGTGTTGGTTCCACCCACGTGGCCGTTCGGGGGCTATTTCGAGTTCTCACCCTCTAACGCCATGTTTTTAAGCCTAAGTCCTGTAATATGCAAATTACCGTCGTATTCTCAAACCGGGAGTCCCACGGCGGCGGGGTCAATTCCTACGAGCTACATTGGTCCCGTGGGAGGTGTTGGTGCCACCCACGTAGCCGTTCGGGGGCTGTTTCAAGTTCTCACCCTCTAACGCCATGTTTTAAGCCTAAGTCTAGAAATATGCAAATTACCATCGTATTCTCAAACCGGGAGTCTCGCGGCGGCGGGGTCAGTTCCTACGAGTTACATTGGCTCCATGGGAGGTGTTAGTGCCACCTACGTGGCTGTTCGGGGGCTGTTTTGAGTTCTCACCCACTAACGCCATGCCTTTAAGACTAAGTCTAGAAATACGCAAATTACCATCGTATTCTCAAACCGGGAGTCCCGCGGCTGTGGTGTCAGTTCCTACGAGTTACATTGATCCCGTGGGAGGTGTTGGTGCCACCCACGTGGCCATTCGGGGGCTATTTCGAGTTCTCACCCTCTAACATCATGTTTTTAATCCTAAGTCTAGAAATATGCCAATTACATCGTATTCTCAAACCGGGAGTCCCGCGGCGGCGGGGTCAATTCCTACGAGCTACATTGGCCCCGTGGGAGGTGTTGGTGCCACCCACGTAGCCGTTCGGGGGCTGTTTCGAGTTCTCACCCTCTAACGCCATGTTTTTAAGCCTAAGTTTAGAAATATGCAAATTATCGTCTTATTCTCAAATCGGGAGTCCCGCGGTAGCGCGGTGAGTTCCTACGAGTTACATTGGCCCCGTGGGAAGTTTTGGTGCCACCCACGTGGCCGTTCGGGGGCTGTTTCGAGTTCTAACCTTCTAACGCCATGTTGTTCAACCTAAGTCGAGAAATATGCAAATTTCCATCGTATACTCAAACCGGGAGTCCCGCGGCTGCGGGGTAAGTTCCTACGAGTTACATTAGTCCCGTGGGAGGTGTTGGTGCCACCCACGGGGACGTTCGAGTGTTGTTTCGAGTTCTCCCCCTCTAACGCCATGTCTTTATGCTTAAGTCTAGAAATATGCAAATTACCATCGTATTCTAAAAATCGGGAGTCCCGCGGCTGCGGAGCCAGTTCCTACGAGTTACATTGGCCCCGCGGGAGGTGATTGTGCCACCCATGTGGCCGTTCGGGTGCTGTTTCGAGTTCTCACCCTCTAACGCCATGTTTTTAATCCTAAGTCGAGAAATATGCAAATTACAGTCGTATTCTCAAACCGAGAGTCCCGCGGCAGCGGGGTAAGTTCCTGCGAGTTACATTGGTCCCGTGGGAGGTGTTGGTGCCACCCACTGGGACGTTCGGGGGCTGTTTCGAGTTCTCCCCCTCTAACTCCATGTCTTTATTCCTAAGTCTAGAAATATGTAAATTACCATCGTATTCTCAAACGGGAGTCCAGCGGCTGCGGCGTCAGTTCCTACGAGTTACATTGGTCCCGTGGGAGGTGTTGGTTCCACCCACGTGGCCGTTCGGGGGCTATTTCGAGTTCTCACCCTCTAACACCATGTTTTTAAGCCTAAGTCTAGAAATAGGCAAATTACCGTCGTATTCTCAAACCGGGAGTCCCACGGCAGCGGGGTCAATTCCTACGAGCTACATTGGCCCCGTGGGAGGTGTTGGTGCCACCCACGTAGCCGTTCGGAGGTTGTTTCGAGTTCTCACCCTCTAACGCCATATTTTAAGCCTAATTCTAGAAATATGCAAATTACCATCGTATTCTCAAACCAGGAGTCTCGCGGCGGCGGGGTCAGTTCCTACGAGTTACATTGGCCCCATGGGAGGTGTTAGTGCCACCTACGTGGCTGTTCGGGGGCTGTTTTGAGTTCTCACCCACTAACGCCCTGCCATTAAGACTAAGTCTAGAAATACGCAAATTACCATCGTATTCTCAAACCGGGAGTCCCGCGGCTGCGGTGTCAGTTCCTACGAGTTACATTGGTCCCGTGGGAGGTGTTGGTGCCACCCACGTGGCCATTCGGGGGTTATTTCGAGTTCTCACCCTCAAACATCATGTTTTTAATCCTAAGTCTAGAAATATGAAAATTACAGTCGTATTCTGAAACAGGGAGTCCCGCGGCTGCAGGGTCAGTTCCTACGAGTTACATTGGCCCCGTGGGAGGTGTTGGTGCCACCCACGTAGCCGTTCGGGGGTTGTTTCGAGTTCTTACCCTCTAACGCCATGTTTTTAAGCCTAAGTTTAGAAATATGCAAATTATCGTCGTATTCTCAAATCGGGAGTCCAGCGGTAGCGGGGTCAGTTCCTACGAGCTACATTAGCCCCGTGGGAGGTGTTGGTGCCACTCACGTGGCCGTTCGGGGACCGTTTTGAGTTCTCACCCTCTAACGCCATGTTTTTAAGCCGATGTCTAGAAATATGCAAATTACCATCGTATTCTCAAACCGGGAGTCCCGCGGCTGCGGGGTAAGTTCCTACGAGTTACATTGGTCCCGTGGGAGGTATTGGTGCCACCCACGGGGATGTTCGAGGGCTATTTCGAGTTCTCCCCTGTAACGCCATGTTTTTAAGCCTAAGTCTTGGAATATGCAAATTACCGTCCTATTCTCAAATAGGGAGTCCGGCTGCTGCGGGTTCATTACTACGAGTCACATTGGCCCCGTGGGAGGTGTTGGTGCCACTCACGTGGCCGTTCGGGGGCTGTTTCGAGTTCTCACCCTCTAATGCCATGTTTTTAAGCCTAAGTCTAGAAATATGCAAATTACCGTCGTATTCTCAAACCGGTTGTCCCATAGCTGCGGGGTCAGTTCCTACGAGTTACATTGGCCCCGTGGGAGGTGTTGGTGCCACCCACGTGGCCGTTCCGGGGCTGTTTTGAGTTCTCACCCTCTAACGCGATGTCTTTAAGACTAAGTCTAGAAATACGCAAATTACCATCGTATTCTCAAACCGGGAGTCTCGCGGCGGCGGGGTCAGTTCCTACGATTTACATTGGCCCCATGGGAGGTGTTAGTGCCACCTACGTGGCTGTTCGGGGGCTATTTTGAGTTCTCACCCACTAACGCCATGCCTTTAAGACTAAGTCTAGAAATACGCAAATTACCATCGTATTCTCAAACCGGGAGTCCCACGGCTGCGGTGTTAGTTCCTACGAGTTACATTGGTCCCGTGGGAGGTGTTGGTGCCACCCACGTGGCCATTCGGGGGCTATTTCGAGTTCTCACCCTCAAACATCATGTTTTTAATCCTAAGTCTAGAAATATGAAAATTACCATCGTATTCTCAAACCGGGAGTCCCGCGGCGGCGGGGTCAATTCCTACGAGCTACATTGGCCCCGTGGGAGTTGTTGGTGCCACCCACGTAGCCGTTCGGGGGTTGTTTCGAGTTCTCACCCTCTAACGCCATGTTTTTAAGCCTAAGTTTAGAAATATGCAAATTATCGTCGTATTCTCAAATCGAGAGTCCCGCGGTAGCGGGGTCAGTTCCTACGAGTTACATTGGCCCCGTGGGAAGTTTTGGTGCCACCCACGTGGCGGTTCGGGGGCTGTTTCGATTTCTCACGCTATAACGCCATGTTTTTAAGCCTAAGTGTAAAAATATGAAAATTACCATCGTATTCTCAAACCGGGAGTCCCGCGGCTGCGGGGTCAGTTCCTACTAGTTACATTGGTCCCGTGGGAGGTGTTGGTGCCACCCACGGGGACGTTCAAGGGCTGTTTCGAGTTCTCACCCTCTAACGCCATGTTTTTTAGCCTAAGTCTAGAAATATGCAAATTACTGTCGTATTCTCAAACCGGGACTCCCGAAGCTCCGGGGTGATTTCCTACGATTTACATTGGCCCCGTGGGAGGTGTCGGCCCCACCCAAATGGCCGTTCGGGGGCTGTTTCGAGTTCCCAACCTCTAACGCCAATACTTTAAGCCTAAGTCTAGAAATATGCAAATTACCGTCGTATTCTAAAATCGGGAGTCCCGCGGCTGATGGTTCATTACTACGAGTTACATTGGCCCCGTGGGAGGTGTCGGTGCCACTCACGTGGCCGTTCGGGGGCTGTTTCGAGTTCTCACCCTCTAATGCCATGTTTTTAAGCCTAAGTCTAGAAAAATATACAAATTACCGTCGTATTCTCAAATCGGGTGTCCCGTAGCTACGGGGTGAGTTCATACGAGTTACATTGGTCCCGTGGGAGGTGTTGGTGCCACCCACAGGGACGTTCGGGGGCTGTTTCGAGTTCTCACCCTCTAACGCCATGTTTTTAAGCCAAAGTCTAGAATTTTGCAAATTACTGTCGTATTCTCAAATCGGTAGTCCCGCGGCTACGGGGTTTGTTTCTACGAGTTACATTGGCCCCGCGGGAGGTGTTGGTGCCACCCATGTGGCCGTTCGGGTGCTGTTTCGAGTTCTAACCCTCTAACGCCATGTTTTTAAACCTAAGTCGAGAAATATGCAAATTTCCATCGTATTCTCAAACCGTGAGTCCCGCGGCTGCGGGGTAAGTTCCTACGAGTTACATTGGTCCCGTGGGAGGTGTTGGTGCCACCCACGGGGACGTTCGAGGGATGTTTCGAGTTCTCCCCCTCTAACGCCATGTCTTTATGCTTAAGTCTAGAAATATGCAAATTACCATCGTATTCTCAAACCAGGAGTCCCGCGGCTGCGGAGCCAGTTCCTACGAGTTACATTGGTCCCGTGGGAGGTGTTGGTTCCACCCACGTGGCCGTTCGGGGGCTGTTTCGAGTTCTCACCCTCTAACGCCATGTTTTTAAGCCTAAGTCTTGTAATATGCAAATTACCATCGTATTCTCAAACAGGGAGTCCCGCGGCTGCAGGGTCAGTTCCTACGAGTTACATTGGCCCCGTGGGAGGTGTTGGTGCCACCCACTTGGCCGTTCGGGGTCTGTTTTGAGTTCTCACCCTCTAACACCATGTCTTTAAGACTAAGTCTAGAAATATGCAAATTACCATCGTATTCTCAAACCGGGAGTCCCGAAGCTGCGGGGTCAGTTCCTACGAGCTACACTAGCCCCGTGGGAGGTGTTGGTGCCACTCACGTGGCCGTTCGGGGACCGTTTCGAGTTCTCACCCTCTAACGCCATGTTTTTAAGCCGAAGTCTAGAACTATGCAAATTACCATCGTATTCTCAAACCGGGAGTCCCGCGACTGCGGGGTAAGTTCCTACGAGTTACATTGGTCCCGTGGGAGGTGTTGGTGCCACCCACGGGGCCGTTCGAGGGCTATTTCGAGTTCTCCCCTGTAACGCCATGTTTTTAAGCCTAAGTCTTGGAATATGCAAATTACCGTCCTATTCTCAAATAGGGAGTCCCGCGGCTGCGGGTTCATTACTACGAGTTACATTGGCCCCGTGGGAGGTGTTGGTGCCACTCACGTGGCCGTTCGGGGGCTGTTTCGAGTTCTCACCGTCTAATGCCATGTTTTTAAGCCTAAGTCTAGAAATATGCAAATTACCGTCGTATTCTCAAACCGGGAGTCCCATAGCTGCGGGGTCAGTTCCTACGAGTTACATTGGCCCCGTGGGAGGTGTTGGTGCCACCCACGTGGCCGTTCGGCGACTGCTTTGAGTGCTCACCCTCTAACGCCATGTCTTTAAGACTAAGTCTAGAAATATGCAAATTACCATCGTATTCTCAAACCGGGAGTCCCATGGCTGCGACGTCAGTTCCTACGAGTTACATTGGCCCCATGGGAGGTGTTGGTGCCACCCACGGGGACGTTAGGGGGCTGTTTCGAGTTCTCACCCTCTAACGTCATGTTTTTAATAATAAGTCTTGGAATACGCAAATTACCGTCGTATTCTCAAACAGGGAGTCCCGCGGCTGCGGGGTCAGTTCCTACGAGTTACATTTGCCCAGTGGGAGGTGTTGGTACCACCCACAGGGACATTTGGGGGCTGTTTCGCGTTCTCACCCTCTAACGCCATGTTTTAAACCTAAGTCTTGAAATATGTAAATTACGGTCGTATTCTCAAATCGGGAGTCCCGCGGCTGTGGGGTCAGTTCCTACGAGTTACATTGGCCCCATGGGAGGTGTTGGTGTCACCCTCGGGGACGTTCGGGGGCTATTTCGAGTTATCACCCTCTAACGCCATGTTGTTAAGCCTAAGTCTAGAAATATGCAAATTACTGTCGTATTCTCAAACCGGGAGTCCCGCGGCTTCGAGGTCAGTTCCTACGAGTTACATTGGTCCCGTGGGAGGTGTTGGTGCCACCCACGGGGACGTTCGAGGGCTGTTTCGAGTTCTCACCCTCTAACACCATGTTGTTAAGCCTAAGTCTAGAAATATGCAAATTATCGTCGTATTCTCAAACCGGGAGTCCCGCGACGGCGGGGTCAGTTGCTACGAGTTACATTGGACCCATGGGAGGTGTTGGTGCCACCCACGTGGCCTTTCGGGGGCTATTTCGAGTTTTCACCCTCTAACTCCATGTTTTTAAGCCTAAGTCTAGAAATATGCAAATTACCGTCGTATTCTCAAACCGGGAGTCCTGCGGCTGCGGAGTCAGTTCCTACGAGTTACATTGACCCCGTGGGAGGTGTTTTTGCCACCCACGGGGACGTTCGGGGGCTGTTTCGAGTTCTCACCCTCTAACTCCATGCTTTTAAGCTTAAGTCTAGAAATGTGCAAATTACCGTCGTATTGTCAAATCGATAGTCCCGCGGCTACGGGGTCTGTTCCTACGAGTTACATTGGCCCCGCGGGAGGTGTTGGTGCCACCCACGTGGCCGTTCGGGTGATGTTTCGAGTTCTCACCCTCTAACGCCATGTTTTTAAGCCTAAGTCGAGAAATATGCAAATTACAGTCGTATTCTCAAACCGAGAGTCCCGCGGCAGCGGGGTAAGTTCCTACGAGTTACATTGGTCCCATGGGAGGTGTTGGTGCCACCCACGGGGACGTTCGGGGGCTGTTTCGAGTTCTCACCCTCTAACGCCATGTCTTTATTCCTAAGTCTAGAAATATGCAAATTACCATCGTATTCTCAAACCGGGAGTCCAGCGGCTACGGGATCAGTTCCTACCAGTTACATTGGTCCCGTGGGAGGTGTTGGTTCCACCCACGTGGCCATTCGGGGGCTATTTCGAGTTCTCACCCTCTAACACCATGTTTTTAATCCTAAGTCTAGAAATATGCAAATTACCATCGTATTCTCAATTCGGGAGTTCCACGGCGGCGGGGTCAATTCCTACGAGCTACATTGTCCCCGTGGGAGGTGTTGGTGCCACCCACGTAGCCGTTCGGGGGCTATTTCGAGTTCTCACCCTCTAACACCATGTTTTTAAGCTTAAGTCTAGAAATATGCAAATTACCGTCGTATTCTCAAACCGGGAGTCCCATGGAGGCGGGGTCAATTCCTACGAGCTACTTTGGACCCGTTGGAGGTGTTGGTGCCACCCACGTAGCCGTTCGGGGGCTGTTTCGAGTTCTCACCCTCTAACGCCATGTTTTTAGCCTAAGTCTAGAAATATGCAAATTACCATCGTATTCTCAAACCAGGAGTCTCGCGGCGGCGGGGTCAGTTCCTACGAGTTACATTGGCCCCATGGGAGGTGTTAGTGCCACCTACGTGGCTGTTTGGGGGCTGTTTTGAGTTCTCACCCACTAATGCCATGCCTTTAAGACTAAGTCTAGAAATACGCAAATTACCGTCGTATTCTCAAACCGGGAGTCCTGCGGCTGCGGAGTCAGTTCCTACGAGTTACTTTAACCCCGTGGGAGGTGTTGGTGCCACCCACGGGGACGTTCGGGGGCTGTTTCGAGTTCTCACCCTCTAACGCCATGTTGTTAAGCCTAGGTCCAGAAATATGCAAATTACCGTCGTATTCTCAAATCGGGAGTACCGCGGCTGCGGGGTCTGTTCCTACGAGTTACATTGGTCCCGTGGGAGGTAATGGTGCCATCCACGGGGACGTTCGGGGGCTGTTTCGAGTTCTCACCCTCTAACGCCATGCTTTTAAGCTTAAGTCTAGAAATGTGCAAATTACCATCGTATTGTCAAATCGATAGTCCCGCGGCTACGGGGTGATTTCTACGAGTTACATTGGCCCCGCGGGAGGTGTTGGTGCCACCCACGTGGCCGTTCGGGTGCTATTTCGAGTTCTCGTCCTCTAACGCCATGTTTTTAAGCCTAAGTCGAGAAATATGCAAATTACAGTCGTATTCTCAAACCGAGAGTCCCGCGGCAGCGGGGTAAGTTCCTACGAGTTACGTTGGTCCTGTGGGAGGTGTTGGTGCCACCCACGGGGACTTTCGGGGGCTGTTTCGAGTTCTCACCCTCTAACGCCATGTTTTAAAGCCTAAGTCTAGAAATATGCAAATTACCGTCCTATTCTCAAATCGGTAGTCCCGCGGCTGTGGGGTTTGTTCCTACGGGTTACATTGGCCCCGCGGGAGGTGTTGGTGCCACCCACGTGGCCGTTCGGGTGCTGTTTCGAGTTCTAACCCTCTAACGCCATGTTTTTAAACCTAAGTCGAGAAATATGCAAATTTCCATCGTATTCTCAAACCGGGAGTCCCGCAGCTGCAGGGTAAGTTCCTACGAGTTACATTGGTCCCGTGGGAGGTGTTGGTGCCACCCACGGGGACGTTCGAGGGCTGTTTCGAGTTCTCCCCCTCTAACGCCATGTCTTATGCTTAAGTCTAGAAATATGCAAATTACCATCGTATTCTCAAACCAGGAGTCCCGCGGCTGCAGTGCCAGTTCCTACGAGTTACATTGGTCCCGTGGGAGGTGTTGGTTCCACCCAGGTGGCCGTTCGGGGGCTGTTTCGAGTTCTCACCCTCTAACGCCATCTTTTTAAGCCTAAGTCTTGGAATATGCAAATTACCATCGTATTCTCAAAAAGGGAGTCCCGCGGCTGCGGGGTCAGTTCCTACGAGTTACATTGGCCCCGTGGGAGGTGTTGGTGCCACCCACTTTGCCGTTCGGGGGCTGTTTTGAGTTCTCACCCTCTAACACCATGTCTTTAAGACTAAGTCTAGAAATATGCAAATTACCATCGTATTCTCAAACCGGGAGTCCCGCGGCTGCGGGGTCAGTTCCTATGAGTTACATTGGCCCCGTGGGAGGTGTTGGTGCCACTCACGTGGCCGTTCGGGGGCCGTTTCGAGTTCTCACCCTCTAACGCCATGTTTTTCAGCCGAAATCTAGAAATATGCAAATTACGGTTGTATTGTCAAACCGGGAGTCCCGCGGCTACGGGGTAAGTTCCTACGAGTTACATTGGTCCCGTGGGAGGTGTTGGTGCCACCCACGGGGACGTTCAAGGGCTGTTTCGAGTTCTCCCCTGTAACGCCATGTCTTTATGCTCAAGTCTAGAAATATGCAAATTACCACCGTATTCTCAAACCGGGAGTCCCGCGGCTGCGGGGCCAGTTCCTACGAGTTACATTGGTCCCGTGGGAGGTGTTGGTGCCACACACATGGACGTTCGGGGCCTATTTTGAGTTCTCACCCTCTAACGCCATGTTTTTAAGCCTAAGTCTTGGAATATACAAATTACCATCCTATTCTCAAACAGGGAGTCCCGCGGCTGCGGGTTCATTATTACGAGTTACATTGGCCCCGTGGGAGGTGTTGGTGCCACTCACGTAGCCGTTCGGGGGCTGTTTCGAGTTCTCACCCTCTAATGCCATGCTTTTAAGCCTAAGTCTAGAAATATGCAAATTACCGTCGTATTCTCAAACCGGGAGTCCCATAGCTGGGGGGTCAGTTCCTACGAGTTACATTGGCCCCGTGGGAGGTGTTGGTGCCACCCACGTGGCCGTTCGGGGGCAGTTTTGAGTTCTCACCCTCTAACGCCATGTGTTTAAGACTAAGTCTAGATATATGCAAATTACCATCGCATTCTCAAACCAGGAGTCCCGCGGCTGCGGCGTCAGTTCCTACGAGTTACATTGGTCCCGTGGGAGGTGTTGGTGCCACACACGTGGCCTTTCGGGGGCTATTTTGAGTTCTCACCCTCTAACGCCATGTTTTTAAGCCTAAGTCTTGGAATATGAAAATTACCGTCGTATTCTCTAACAGGGAGTCCCGCGGCTGCGGGGTCAGTTCCTACGAGTTACATTGGCCCCGTGGGAGGTGTTGGTGCCACCCACGTGGCCGTTCGGCGACTGTTTTGAGTGCTCACCCTCTAACGCCATGTGTTTAAGACTAAGTCTAGAAATATGAAAATTACCATTGTATTCTCAAACCGGGAGTCCCGTGGCTGCGGGGTCAGTTCCTACGAGTTACATTGGCCCCGTGGGAGGTGTTAGTGCCACCCACGGGGACGTTAGGGGGCTGTTTCGAGTTCTCACCCTCTAACGCCATGTTTTTCAGCCTAAGTCTAGAAATATGAAAATTATCGTCGTATTCTCAAACCGGGAGTCCCGCGGCTGCGGGGTAAGTTCCTACGAGTTACATTGGTTTCGTGGGAGGTGTTGGTGCCACACACGGGGACGTTCGGGGGCTGTTTCGAGTTCTCACCCTCTAACGCCATGTTTTTAAGCCTAAGTCTAGAAATATGCAAATTACCGTCGTATTTTCAAATCGGTAGTCCCGCGGCTGCGGGGTCAATTCCTACGGGTTACATTGGTCCCGTGGGAGGTGTTGGTGCCACCCACATGGCCGTTCGGGGGCTATTTCAAGTTCTCACCCTCTAACACCCTGTTTTTAGGCCTAAGTCTAGAAATATGAAATTACCGTCGTATTCTCAAACCGGGAGTCCCGCGGAGGAAGGGTCAATTCCTACGAGCTACATTGGCCCCGCGGGAGGTGTTGGTGCCACCCACGTAGCCGTTCGGGCGCTGTTTCGAGTTCTCACCCTCTAACGCCATGTTTTTAAGCCTATGTCTAGAAATATGCAAATTACCATCGTATTCTCAAACCGGGAGTACCGCGGCGGCGGGGTCAGTTCCTACGAGTTACATTGGCCCCGTGGGAGGTGTTAGTGCCACCTACGTGGCTGTTCGGGGGTTGTTTTGAGTTCTCACCCACTAACGCCATGCCTTTAAGACTAAGTCTAGAAATATGCAAATTACGATCGTATTCTCAAATCGGGAGTCCCGCGGCTGCGGTGTCAGTTCCTACCAGTTACATTGGTCCCGTGGGAGGTGTTGGTGCCGCCCTCGTGGCATTTGGGGGCTATTTCGAGTTCTCACCCTCTAACCCCATGTTTTTAAGCCAAAGTCTAGAAATATGCAAATTACCATGGTATTCTCAAACCGGGAGTCCCGCGGTAGCGGGGTCAGTTCCTACAGGTTACATTGGCCCGTGGGAAGTTTTGGTGCCACCCACGTGGCCGTTTGGGGATGTTTCTAGTTCTCAGCCTCTAACGCCATGTTTTTAAGCCTAAGTGTAAAAATATGAAATTTACCGTCGTATTCTCAAATCGGGAGTCCCGCGGCTGCGGGGTCAGTTCATACGAGTTACATTGGTCCCGTGGGAGGTGTTGGTGCCACCCACAGGGACGTTCGGGGACTGTTTCGAGTTCTCACCCTCTAACGCCATGTTTTTAAGCCTAAGTCTAGAAATATGCAAATTACCGTCGTATTCTCAAATCGGTTGTCCCGCGGCTACGGGGTCTGTTCCTACGGGTTACATTGGCCCCGCGGGAGGTGTTGGTGCCACCCATGTGGCCGTTCGGGTGCTGTTTCGAGTTCTAACCCTCTAACGCCATGTTTTTAAGCCTAAGTCGAGAATTATGCAAATTACCATCGTATTCTAAAACCTGGAGTCCCGCGGCTGCGGGGTAAGTTCCTACGAGTTTCATTGGTCCCGTGGGAGGTGTTGGTGCCACCCACGGGGACGTTCGGGGGCTGTTTCGAGTTCTCCCCCTCTAACGGCATGTCTTTATGCTTAAGTCTAGAAATATGCAAATTACCATCTTATTCTCAAACCAGGAGTCCCGCGGCTGCGAAGCCAGTTCCTACGAGTTACATTGGTCCCGTGGAAGGTGTTGGTGCCACCCACGTGGCCGTTCGGGGGCTGTTTCGAGTTCTCACCCTCTAACCCCCAATTTTTAAGCCTAAGTCTTGGAATATGCAAATTACCATCGTATTCTCAAACAGGGAGTCCCGCGGCTGCGGGGTCAGTTCCTACGAGTTACATTAGCCCCGTGGGAGGTGTTGGTGCCACCCACGTGGCCGTTCGGGGGCGGTTTTGAGTTCTAACCCTCTAACCCCATGTCTTTAAGACTAAGTCTAGAAATATGCAAATTACCATCGTATTCTCAAACCGGGAGTCCCGTGGCTGCGGGGTGAGTTCCTACGAGTTACATTGGCCCCGTGGGAGGTGTTGGTGCCACTCATGTGGCCGTTCGGGGGCTGTTTCGAGTTCCCATCCTCTAATGCCATGTTTTTAAGCCTAAGTCTAGAAATATGCAAATTACCGTCGTATTCTCAAACCAGGAGTCCCGTAGCTGTGGGGTCAGTTCATACGAGTTACATTGGTCCCGTGGGAGGTGTTGGTGCCACCCACAGGCACGTTCGGGGGCTGTTTCGAGTTCTCACCCTCTAACGCCATTTTTTTAAGCCTAAGTCTTGAAATATGCAAATTACCGTCGTATTCTCAAATCAGGAGTTCCGCGGCTGCGGGGTCAGTTCCTACATGTTACATTGGCCCCATGCGAGGTGTTGGTGCCACCCACGGGGACGTTCGGTGGTTGTTTCGAGTTCTCACCCTCTAACGTCATGTTGTTAAGCCTAAGTCTAAAAATATGCAAATTATGGTCGTATTCTCAAACTGGGAGTCCCGCGGATGCAGGGTCTGTTCCTACGAGTTACATTGGTCCCGTGGGAGGTGTTGGTGCCACCCACAGGGACGTTCGAGGGCTGTTTCGAGTTCTCACCCTCTAACGCCATGTTTTTAAACCTAAGTCTAGAAATATGCAAATTACCGTCGTATTCTCAAACCGGGAGTCCCGCGGCAGTGGGGTCAGTTCCTACGAGTTACATTGACCCCGTGGGAGGTGTTGGTGCCACCCACGTGGCCGTTCGAGGGTTGTTTTGAATTCTCACCTTCTAACGCCATGCCTTTAAGACTAAGTCTAGAAATATGCAAATTACCATAGTATTCTCAAACTGGGAGTCCCGCGGCTGCGGGGTCAGTTGCTACGTGTTACATTCGCCCCGTGGGAGGTGTTGGGGCCACTCACGTGGCCGTTCGGAGGCTGTTTCGAGTTCTCATCCTCTAATGCCATGTTTTTAAGCCTAAGTCTAGAAATATGCAAATTACTGTCGTATTCTCAAACCAGGAGTCCCGTGGCTGCGGGGCCAGTTCCTATGAGTTACATTGGTCCCGTGGGAGGTGTTGGTGCCACCCATAAGGACGTTCGGGGGCTGTTTTGCGTTCTCACCCTCTAACGCCATGCTTTTAAGGTTAAGTCTAGAAATGTGCAAATTACCATCGTATTGTCAAATCGATAGTCCCGCGGCTACGGGGTGATTTCTACGAGTTACATTGGCCCCGCGGGAGGTGTTGGTGCCACCCACGTGGCCGTTCGGGTGCTGTTTCGAGTTCTCGTCCTCTAACGCCATGTTTTTAAGCCTAAGTCGAGAAATATGCAAATTACAGTCGTATTCTCAAACCGAGAGTCCCGCGGCAGCGGGGTAAGTTCCTACGAGTTACGTTGGTCCTGTGGGAGGTGTTGGTGCCACCCACGGGGACTTTCGGGGGCTGTTTCGAGTTCTCACCCTCTAACGCCATGTTTTAAAGCCTAAGTCTAGAAATATGCAAATTACCGTCCTATTCTCAAATCGGTAGTCCCGCGGCTGTGGGGTTTGTTCCTACGGGTTACATTGGCCCCGCGGGAGGTGTTGGTGCCACCCACGTGGCCGTTCGGGTGCTGTTTCAAGTTCTAACCCTCTAACGCCATGTTTTTAAACCTAAGTCGAGAAATATGCAAATTTCCATCGTATTCTCAAACCGGGAGTCCCGCGGTTGCAGGGTAAGTTCCTACGAGTTACATTGGTCCCGTGGGAGGTGTTGGTGCCACCCACGGGGACGTTCGAGGGCTGTTTCGAGTTCTCCCCCTCTAACGCCATGTCTTATGCTTAAGTCTAGAAATATGCAAATTACCATCGTATTCTCAAACCAGGAGTCCCGCGGCTGCGGTGCCAGTTCCTACGAGTTACATTGGTCCCGTGGGAGGTGTTGGTTCCACCCAGGTGGCCGTTCGGGGGCTGTTTCGAGTTCTCACCCTCTAACGCCATCTTTTTAAGCCTAAGTCTTGGAATATGCAAATTACCATCGTATTCTCAAAAAGGGAGTCCCGCGGCTGCGGGGTCAGTTCCTACGAGTTACATTGGCCCCGTGGGAGGTGTTGGTGCCACCCACTTTGCCGTTCGGGGGCTGTTTTGTAAATTACCGTCGTATCCTAAAATCGGGAGTCCCGCGGCTGCGGGTTCATTACTACGAGTTACATTGACCCCGTGGGAGGTGTTAGTGCCACTCACGTGGCCATTCGGGGGCTGTTTCGAGTTCTCACCCTCTGATGCAATGTTTTTAAGCCTAAGTCTTGAAATATGCAAATTACCATCGTATTATCAAACCGGGAGTCCCGTAGCTGCGGGGTCAGGTCATACGAGTTACATTGGTCCCGTGGGAGGTGTTGGTGCCACCCACAGGGACGTTCGGGGGCTGTTTCGAGTTCTCACCCTCTAAGGCCATATTTTTAAGCCTAAGTCTATGAATATACAAATTATCGTCGTATTCTCAAATCGGTAGTCCCGCGGCTACGGGGTCTGTTCCTACGGGTTACATTGGCCCCGCGGGAGGTGTTGGTGCCACCCACGTGGCCGTTCGGGTGCTGTTTCGAGTTCTAACCCTCTAACGCCATGTTTTTAAGCCTAAGTCGAGAATTATGCAAATTACCATCGTATTCTCAAACCTGGAGTCCCGCGACGGCGGGGTAAGTTCCTACGAGTTTCATTGGTCCCGTGGGAGGTGTTGGTGCCACCCACGAGGACGTTCGAGGGTTGTTTCGAGTTCTCCCCCACTAACGGCATGTCTTTATGCTTAAGTCTAGTAATATGCAAATTACCATCTTATTCTGAAACCAGGAGTCCCGCGGCTGCGGGGCCAATTCCTACGAGTTACATTGGTCCCGTGGGAGGTGTTGGTGCCACCCACGTGGCCGTTCGGGGGCTGTTTCGAGTTCTCACCCTCTAACGCCATGTTTTTAAGCCTAATTCTTAGAATATGCAAATTACCGTCATATTCTCAAACAGGGAGTCCTGCGGCTGCGGGGTCAGTTCCTACGAGTTACATTGGCACTGTGGGAGGTGTTGGTGCCACCCACATGGACGTTCGGGGGATGTTTTGAGTTCTCAGCCTCTAACCCATGTCTTTAAGACTAAGTCTAGAAATATGCAAATTACCATCGTATTCTCAAACCGGGAGTCCCGCGGCTACGGGGTCAGTTCCTACGAGTTACATTGGCCCTGTGGGAGGTGTTGGTGCCACTCATGTGACCGTTCGGGGGCTGTTTCGAGTTCTCTCCCTCTAACGCCATGTTTTTAAGCCTAAGTCTAGAAATATGCAAATTACCGTCGTATTCTCAAACGAGGAGTCCCGCGGCTGCGGGGTTAGTTCCTACGAGTTACATTGGTCCCGTGGGCGGTGTTGGTGCCACCCACAGGCACGTTCGGGGGCTGTTTCGAGTTCTCACCCTCTAACACCATCTTTTTAAGCATAAGTCTTGATATATGAAAATTACCGTCGTATTCTCAAATCAGGAGTCCCGCGGCTGCGGGGTCAGTTCCTACGTGTTACATTGGCCCCATGCGAGGTGTTGGTGCCACCCACGGGGACGTTCGGTGGTTGTTTCGAGTTCTCACCCTCTAACGCCATGTTGTTAAGATTAAGTCTAAAAATATGCAAATTATCGTCGTATTCTCAAACCGGGAGTCCCGCGGCTGCGGGGTATGTTCCTACGAGTTACATTGGTCCCGTGGGAGGTGTTGGTGCCACCCACGGGGACGTTCGAGGGCTGTTTTGAGTTCTCACCCTCTAACGCCATGTTTTTAAGCCTAAGTCTAGAAATATGCAAATTACCATCGTATTATCAAACCGGGAGTCCCTCGGCAGTGGGGTCAGTTCCTACGAGTTACATTGGCCCCGTGGGAGGTGTTGGTGCCACCCACGTGGCCGATCGGGGGCTGTTTTGAGTTCTCACCTTCTAACGTCATGCCTTTAAGACTAAGTCTAGAAATATGCAAATTACCATAGTATTCTCAAACCAGGAGTCCCGTGGCTGTGGGGCCAGTTCCTACGAGTTACATTGGTCCCGTGAGAGGTGTTGGTGCCACCCACAGGGCCGTTTGGGGGCTGTTTTGCGTTCTCACCCTCTAACGCCATGTTTTTAACCTAAGTCTTGAAATATGTAAATTACGGTCGTATTCTCAAATCGGGAGTGCCGCGGCTGTGGGGTCAGTTCCTACGAGTTACATTGGCCCCATGGGAGGTGTTGGTGCCACCCACGGGGACGTTCGGGGGCTCTTTCGAGTTTTCAACCTCTAACGCCATGTTTTTAAGCCTAAATATAGAAATATGCAAATTACCATCGTATTCTCAAACCGGGAGTCCCGCGTCTGCGGGGTCAGTTCCTACGAGTTACATTGGCCCCGTGGGAGGTGTTGGTGCCACCCACGGGGATGTTTGGGGGCTGTTTTGAGTTCTCACCCTCTAACGCCATGTTTTTAAGCCTAAGTCTAGAAATATAATCATTATCGTCGTATTCTCAAACCGGGAGTCCCGCGATGGCGGGGTCAGTTCCTACGAGTTACATTCGCCCCGTGGGAGGTGTTGGTGCCACTCACGTGGCCGTTCGGGGGCTGTTTCGAGTTCTCACCCTCTAACGCCATGTTTTTAAGCGTAAGTCTAGAAATATGCAAATTACTGTCGTATTCTCAAACCAGGAGTCCCGTGGCTGCGGGGCCAGTTCCTACGAGTTACATTGGTCCCGTGGGAGGTGTTGGTGCCACCCACAGGGACGTTTGGGGGCTGTTTTGCGTTCTCACCCTCTAACGACATGTTTTTAACCTAAGTCTTAAAATATGTAAATTATGGTCGTATTCTCAAATCGGGAGTCCCGCGGCTGTGGGGTCAGTTCCTACGAGTTACATTGGCCCAATGGGAGGTGTTGGTGCCACCCACGGGGACGTTCGGGGGCTCTTTCGAGTTTTCAGCCTCTAACGCCATGTTTTTAAGCCCAAATATAGAAATATGCAAATTACAATCGTACTCTCAAACCGGGAGTCCCGCGGATGCGGGGTCAGTTCCTATGACTTACATTGGTCCCGTGGGAGGTAATGGTGCCACCCACGGGGACGTTTGGGGGCTGTTTCGAGTTCTAACCCTCTAACGCCATGTTTTTAAGCCTAAGTCTTGAAATGTGCAAATTACCGTCGTATTGTCAAATCGATAGTCCCGCGGCTACGGGGTCTGTTCCTACGAGTTACATTGGCCCCGCGGGAGGTGTTGGTGCCACCCACGTGGCCGTGCGGGTGCTATTTTGAGTTCTCACCCTCTAACGCCATGTTTTTAAGCCTAAGTGTAAAAATATGAAAATTACCGTCGTATTCTCAAACCGGGAGTCCCGAGGCTGCGGGGTCAGTTTCTACTAGTTTCATTGGTCCCGTGGGAGGTGTTGGTGCCACCCACTGGGATGTTCGGGGGCTGTTTTGAGTTCTCACCCTCTAACGCCATGTTTTTAAGCCTAAGTCTAGAAATATGAAATTACTGTCGTATTCTCAAACCGGGAGTCCCACGAGTGCGGGGTCAGTTCCTACGATTTACATTGGCCCCGTGGGAGGTGTTGGCCCCACCGACATGGCCTTTCGGGGGTTGTTTCGAGTTCTCAGCCTCTAACGCCAATACTTTAAGCCTAAGTCTACAAATATGAAAATTACCGTCATATTCTAAATCCGGGAGTCCCGCGGCTGCGGGTTCATTACTACAAGTTACATTGGCCCCGTGGGAGGTGTTAATGCCACTCACGTGGCCGTTCGGGGGCTGTTTCGAGTTCTCACCCTCTAATGCCATGTTTTTAAGCCTAAGTCTAGAAATATGAAAATTACCGTCGTATTCTCAAACCAGGAGTCCCGTAGCTGCGGGGTCAGTTCATACGAGTTACATTGGTCCCGTGGGAGGTGTTGGTGCCACCCACAGCGACCTTCGGGGGATGTTTCGAGTTCTCAACCTCTAACGCAATGTTTTTAAGCCTAAGTCTAGAAATATGCAAATTACCGTCGTATTCTCAAATCGGTATTCCCGCGGCTGCGGGGTCTATTCCTGCGGGTTACATTGGCCCCGCGGGAGGTGTTGGTGCCACCCTCGTGGCCGTTCGGGTGTTGTTTCGAGTTCTAACCCTCTAACGCCATGTTTTTAAGCCTAAGCCGAGAAATATGGAAATTACCGTCGTATTCGCAAACCTGGAGTCCCGCGGCTGCGGGGTAAGTTCCTACGAGTTACATTGGTCCCGTGGGAGGTGTTGGTACCACCCACGGGGACATTCAAGGGTTGTTTCGAGTTCTCCCCCTCTAACGGCATGTCTTTATGCTTAAGTCTAGAAATATGCAAATTACCATCGTATTCTCAAACCAGGAGTCCCGCGGCTGCGGGGCCAGTTCCTACGAGTTACATTGGTCCCGTGGGAGGTGTTGGTGCCACCCACGTGGCCGTTCGGGGGCTGTTTCGAGTTCTCACCCTCTAACGCCATGTTTTTAAGCCTAAGTCTTCGAATATGCAAATTATCGTTGTATTCTCAAACAGGGAGTCCCGCGACTGCGGGGTCAGTTCCAATGAGTTACATTGGCCCCGTGGGAGGTGTTGGTGCCACCCACGTGGCAGTTCGGGGGCTATTTTGAGTTCTCACCCTCTAACCCCATATCTTTAAGACTAAGTCTAGAAATATGCAAATTACCATCGTATTCTCAAACCGGGAGTCCCGCGGCTGCGGGGTCAGTTCCTAAGAGTTACATTGGCCCCGTGGGAGGTGTTGGTGCCACTCACGTGGCCGTTCGGGGGCTGTTTCGAGTTCTCTCCCTCTAACGCCATATTTTTAAGCCTAAGTCTAGAAATATGCAAATTACCATCGTATTCACAAACCTGGAGTCCCGCGGCTGCGGGGTTAGTTCCAACGAGTTATATTGGTCCCGTGGGAGGTGTTGGTGCCACCCACGGGGACGTTCGAGGGAAATTTCGAGTTCTCACCCTCTAACGGCATGTTTTTAAGTCTAAGTCTAGAAATATGCAAATTACCGTCGTATTCTCAAACCGGGAGTCCCGCGGCAGTGGGGCCAGTTCCTACGAGTTACATTGGTCCCGTGGGAGGTGTTGGTGCCACCCACGTGGCCGTTCGGAGGCTGTTTCGAGTTCTCACCCTCTAACGCCATGTTTTTAAGCCTAAGTCTTCGAATATGCAAATTATCGTTGTATTCTCAAACAGGGAGTCCCGCGGCTGCGAGGTCAGTTCCTACGAGTTACATTGGCCCCGTGGGAGGTGTTGGTGCCACCCACGTGGCAGTTCGGGGGCTATTTTGAGTTCTCACTCTCTAACCCCATGTCTTTAAGACTAAGTCTAGAAATATGCAAATTACCATCGTATTCTCAAACCGGGAGTCCCGCGGCTGCGGGGTCAGTTCCTAAGAGTTACATTGGCCCCGTGGGAGGTATTGGTGCCACTCACGTGGCCGTTCGGGGGCTGTTTCGAGTTCTCTCCCTCTAACGCCATGTTTTTAAGCCTAAGTCTAGAAATATGAAAATTACCGTCGTATTCAAAAACGAGGAGTCCCGCGGCTGCGGGGTTAGTTCCTACGAGTTATGTTGGTCCTGTGGGAGGTGTTGGTGCCTCCCACAGGCACGTTTGGGGGTTATTTCGAGTTCTCATCCTCTAACGCCATCCCTTTAAGCATAAGTCTTAAAATATACAAATTATCGTCGTATTCTCAAATCGGGAGTCCCGCGTCTGCGGGGTCTGTTCCTACGAGTTACCTTGGTCCCGTGGGAGGTGTTGGTGCCACCCACGGGGACGTTCGAGGGCAATTTCGAGTTCTCACCCTCTAACGCCATGTTTTTAAGCCTAAGTCTAGAAATATGAAAATTACCGTCGTATTCTCAAACCGGGAGTCCCGCGGCTGTGGGGTCAGTTTCTACGAGTAACATTCGCCTCGTGGGAGGTGTTGGTGCCACCCACAGGAACGTTCGGGGGCTATTTCGAGTTCTCATCCTCTAACGCCATCTCTTTAAGCCTAAGTCTTAAAATATGCAAATTACCGTCGTATTCTCAAATCGGGAGTCCCGCGGCTACGGGGTCTGTTTCTACGAGTTACATTGGTCCCGTGGGAGGTGTTGGTGCCACCCACGGGGACGTTCGAGGGCAATTTTGAGTTCTCACCCTCTAACGCCATGTTTTTAAGTCTAAGTCTAGAAATATGCAAATTACCGTCGTATTCTCAAACCGGGAGTCCCGCGACAGTGGGTCCAGTTCCTACGAGTTACATTGGTCCCGTGGGAGGTGTTGGTGCCACCCACGTGGCCGTTCGGGGTCTGTTTCGAGTTCTCCCCTTCTAACGCCATGTTTTTAAGCCTAAGTCTTCGAATATGCAAATTATCGTTGTATTCTCAAACAGGGAGTCCCGCGGCTGCGAGGTCAGTTCCTACGAGTTACATTGGCCCCGTGGGAGGTGTTGGTGCCACCCACGTGGCAGTTCGGGGGCTATTTTGAGTTCTCACCCTCTAACCCCATGTCTTTAAGACTAAGTCTAGAAATATGCAAATTACCATCGTATTCTCAAACCGGGAGTCCCGCGGCTGTGGGGTCAGTTCCTAAGAGTTACATTGGCCCCGTGGGAGGTATTGGTGCCACTCACGTGGCCGTTCGGGGGCTGTTTCGAGTTCTCTCCCTCTAACGCCATGTTTTTAAGCCTAAGTCTAGAAATATGCAAATTACCGTCGTATTCACAAACGAGGAGTCCCGCGGCTGCGGGGTTAGTTCCTACGAGTTATGTTGGTCCCGTGGGAGGTGTTGGTGCCACCCACAGGCACGTTTGGGGGTTATTTCGAGTTCTCATCCTCTAACGCCATCTCTTTAAGCATAAGTCTTAAAATATGCAAATTACCGTCGTATTCTCAAATCGGGAGTCCCGCGGCTGCGGGGTCTGTTCCTACGAGTTACCTTGGTCCCGTGGGAGGTGTTGGTGCCACCCACGGGGACGTTCGAGGTCAATTTCGAGTTCTCACCCTCTAACGCCATGTTTTTAAGCCTAAGTCTAGAAATATGAAAATTACCGTCGTATTCTCAAACCGGGAGTCCCGCGGCTGTGGGGTCAGTTTCTACGAGTTACATTCGCCCCGTGGGAGGTGTTGGTGCCACTCACACGGCCGTTCGGGGGCTGTTTCGAGTTCTCACCCTCTAACGCCATGTTTTTAAGCCTAAGTCTAGAAATATGCAAATTACTGTCGTATTCTCAAACCAGGAGTCCCACGGCTGCGGGGCCAGTTCCTACGAGTTACATTGGTCCCGTGGGAGGTGTTGGTGCCATCCACAGGGACGTTTGGGGGCTATTTTGCAATTTCACCCTCTAACGCCATGTTTTTAACCTAAGTATTGAAATATGTAAATTACGGTCGTATTCTAAAATCGTGAGTCCCGTGGCTGTGGGGTCAGTTCCTACGAGTTACATTGGCCCCATGGGAGGTGTTGGTTCCACCCACGGGGATGTTCGGGGGCTGTTTTGAGTTCTCACCCTCTAACGCCATGTTGTTAAGCCTAAGTCTAGAAGTATGCAAATTACTGTCGTATTCTCATACAGGGAGTCCCGTGGCTGCGGGGTCAGTTCCTACGAGTTACATTGGTCCCGTGGGAGGTGTTGGTGCCACCCACGGGGACATTCGGGGGCTGTTTTGAGTTCTCACCTTCTAACGCCATGTTTTTAAGCCTAAGTCCAGAAATATGTAAATTACCATCGTATTCTCAAACCGGGAGTCCCGCGACGGCGGGGTCAGTTCCTACGAGTTACATTGGACCCGTGGGAGGTGTTGTTGCCACCCACGTGGCCGTGCGGGGGCTGTTTCGAGTTTTCAGCCTCTAATGCCATGTTGTTAAGCCTAAGTATAGAAATATGCAAATTACCGTCGTATTCTCAAACCGGGAGTCATGCGGCTGCGGGGTCAGTTCCTACGAGTTACACTGACCCCGTGGGAGGTGTTGGTGCCACCCACGGGGATGTTTGGGGGTTGTTTCGAATTCTCAGCCTCTAACACCATGTTGTTAAGACTAAGTCTAGAAATATGCAAATTACCATCGTATTCTCAAACCGGGAGTCCCGCGGCTGCGGGGTCAGTTCCTAAGAGCTACATTGGTCCCGTGGGAGGTAATGGTTCCACCCACGGGGACGTTCGGGGCCTGTTTCGAGTTCTCAACCTCTAACGCCATGTTTTTAAACCTAAGTCCAGAAATGTGGAAATTACCATCGTATTGTCAAATCGATAGTCCCGCGGTTGCGGGGTCTATTTTTACGAGTTATATTGGCCCCGCGGGAGGTGTTGGTGCCACCCACGTGGCCGTTCGGGTCCTGTTTCGAGTTCTCACCCTCTAACGCCATGTTTTTAAGCCTTAGTCGAGAAATATGCAAATTACAGTCGTATTCTCAAAACGGGAGTCCCGCGGCTGCGGGGTAAGTTCCTACGAGTTACATTGCTCCCGTGGGAGGTGTTGGTGCCACCCACGTGGCCGTTCGGGGGCTATTTCGAGTTCTCACCCTCTATCACCATGTTTTTAAGCCTAAGTCTAGAAATATCAAAATTACCAGCGTATTCTCAAACCGGAAGTCCCGCGGTAATGGGGTCTGTTCCTACGAGTTACATTGGCTCCGTGGGAAGTTTTGGTGCCACCCACGTGGCCGTTCGGGGGCTGTTTTGAGTTCTCACCCTCTAACGCCATGTTTTTAAGCCTAAGTCTAGAAATATGAAAATTACCGTCGTATTCTCAAACCGGGATTCCCGCGGCTGCGGGGTCAGTTCCTACTAGTTACATTGGTCTCGTGGGAGGTGTTGGTGCCACCCACAGGGACGTTTGGGGGATGTTTCGAGTTCTCACCCTCTAACACCATGTTTTTAAGGCTAAGTCTAGAAATATGAACATTACCGTCGTATTCTAAAACAGGGACTCCCGCGGCTACGGGGTCAGTTCCTACGGTTACATTGGCCCCGTGGGAGGTGTTGGTGCCACCCACGTGGCCGTTCGGGGGTTGTTTTGAGTTTTCAACCTCTAACGCCATGTCTTTAAGACTAAGTCTGGAAATGTGCAAATTACCATCGTATTCTCAAACCGGGAGTCCCGCGGCTGCGGGGTCAGTTCCTATGAGTTACATTCACCCTGTGGGAGGTGTTGGTGCCACTCACGTGGCCGTTCGGGGGATGTTTCGAGTTCTCACCCTCTAACGCCATGTTTTTAAGCCTAAGTCTTGAAATATGCTAATTACCGTCGTATTCTCAAGCCAGGAGTCCCCAGGATGGGGGGTCAGTTCCTACGAGTTACATTGGTCCCGTGGGAGGTGTTGGTGCCACCCATAGGGAAGTTCCGGGGCTGTTTCGAGTTCTCACCCTCTAACGCCATTTTTTAAGCATAAGTCTTAAAATATGCAAATTACCGTCGTATTCTCATATCGGAAGTCCCGCGGCTGCGGGGTCAGTTCCTACGTGTTACATTCGCCCCATGGGAGGTGTTGGTGCCACCCACGGGGACGTTCGGTGGCTGTTTCGAGTTCTCACCCTCTAACGCCATGTTGTTAAGCCTATGTCTAAAAATATGTAAATTATCATCATATTCTCAAACCGGGAGTCCCGTGGCTGTGGGGTCAGTTCCTACGAGTTATATTGGCTCCGTGGGAGGTGTTGGTGCCACCCACGGGGACGTTCGGGGGATGTTTCGAGTTCTCACCCTCTAACGCCATGTTGTTAAGCCTAAGTCTAGAAATATGCAAATTACCGTCGTATTCTCAAACCGGGAGTCCCGCGGCTGCGGGGTCAGTTCCTACGAGTTACATTGGTCCCGTGGGAGGTGTTGGTGCCACCCACGGGGACGTTCGGGGACTGTTTTGAGTTCTCACCCTCTAATGCCATGCTTTTATGTCTAAGTCTAGAAATATGCAAATTACCATCGTATTGTCAAACCGGGAGTCCCGCGACGGCGGGGTCAGTTCTTACGAGTTACATTGGACCCATGGGAGGTGTTGGTGCCACCCACGTGGTCGTTCGGGGGCTGTTTCGAATTCTCACCCTCTAACGCCATGTTTTTTAAGCCTAAGTCTAGAAATATACAAATTACCGTTGTATTCTCAAACCAGGAGTCCCGCGGCTGCGGGGTCAGTTCCTACGAGTTACATTGACCCCGTGGGAGGTGTTGGTGCCACCCACGTGGCCGTTCGGGGGGTGTTTCGAGTTCTCACCCTCGAACGCCATGTTTTCAAGCCTAAGTCCAGAAATATGCAAATTACCATCGCATTCTCACACTGAGAGTCCCGCGGTGGCGGGGTCAGTTCCTACGAGTAACATTGGCCCCGTGGGAGGTGTTGGTGCCACCCACGTGGCCGTTCGGGGGCGGTTTCGAGTTCTCACCCTCTAACGCCATGTTTTTAAGCCTAGTCTAGAAATATGGAAATTACCGTCGTATTCTCAAACCGGGAGTCCCGCGGCTGCGGGGTCAGTTCCTACGAGTTACATTGACCCCATGGGAGGTGTTGGTGCCACCCACGTGGCCATTTGGGGGTTGTTTTGAGTTCTCACCCTCTAACGCCATGTTTTTAGGCCTAAGTCTAAAAATATGCAAATTACTGTCGTATTCTCAAACCGGGAGTCCCGCGGTTGCGGGGTCAGTTCCTACGAGTTACATTGGTCCTGTGGGAGGTGTTGGTGCCAGGTACGTGGCCGTTCGGGGACTGTTTCGAGTTCTCACCCTCTAACACCATGTTTTTAAGCCTAAGTCTAGAAATATGAAAATTGCCGTCCTATTCTCAAATCGGGAGTCCCACGGCTGCGGGGTAAGTTCCTACGAGTTACATTGGTCCCGTGGGAGGTGTTGGTGCCACCCCCTGGGACGTTCGGGGGCTTTTTCGAGTTCTCCCCCTCTAACGCCATGTATTTATGCCTAAGTCTAGAAATATGCAAATTACCATCGTATTCTCAAACCGGGAGTCCCGTGGTTGCGGGGTCAGTTCCTACGAGTTACATTGGTCCCGTGGGAGGTGTTGGTGCCACCCACGTGGCCGTTCGTGGACTATTTCGAGTTCTCACCCACTAACACCATGTTTTTAAGCCTAAGTCTAGAAATTTGCAAATTACCGTCATATTCTAAAACCGTGAGTCCCGCGGCGGCGGGGTCAATTCCTACGAGCTACATTGGCCCCGTGGGAGGTCTTGGTGCCACCCACGGGGACGTTCGGGAGCTGTTTCGAGTTCTACCCCTCTAACGCCATGTTTTTAAGCGTAAGTCTAGAAATATGCATATTACCGTTGTATTCTCAAATCGGGAGTCCCGCGATAGCGGGGTCAGTTCCTACGAGTTACATTGGCCCCGTGGGAGGTTTTGGTGCCACCCACGTGGCCGTTCGGGGGCTGTTTCGAGTTCTCACCCTCTAACGCCATGTTTTTAAGCCTAAGTCTAGAAATATGAAAATTACCGTCGTATTCTCAAACCGGGAGTCCCGCGGCTGCGATGTCAGTTCCTACGAGTTACATTGGTCCCGTCGGAGGAGTTGGTGTCGACCACGGGGACGATCGGGGCAATTTCTAGTTCTCACCCTCTAAAGCAATGTTTTTAAGCCTTAGTCTAGAAATATGCAAATTACCGTCGTATTCTCAAACTGGAAGTGCCGCGGCTGCGGGGTCAGTTCCTACGTGTTACATTGGTTCCGTGGGAGGTGTTGGTGCCACCCACGGGGACGTTCGGGGGCTGTTTCGAGTTCTCCCCCTCTAATGCCATGTTTTTAAGGCTAAGTCTAGAAATATGTAAATTACCGTCGTACTCTCAAACAGGGAGTCCCGCGGCTACGGGGTCAGTTCCTACGAGTTACATTGGCCCCGTGGGAGGTGTTGGTGCCACCCACGTTGCCGTTCGGGGGCTGTTTTGAGTTCTCACCCTCTAACGCCATGCCTTTAAGACTAAGTCTGGAAATAAATAAATTACCATCATATTCTCAAACCGGGAGTCCCGCGGCTACGGGGTCACTTCCTACGAGTTACATTCGCCCCGTTGGAGGTGTTGGTGCCACTCACGTGGCCGTTCGGGGGCAGTTTTGAGTTCTCACCCTCTAACGCCATGTTTTTAAGCCTAACTCTAGAAATATGAAAATTACCGTCGTATTCTCAAACCTGGAGTCCCGCGGCTGCGATGTCAGTTCCTACGAGTTACATTGGTCCCGTCGGAGGAGTTGGTGTCGACCACGGGGACGATCGGGGCAATTTCTAGTTCTCACCCTCTAAAGCAATGTTTTTAAGCCTTAGTCTAGAAATATGCAAATTACCGTCGTATTCTCAAACTGGGAGTGCCGCGGCTGCGGGGTCAGTTCCTACGTGTTACATTGGTTCCGTGGGAGGTGTTGGTGCCACCCACGGGGACGTTCGGGGGCTGTTTCGAGTTCTCCCCCTCTAATGCCATGTTTTTAAGGCTAAGTCTAGAAATATGTAAATTACCGTCGTATTCTCAAACAGGGAGTCCCGCGGCTACGGGGTCAGTTCCTACGAGTTACATTGGCCCCGTGGGAGGTGTTGGTGCCACCCACGTTGCCGTTCGGGGGCTGTTTTGAGTTCTCACCCTCTAACGCCATGCCTTTAAGACTAAGTCTGGAAATAAATAAATTACCATCATATTCTCAAACCGGGAGTCCCGCGGCTGCGGGGTCACTTCCTACGAGTTACATTCGCCCCGTTGGAGGTGTTGGTGCCACTCACGTGGCCGTTCGGGGGCTGTTTTGAGTTCTCACCCTCTAACGCCATGTTTTTAAGCCTAACTCTAGAAATATGAAAATTACCGTCATATTCTCAAACCAGGAGTCCCACGGCTGCGAGGTCAGTTCCTACGAGTTACATTGGTCCCGTGGAAGGTGTTGGTGCCACCCACAGGGACGTTCCGGGGTTGTTTCGAGTTCTCACCCTCTAACGCCATGTTTTTAAGGCTAAGTCTAGAAATATGAACATTACCGTCGTATTCTAAAACAGGGACTCCCGCGGCTACGGGGTCAGTTCCTACGGTTACATTGGCCCCGCGGGAGGTGTTGGTGCCACCCACGTGGCCGTTCGGGGGTTGTTTTGAGTTTTCAACCTCTAACGCCATGTCCTTAAGACTAAGTCTGGAAATGTGCAAATTACTGTCGTATTCTCAAACCAGGAGTCCCACGGCTGCGGGGCCAGTTCCTACGAGTTACATTGGTCCCGTGGAAGGTGTTGGTGCCACCCACAGGGACGTTCCGGGGTTGTTTCGAGTTCTCACCCTCTAACGCCATGTTTTTAAGCCTAAGTCTTGAAATATGCAAATTACCATCGTATTCTCAAATTGGGAGTCCCGCGGCTGCGGGGTCAGTTCCTACGAGTTACATTGGCCCCGTGGGAGGTGTTGGTGCCACCCACGGGGACGTTCGGGGGCTTTTTCGAGTTCTCACCCTATAACGCCATGTTGTTAAGCCTAAGTCTAAAATATAAAAATTAACGTCGTATTCTCAAACCGGGAGTCCCGCGGCTGTGGGGCAGTTCCTATGAGTTACATTGGTCCCGTGGGAGGTGTTGGTGCCACCCACGGGGACGTTCGGGGGCTCTTTCGAGTTCTCACCCTCTAACGCCATGTTGTTAAGCCTAAGTCTAGAAATATGAAAATTACCGTCGTATTCTCAAACCGGGTGTCCCGTGGCTGCGGGGTCAGTTCCTACGAGTTACATTGGTCCCGTGGTAGGTGTTGGTGCCACCCACGTGGCCGTTCGGGGGCTGTTTTGAGTTCTCACCCTCTAACGCCATGCCTTTAAGACTAAGTCTAGAAATTTGAAAATTACCATCGTATTCTCAAAGCGGGAGTCCCGCGGCTGCGGGGTCAGTTCCTACGAGTTACATTTGCCCCGTGGGAGGTGTTGGTGCCACTCACGTGGCCGTTGGGGGGCTGTTTCGAGTTCTCACCCTCTAACGCCATGTTTTAAACCTAAGTCTAGAAATATGCAAATTACCATCGTATTCTCAAACCAGTAGTCCCACGGCAGCGGGGTCAGTTCCTATGAGTTACATTGGTCCCGTGGGAGGTGTTGGTGCCACCCACATGGACGTTTAGGGACTGTTTCGATTTCTCACCCTCTAACGCCATGTTTTTAAGCCTAAGTCTTAAAATATGCAAATTACTGTCGTATTCTCAAATCGGGAGTCCCACGGCTGCGGGGTCAGTTCCTACGAGTTACATTGGCCCCGTGGGAGGTGTTGGTGCCACCCACGGGGACGTTCGGGGGCTGTTTCGAGTTCTCACCCTCTAACGCCATGTGGTTAAGTATAAGTCTAGAAATATGAAAATTACCGTCGTATTCTCAAACTGAGAGTCCCGCGGCTGCGGGGTCAGTTCCTACGAGTTACATTGGTCCCGTGGGAGGTGTTGGTGCCACCCATGTGGCCGTTCGGGGCTATTTCAAGTTCTCACCCTCTAATGCCATGTTTTTTAAGCCTAAGTCTAGAAATATTCAAATTACCATTGTATTCTCAAACCAGGAGTCCTGCGGCTGCGGGTTCAGTTCCTACGAGTTACGTTGACCCCGTGGGAGGTGTTGGTGCCACCCACGTGGCCGTTCGGGGGCTGTTTCGAGTTCTCACACTCTAACGCCATGTTTTTAAGCCTAAGTCTAGAAATATACAAATTACCATCGTATTCTTAAATCGGGAGTCCCGCGGCTGCGGGGTCAGTTCCTACGAGTTACATTGGCCCCGTGGGAGGTGTTGGTGCCCCCCACTTGGCCATTCGGGGGCTATTTCGAGTTCTCAGCCTCTAATGCCAATACTTTAATCCTAAGTCTAGAAATATACAAATTACCGTCGTATTCTCAAACTGGGAGTCCCGCGGCTGCGGGGTCAGTTCCTACGAGTTACATTGGCCCCGTGGGAGGTGTTGGTGCCACTCACGTGGCCGTTCGGGGGATGTTTCGAGTTCTCACCCTCTAATGAGATGTTTTTATGCCTAAGTCTAGAAATATGAAAATTATCTTCATATTCTCAAACCGGGAGTCCCGCAGCTGCGGGGTCAGTTCATACGAGTTACAATGGTCCCGTGGGAGGTGTTGGTGACACCCACAGGGACGTTCGGGAGCTGTTTCGAGTTCTCACCCTCTAACGCCATGTTTTTAAGCCTAAGTATAGAAATATGTAAATTGCCGTCGTATTCTCAAATCGGTAGTTCCGCGGCTGTGGGGTCAGTTCCTACGAGTTACATTGGCCCCGTGGGAGGTGTTGGTGCCACCCACGTGGCCGTTCGGGTGCTGTTTCGAGTTCTCACCCTCTAACGCCATGTTTTTAGGCCTAAGTTGAGAAATATGGAAATTGCCATTGTATTCTCAAATCGGGAGTCCCGCGGGTGTGGGGTCAGTTCCTACGAGTTACATTGCTCCCGTGGGAGGTGTTGGTGCCACCCACGTGGCCGTTCGGGGGCTATTTCGAGTTCTCACCCTCTATCACCATGTTTTTAAGCCTAAGTCTAGAAATATCAAAATTACCAGCGTATTCTCAAACCGGAAGTCCCTCGGTAATTGGGTCTGTTCCTACGAGTTACATTGGCTCCGTGGGAAGTTTTGGTGCCACCCACGTGGCCGTTCGGGGGCTGTTTTGAGTTCTCACCCTCTAACGCCATGTTTTTAAGCCTAAGTCTAGAAATATGAAAATTACCGTCGTATTCTCAAACTGGGATTCCCTCGGCTGCGGGGTCAGTTCCTACTAGTTACATTGGTCTCGTGGGAGGTGTTGGTGCCACCCACAGGGACGTTTGGGGGATGTTTCGAGTTCTCACCCTCTAACGCCATGTTTTTAAGGCTAAGTCTAGAAATATGAACATTACCGTCGTATTCTAAAACAGGGATTCCCGCGGCTACGGGGTCAGTTCCTACGGTTACATTGGCCCCGCGGGAGGTGTTGGTGCCACCCACGTGGCCGTTCGGGGGTTGTTTTGAGTTTTCAACCTCTAACGCCATGTCCTTAAGACTAAGTCTGGAAATGTGCAAATTACCATCGTATTCTCAAACCGGGAGTCCCGCGAATGGGGGGTCAGTTCCTATGAGTTACATTCACCCCGTGGGAGGTGTTGGTGCCACTCACGTGGCCGTTCGGGGGATGTTTCGAGTTCTCACCCTCTAACGCCATGTTTTTAAGCCTAAGTCTTGAAATATGCTAATTACCGTCGTATTCTCAAACCAGGAGTCCCGCGGATGGGGAGTCAGTTCCTACGAGTTACATTGGTCCCGTAGGAGGTGTTGGTGCCACCCATAGGGAAGTTCGGGGGCTGTTTCGAGTTCTCACCCTCTAACGCCATGTTTTTAAGCCTAAGTCTTAAAATATGCAAATTACCATTGTATTCTCAAATTGGGAGTCCCGCGGCTGCGGGGTCAGTTCCTACGAGTTACATTGGCCCCGTGGGAGGTGTTGGTGCCAGCCACGGGGACGTTTGGGGGCTGTTTCGAGTTCTCACCCTCTAACTCCATGTGGTTAAGCCTAAGTCTAGAAATATGCAAATTACCTTCGTATTCTCAAACTGAGAGTCCCGCGGCTGCGGGGTCAGTTCCTACGAGTTACATTGGTCCCGTGGGAGGTGTTGGTGCCACCCATGGGGACGTTCGGGGACTGTTTCGAGTTCCCACCCTCTAACGCCATGTTTTTAAGCCTATGTCTAGAAATATACAAATTACCGTTGTATTCTCAAACCGGGAGTCCCGCGGCTGCGGGGCAGTTCCTACGAGTTACATTGGTCCCGTGGGAGGTGTTGGTGCCACCCAGAGGGACGTTCGGGGGCTGTTCTGAGTTCTCACCCTCTAACGCCATGTTTTTAAGCCTAAGTCTTGAAATATGCAAATTACCATCGTATTCTCAAATCGGGAGTCCCGCGGCTGCGGGGTCAGTTCCTACGAGTTACATTGGCTCCGTGGGAGGTGTTGGTGCCACCCACGTGGCCGTTCGTGGGCTGTTTCGAGTTCTCACCCTCTAACGCCATGTTGTTAAGCCTATGTCTAGAAATATGAAAATTACCGTAGTATTCTCAAACCGGGAGTCCCGCGGCTGCGGGGCAGTTCCTACGAGTTACGTTGGTCCCGTGGGAGGTGTTGGTGCCACCCACGGGGACGTTCGGGGGCTCTTTCGAGTTTTCACCCTCTAACGCCATGTTGTTAAGCCTAAGTCTAGAAATATGAAAATTACCGTCGTATTCTCAAACCGGGAGTCCCGCGGCTGCGGGGCAGTTCCTACGAGTTACATTGGTCCCGTGGGAGGTGTTGGTGCCACCCACGGGGACGTTCGGGGGCTCTTTCGAGTTCTCACCCTCTAACGCCATGTTGTTAAGCCTATGTCTAGAAATATGAAAATTACTGTAGTATTCTCAAACCGGGAGTACCGCAGCTGCGGGGCAGTTCCTACGAGTTACATTGGTCCCGTGGGAGGTGTTAGTGCCACCCACGGGGACGTTCGGGGGCTCTTTCGAGTTCTCACCCTCTAACGCCATGTTGTTAAGCCTAAGTCTAGAAATTTGAAAATTACCGTCGTATTCTCAAACCGGGAGTCCCGCGGCTGCGGGGTCAGTTCCTACGAGTTACATTGGTCCCGTGGTAGGTGTTGGTGCCACCCACGTGGCCGTTCGGGGGCTGTTTTGAGTTCTCACCATCTAACTCCATGCCTTTAAGACTAAGTCTAGAAATATGAAAATTACCATCGTATTCTCAAACTGTGAGTCCCGCGGCTGCGGGGTCAGTTCCTACGAGTTACATTGGCACCGTGGGAGGTGTTGCTGCCACTCACGTGGCCGTTCGGGGGCTGTTTCGAGTTCTCACCCTCTAACGCCATAAACCTAAGTCTAGAAATATCCAAATTACCATCTTATTTTCAAACCAGGAGTCCCACGGCAGCGGGGTCAGTTCCTATGAGTTACATTGGTCCCGTGGGAGGTGTTGGTGCCACCCACATGGACGTTTAGGGGCTGTTTTGATTTCTCACCCTCTAACGCCATGTTTTTAAGCCTAAGTCTTGAAATATGCAAATTACCGTCGTATTCTCAAATCGGGAGTCCCGCGGCTGCGGGGTCAGTTCCTACGAGTTACATTGGCCCCGTGGGAGGTGTTGGTGCCACCCACGGGGACGTTCGGGGGATGTTTCGAGTTCTCACCCTCTAACAGCATGTGGTTAAGCCTAAGTCTAGAAATATACAAATTACGTTCGTATTCTCAAACTGAGAGTCCCGCGGCTGCGGGGTCAGTTCCTACGAGTTACATTGGTCCCGTGGTAGGTGTTGGTGCCACCCATGGGGACGTTCGGGGACTGTTTCGAGTTCTCACCCTCTAACGCCATGTTTTTAAGCCTAAGTCTAGAAATATGCAAATTACCGTTGTATTCTCAAACCGGGAGTCCCGCGACGGCGAGGTCAGTTCCTACGAGTTACATTTGACCCATGGGAGGTGTTGGTGCCACCCACGTGGCCGTTCGGGGGCTATTTCCAGTTCTCCCCCTCTAACGCCATGTTTTTTAAGCCTAAGTCTAAAAATATGCAAATTACCTTCGTATTCTCAAACCCAGAGTCCCGCGGCTGCGGGGTCAGTTCCTATGAGTTACATTGACCCCATGGGAGGTGTTGGTGCCACCCACGTGGCCGTTCGGGGGCTGTTTCGAGTTCTCACCATCTAACGCCATGTTTTTAAGCCTAAGTCTGGAAATATGCAAATTACCATCGTATTCTTAAATCGGGAGTCCCGCGGCTACGGGGTATCTACCTACGAGTTACATTGGCCCCGTGGGAGGTGTTGGTGCCCCCCACATGGCCATTCGGGGGCTATTTCGAGGTCTCACCCTCTAATGCTAATACTTTAAGCCTAAGTCTAGAAATATGAAAATTACCGTCGTATTCTCAAACCGGAAGTCCCGCGGCTGCGGGGTTAGTTCCTACGAGTTACATTGGCCCCGTGGGAGGTGTTGGTGCCACTCACGTGGCCGTTCGGGGGCTATTTCGAGTTCTCACACTCTAATGACATGTTTTTATGACTAAATATAAAAATATGCAAATTACAGTCATATTCTCAAACCGGGAGTCCCGCAGTTGCGGGGTCAGTTCATACGAGTTACATTGGTCCCATGGGAGGTGTTGGTGCCACCCACAGGGATGTTCGGGAGCTATTTCGAGTTCTCACCCTCTAACGCCATGTTTTTAAGCCTAAGTCTAGAAATATGCAAATTACCGTCGTATTCTCAAATCGGTAGTCCCGCGTCTATGGGGTCAGTTCCTACGGGTTACATTGGCCCCGTGGGAGGAGTTGGTGCCACCCACGTGGCCGTTCGGGTGTTGTTTCGAGTTCTCACACTCTAATGCCATGTTTTTAGGCCTAAGACGAGAAATATGCAAATTGTCGTCGTATTCTCAAGCCGAGAGTCCCGCGGCAGTGGGGTCAGTTCCTACGAGTTACATTGGTCCCGTGGGGGTGTTTGTGCCACCCACGGGGACGTTCGGAGGCTGTTTTGAGTTCTCACCCTCTAACGCCATGTCTTTATGCCTAAGTCTAGAAATATGCAAATTACCATCGTATTCTCAATCGGGGAGTCCCGCGGCTGCGGGGTCAGTTCCTACGAGTTACATTGGTCCCGTGGGAGGTGTTGGTGCCACCCACGTGGCCGTTCGGGGGCAGTTTTGAGTTCTCACTCTCTAAAGCCATGTTTTTAAGCTTAAGTCCAGAAATATGCAAATTACCGTCGTATTCTCAAACTGGGAGTCCCGCGGCGGCAGGGTCAATTCCTACGAGTTACATTGGCCCCGTGGGAGGTGTTGGTGCCACCCACGTGGCCCTTCGGGGGCTGTTTCGAGTTCTCACCCTCTAACGCCATGTTTTTAGGCCTAAGTCTAAAAATATGCGAATTACCATGGTATTCTCAAACCGGGAGTCCCGCGGCTGCGGGGTCAGTTCCTACGAGTTACATTGGCCCCGTTGGAGGTGTTGGTGCCACCCACGGGGACGTTCGGGGGCTGTTTCAAGTTCTCACCCTCTAACGCCATGTTGTTAAGTCTATGTTTAGAAATATGAAAATTACCATAGTATTCTCAAACCGGGAGTCCCGCGGCTGCGGGGCAGTTCCTACGAGTTACATTGGTCCCGTGGGAGGTTTGGTGCCACCCACGGGGACGTTCGGGGGCTCTTTCGAGTTCTCACCCTCTAATGCCATGTTGTTAAGCCTAAGTCTAAAAATATGAAAATTACCGTCGTATTCTCAAACCAGGAGTCCCGCGGCTGCGGAGTCAGTTCCTACGAGTTACATTGGTCCCGTGGTAGGTGTTGGTGCCACCCACGTGGCCGTTCGGGGGCTGTTTTGAGTTCTCACCCTCTAACTCCATGCCTTTAAGACTAAGTCTAGAAATATGAAAATTACCATCGTATTCTCAAACCGAGAGTCCCGCGGCTGCGGGGTCAGTTCCTACGAGTTACATTGGCACCGTGGGAGGTGTTGCTGCCACTCACGTGGCTGTTCGGGGGCTGTTTCGAGTTCTCACCCTCTAACGCCATGTTTTAAACCTAAGTCTAGAAATATCCAAATTACCATCGTATTCTCAAACCAGGAGTCCCACGGCAGCGGGGTCGGTTCCTATGAGTTACATTGGTCCCGTGGGAGGTGTTGGTGCCACCCACATGGACGTTTAGGGGCTATTTTGATTTCTCACCCTCTAACGCCATGTTTTTAAGCCTAAGTCTTAAAATATGCAAATTACCGTCGTATTCTGAAATCGGGAGTCCCGCGGCTGCGTGGTCAGTTCCTACGAGTTACATTGGCCCCGTGGGAGGTGTTGGTGCCACCCACGGGGACGTTCGGGGCCTGTTTCGAGTTCTCACCCTCTAACGCCATGTGGTTAAGCCTAAGTCTAGAAATATGAAAATTACCTTCGTATTCTCAAACTGAGAGTCCCGCGGCTGTGAGGTCAGTTCCTACGAGTTACATTGGTCCCGTGGGAGGTGTTGGTGCCACCCATGGGGACGTTCGGGGACTGTTTCGAGTTCTCACCCTCTAACGCCATGTTTTTAAGCCTAAGTCTAGAAATATGCAAATTACCGTTGTATTATCAAACCGGGAGTCCCGCGATGTCGAGGTCAGTTCCTACGAGTAAATTTGACCCATGGGAGGTGTTGGTGCCACCCACGTGGCCGTTCGCGGGCTATTTCCAGTTCCCACCCTCTAACGCCATGTTTTTTAAGCCTAAGTCTAGAAATATTCAAATTACCTTCGTATTCTCAAACCCGGAGTCCCGCGGCTGCGGGGTCAGTTCCTATGAGTTACGTTGACCCCATGGGAGGTGTTGGTGCCACCCACGTGGCCGTTCGGGGGCTGTTTCGAGTTCTCACCATCTAACGCCATGTTTTTAAGCCTAAGTCTGGAAATATGCAAATTACCGTCGTATTCTTAAATCGGGAGTCCCGCGGCTGCGGGGTATCTTCCTACGAGTTACATTGGCCCCGTGGGAGGTGTTGGTGCCGCCCACATGGCCATTCAGGGGCTGTTTCGAGGTCTCACCCTCTAATGCCAATACTTTAAGCCTAAGTCTAGAAATATGAAAATTACCGTCGTATTCTCAAACCGGGAGTCCCGCGGCTGCGGGGTCAGTTCCTACGAGTTACATTGGCCCCGTGGGAGGTGTTGGTGCCACTCACGTGGCCGTTCGGGGGTTGTTTCGAGTTCTCACACTCTAATGACATGTTTTTATGACTAAATATAAAAATATGCAAATTACAGTCATATTCTCAAACCGGGAGTCCCGCAGTTGCGGGGTCAATTCATACGAGTTACATTGGTCCCATGGGAGGTGTTGGTGCCACCCACAGGGACGTTCGGGAGCTGTTTCGAGTTCTCACCCTCTAACGCCAGGTTTTTAAGCCTAAGTCTAGAAATATGCAAATTACCGTCGTATTCTCAAGCCGAGAGTCCCGCGGCTGTGGGGTCAGTTCCTACGAGTTACATTGGTCCCGTGGGAGGTGTTTGTGCCACCCACGGGGACGTTCGGAGGCTGTTTTGAGTTCTCACCGTCTAACGCCATGTCTTTATGCCTAAGTCTAGAAATATGCAAATTACCATCGTATTCTCAATCGGGGAGTCCCGCGGCTGCGGGGTCAGTTCCTACGAGTTACATTGGTCCCGTGGGAGGTGTTGGTGCCACCCACGTGGCCGTTCGGGGGCAGTTTTGAGTTCTCACCCTCTAACGCCATGTTTTTAAGCTTAAGTCCAGAAATATGCAAATTACCGTCGTATTCTCAAACCGGGAGTCCCGCGGCGGCGGGGTTAATTCCTACGAGTTACATTGGCCCCGTGGGAGGTGTTGGTGCCACCCACGTGGCCCTTCGGGGGTTGTTTCGAGTTCTCACCCTCTAACGCCATGTTTTTAGGCCTAAGTCTAAAAATATGCGAATTACCATGGTATTCTCAAACCGGGACTCCCGCGGCTGCGGGGTCAGTTCCTACGAGTTACATTGGTCCCATGGGAGGAGTTGGTGCCAACCACTGGGACGTTCGGGGAAATTTCTAGTTCTCACCCTCTAACGCCATGTTTTTAAGCCTTAGTCTAGAAATATGAAAATTACCGTCGTATTCTCAAACCGGGAGTGCCGCGGCTGCGGGGTCAGTTCCTACGAGTTACATTGGCCCCGTGGGAGGTGTTGGTGCCACCCACGGGGATGTTCGGGGGATATTTCGAGTTCTCACCCTCTAACGCCATGTTTTTAAGCCTAAGTCTAGATATATGAAAATTACCGTCGTATTCTCAAACCAGGAGTCCCGCGGCTGCGACGTCAGTTCCTAAGAGTTACATTGGTCCCGTGGCAGGTGTTGGTGCCACCCAAAGGGACGTTCGTGGGCTGTTTCGAGTTCTCACCCTCTAACGCCATGTTTTTAAGCCTAAGTCTTGAAATATGCAAATTACCATCGTATTCTCAAATTGGGAGTCCCGCGGCTGCGGCGTCAGTTCCTACGAGTAACATTGGCCCCGTGGGAGGTGTTGGTGCCACCCACGGGGACGTTCGGCGGCTGTTTTGAGTTCTCACCCTCTAACGCCATGTTCTTAAGCCTAAGTCTACAAATATGCAAATTACCGTCGTATTCTCAAACCGGGAGTCCCGCGGCTGCGGGGCAGTTCCTACAAGTTATATTGGTCCCGTGGGAGGTGTTGGTGCCACCCACGGGGACGTTCGGGGGCTCTTTAGAGTTCTCACCCTCTAACGCCATGTTGTTAAGCCTAAGTCTAGAAATATGAAAATTACCGTCGTATTCTCAAACCGGGAGTCCCGCGGCTGCGGGGGCAGTTCCTACGAGTTACATTGGTCCCGTGGTAGGTGTTGGTCCCACCCACGTGGCCGTTCGGGGGTTGTTTTGAGTTATCACCCTCTAACGCCATGCCTTTACGACTAAGTCTTGAAATATGAAAATTACCATCGTATTCTCAAACCGGGAGTCCCGCGGCTGCGGGGTCAGTTCCTACTAGTTACATTGGCCCCGTGGGAGGCGTTGCTGCCACTCACGTGGCCGTTCGGGGGCTGTTTTGAGTTCTCACACTCTAACGCCATGTTTTAAACCTAAGTCTAGAAATATGCAAATTACCATCGTATTCTCAAACCAAGAGTCCCACGGCTGCGGGGTATCTTCCTACGAGTTACATTGGCCCCGTGGGAGGTGTTGGTGCCCCCCACATGGCCGTTCGGGGGCTGTTTCGAGGTCTCACCCTCTAATACCAATACTTTAAGCCTAAGTCTAGAAATATGCAAATTACCATCGTATTCTCAAACTGGGAGTCTCGCGGCTGCGGGGTCTGTTCCTACGAGTTACATTGGCCCCGTGGGAGGTGTTGGTGCCAACCACGGGGACGTTCGGGGGCTGTTTCGAGTTCTCACCCTCTAACGCCATGTGGTTAAGCCAAAGTATAAAAATATGCAAATTACCATCGTATTCTCAAACTGAGAGTCCCGCGGCTGCAGGGTCAGTTCCTACGAGTTACATTTGTCCCGTGGGAGGTGTTGGTGCCACCCATGGGGACGTTCGGGGACTATTTCGAGTTCTCACCCTCTAACGCCTTGTTTTTAAGCCTAAGTCTAGAAATTTCCAAATTACCATCGTATTCTCAAAACGGGAGTCCCCCGACGGTGGGGTCAGTTCCAACGAGTTACATTTGACCCGTGGGAGGTGTTGGTGCCACCCATGTGGCCGTTCGGGGGATGTTTCTAGTTATCACCCTCTAACGCCATGTTTTTTAAGCCTAAGTCTAGAAATATGCAAATTACCATCGTATTCTCAAACCAGGAGTCCCGCGGTTGCGGGGTCAGTTCCTACGAGTTACATTGACTACGTGGGAGGTGTTGGTGCCACCCACGTGGCCGTTCGGGGGCTGTTTCGAGTTCTCACCCTCTAACGCCATGTTTTTAAGCCTAAGTCTAGAAGTATGCAAATTACCGTCGTATTCTTAAATCGGGAGTCCCGCGGCTGCGGGGTCAGTTCCTACGAGTTACATTGGCCCCGTGGGAGGTGTTGGTGCCCCCCACATGGCCATTCGGGTGCTGTTTCGAGTTCTGACCCTCTAATGACATGTTTTTATGCCTAAGTCTAGAAATATGCAAATTAACATCATATTCTCAAATCGGGAGTCCCGCAGCTGCGGGGTCAGTTCATACGAGTTACATTGGTCCCGTGGGAGGTGTTGGTGCCACCCACAGGGACGTTCGGGAGCTGTTTCGAGTTCTCACCCTCCAACGCCAAGTTTTTAAGCCTAAGTCTAAAAATATGCAAATTACCATCGTATTCTCAAATCGGTAGTCCCGCGGCTGTGGGGTCAGTTCCTACAAGTTACATTGGCCCCGTGGGAGGTGTTGGTGCCACCCACGTGGCCGTTCGGGTGCTGTTTCGAGTTCTCACCCTCTAACGCCATGTTTTTTGGCCTAAGTCTAGAAATATGCAAATTACCGTCGTATTCTCAAACCGGGAGTGTCGCGGCTGCGGGGTCAGTTCCTACGAGTTACATTGGCCCCGTGGGAGGTGTTGTTGCCACCCACAGGGACGTTCGGGGGCTGTTTCGAATTCTCACCCTATAACGCCATGTTTTTAAGCCTAAGTCTAGAAATATGAAAATTACCGTCGTATTCATAAACAGGGATTCCCGCGGCTGCGGGGTATCTTCCTACGAGTTACATTAGCCCCGTGGGAGGTGTTGGTGCCCCCCACATGGCCGTTCGGGGGCTGTTTAGAGGTCTCACCTTCTAATGCCAATACTTTCAGCCTAAGTCTAGAAATATGCAAATTACCGTCGTATTCTCAAACTCGGAGTCCCGCGGCTGCGGGGTCAGTTCCTACGAGTTACATTGGTCCCGTGGGAGGAGTTGGGGCCACCCACAGGGACCTTCGGGGTCTGTTTTGAGTTGTCACCCTCTAACACCATGTTTTTAAGCCTAGGTTTTGAAATATGCAATTTACCGTCGTGTTCTGAAATAGGGAGTCCCGCGGCTACGGGGTCAGTTCCTACGAGTTACATTGGTCCCGGGGGAGGTGTTGGTGCCACCCACGTGGCCGTTCGGGGGCTGTTTTGAGTTCTCACCCTCTAACGCCATGCCTTTAACACTAAGTCTAGAAATATGCAAAGTACCATCGTATTCTCAAACCGGGAGTCCCGCGGCTGCGGGGTCAGTTCCTACGAGTTACATTGGCCCCATGGGAGGTGTTAGTGCCACTCACGTGGCCGTTCGGGGGTTGTTTCGAGTTCTCACCCTCTAACGCCATGTTTTTAAGCCTAAGTCTAGAAATATGCAAATTATCGTCGTATTCTCAAACCGGGAGTCCCGCGGCTGCGAGGTCAGTTCCTACGAGTTACATTGGTCCCGTGGGAGGTGTTGGTGCCAACCACGGGGACGTTCGGGGGCTGTTTCGAGTTCTCACCCTCTAACGCCATGTGCTTAAGCCTAATTCTAAAAATATACAAATTACCGTCCTATTCTCAAACTGAGAGTCCCGCGGCTGCGGGGTCAGTTCCTACGAGTTACATTGGTCCCGTGGGAGGTGTTGGTGCCACCCATGGGGACGTTCGGGGACTGTTTCGAGTTCTCACCCTCTAACGCCATATTTTTAAGCCTAAGTCTAGAAATTTGCAAATTACCATCGTATTCTCAAAACGGGAGTCCCGCGACGGCGAGGTCAGTTCCTACGAGTTACATTTGACCCGTGGGAGGTGTTGGTACTACCCATGTGGCCGTTCGGGGGTTGTTTCTAGTTCTCACCCTCTAACGCCATGCTTTTTAAGCCTAAGTCTAAAAATATGCAAATTACCATCGTATTCTAAAACCTGGAGTCCCGCGGCTGCGGGGTCAGTTCCTACGAGTTACATTGACCCCGTGGGAGGTGTTGGTGCCACCCACGTGGCCGTTCGGGGGCTGTTTCGAGTTCTCACCCTCTAACGCCATGTTTTTAAGCCTAAGTCTAGAAATATGCAAATTACCATCGTATTCTTAAATCGGGAGTCCCGCGGCTGCGGGGTCAGTTCCTACGAGTTACATTGGCCCCGTGGGAGGTGTTGGTGCCCCCCACATGGCTATTCGGGGGCTGTTTCGAGTTCTCATCCTCTAATGCCAATACTTTAAGCCTAAGTCTAGAAATATGCAAATTACCGTCGTATTCTCAAACCGGGAGTCCCACGGCTGCGGGGTCAGTTCCTACGAGTTACATTGGCCCCGTGGGAGGTGTTGGTGGATGTTTCGAGTTCTCACCCTCTAATGCCATGTTTTTAAGCCTAAGTCTAAAAATATGCAAATTACTGTCGTATTCTCAAACCGGGAGTCCCGCAGCTCCGGGGTCAGTTCCTACGATTTACATTGCCCCCGTGGGAGGTGTTGGCCCCACCCAAATGGCCGTTTGGGGGCTGTTTCGAGTTCTCAGCCTCTAACGCCAATACTTTAACCCTAAGTCTAGAAATATGCAAATTACCGTCGTATTCTAAAATTAGGAGTCCCGCGGCTGCGGGTTCATTACTACGAGTTACATTGGCCCCGTGGGAGGTGTTGTTGCCACCCACAGGGACGTTCGGGGGCTGTTTCGAATTCTCACCCTATAACGCCATGTTTTTAAGCCTAAGTCTAGAAATATGAAAATTACCGTCGTATTCATAAACAGGGATTCCCGCGGCTGCGGGGTATCTTCCTACGAGTTACATTAGCCCCGTGGGAGGTGTTGGTGCCCCCCACATGGCCGTTCGGGGGCTGTTTAGAGGTCTCACCTTCTAATGCCAATACTTTCAGCCTAAGTCTAGAAATATGCAAATTACCGTCGTATTCTCAAACTCGGAGTCCCGCGGCTGCGGGGTCAGTTCCTACGAGTTACATTGGTCCCGTGGGAGGAGTTGGGGCCACCCACAGGGACCTTCGGGGTCTGTTTTGAGTTGTCACCCTCTAACACCATGTTTTTAAGCCTAGGTTTTGAAATATGCAATTTACCGTCGTGTTCTGAAATAGGGAGTCCCGCGGCTACGGGGTCAGTTCCTACGAGTTACATTGGTCCCGGGGGAGGTGTTGGTGCCACCCACGTGGCCGTTCGGGGGCTGTTTTGAGTTCTCACCCTCTAACGCCATGCCTTTAACACTAAGTCTAGAAATATGCAAAGTACCATCGTATTCTCAAACCGGGAGTCCCGCGGCTGCGGGGTCAGTTCCTACGAGTTACATTGGCCCCATGGGAGGTGTTAGTGCCACTCACGTGGCCGTTCGGGGGTTGTTTCGAGTTCTCACCCTCTAACGCCATGTTTTTAAGCCTAAGTCTAGAAATATGCAAATTATCGTCGTATTCTCAAACCGGGAGTCCCGCGGCTGCGAGGTCAGTTCCTACGAGTTACATTGGTCCCGTGGGAGGTGTTGGTGCCAACCACGGGGACGTTCGGGGGCTGTTTCGAGTTCTCACCCTATAACGCCATGTGCTTAAGCCTAATTCTAAAAATATACAAATTACCGTCCTATTCTCAAACTGAGAGTCCCGCGGCTGCGGGGTCAGTTCCTACGAGTTACATTGGTCCCGTGGGAGGTGTTGGTGCCACCCATGGGGACGTTCGGGGACTGTTTCGAGTTCTCACCCTCTAACGCCATGTTTTTAAGCCTAAGTCTAGAAATTTGCAAATTACCATCGTATTCTCAAAACGGGAGTCCCGCGACGGCGAGGTCAGTTCCTACGAGTTACATTTGACCCGTGGGAGGTGTTGGTACTACCCATGTGGCCGTTCGGGGGTTGTTTCTAGTTCTCACCCTCTAACGCCATGCTTTTTAAGCCTAAGTCTAGAAATATGCAAATTACCATCGTATTCTAAAACCTGGAGTCCCGCGGCTGCGGGGTCAGTTCCTACGAGTTACATTGACCCCGTGGGAGGTGTTGGTGCCACCCACGTGGCCGTTCGGGGGCTGTTTCGAGTTCTCACCCTCTAACGCCATGTTTTTAAGCCTAAGTCTAGAAATATGCAAATTACCATCGTATTCTTAAATCGGGAGTCCCGCGGCTGCGGGGTCAGTTCCTACGAGTTACATTGGCCCCGTGGGAGGTGTTGGTGCCCCCCACATGGCTATTCGGGGGCTGTTTCGAGTTCTCATCCTCTAATGCCAATACTTTAAGCCTAAGTCTAGAAATATGCAAATTACCGTCGTATTCTCAAACCGGGAGTCCCACGGCTGCGGGGTCAGTTCCTACGAGTTACATTGGCCCCGTGGGAGGTGTTGGTGGATGTTTCGAGTTCTCACCCTCTAATGCCATGTTTTTAAGCCTAAGTCTAAAAATATGCAAATTACTGTCGTATTCTCAAACCGGGAGTCCCGCAGCTCCGGGGTCAGTTCCTACGATTTACATTGCCCCCGTGGGAGGTGTTGGCCCCACCCAAATGGCCGTTTGGGGGCTGTTTCGAGTTCTCAGCCTCTAACGCCAATACTTTAACCCTAAGTCTAGAAATATGCAAATTACCGTCGTATTCTAAAATTAGGAGTCCCGCGGCTGCGGGTTCATTACTACGAGTTACATTGGCCCCGTGGGAGGTGTTGGTGCCACTCACGTGGCCGTTCGGGGGCTGTTTCGAGTTCTCACCCTCTAATGACATGTTTTTATGCCTAAGTCTAGAAATATGCAAATTATCGTCATATTCTCAAACCGGGAGTCCCGCAGCTGCGGGGTCAGTTCATACGAGTTACATTGGTCCCATGGGAGGTGTTGGTGCCACCCACAGGGACGTTCGGGAGCTGTTTCGAGTTCTCACCCTCTAACGCCATGTTTTTAAGCCTAAGTCTAGAAATAGGCAAATTACCATCGTATTCTCAAATCGGTAGTCCAGCGGCTGTGGGGTCAGTTCCTACAAGCTACATTGGCCCCGTGGGAGGTGTTGGTGACACCCACGTGGCCGTTCGGGTGCTGTTTCGAGTTCTCACCCTCTAACGCCATGTTTTTAGGCCTAAGTCTAGAAATATGCAAATTACCATCGTATTCTCAAATCGGGAGTGCCGCGGCTGCAGGGTCAGTTCCTACGAGTTACATTGGCCCCGTGGGAGGTGTTGGTGCCACCCACAGGGACGTTCGGGGGCTGTTTCGAGTTCTCACCCTCTAACGCCATGTTTTTAAGCCTAAGTCTAGAAATATGAAAATTACCGTCGTATTCTTAAACAGGGAGTCCCGCGGCTGCGGGGTCAGTTCCTACGAGTTACATTGTCCCCGAGGGACGTGTTGGTGCCACCCACTTGGCCGTTCGGGGGATTTTTTGAGTTCTCAATCTCTAACGCCATGTCTTTAAGACTAAGTCTAAAAATATACAAATTACCATCGTATTCTAAAACTGGCAGTCCCGCGGCTGCGGGGTCAGTTCCTACGAGTTACATTGGTCCCATGGGAGGTGTTGGTGCCACCCACAGGGACGTTCGGGGTCTGTTTTGAGTTCTCACCCTCTAACGCCATGTTTTTAAGCCTAAGTCTTGAAATATGCAAATTACCGTCGTATTCTGAAATAGGGAGTCCCGCGGCTACGGGGTCAGTTCCTACGAGTTACATAGGCCCCGTGGGAGGTGTTGGTGCCATCCACGGGGACGTTCGGGGGCTATTTCGAGTTCTCACCCTCTAGCGCCATGTTGTTAAGCCTAAGTCTTATCAATATGCAAATTACTGTCGTATTCTCAAACCGGGACTCCCGCGGCTGCGGGGTCAGTTCCTAAGAGTTACATTGGTCCCGTGGGAGGTCTTGGTGCCACCCACGGGGACGTTCGGGGGTAGTTTCGAGTTCTCACCCTCTAACGCCATGCTTCCAAACCTAAGTCCCGAAATATGCAAATTACCATTGTATTCTCAAATCGGGAGTGCCGCGGCGGCGGGGTCAGTTCCTACGAGTTACATTGACCCCGTAGGAGGTGTTGGTGCCACCCACGTGGCCGTTCGGGGGCTGTTTTGAGTTCTCACCCTCTAACGCCATGCCTTTAACACTAAGTCTAGAAATATGCAAAGTACCATCGTATTCTCAAACTGGGAGTCCCGCGGCTGCGGGGTCCGTTCCTACGAGTTACATTGGCCCCGTGGGAGGTGTTTGTGCCACTCACGTGGCCGTTCGGGGGCTGTTTCGAGTTCTCACCCTCTAACGCCATGTTTTTAAGCCTAAGCCTAGAAATATGCAAATTATCATCGTATTCTCAAACCGGGAGTCCCACGGCTGCGGGGTCAGTTCCTGCGAGTTACATTGGTCCCGTGGGAGGTGTTGGTACCACCCACAGGGACATTTGGGGGCTGTTTTGAGTTCTGACCCTCTAACGCCATGTTTTTAAGACTGAGTCTAAAAATATGCAAATTACCGTCGTATTCTCAAATCGGGAGTCCCGCGGCTGCTGGGTCAGTTCCTACGAGTTACATTGGCCCCATGGGAGGTGTTGGTGCCACCCACGGGGACGTTCGGGGGCTGTTTCGAGTTCTCACCCTCTAACGCCATGTTCTTAAGCCTAAGTCTAAAAATATGCAAATTACCATCGTATTCTCAAACCGGGAGTCCCGCGGCTGCGGGGCAGTTCCTACGAGTTATATTGGTCCCGTGGGAGGTGTTGGTGCCACCCAAGGGGACGTTCGGGGGCTCTTTCGAGTTCTCACCCTCTAATTCCATGTTGTTAATCCTACATCTAGAAATATGAAAATTACCGTCGTATTCTCAAACTGGGAGTCCCGCGGCTGCGGGGTCAGTTCCTACGAGTTACATTGGTCCCGTGGTAGGTGTTGGTGCCACCCACGTGGCCGTTCGGGGGGCTGTTTTGAGTTCTCACCCTCAAACGCCATGCCTTTAAGACTAAGTCCAGAAATATAAAAATTACCATCGTATTCTCAAACCGGGAGTCCCGTGGCTGCGGGGTCCGTGCCTACGAGTTACATTGGCCCCGTACGAGGTGTTGCTGCCACTCACGTGGCCGTTCGGGGGCTGTTTCGAGTTCTCACCCTCTAACGCCATGTTTTAAACCTAAGTCTAGAAATATGCAAATTACCATCGTATTCTCAAACCAGGAGTCCCACGGCAGCGGGGTCAGTTCCTATGAGTTACATTGGTCCCCTGGGAGGTGTTGGTGCCACCCACATGGATGTTTAGGGGCTGTTTCGATTTCTCACCTTCTAACGCCATGTTTTTAAGCCTAAGTCTTGAAATATGCAAATTACAGTCGTATTCTCAAATCGGGAGTCCCGCGGTTGCGGGGTGAGTTGCTACGAGTTACATTGGCCCCGTGGGAGGTGTTGGTGCCAACCACGGGGACGTTCGGGGGCTGTTTAGAGTTCTCACCCTCTAATGCCATGTGGTTAAGCCTAAGTCTAGAAATACGAAAATTACCATCGTATTCTCAAACGGAGAATCCCGCGGCTGCGGGGTCAATTCCTACGAGTTACATTGGTCCCATGGGAGGTGTTGGTGCCACCCATGGGGACGTTCGGGGACTGTTTAGAGTTCTCACCCTCTAACGCCATGTTTTTAAGCCTAAGTCTAGAAATTTGCAAATTACAATCGTATTCTCAAAACGGGAGTCCCGCGACGGCGGGTTCAGTTCCTACGAGTTACATTGGACCCGTGGGAGGTGTTGGTGCCACCCATGTGGCCGTTCGGGGGCTGTTTCTTGTTCTCTCCCTCTAACGCCCTGTTTTTTAAGCCTAAGTCTAGAAATATGCAAATTACCATCGTACTCTCAAACCAGGAGTCCCACGGCTGTGGGGTCAGTTCCTACGAGTTACATTGACCCCGTGGGAGGTGTTGGTGCCACCCACGTGGCCATTCGGGGGCTGTTTCGAGTTCTCACCCTCTAACGCCATGTTTTTAAGCCTAAGTCTAGAAATATGCAAATTACCGTCGTATTCATAAATCGGGAGTCCCGCGGCTGCGGGGTCAGTTCCTACGAGTTACATTGGCCCCGTGAGAGGTGTTGGTGCCCCCCACATGGCCATTCGGGGGCTGTTTCGAGTTCTCACCCTCTAATGCCAATAGTTTAAGCCTAAGTCTAGAGATATGCAAATTACCGTCGTATTCTCAAACTGGGAGTCCCACGGCTGCGGGGTCAGTTCCTACGAGTTACATTGGTCCCGTGGGAGGTGTTGGTGCCACTCACGTGGCCATTCGGGGGCTGTTTCGAGTTCTCAGCCTCAAATGACATGTTTTTATGCCTAAGTCTAGAAATATGAAAATTACCGTCATATTCTCAAACCGGGAGTCCCGCAGCTGCGGGGTCAGTTCATACGAGTTACATTGGTCCCGTGGGAGGTGTTGGTGCCACCCACAGGGACGTTCGGGAGCTGTTTCGAGTTCTCACCCTCTAACGCCATGTTTTTAAGCCTAAGTCTCGAAATATGCAAATTACCATCGTATTCTCAAATCGGTAGTCCCGCGGCTGTGGGGTCAGTTCCTTAAAGTTACATTGGCCCCGTGGGAGGTGTTGGTGCCACCCATGTGGCCGTTCGGGTGCTGTTTCAAGTTCTCACCCTCTAACGCCATATTTTTAGGCCTAAGTCTAGAAATATACAAATTACCGTCGTATTCTCAAACCGGGAGTGCCGCGGCTGCGGGGTCAGTTCCTACGAGTTACATTGGCCCCGTGGGAGGTGTTGGTACCCACAGGGACATTCGGGAGCTGTTTCGAGTTCTCACCCTCTAACGCCATGTTTTTAAGCCTAAGTCTAGAAATATGAAAATTACTGTCGTATTCTTAAACAGGGAGTCCCGCGGCTGCGGGGTCAGTTCCTACGAGTTACATTGTCCCCGAGGGAGGTGTTGGTTCCACCCACTTTGCCGTTCGGGGATGTTTTGAGTTCTCAACCTCTAACGCCATGTCTTTAAGACTAAGTCTAAAAATATGCAAATTACCATCGTATTCTAAAACTGGGAGTCCCGCGGCTGCGGGGTCAGTTGCTACGAGTTACATTGGTCCCGTGGGAGGTGTTTGTGCCACCCACAGGGACGTTCGGGGTTTGTTTTGAGTTCCACCCTCTAACGCCATGTTTTTAAGCCTAAGTCTTGAAATATGCAAATTACCGTCGTATTCTGAAATAGGGAGTCCCGCGGCTACGGGGTATGTACCTACGAGTTACATAGGCCCCGTGGGAGGTGTTGGTGCCACCCACGGGGAAGTTCGGGGGTTGTTTCGAGTTCTCACCCTCTAACGCCATGTTGTTAAGCCTAAGTCTTATCAATATGCAAATTACCATCGTATTCTCAAACCCGGAGTCCCGTGGCTGCGGGGTCAGTCCCTACGAGTTACATTTGTCCAGTGGGAGGTGTTGGTGCCACCCACGGGGACGTTCGGGGGCAGTTTCGAGTTCTCACCCTTTAACGCCATGCTTTCAAGCCTAAGTCCAGAAATATGCAAATTACCGTTGTATTCTCAAACCGGGAGTGCCGCGGCGGCGGGGTCAGTTACTACGAGTTACATTGACCCCGTGGGAGGTGTTGGTACCACCCATGTGGCCGTTCGGGGGCTGTTTTGAGTTCTCACCCTCTAACGCCATGCCTTTAACACTAAGTCTAGAAATATGCAAAGTACCATCATATTCTCAAAACCGGGAGCCCGCGGCTGCGGGGTCAGTTCCTACGAGTTACATTGGCCCCGTGGGAGGTGTTTGTGCCACTCACGTGGCCGTTCGGGGTCTGTTTCGAGTTCTCACCCTCTAACGCCATGTTTTTAAGCCTAAGTCTAGAAATATGCAAATTATCGTCGTATTCTCATACCGGGAGTCCCGCGGCTGCTGGGTCAGTTCCTACGAGTTCAATTGGTCCAGTGGGACGTGTTGGTACCACCCACAGGGACATTTGGGGGTTGTTTCGAGTTCTGACCCTCTAACGCCATTTTTTTAAGCCTTAGTCTAGAAATATGCAAATTATCGTCGTATTCTCAAACCCGGAGTGCCGCGGCTGCGGGGTCAGTTCCTACGAGTTACATAGGCCCCGTGGGAGGTGTTTGTGCCACCCACGGGGACGTTCGGGGGCTGTTTCGAGTTCTCACCCTCAACGCCATGTTGTTAAGCCTAAGTCTTATCAATATGCAAATTACCATCTTATTCTCAAACCGGGAGTTCCGCGGCTGCGGGGTAAGTTCCTACGAGTTACATTGGTCCCGTGGGAGGTGTTGGTGCCACCCACGGGGACGTTGTGGGGAAGTTTCAAGTTCTCACACTCTAACGCCATGCTTTCAAGCCGAAGTCCTGAAATATGCAAATTACCGTTGTATTCTCAAACCGGGAGTGTCGCGGCGGCGGGGTCAGTTCGTACGAGTTACATTGACCCCGTGGGAGGTTTTGGTGCCACCCACGTGGCCGTTCGGGGGCTGTTTTGAGTTCTCACCCTCTAACGCCATGCCTTTAATACTAAGTCTAGAAATATGCAAAGTACCATCGTATTCTCAAACCGGGAGTCCCGCAGCTGCGGGGTCAGTTCCTACGAGTTACATTGGCCCCGTGGGAGGTGTTAGTGCCACTCACGTGGCCGTTCGGGGGCTGTTTCAAGTTCTCACCCTCTAACGCCATGTTTTTAAGCCTAAGTCTAGAAATATGCAAATTATCGTCATATTCTCAAACCGGGAGTCCCGCGGCTGCGGGGTCAGTTCCTACGAGTTACATTGGTCCCATGGGAGGTGTTGGTGCCACCCACGGGGACGTTTGGGGGCTGTTTTGAGTTCTCACCCTCTAACGCCATGTTTTTAAGCCTAAGTCTAGGAATACGCAAATTACCATCGTATTCTCAAATCGGTAGTTCCGCGGCTGCGGGGTCAGTTCCTATGAGTTACATTGGCCCCGTGGGAGGTGTTGGTGCCACCCACGTGGCCGTTCGGGTGCTGTTTCGAGTTCTCACCCTCTAACGCCATGTTTTTAAGCCTAAGTCGAGAAATATGCAACTTACCGTCGTATTCTCAAACCGGGAGTCCAGCGGCTGCGGGGCCAGTTCCTACGAGTTACATTGGTCCCGTGGGAGGTGTTGGTGCCACCCACGGGGACGTTCGGGGGCTGTTTTGAGTTGTCACCCTCTAACGCCTTGTCTTTATGCCTAAGTCTAGAAATATCCAAATTACTGTCGTATTCTCAAATCGGGAGTCCCACGGTTGCGGGGTCAATTTCTACGAGTTACATTGGTCCCGTGGGAGGTGTTGGTGCCACCCACGTTGCCGTTCGGGGGCTATTTCGAGTTCTCACCCTATAACGCCATGTTTTTAAGCTTAAGTCTAGAAATATGCAAATTACCGTCGTATTCTCAAACCAGGAGTCCCACCGAGGCGGGGTCAATTCCTACGTGTTACATTGGCCCCGTGGGAGGGGTTGGTGCCACCCATGTGGCCGTTCGGGGGCTGTTTCGAGTTCTCGCCCTCCAACGCCATGTTTTTAAGCCTAAGTCTAGAAATATGCAAATTACCGTCGTATTCTCAAGCCGGGAGTCCCGCGGTTGCGGGGACAGTTCCTACGAGTTACCTTGATCCCGTGGGAGGAGTTGGTGCCAACCACGGGGACGTTCGGCGCAATTTCTAGTTCTCACCCTCTAACGCAGTGTTTTTAAGCCTTAGTTTAGAAATATGCGAATTACCGTCGTATTCTCAAACCGGGAGTGCCGCGACTGAGGGGTCAGTTCCTACGAGTTACATTGGCCCCGTGGGAGGTGTTGGTGCCACCCACGGGGACGTTTGGTGGCTGTTTCGAGTTCTCACCCTCTAACGCCATGTTTTTAAGCCTAAGTCTAGAAATATGAAAATTACCGTCGTATTCTTAAACAGGGAGTCCCGCGGCTGCGGGGTTAGTTCCTACGAGTTACATTGTCCCCGAGGGAGGTGTTGGTGCCACCCACTTGGCCGTTCGGGGGCTGTTTTGAGTTCTCAACCTCTAACGCCATGTCTATAAGACTAAGTCTAAAAATATGAAAATTACCATCGTATTCTCAAACCGGGAGTCCCGCGGCTGCGGGGTCAGTTCCTAAGAGTTACATTGGTCCCGTGGGAGGTGTTGGTGCCACCCACGGGGACGTTCGGGGGCAGTTTCGAGTTCTCACCCTCTAACGCCATGCTTTCAAGCCTAAGTCCAGAAATATGCAAATTACCGTTGTATTCTCAAACCGGGAGTGCCGCGGCGGCGGGGTCAGTTCCTACGAGTTACATTGGTCACGTGGGAGGTGTTGGTGCGACCCACGGGGACGTTCGGGGGCTGTTTTGAGTTGTCACCCTCTAACGCCATGTCTTTATGCCTAAGTCTAGAAATATCCCAATTACCGTCGTATTCTCAAACCGGGAGTCCCGCGGTTGCGGGGTCAATTTCTACGAATTACATTGGTCCCGTGGGAGTTGTTGGTGCCACCCACGTGGACGTTCGGGGGCTATTTCGAGTTCTGACCCTATAACGCCATGTTTTTAAGCTTAAGTCTAGAAATATGCAAATTACCGTCATATTCTCAAACCAGGAGTCCCGCGGAGGCGGGGTCAATTCCTACGTGTAACATTGGCCCCGTGGGAGGTATTGGTGCCACCCATGTGGCCGTTCGGGGGCTGTTTCGAGTTCTCACCCTCTAACGCCATGTTTTTAAGCCTAAGTCTAGAAATATGCAAATTACCATCGTATTCGCAAACCGGGAGTCCCGCGGTTGCGGGGTCAGTTCCTACGAGTTACATTGGTCCTGTGGGAGGAGTTAGTGCCAACCACGGGGACGTTCGGCGCAATTTCTAGTTCTCACCCTCTAACGCCCTGTTTTTAAGCCTTAGTTTAGAAATATGCGAATTACCGTCGTATTCTCAAACCAGGAGTGCCGCGACTGCGGGGTCAGTTCCTACGAGTTACATTGGCCCCGTGGGAGGTGTTGGTGCCACCCACGGGGACGTTCGGGGGCTGTTTCGAGTTCTCACCCTCTAACGCCATGTTTTTAAGCCTAAGTCTAAAAATATGAAAATTACCGTCGTATTCTTAAACAGGGAGTCCCGCGGCTGCGGGGTCAGTTCCTACGAGTTACATTGTCCCCGAGGGAGGTGTTGGTGCCACCCACTTGGCCGTTCGGGGGTTGTTTTGAGTTCTCAACCTCTAACGCCATGTCTATAAGACTAAGTCTAAAAATATGCAAATTACCATCGTATTCTAAAACTGGGAGTCCCGCGGCTGTGGGGTCAGTTCCTACGAGTTACATTGGTCCCGTGGGAGGTGTTGGTGCCACCCACGGGGACGTTCGGGGTCTGTTTTGAGTTCTCAGCCTCTAATGCCATGTTGTTAAGCCTAAGTCTTATCAATATGAAAATTACCATCGTATTCTCAAACCGGGAGTTCCGCGGCTGTGGGGTCAGTTCCTACGAGTTACATTGGTCCCGTGGGAGGTGTTGGTGCCACCCACGGGGACGTTGTGGGGAAGTTTCGAGTTCTCACACTCTAACGCCATGCTTTCAAGCCTAAGTCCTGAAATATGCAAATTACCGTTGTATTCTCAAACCGGGAGTGCCGCGGCGGCGGGGTCAGTTCGTACGAGTTACATTGACCCCGTGGGAGGTTTTGGTGCCACCCACCTGGCCGTTCGGGGGATGTTTTGAGTTCTCACCCTCTAACGCCATTCCTTTAATACTAAGTCTAGAAATATGCAAAGTACCATCGTATTCTCAAACCGGGAGTCCCGCGGCTTCGGGGTCAGTTCCTACGAGTTACATTGGCCCCGTGGGAGGTGTTAGTGCCACTCACGTGGCCGTTCGGGGGCTGTTTCGAGTTTTCACCCTCTAACGCCATGTTTTTAAGCCTAAGTCTATAAATATGCAAATTATCGTCGTATTCTCAAACCGGGATTCCCACGGCTGCGGGGTCAGTTCCTACGAGATACATTGGCCCCGTGGGAGGTGTTGGTGCCACCCACGGGGACGTTTGGGGGCTGTTTTGAGTTCTCACCCTCTAACGCCAGGTTTTTAAGCCTAGGTATAGGAATATGCAAATTACCGTCGTATTCTCAAATCGGTAGTCCCGCGGCTACGGGGTCAGTTCCTATGACTTTCATTGGCCCCGTGGGAGGTGTTGGTGCCACCCACGTGGCCGTTCGGGTGCTGTTTCGAGTTCTCACCCTCTAACGCCATGTTTTTAAGCCTAAGTCGAGAAATATGCAACTTACCGTCGTATTCTCAAACCGGGAGTCCAGCGGCAGCGGGGTCAGTTCCTACGAGTTACATTGGTCCCGTGGGAGGTGTTGGTGCCACCCACGGGGACGTTCGGGGGCTGTTTTGAGTTGTCACCCTCTAACGCCATGTCTTTATGCCTAAGTCTAGAAATATCAAAATTACGGTCGTATTCTCAAATCGGGAGTCCTGCGGTTGCGGGGTCAGTTCCTACGAGTTACATTGGTCCCATGGGAGGAGTTGGTGCCAACCACGGGGACGTTCGGGGTCTGTTTTTTGTTCTCACCCTCTAACGCCATGTTTTTAAGCCTAAGTCTTGAAATATGCAAATTACCGTCGTATTCTGAAATAGGGAGTCCCGCGACTACGGGGTCAGTTCCTACGAGTTACATAGGCCCCGTGGGAGGTGTTGGTGCCACCCACGGGGACGTTCGGGGGCTGTTTCGAGTTCTCACCCTCTAATGCCATGTTGTTAAGCCTAAGTCTTATCAATATGCAAATTACAGTCGTATTCTCAAAGCGGGAGTTCCGCGGCTGCAGGGTCAGTTCCTACGAGTTACATTGGTCCCGTAGGAGGTGTTGGTGCCACCCATGAGGACGTTCGGGGGCAGTTTCGAGTTCTCACCCTCTAACGCCATGCTTTCAAGCCTAAGTCCATAAATATACAAATTACCGTTGTATTCTCAAACCGGGAGTGCCGCGACGGCGCGGTCAGTTCCTACGAGTTACATTGGTCCCGTAGGAGGTGTTGGTGCCACCCATGAGGACGTTCGGGGGCAGTTTCGAGTTCTCACCCTCTAACGCCATGCTTTCAAGCCTAAGTCCATAAATATACAAATTACCATCGTATTCTCAAACCGGGAGTCCCGCGGCTCCGGGGTCAGTTCCTACGAGTTACATTGGCCCCGTGGGAGGTGTTAGTGCCACTCACGTGGCCGTTCGGGGGCTGTTTCGAGTTTTCACCCTCTAACGCCATGTTTTTAAGCCTAAGTCTATAAATATGCAAATTATCGTCGTATTCTCAAACCGGGAGTCCCGCGGCTGCGGGGTCAGTTCCTACGAGTTACATTGGCCCCGTGGGAGGTGTTGGTGCCACCCACGGGAACGTTTGGGGGCTGTTTTGAGTTCACACCCTCTAACGCCATGTTTTTAAGCCTAGGTCTAGGAATATGCAAATTACCGTCGTATTCTCAAATCGGTAGTCCCACGGCTGCGGGGTCAGTTCCTATGAGTTTCATTGGCCCCGTGGGAGGTGTTGGTGCCACCCACGTGGCCGTTCGGGTGCTGTTTCGAGTTCTCACCCTCTAACGCCATGTTTTTAAGCCTAAGTCGAGAAATATGCAACTTACCGTCGTATTCTCAAACCGGGAGTCCAGCGGCAGCGCGGTCAGTTCCTACGAGTTACATTGGTCCCGTGGGAGGAGTTGGTGCCAACCACGGGGACGTTCGGGGTCTGTTTTTTGTTCTCACCCTCTAGCGCCATGTTTTTAAGCCTAAGTCTTGAAATATGCAAATTACCGTCGTATTCTGAAATAGGGAGTCCCGCGACTACGGGGTCAGTTCCTACGAGTTACATAGGCCCCGTGGGAGGTGTTGGTGCCACCCACGGGGACGTTCGGGGGCTGTTTCGAGTTCTCACCCTCTAATGCCATGTTGTTAAGCCTAAGTCTTATCAATATGCAAATTACCGTCGTATTCTCAAACCGGGAGTTCCGCGGCTGCAGGGTCAGTTCCTACGAGTTACATTGGTCCCGTAGGAGGTGTTGGTGCCACCCATGAGGACGTTCGGGGGCAGTTTCGAGTTCTCACCCTCTAACGCCATGCTTTCAAGCCTATGTCCATAAATATACAAATTACCATCGTATTCTCAAACCGGGAGTCCCGCGGCTGCGAGGTCAGTTCCTACGAGTTACATTGGCCCCGTGGGAGATGTTAGTGCCACTCACGTGGCCGTTCGGGGGCTGTTTCGAGTTCTCACCCTCTAACGCCATGTTTTTAAGCCTAAGTCTAGAAATATGCAAACTATCGTCGTATTCTCAAACCGGGAGTCCCGCGGCTGCGGGGTTAGTTCCTACGAGTTACATTGGTCCCGTGGGAGGTGTTGGTACCACCCACAGGGACATTTGGGGGCTGTTTCGAGTTCTGAAAATCTAACGCCATGTTTTTAAGCCTGAGTCTAAAAATATGCAAATTACCATCGTATTCTCAAATCGGGAGTCCCGCGGCTGCGGGGTCAGTTCCTACGAGTTACATTGGCCCCGTGGGAGGTGTTGGTGCCACCCACAAGGACGTTCGGGGCTGTTACGAGTTCTCACCCTCTAACGCCATGTTCTTAAGCCTAAGTCTAAAAATATGCAAATTACCATCGTATTCTCAAATCGAGAGTCCCGCGGCTGCGGGGTCAGTTCCTACGAGGTACATTGGCCCCGTGGGAGGTGTTGGTGCCACCCACGGGGATGTTCGGGGACTGTTTCCCGTTTTCACCCTCTAACGCCATGTTTTTAAGCCTAAGTCTAGAAATATGCAAATTATCGTCGTATTCTCAAACCGGGAGTCCCGCGACGGCGGGGTCAGTTCCTACGAGTTACATTGGACCCGTGGGAGGTGTTGGTGCCACCCACGTGGCCGTTCGAGGGCTGTTTCGAGTTCTCTCCCTCTAACGCCATGTTTTTAGGCCTAAGCCTATAAATATGTTAATTACCGTTGTATTCTCAAACCAAGAGTCCCTCGGCTGCGGGGTCAGTTCCTACGAGTTACATTGGTCCCGTGGGAGGAGTTGGTGCCAACCACGGGGACGTTCGGGGGCTGTTTCGAGTTCTCACCCTCTAACGCCATGTTTTTAAGCCTTAGTCTAGAAATATACAAATTACTGTCGTATTCTCAAACCGGGACTGCCACGGCTGCGGGGTCAGTTCCTACGAGTTACATTGGCCCCGTGGGAGGTTTTGGTGCCACCCACGGGGATGTTCGGGGACTGTTTGCAGTTCTCACACTCTAACGCCATGTTTTTAAGACTAGGTGTAGAAATATGCAAATTACCGTCGTATTCTCAAACCGGGAGTCCCGCGACGGCGGGGTCAGTTCATGCGAGTTACATTGGACTCGTGGGAGGTGTTGGTGCCACCCACGTGGCCGTTCGAGGGCTGTTTCGAGTTCTCGCCCTCTAACGCCATGTTTTTAGGCCTATGTCTAGAAATATGCAAATTACCGTTGTATTCTCAAACCGGGAGTCCCTCGGCTGTGGGGTCAGTTCCTACGAGTTACATTGGTCTCGTGGGAGGAGTTGGTGCCAACCACGGGGACGTTCGGGGGCTGTTTAGAGTTCTCACCCTCTAACGCCATGTTTTTAAGCCTTTGTCTAGAAATATGCAAATTAGCGTCGTATTCTCAAACCGGGAGTACCGCGGAGGCGGGTCAATTCCTACGAGTTACATTGGCCCCGTGGGAGGTGTTGGTGCCACCCACGTGGCCGTTCAGGGGCTGTTTCGAGTTCTCATCCTCTAACGCCATGTTTTTAAGCCTAAGTCTAGAAATATGCAAATTATCGTCGTATTCTCTAACCGGGAGTCTCGCGGCTACGGTGTCAGTTCCTACGAGTTACATTGGTCCCGTGGGGGAGTTGGTGCCAACCACGGGGACGTTCGGGGCAATATCTAGTTCTCACCCTCTAACGCCCTGTTTTTAAGCCTTAGTCTAGATATATGCGAATTACCGTCGTATTCTCAAACCGGGAGTGCCGCGGCTGTGGGGTCAGTTCCTACGAGTTACATTGGCCCCGTGGGAGGTGTTGGTGCCACCCACGTGGCCGTTCGGGTGCTGTTTCGAGTTCTCACCCTCTAACGCCATGTTTTTAAGCCTAAGTCGAGAAATATGCAACTTACCGTCGTATTCTCAAACCGAGAGTCCAGCGGCTGCGGGGTCAGTTCCTACGAGTTACATTGGTCCCGTGGGAGGTGTTGGTGCCACCCACGGGGACGTTCGGGGGCTGTTTTGAGTTGTCACCCTCTAACGCCATGTCTTTATGCCTAAGTCTAGAAATATCCAAATTACCGTCGTATTCTCAAACCAGGAGTCCCGCGGTTGCGGGGTCAGTTTCTACGAGTCACATTGGTCCCGTGGGAGGTGTTGGTGCCACCCACGTGGCCGTTCGGGGAACTATTTCGAGTTATCACCCTCTAACGCCATGTTTTTAAGCTTAAGTCTAGAAATATGCAAATTACCGTCGTATTCTCAAACCAGGAGTCCCGCGGAGGCGGGTCAATTCCTACGAGTTACATTGGCCCCGTGGGAGGTGTTGGTGCCACCCACGTGGCCGTTCAGGGGCTGTTTCGAGTTCTCATCCTCTAACGCCATGTTTTTAAGCCTAAGTCTAGAAATATGCAAATTATCGTCGTATTCTCTAACCGGGAGTCCTGCGGCTACGGTGTCAGTTCCTACGAGTTACATTGGTCCCGTGGGGGAGTTGGTGCCAACCACGGGGACGTTCGGGGCAATTTCTAGTTCTCACCCTCTAACGCCCTGTTTTTAAGCCTTAGTCTAGATATATTCGAATTACCGTCGTATTCTCAAACCGGGAGAGCCGCGGCTGCGGGGTCAGTTCCTACGAGTTACATTTGCCCCGTGGGAGGTGTTGGTACCACCCACGGTGACGTTCGGGGGCTGTTTCGAGTTCTCACCCTCTAATGCCATGTTTTTAAGCCTAAGTCTAGAAATATGAAAATTACCGTCGTATTATTAAACAAGGAGTCCCGCGGTTGCAGGGTCAGTTCCTACAAGTTACATTGTCCCCGAGGGAGGTGTTGGTGCCACCCACTTGGCCGTTCGGGGGCTCTTTTGAGTTCTCAACCTCTAACGCCATGTCTATAAGACTAAGTCTAAAAATATGCAAATTACCATCGTATTCTAAAATTGGGAGACCCGCGGCTGCGGGGTCAGTTCCTACGAGTTACATTGGTCCCGTGGGAGGTGTTGGTGCCACCCACAGGGACGTTCGGGGTCTGTTTTGAGTTCTCACCCTCTAACGCCATGTTTTTAAGCCTAAGTCTTGAAATATGCAAATTACCGTCGTATTCTGAAATAGGGAGTCCCGCGACTACGGGGTCAGTTCCTACGAGTTACATTGGCCCCGTGGGAGGTGTTGGTGCCACCCATGGGGACGTTCGGGGGCTGTTTCGAGTTCTCACCCTCTAACGCCATGTTGTTAAGCCTAAGTCTTATCAATACGCAAATTTCCATCGTATTCTCAAACTGGGAGTTCCGCGGCTGCGGGGTCGGTTCCTACGAGTTATCTTGGTCCTGTGGGAGGTGTTGGTGCCACCCACGAGGACGTTCGGGGGCAGTTTCGAGTTCTCACCCTCTAACACCATGCTTTCAAGCCTAAGTCCAGAAATATGCAAATTACCGTTGTATTCTCAAACCGGGAGTGCCGCGGCGGCGCGGTCAGTTCCTACGAGTTACATTGACCTCGTGGGAGGTGTTGGTGCCACCCATGTGGCCGTTCGGGGGCTGTTTTGAGTTCTCACCCTCTAACGCCATGCCTTTAACACTAAGGCTAGAAATATGCAAAGTACCATCGTATTCTCAATCCGGGAGTCCCGGGGCTGCGGGGTCAGTTCCTACGAGTTACATTGGCCCCGTGGGAGGTGTTAGATCCACTCACGTGGCCGTTCGGGGGCTGTTTCGAGTTCTCACCCTCTAACGCCATGTTTTTAAGCCTAAGTCTAGAAATATGCAAATTATCGTCGTATTCTCAAACCGGGAGTCCCGCGGCTGCGGGGTCAGTTCCTACGAGTTACATTGGTCCCGTGGGAGGTGTTGGTACCACCCACAGGGACATTTGGTGGTTGTTTCGAGTTCTGACCCTCTAACGCCATGTTTTTAAGCCTGAGTCTAAAAATATGCAAATTACCGTCGTATTCTCAAACCGGGAGTCCCGCGGCTGTGGGGTCAGTTCCTACGAGTTACATTGGCCCCGTGGGAGGTGTTGGTGCCACCCACGGGGACGTTCGGGGGCTGTTTTGAGTTCTCACCCTCTAACGCCATGTTGTTAAGCCTAAGTCTTATCAATATGCAAATTACCATCGTATTCTCAAACCGGGAGTTCCGCGGCTGCGGGGTCAGTTCCTACGAGTTACATTGGTCCCGTGGGAGGTGTTGGTGCCACCCACGGGGACGTTCGGGTGCAGTTTCGAGTTCTCACACTCTAACGCCATGTTTTGAAGCCTAAGTCCAGAAATATGAAAATTACCGTTGTATTCTCAAACCGGGAGTGCCGCGGCGGCGGGGTCAGTTCCTACGAGTTACATTCACCCCGTGGGAGGTGTTGGTGCCACCCACGTGGCCGTTCGGGGGCTGTTTTGAGTTCTCACCCTCTAACGCCATGCCTTTAACACTAAGTCTAGAAATATGCAAAGTACCATCATATTCTCAAACCGGGAGTCCCGCGCTTGCGGGGTCAGTTCCTACGAGTTACATTGGCCCCGTGGGAGGTGTTAGTGCCACTCACGTGGCCGTTCGGGGGCTGTTTCGAGTTCTCACCCTCTAACGCCATGGTTTTAAGCCTAAGTCTAGAAATATGCGAATTATCGTCGTATTCTCAAACCGGGAGTCCTGCGGCTGCGGGGTCAGTTCCTACGAGTTACATTGGTCCCGTGGGAGGTGTTGGTACCTCCCACAGGGACATTTGGGTGCTGTTTCGAGTTCTGTCCCTCTAACGCCATGTTTTTAAGTCTGAGTCTAAAAATATGAAAATTACCGTCGTATACTCAAACCGGGAGTCCCGCGGCTGCGAGGTCAGTTCCTACGAGTTACGTTGGCCCCGTGGGAGGTGTTGGTGCCACCCACGGGGACGCTCGGGGGCTGTTTCGAGTTATCACCCTCTAACGCCATGTTCTTAAGCCTAAGTCCAAAAATATGCAAATTATCGTCGTATTCTCAAACCAGGAGTCCCGCGGCTGCGGGGTCAGTTCCTACGAGGTACATTGGCCCCGTGGGAGGTGTTGGTGCCACCCACGGGGATGTTCGGGGACTGTTTCCCGTTCTCACCCTCTAACGCCATGTTTTTAAGCCTAAGTCTAGAAATATGCAAATTATCGTTGTATTCTCAAACCGGGAGTCCCTCGGTTGCGGGGTCAGTTCCTATGAGTTACATTGGTCCCGTGGGAGGAGTTGGTGCCAACCACGGGGACTTTCGGGGGCTGTTTCGAGTTGTCACCCTCTAACGCCATGTTTTTAAGCCTAAGTCTAGAAATATCCAAATTACCGTCGTATTCTCAAACCGGGAGTTCCGCGGCTGCGGGGTCAGTTTCTTCGAGTTACATTGGTCCCGTGGGAGGTGTTGGTGCCACCCACATGGCCGTTCGGGGGCTATTTCGAGTTATCACCCTCTAACGCCATGTTTTTAAGCTTAAGTCTAGAAATATGCAAATTATCATCGTATTCTCAAACCAGGAGTCCCGCAGAGGCGGGTCAATTCCTACGAGTTACATTGGCCCCGTGGGAGGTGTTGGTGCCACCCACGTGGCCGTTCAGGGGCTGTTTCGAGTTCTCACCCTCTAACGCCATGTTTTTAAGCCTAAGTCTAGAAATATGCAAATTATCGTCGTATTCTCTAACCGGGAGTCCCGCGGCAACGGTGTCAGTTCCTACGAGTTACATTGGTCCCGTGGGGGAGTTGGTGCCAACCACGGGGACGTTCGGGGCAATTTCTAGTTCTCACCCTCTAACGCCCTGTTTTAAGCCTTAGTCTAGATATATGTGAATTACCGTCGTCTTCTCAAACCGGGAGTGCCGCGGCTGCGGGGTCAGTTCCTACGAGTTACATTTGCCCCGTGGGAGGTGTTGGTGCCAACCACGGGGATATTCGGGGGCTGTTTGGAGTTCTCACCCTCTAACGCCATGTTCTTAAGCCTAAGTCTAAAAATATGCAAATTACCGTCGTATTCTAAAACTGGGAGTCCCGCGGCTGCGGGGTCAGCTCCTACGAGTTACATTTGTCCCGTGGGAGGTGTTGGTGCCACCCACAGGGACGTTCAGGGTATGTTTTGATTTCTCACCCTCTAACGCCATGTTTTTAAGCCTAAGTCTTGAAATATGAAAATTACCGTCGTATTCTGAAATAGGGAGTCCCGCGGCTACGGGGTTAGTTCATACAAGTTACTTAGGCCCCGTGGGAGGTGTTGGTGCCACCCACGGGGACGTTCGGGGGCTGTTTTGAGTTCTCACCCTCTAACGCCATGTTGTTAAGCCTAAGTCTTATCAATATGCAAATTACCATCGTATTCTCAAACCGGGAGTTCCGCGGCTGCGGGGTCAGTTCCTACGAGTTACATTAGTCCCGTGGGAGGTGTTGGTGCCACCCACGGGGACGTTCGGGTGCAGTTTCGAGTTCTCACACTCTAACGCCATGTTTTGAAGCCTAAGTCCAGAAATATGAAAATTACCGTTGTATTCTCAAACCGGGAGTGCCGCGGCGGCGGGGTCAGTTCCTACGAGTTACATTCACCCCGTGGGAGGTGTTGGTGCCACCCACGTGGCCGTTCGGGGGCTGTTTTGAGTTCTCACCCTCTAACGCCATGCCTTTAACACTAAGTCTAGAAATATGCAAAGTACCATCATATTCTCAAACCGGGAGTCCCGCGCTTGCGGGGTCAGTTCCTACGAGTTACATTGGCCCCGTGGGAGGTGTTAGTGCCACTCACGTGGCCGTTCGGGGGCTGTTTCGAGTTCTCACCCTCTAACGCCATGGTTTTAAGCCTAAGTCTGGAAATATGCGAATTATCGTCGTATTCTCAAACCGGGAGTCCTGCGGCTGCGGGGTCAGTTCCTACGAGTTACATTGGTCCCGTGGGAGGTGTTGGTACCTCCCACAGGGACATTTGGGTGCTGTTTCGAGTTCTGTCCCTCTAACGCCATGTTTTTAAGTCTGAGTCTAAAAATATGAAAATTACCGTCGGCTGCGGGGTCCTGCGGCTGCGGGGTCAGTTCCTACGAGTTACATTGGTCCCGTGGGAGGTGTTGGTACCTCCCACAGGGACATTTGGGTGCTGTTTCGAGTTCTGTCCCTCTAACGCCATGTTTTTAAGTCTGAGTCTAAAAATATGAAAATTACCGTCGTATACTCAAACCGGGAGTCCCGCGGCTGCGAGGTCAGTTCCTACGAGTTACGTTGGCCCCGTGGGAGGTGTTGGTGCCACCCACGGGGACGCTCGGGGGCTGTTTCGAGTTATCACCCTCTAACGCCATGTTCTTAAGCCTAAGTCCAAAAATATGCAAATTATCGTCGTATTCTCAAACCAGGAGTCCCGCGGCTGCGGGGTCAGTTCCTACGAGGTACATTGGCCTCCGTGGGAGGTGTTGGTGCCACCCACGGGGATGTTCGGGGACTGTTTCCCGTTCTCACCCTCTAACGCCATGTTTTTAAGCCTAAGTCTAGAAATATGCAAATTATCGTTGTATTCTCAAACCGGGAGTCCCTCGGCTGCGGGGTCAGTTCCTATGAGTTACATTGGTCCCGTGGGAGGAGTTGGTGCCAACCACGGGGACTTTCGGGGGCTGTTTCGAGTTCTCACCCTCTAACGCCATGTTTTTAAGCCTTAGTCTAGAAATATGCAAATTACCGTCGTATTCTTAAACCGGGAGTGCCGCGGTTGTGGGGTCAGTTCCTACGAGTTACATTGGCCCCGTGGGAGGTGTTGGTGCCACCCATAGGGACGTTTGGGGGATGTTTTGAGTTCTCACCCTCTAACGCCATGTTTTTAAGCCTAAGTCTAAGAATATGCAAATTACCGTCGTGTTCTCAAATCGGTAGTCCCGCGGCTGCGAGGTCAGTTCCTACTAGTTACATTGGCCCCGTGGGAGGTGTTGGTGCCACCCACGTGGCCGTTCGGGTGCTGTTTCGAGTTCTCACCCTCTAACGCCATGTTTTTAAGCCTAAGTCGAGAAATATGCATCTTACCATCGTATTCTCAAATCGGGAGTCCAGCGACTGCGGGGTCAGTTCCTACGAGTTACATTGGCCCCGTGGGAGGTGTTGGTGCCACCCACGTGGCCGTTCGGGTGCTGTTTCGAGTTCTCACTCTCTAACGCCATGTTTTTAAGCCTAAGTCGAGAAATATGCATCTTTCCGTCGTATTCTCAAACCGGGAGTCCAGCGGCTGCGGGGTCAGTTCCTACGAGTTACATTGGTCCCGTGGGAGGTGTTGGTGCCACCCACGGGGAGGTTCGGGGGCTGTTTTGAGTTGTCACCCTCTAACGCCATGTTTTTAAGCTTAAGTCTAGAAATATGCAAATTACCATCGTATTCTCAAACCAGGAGTCCCGCGGATGCGGGGTCAATTCCTACGAGTTACATTGGCCCCGTGGGAGGTGTTGGTGCCACCCACGTGGCCGTTCGGGGGCTGTTTCGAGTTCTCAATCTCTAACGCCACGTTTTTAACCCTAAGTCTAGAAATATGCAAATTACCGTCGTATTCTCAAACCGGGAGTCCCGCGGTTGCGGGGTCAGTTCCTACGAGTTACATTGGTCCCGTGGGAGGATTTGGTGCCAACCACGGGGACGTTCGGGGCAATTTCTAGTTCTCACCCTCTAACGCCCTGTTTTTAAGCCTTAGTCTAGAAATATGCGAATTACCGTCGTATTCTCAAACCGGGAGTGCCGCGGCTGCGGGGTCAGTTCCTATGAGTTACATTTTCCCCGTGGGAGGTGTTGGTGCCACCCACGGGGACGTTCGGGGGCTGTTTCGAGTTCTCACCCTCTAACGCCATGTTTTTAAGACAAAGTCTAGAAATATGAAAATTACCGTCGTATTCTTAAACAGGTTATCCCGCGGCTGCGGGGTCAGTTCCTACGAGTTACATTGTCCCCGAGGGTGGTGTTGGTGCCACCCACTTGGCCGTTCGGGGGCTATTTTGAGTTCTCAACCTCTAACGCCATGTCTATAAGACTAAGTCTAAAAATATGCAAATTACCATCGTATTCTAAAACTGGGAGTCCCGCGGCTGCGGGGTCAGTTCCTACGAGTTACATTGGTCCCGTGGGAGGTGTTGGTGCCACCCATAGGGACGTTCGGGGTCTGTTTTGAGTTCTCACCCTCTAACGCCATGTTTTGAAGCCTAAGTCTTGAAATATGCAAATTACCATCGTATTCTGAAATAGGGAGTCCCGCGACTACAGGGTCAGTTCCTACGAGTTACATAGGCCCCGTGGGAGGTGTTGGTGCCACCCACGGGGAAGTTCGGGGGCTGTTTTGAGTTCTCACCCTCTAACGCCATGTTTTTATGCCTAAGTCTTAGAAATATGCAAATTACCGTTGTATTCTCAAACCGGGAGTGCCGCGGCGGCAGGGTCAGTTCCTACGAGTTACATTGACCCCGTGGGAGGTTTTGGTGCCACCCACGTGGCCGTTCGGGGGCTATTTTGAGTTCTCACCCTCTAACGCCATGCCTTTAATACTAAGTCTAGAAATATGCAAAGTACCATCGTATTCTCAAACCGGGAGTCCCGCGGCTGCGAGGCCAGTTCCTACGAGTTACATTGGCCCTGTGGGAGGCTGTTTCGAGTTCTCACCCTCTAACGCCATGTTTTTAAGCCTAAGTCTAGAAATATGCAAATTATCATCGTATTCTCAAACCGGGAGTTCCGCGGCTGCGGGGTCAGTTTCTTCGAGTTACATTGGTCCCGTGGGAGGTGTTGGTGCCACCCACATGGCCGTTCGGGGGCTATTTCGAGTTATCACCCTCTAACGCCATGTTTTTAAGCTTAAGTCTAAAAATATGCAAATTATCATCGTATTCTCAAACCAGGAGTCCTGCGGAGGCGGGATCAATTCCTACGAGTTACATTGGTCCCGTGGGAGGTGTTGGGGCCCCCCACGTGGCCGTTCAGGGGCTGTTTCAAGTTCTCACCCTCTAACGCCATGTTTTTAAGCCTAAGTCTAGAAATATGCAAATGACAGTCGTATTCTCTAACCGGGAGTCCCGCGGCTGCGGTGTCAGTTCCTACGAGTTACATTGGTCCCGTGGGAGGAGTTGGTACCAACCACGGGGACGTTCGGGGCAATTTCTAGTTCTCACCCTCTAACGCCCTGTTTTTAAGCCTTAGTCTAGAAATATGTGAATTACCGTCGTATTCTCTAACCGAGAGTGTCGCGGCTGCGGGGTCAGTTCCTACGAGTTACATTGGTCCCGTGGGAGGTGTTGGTGCCACCCACGGGGACGTTCGGGGGCTGTTTCGAGTTCTCACCCTCTAACGCCATGTTTTTAAGCCTAAGTCTAGAAATATGAAAATTACCATCGTATTCTTAAACAGGGAGTCCCGCGGCTGCGGGGTCAGTTCCTACGAGTTACATTGTCCCCGAGGGAGGTGTTGGTGCCACCCACTTGGCCGTTCGGGGGCCGTTATGAGTTCTCAACCTCTAACGCCATGTCTTTAAGACTAAGTCAAAAAATATGCAAATTACCATCGTATTCTAAAACAGGGAGTCCCGCGGCTGCGGGGTCAGTTCCTACGAGTTACATTGGTCCCGTGGGAGGTGTTGGTGCCACCCACAGGGACGTTTGGGGTCTGTTTTGAGTTCTCACCCTCTAACGCCATGTTTTTAAGCCTAAGTCTTGAAATATGCAAATTACCATCGTATTCTGAAATACGGAGTCCCGCGGCTACGGGGTAAGTTCCTACGAGTTACATAGGCCCCGTGGGAGGTGTTGGTGCCACCCACGGGGACGTTCGGGTGCTGTTTCGAGTTCTCACCCTCTAACGCCATGTTGTTAAGCCTAAGTCTTATCAATATGCAAATTACCATCGTATTCTCAAACCGGGAGTTCCGCGGCTGCGGAGTCAGTTCCTACGAGTTACATTGGACCCGTGGGAGGTGTTGGTGCCACCCACGTGGCCGTTCGGAGGCTGTTTCGAGTTCTCTCCCTCTAACGCCATGTTTTTAGGCCTAAGTCTACAAATATGCAAATTACCGTTGTATTCTCAAACCGGGAATCCCTCGGTTGCGGGGTCAGTTCCTACGAGTTACATTGGTCCCGTGGGTGGAGTTGGTGCCAACCACGGGGACGTTCGGGGGCTGTTTCGAGTTCTCACCCTCTAACGCCATGTTTTTAAGCCATAGTCAAGAAATATGCAAATTACTTCGTATTCTCAAACCGGGAGTGCCGCGGCTGCGGGGTCAATTCCTACAAGTTGCATTGGCCCCGTGGGAGGTGTTGGTGCCACCCATGGGGACGTTTGGGGGCTGTTTTGAGTTCTCACCCTCTAGCGCCATGTTTTTAAGCATAAGTCGAGAAATATGCAACATACCGTCGTATTCTCAAACCGGGAGTCCCGCGACGGCGGGGTCAGTTCCTACGAGTTACATTGGACCCGTGGGAGGTGTTGGTGCCACCCACGTGGCCGTTCGAGGGCTATTTCGAGTTCTCACCCTCTAACGCCATGTTTTTAGGCCTAAGTCTAGAAATATGCAAATTACCGTTGTATTCTCAAATCGGGAGTCCCTCGGCTGCGGGGTCAGTTCCTACGAGTAACATTGGTCCCGTGGGGGGAGTTGGTGCCAACCACGGGGACGTTCGAGGGCTGTTTCGAGTTCTCACCCTCTAACGCCATGTTTTTAAGCCTTAGTCTAGAAATAAGCGAATTACCATTGAATTCTCTAACCGGGAGTCCCGAGGCTACGGGGTGAGTTCCTACGAGTTACATTGGCCCCGTGGGAGGTGTTGGTGCCACCCATGGGGATGTTCGGGGACTGTTTCCAGTTCTCCCCCTCTAACGCCATGTTTTTAAGCCTAAGTCTAGAAATATGAAAATTACCGTCGTATTCTCAAACCGGGAGTCCCGCGACGGCGGGGTCAGTTCCTACGAGTTACATTGGACCCGTGGGAGGTGTTGGTGCCACCCACGTGGCCGTTCGAGGGCTGTTTCGAGTTCTCACCCTCTAACGCCATGTTTTTAGGCCTAAGTCTAGAAATATGCAAATTACCATTGTATTCCCAAACCGGGAGTCCCTCGGCTGCGGGGTCAGTTCCTACGAGTTACATTGGTCCCGTGGGAGGAGTTGGTGCCAACCACGGGGACGTTGGGAGAAATTTCTAGTTCTCACCCTCTAACGCCCTGTTTTTAAGCCTTAGTCTAGAAATATGCGAATTACCATCGTATTCTCAAACCGGGAGTGCCGTGACTGCGGGGTCAGTTCCTACGAGTTACATTGGCCCCGTGGGAGGTGTTGGTTCCACCCACGGGCACGTTTGGGGGCCATTTTTAGTTCTCACCCTCTAACGCCATGTTTTTAAGCCTAAGTCTAGGAATATGCAAATTACCGTCGTATTCTCAAATCGGTAGTCCCGCGGCTGCGGGGTCAGTTCCTACGAGTTACATTGGACCCGTGGGAGGTGTTGGTGCCACCCATGTGGCCGTTCGGGTGCTGTTTCGAGTTCTCACCCTCTAACGCCATGTTTTTAAGCCTAAGTCGAGAAATATGCATCTTACCATCGTATTCTCAAACCGGGAGTCCAGCGGCTGCGGGGTCAGTTCCTACGAGTTACATTGGTCCCGTGGGAGGTGTTGGTGCCACCCACGGGGACGTTCGGGTTCTTTTTTGAGTTGTCACCCTCTAATGCCATGTCTTTATGCCTAAGTCTAGAAATATCCAAATTACCGTCGTATTCTCAAATCGGGAGTCCCGCGGTTGCGGGGTCAGTTTCTACGAGTTACATTGGTCCCGTGGGAGGTGTTGGCGCCACCCACGTGGCCGTTCGGGGGCTATTTCGAGTTCTCACCCACTAACGCCATGTTTTTAAGCTTAAGTCTAGGAATATGCAAATTACCATCGTATTCTCAAATCGGTAGTCCCCCGGCTGCGGGGTTAGTTCCTATGAGCTACATTGGCCCTGTGGGACGTGTTGGTGCCACCCACGTGGCCGTTCGGGTGCTGTTTCGAGTTCTCACCCTCTAACGCCATGTTTTTAAGCCTAAGTCGAGAAATATGCAACTTACCGTCGTATTCTCAAACCGGGAGTCCCGCGGTTGCGGGGTCAGTTCCTACGAGTTACATTGGTCCCGTGGGAGGAGTTGGTGCCAACCACGGGGACGTTGGGGGAAATTTCTAGTTCTCACCCTCTAACGCCCTGTTTTTAAGCCTTAGTCTAGAAATATGCGAATTACCATCGTATTCTCAAACCGGGAGTTCCGCAGCTGCGGGGTCAGTTCCTACGAGTTACATTGGCCCCGTGGGAGGTGTTGGTGCCACCCGCGGGGACGTTCGGGGGCTGTTTCAAGTTCTCACCCTCTAACGACATGTTTTTAAGCCTAAGTCTAGAAATATGAAAATTACCATCGTATTCAAAAACTGGGAGTCCCGCGGCTGCGGGGTCAGCTCCTACGAGTTACATTTGTCCCGTGGGAGGTGTTGGTGCCACCCACAGGGACGTTCGGGGTCTGTTTAGATTTCTCACCCTCTAACGCCATGTTTTTAAGCCTAAGTCTTGAAATATGAAAATTACCATCGTATTCTGAAATAGGGAGTCCCGCGGCTACGGGGTCAGTTCCTACGAGTTACATAGGCCCCGTGGGAGGTGTTGGTGCCACCCACGGGGACGTTCGGGGCTGTTTCGAGTTCTCACCCTCTAACGCCATGTTTTTAAGCCTAAGTCTTATCAATATGCAAATTACCATCGTATTCTCAAACCGGGAGTTCCGCGGCTGCGGGGTCAGTTCCTACGAGTTACATTGGTCCCGTGGGAGGTGTTGGTGCCACCCACGGGGACGTTCGGGTGCAGTTTCGAGTTCTCACCCTCTAATGCCATGTTGTTAAGCCTAAGTCTTATCAATATGCAAATTACCGTCGTATTCTCAAACCGGGAGTTCCGCGGCTGCGGGGTCAGTTCCTACGAGTTACATTGGTCCCATGGGAGGTGTTGGTGCCACCCACGAGGACGTTCGGTGGCAGTTTCGAGTTCTCACCCTCTAACACCATGCTTTCAAGCCTAAGTCCAGAAATATGAAAATTACCGTTGTATTCTCAAACCGGGAGTGCCGCGGCGGCGGGGTCAGTTCCTACGAGTTACATTGATCCCGTGGGCGGTGTCGGTGCCACCCACGTGGCCGTTCGGGGGCTGTTTCGAGTTCTAACCGTCTAACGCCAATACTTTAAGCCTAAGTCTAGAAATATGCAAAGTACCATCGTATTCTCAAACCGGGAGTCCCGCGGCTGCGGGGTCAGTTCCTACGAGTTACATTGGCCCCGTGGGAGGTTTTAGTGCCACTCACGTGGCCGTTCGGGGGCTGTTTCGAGTTCTCACCCTCTAACACCATGTTTTTAAGCCTAAGTCTAGAAATATGCAAATTATCGTCGTATTCTCAAATCGGGAGTCCCGCGGCTACGGGGTCAGTTCCTACGAGTTACATTGGTCCCGTGGGAGGTGTTGGTACCACCCATAGGGACATTTGGGGGCTATTTCGGGTTCTGACCCTCTAACGCCATGTTTTTAAGCCTGACTCTAAAAATATGCAAATTACCGTCGTATTCTCAAACCGGGAGTCCCGCGGCTTAAGGGTCAGTTCCTACGAGTTACATTGGCCCCGTGGGAGGTGTTGGTGCCACTCATGTGGCTGTTCGGGAGCTGTTTCGAGTTCTCACCCTATAACGCCATGTTTTTAAGCCTAAGTCTAGAAATATACATATTTCCGTCGTATTCTCAAACAAGGAGTCCCGCGGCAGCGGGGTCTGTTCCTACGAGTTACATTGGTCCATGGGAGGTGCTGGTGCCACCCACATGGACGTTGGGGGGCTGTTTCGAGTTCTCACCCTCTAACGCCATGTTTTTAAGCCTATGTCTTAAAATAGGCAAATTACCGTCGTATTCTCAAATCGGGAGTCCCGCTGCTGCGGGGTCAGTTCCTACGAGTTACATTGGCCCCGTGGGAGGTGTTAGTGCCACCCACGGGGACGTTCGGGGGCTGTTTCGAGTTCTCACCCTCTAACGCCATGTTGTTAAGCCTAAGTCTAGAAATATGCAAATTACCGTCGTATTCTAAAACCGGGAGTCCCACGGCTGCGGGGTCAGTTCCTACGAGTTACATTGGTCCCTGGGAGGTGCTGGTGCCACCCACTTGGACGTTGGGGGGCTGTTTCGAGTTGTCACCCTCTAACGCCATGTTTTTAAGCCTACGTCTTAAAATAGGCAAATTACCGTCGTATTCTCAAATCGGGAGTTCCGCTGCTGCGGGGTCAGTTCCTACGAGTTACATTGGTCCCGTGGGAGGTGTTGGTGCCAACCACGGGGACGTTCGGGGGCTGTTTCGAGTTCTCACCCTCTAACGCCATGTTCTTAAGCCTAAGTCTAAAAATATGCAAATTACCATCGTATTCTCAAACTGGGAGTCCCGCGGCTGCGGGGTCAGTTCCTACTAGGTACATTGGCCCCGTGGGAGGTGTTGGTGCCACCCACGGGGATGTTCGGGGAATGTTTCCCGTTCTCACCCTCTAACGCCATGTTTTTAAGCCTAAGTCTAGAAATATGCAAATTACCGTCATATTCTCAAACCGGGAGTCCCGCGACCGTGGGGTCAGTTCCTACGAGTTACATTGGACCCGTGGGAGGTGTTGGTGCCACCCACATGGCCGTTCGAGGGCTGTTTCGAGTTATCTCCCTCTAACGTCATGTTTTTAGGCCTAAGTCTAGAAATATGCAAATTACCGTTGTATTCTCAAACCGGGAGTCCCTTGGCTGCGGTGTCAGTTCCTACGAGTTACATTGGTCCCGTGGGAGGTGTTGGTGCCAACCACGGGGACGTTCGGGGTCTGTTTCGAGTTCTCACCCTCTAACGCCATGTTTTTAAGCCTTAGTCTTGAAAATATGCAAAATACCGTCGTATTCTCAAACCGGGAGTGCCGCGGCTGCGGGGTCAGTTCCTACGAGTTACTTTGGCCCCGTGGGAGGTGTTGGTGCCACCCACGGGGACGTTTGGTGGCTATTTTGAGTTCTCACCCTCTAACTCCATGTTTTTAAGCCTAAGTCTAGGAATATGAAAATTACCGTCGTATTCTCAAATCGGTAGTCCCGCGGCTGTGGGGTCAGTTCCTACGAGTTACATTGGCCCCGTGGGAGGTGTTGGTGCCACCCACGTGGCCGTTCGGGTGCTGTTTCGAGTTCTCACCCTCTAACGCCATGTTTTTAAGCCTAAGTCGAGAAATATGGAACTTACCGTCGTATTCTCAAACCGGGAGTCCAGCGGTTGCGGGGTCAGTTCCTACGAGTTACATTGGTCCCTCGGGAGGTGTTGGTGCCACCCACGGGGACGTTCGGGGGCTGTTTTGAGTTGTCACCCTCTAACGCCATGTCTTTATGCCTAAGTCTAGAAATATCCCAATTACCGTCGTATTCTCAAACTGGGAGTCCCGCGGTTGTGGGGTCAGTTTCTACGACTTACATTGGTCCCATGGGAGGTGTTGGTGCCACCCACGTGGCCGTTCGGGGGCTATTTCGAGTTATCACCCTCTAACGCCATGTTTTTAAGCTTAAGTCTAGAAATATGCAAATTACCGTCGTATCCTCAAACCAGGAGTCCCGCGGATGCGGGGTCAATTCCTATGAGTTACATTGGCCCCGTGGGAGGTGTTGGTGCCACCCACGTGGCCGTTCAGGGGCTGTTTCGAGTTCTCACCCTCTAACGCCATGTTTTTAAGCCTAAGTCTAGAAATATGCAAACTACCGTCGTATTCTCAAACCGGGAGTCCCGCGGCTGCGGTGGCAGTTCCTACGAGTTACATTGGTCCCGTGGCAGGAGTTGGTGCCAACCACGGGGACGTTCGGGGCAATTTCTAGTTCTCACCCTCTAACGCCCTGTTTTTAAGCCTTAGTCTAGAAATATGCGAATTACCGTCGTATTCTCAAATCGGGAGTGCCGCGGCTGCGGGGTCAGTTCCTACGAGTTACATTTGCCCCGTGGGAGGTGTTGGTGCCACCCACGGGGACGTTTGGTGGCTGTTTCGAGTTCTCACCCTCTAACGCCATGTTTTTAAGCCTAAGTCGAGAAATATGAAATTTACCGTCGTATTCTTAAACAGGGAGTCCCGCGGCTGCGGGGTCTGTTCCTACGAGTTACATTGACCCTGAGGGAGGTGTTGGTGCCACCCACTTGGCCGTTCGGGGGTTATATTGAGTTCTCAACCTCTAACGCCATGTCTTTAAGACTAAGTCTAAAAATATGCAAATTACCATCGTATTCTAAAACTGGGAGTCCCGCGGCTGCTGTGTCAGTTCCTACGAGTTACATTGGTCCCGTGGGAGGTGTTGGTGCCACCCACTGGGACGTTCGGGGTCTGTTTTGACTTCTCACCCTCTAACGCCATGTTTTTAAGCCTAAGTCTTGAAATATGCAAATTACCGTCGTATTCTGAAATAGGGAGTCCCGCGGCTACGGGGTCAGTTCCTACGAGTTACATAGGCCCCGTGGGAGGTGTAGGTGCCACCCACGTGGCCGTTCGGGGGTTGTTTCGAGTTCTCACCCTCTAACGCCATGTTATTAAGCCTAAGTCTTATCAATATGCAAATTACCGTCGTATTCTCAAACCGGGAGTTCCGCGGCTGCGGGGTCAGTTCCTACGAGTTACATTGGTCCCTGGGAGGTGTTGGTGCCACCCACGGGGACGTTCGGGGGAAGTTTCGAGTTCTCACACTCTAACGTCATGCTTTCAAGCCTAAGTCCAGAAATATGCAAATTACCGTCGTATTTTCAAACCGGGAGTCCCGCGGCTGCGGGGTCAGTTCCTACGAGTTATATTGCTCCCGTGGGAGGTGGTGGTGCCAACCACGGGGACGTTCGGGGCAATTTCTAGTTCTCACCCTCTAACGCCATGTTTTTAAGCCTTAGTCTAGAAATATGCAAATTACCGGCGTATTCTCAAACCGGGAGTCCCGCGGCTGCGGGGTCAGTTCCTACGAGCTACATTGGCCCCGTGGGAGGTGTTGGTGCCACCCACGTGGCCGTTCGGGGGATGTTTTGAATTCTCACCCTCTAATGCCATGTCTTTAAGACTAAGTCTAGAAATATGCAAATTAACATCGTATTCTCAAATCGGGAGTCCCGTGGCTGCGGGGTCAGTTCCTACGAGTTACATTGGCCCCGTGGGATGTGTTGGTGCCACTCACGTGGCCGTTCGGGGGCTGTTTCGAGTTGTCACCCTCTAACGCCATGTTTTTACGCCTACTTCTAGAAATTTGCAAATTACCGTCGTATTCTGAAACCATGAGTCCCGCGGCTGCGGGGTCAGTTCCTACGAGTTACATTGGTCCCGTGGGAGGGGTTGGTGCCACACACAGGGACGTTCAGGGGCTGTTTCGAGTTCTCACCCTCTAACGCCATGTTTTTAAGCCTAAGTCTTAAAATATGCAAATTACCGTCATATTCTCATATCGGGAGTCCCGCAGCTGCGGGGGCAGTTCCTACGAGTTACATTGGACCCGTGGGAGGTGTTGGTGCCACCCACGTGGCCGTTCGGGGGCTGTTTCAAGTTCTCACCCTCTAACGCCATGTTTTTAAGCCTAAGTCTAGAAATATGTAAATTACCATCGTATTCTCAAATCGGGAGTCCCGCGGCTGCGGGGTCAGTTTCTACGAGTTACATTGGCCCCGTGGGAGGTGTTTTTATCACCCACATGGCCATTCGGGGGCTGTTTCGAGTTCTCACCCTCTAACGCCAATACTTTAAGTCTAAGTCTAGAAATATGCAAATTACCATCGTATTCTCACATTGGAAGTCCCGCGGCTGGGGGGTCAGTTCCTACGACTTACATTGGCCCCGTGGGAGGTGTTGGTGCCACCCACGTGGCCGTTCGGGGGCTATTTCGAGTTCTCACCCTCTAACGCCATGTTTCTAAGCCTAAGTCTAGAAATATGCAAATTACCGTCATATTCTCAAACCGGGAGTCCCGCAACTCCGGGGTCAGTTCCTACGAGTTACATTGGTACCGTGGGAGGTGTTGATGCCACCCACGGGGTCGTTCGGGAGCTGTTTCGAGTTCTCACCCTCTAACACCATGTTTTTAAGCTTAAGTCTAGAAATATGAAAATTACCGTCGTATTCTCAAACCGGGAGTTGCGCGGCGGCGGGGTCAATTACTACGAGTTACATTGGCCCCGTGGGAGGTGTTGGTGCCACCCACGTGGCCGTTCGTGGGCTATTTTGAGTTCTCACCCTCTAACGCCATGTTTTTCGGCCTAAGTCTAGAAATATGCAAATTACCGTTGTATTCTCAAACCGAGAGTCCTGCGGTTGCGGGGTCAGTTCCTACGAGTTACATTGGTCCCATGGGAGGAGTTGGTGCCAACCACGGGGACGTTCGGGGCAATTTCTAGTTCTCACCCTCTAACGCCATGTTTTTAAGCCTTAGTCTAGAAATATGCAAATTACCGTCGTATTATCAAACCGGGAGTGCCGCGACTGCGGGGCCCGTTCCTACGAGTTACATTGGCCCCGTGGGAGGTGTTGGTACCACCCACATGGCCATTCGGGGGCTGTTTCGAGTTCTAACCCTCTAACGCCAATACTTTAAGCCTAAGTCAAGAAATATGCAAATTACCATCGTATTATCAAACCGGGAGACCCTTGGTTGCGGGGTCATTTCCTATTAGTTACATTGGCCCCGTGGGAGGTGTTGGTGCCACTCACGTGGCCGTTCGGGGACTGTTTCGAGTTCTCACCCTCTAATGCATGTTTTTAAGCCTAAGTCTAGAAATATGCAAATTACCGTCATATTCTCAAACCGGGAGTCCCGCTGCTGCGGGGTCAGTTCGTACGAGTTACATTGGTCCCGTGGGAGGTGTTGGTGCCACCCACAGGGACGTTCGGGGGATGTTTCGAGTTCTCACCCTCTAACGCCATGTTTTTAAGCCTAAGTCTAGAAATATCCAAATTACCGTCGTATTCTCAAATCGGTAGTCCCGCGGCTGCGGGGTCAGTTCCTACGAGTTACGTTGGCCCCGTGGGAGGTGTTGGTGCCACCCACGTGGCCGTTGAGGTGCTGTTTCGAGTTCTCACCCTCTAACGCCATGTTTTTAAGCCTAAGTCGAGAAATATGCAAATTACCGTCGTATTCTCAAATCGGGTGTCCCGCGGCTGCGGGCTCATTTCGACGAGTTAGATTGGTCCCGTGGGAGGTGTTGGTGCCACCCACGGGGACGTTCGGGGTTCTCTTTCGAGTTCTCACCCTCTAATGCCATGTGGTTAAGCCTAAGTCTAGAAATATGCAAATTACCGTCGTATTCTCAAACCGAGAGTCCCGCGGCTGCGGGGTCAGTTCCTACGAGTTACATTGATCCCGTGGGAGGTGTTGGTACCACCCACGGGGACGTTCGGGGACTTTTTCGAGTTCTCACCCTCTAACGCCATGTTTTTAAGCCTAAGTCTAGAAATATGCAAATTACCGTCGTATTCTCAAACCGGGAGTCCCGCGATGGCGGGGTCATTTCCTACGAGTTACATTGGACCCGTGGGAGGTGTTGGTGCCACCCACGTGGCCGTTCGGGGTCTGTTTCAAGATCTCACCCTCTAACGCCATGTTTTTTAAGCCTAAGACTAGAAATATGCAAATTACCGTCGTATTCTCAAACCAGGAGTCCCGCGGCTGCGGGGTCAGTTCCTACGAGTTACATTGACCCCGTGGGAGGTGTTGGTGCCACCCACGTGGCCGTTCGGGGGATGTTTCAAGATCTCACACTCTAATGCCATGTTTTTAAGCCTAAGTCTAGAAATATGCAAATTACCGTCGTATTATCAAACCGGGAGTCCCGCGGCTGCGGGGTCAGTTCCTACGAGTTACATTGGCCCCGTGGAAGGTGTTTGTACCACCCACATGGCCATTCGGGTTCTGTTTCGAGTTCTCACCCTCTAACCCCAATACTTTATGCCAAAGTCTAGAAATATACAAATTACCGTCATATTATCAAACCGGGAGTCCCGCGGCTGCGGGGTCAGTTCCTACGAGTTACATTGGCCCCGTGGGAGGTGTTAGTGCCACTCACGTAGCCGTTCGGGGGCTGTTTCGAGTTCTCACCCTCTAATCACATGTTTTTAAGCCTAAGTTTAGAAATATGCAAATTACCGTCAAATTCTCAAATGGGGAGTCCCGCAACTCTGGGTTCAGTTCATATGAGTTACATTGGTACCGTGGGAGGTGTTGGTGCCACCCACAGGGTTGTTCAGGAGCTGTTTCGAGTTCTCACCCTCTAACGCCATGTTTTTAAGCCTAAGTCTAGAAATATGTAAATTACCGTCGTATTCTAAAATCGGTAGTCCCGCGGCTGCGGGGTCAGTTCCTACGAGTTACATTGGCCCCGTGGGAGGTGTTGGTGCTACCCACGTTGCCGTTCGGGTGCTGGTTCGAGTTCTCACCCTATAACGCCATGTTTTTAAGCCAAAGTCGAGAAATGTACAAATTACCGTCGCTTTCTCAAACCGGGAGTCCCCGCGGCTGCGGGGTCAGTTCCTACGAGTTACATTGGTCTCGTGGGAGGTGTTGGTGCCACCCACAGGGACCTTCGGGTGTTGTTTTGAGTTCTCACCCTATAACGCCATGTCTTTATGCCTAAGTCTAGAAATATGCAAATTACATTCTCAAACCGGGAGTCCCGCGCCTGCGGGGTCAGTTCCTACAAGTTACATTGGTCCCGTGGGAGGTGTTGGTGCCACCCACGTGGCCGTTCGGGGGTTGTTTCGAGTTCTCACCCTCTAACGCCATGTCTTTAAGCTTAAGTCTAGAAATATGCAAATTACCGTCGTATTCTCAAACCGGGAGTCCCGCGGCGGCGGGGTCAATTCCAACGAGTTACATTGTCCCCGTGGGAGGTGTTGGTGCCACCCACGTGGCCGTTCGGGGGCTGTTTCGAGTTCTCACCCTCTAACATCATGTTTTTAATCCTTAGTCTAGAAATATGCAAATTACCGTCGTATTCTCAAACCGGGAGTGCCGCGGCTGTGGGGTCAGTTCCTACAAGTTACATTGGTCCCGTGGGAGGTGTTGGTGCCACCCACGTGGCCGTTCGGGGGTTGTTTCGAGTTCTCACCCTCTAACGCCATGTCTTTAAGCTTAAGTCTAGAAATATGCAAATTACCGTCGTATTCTCAAACCGGGAGTCCCGCGGCGGCGGGGTCAATTCCAACGAGTTACATTGTCCCCGTGGGAGGTGTTGGTGCCACCCACGTGGCCGTTCGGGGGCTGTTTCGAGTTCTCACCCTCTAACGCCATGTTTTTAAGCCTTAGTCTAGAAATATGCAAATTACCGTCGTATTCTCAAACCGGGAGTGCCGCGGCTGTGGGGTCAGTTCCTACGAGTTACATTGTCCCCGTGGGAGATGTTGGTACCACCCACATGGCCATTCGGGGGCTGTTTCGAGTTCTAACGCTCTAACGTCAATACTTTAAGCCTAAGTCTAGAAATATGCAAATTACCATCGTATTCTCAAACCGGGAGTCCCTTGGCTGCGGGGTGAGTTCCTATGAGTCACTTTGTCCCCGTGGGAGGTGGGTGTGCCACTCACGTGGCCGTTCGGGGGAAGTTTCGAGTTCTCACCCTCTAATGCAATGTTTTTAAGCCTAAGTCTAGAAATATGCAAATTACCGTCATATTCTCAAACCGGGAGTCCCGCTGCTGCGGGGTCAGTTCATACGAGTTAGATTGGTCTCGTGGGCGGTGTTGGTGCCACCCACAGGGACGTTCGAGGGATGTTTCGAGTTCTCACCCTCTAACGCAATGTTTTTAAGCCAAAGTCTAGAAATATGCAAATTACCGTCTTATTCTCAAACCGGGAGTCCCGCGATGGCGGGGTCAGTTCCTACGAGTTACATTGGACCAGTGGGAGGTGTTGGTGCCACCCACGTGGCCGTTTGGGGGCTGTTTCAAGTTCTCACCCTCTAACACCATGTTTTTTAAGCCTTAGTCTAGAAATATGCAAATTACCGTCGTATTCTCAAACCAAGAGTCCCGCGGCTGCGGGGTCTGTTCCTACGAGTTACATTGACCCCATGGGAGGTGTTGGTGCCACCCACATGGCCGTTCGGCGGCTGTTTCGAGTTCTCACCCTCTAACGCAATGTTTTTAAGCCTAATTCTAGAAATATGGAAATTACCATCGTATTCTCAAACCGTGAGTCCCGCGACTGCGGGGTCAGTTCCAACGAGTTACATTGGCCCCGTGGGAGGTGTTGGTACCACCCATATGGCCATTCGGGGGCTGTTTCGAGTTCTAACCCTCTAACGCCAATACTTTAAGCCTAAGTCTAGAAATATGCAAATTACGTTCGTATTCTCAAACCGGGAGTCCCCTGGCTGCGTGGTCAGTTCCTATGAGTCACTTTGGCCCCGTGGGAGGTGTTGGTGCCACTCACGTGGCCGTTCGGGGGCAGTTTCGAGTTCTCACCCTCTAATGCCATGTTTTTAAGCCTAAGTCTAGAAATATGCAAATTACCGTCATATTCTCAAAATGGGAGTCCCGCAGCTGCGGGGTAAGTTCATACGAGTTACATTGGTCTCGTGGGAGGTGTTGGTGCCACCCACAGGGACGTTCGGGGGATGTTTCGAGTTCTCACCCTCTAATGCCATGTTTTTAAGCCTAAGTCTAGAAATATGCAAATTACCGTCGTATTCTAAAATCGGTAGTCCCGCGGCTGCGGGGTCAGTTCCTACGAGTTACATTGGTCCCGTGGGAGGTGTTGGTGCCACCCACGTGGCCGTTCGGGTGCTATTTCGAGTTCTCACCCTCTGACTCCATGTTTTTAAGCCTAAGTCGAGAAATAATCAAATTACCATCGTATTCTCAAACCGAGAGTCCCGCGGCTGCGGGGTCAGTTCCTACGAATTACATTGGTCCCGTGGGAGGTGTTGGTGCCACCCACAGGGACGTTCGAGGGCTGTTTCGAGTTCTCACCCTCTAACGCCATGTGGTTGAGCCTAAGTCTAGAAATATGAAAATTACCATCGTATTCTCAAATCGAGAGTCCCGCGGCTGCGGGGTCAGTTCCTATGAGTTACATTGATCCCGTGGGAGGTGTTGGGGCCACCCACGGGGGCGTTCGGGGACTGTTTCGAGTTAACACCCTCTAACGCCATGTTTTTAAGCCTAAGTCTAGAAATATGCAGATTATCGTCGTATTCTCAAACCGGGAGTCCTGCGACGGCGGGGTCAGTTCCTACGAGTTACATTGGACCCGTGGGAGGTGTTGGTGCCACCCACGTGGCCGTTTGGGGGCTGTTTCAAGTTCTCACCCTCTAACGCCATGTTTTTTAAGCCTAAGTCTAGAAATAAACAAATTGACGTCGTATTCACAAACCAAGAGTCCCGCGGCTGCGGGGTTTGTTTCTACGAGTTACATTGACCCCGTGGGAGGTGTTGGTGAAACCCACGTGGCCGTTCGGGGGCTGTTTCGAGTTCTCACCCTTTAACGCCATGTTTTTAAGCCTAAGTCTAGAAATATGCAAATTACCGTTGTATTCCCAAACCGGGAGTCCCGCGACTGCGGGGTCAGTTCCTACGAGTTACATTTGCCCCGTGGGAGGTGTTGGTACCACCCACATGGACATTTGGGGGATGTTTCGAGTTCTCACCCTCTAACGCCAATACTTTAAGCCTAAGTCTAGAAATATGCAAATTACCGTCGTATTCTCAAACCAGGAGTCCTGCGGCTGCGGGGTCAGTTCCTACGAGTTACATTGGCCCTGTGGGAGGTGTTGGTGCCGCTCACGTGGCCATTCGAGGGCTGTTTCGAGTTCTCACCCTCTAATGACATGTTTTTAAGCCTAAGTCTAGAAATATGCAAATTACCATCATATTCTCAAACTGGGCATCCCGCGACTGCGGGGTCAGTTCATACGAGTTACATTGGTCCCGTGGGAGGTGTTGGTGCCACCCACAGGGACGTTCGGGAGCTATTTCGAGTTCTCACCCTCTAACGCCATGTTTTTAAGCCTAAGTCTAGAAATATGCAAATTACCGTCGCATTCTCAAATCGGTAGTCCCGCGGCTGCGGGGTCAGTTCCTACGAGTTACATTGGCCCCGTGGGAGGTGTTGGTGCCACCCACGTTGTCGTTCGGGTGCTGTTTCGAGTTCTCACCCTCTAACGCCATGTTTTTAAGCCTAAGTCGAGAAATATGCAGATTATCGTCGTATTCTCAAACCGGTAGTCCCGCGGCTGCGGGGTCTGTTCCTACGAGTTACATTGGTCCCGTGGGAGGTGTTGGTGCCACCCACGGGGACGTTCGGGGGCTGTTTCGAGTTCTCACCCTCTAACGCCATGTTTTCAAGCCTACGTCTAGAAATATGCAAATTACCGTCGTATTCTCAAACAGGGAGACCCGCGGCTGCGGCGTCAGTTCCTACGAGTTACATTGGCCCCGTGGGAGGTGTTGGTGCAACCCACTTGGCCGTTCGGGGGCTGTTTTGAGTTCTCAACCTCTAACGCCATGTCTTTAAGACTAAGTCTAGAAATATGCAAATTACCATCGTATTCTAAAACCGGGAGTCCCGCGGCTGCGGGGTCAGTTCCTACCAGTTACATTGGCCCCGTGGGAGGTGTTGGTACCACCCATGGGGACGTTCGGGGACTTTTTCGAGTTCTCACCCTCTAATCACATTGGTCCCGTGGGAGGTGTTGGTGCAACCCACTTGGCCGTTCGGGGGCTGTTTTGAGTTCTCAACCTCTAACGCCATGTCTTTAAGACTAAGTCTAGAAATATGCAAATTACCATCGTATTCTAAAACCGGGAGTCCCGCGGCTGCGGGGTCAGTTCCTACCAGTTACATTGGCCCCGTGGGAGGTGTTGGTACCACCCATGGGGACGTTCGGGGGCTGTTTCGAGTTCTCACCCTCTAACGCCATGTTTTCAAGCCTACGTCTAGAAATATGAAAATTACCGTTGGATTCTCAAACAGGGAGACCCGCGGCTGCGGCGTCAGTTCCTACGAGTTACATTGGTCCCGTGGGAGGTGTTGGTGCCACCCACGTTGTCGTTCGGGTGTTGTTTCGAGTTCTCACCCTCTAACGCCATGTTTTTAAACCTAAGTCGAGAAATATGCAAATTACCATCGTATTCTGAAACCGGTAGTCCCGCGGCTGCGGGGTCAGTTCCTACGAGTTACATTGGTCCCGTGGGAGGAGTCGGTGCCACCCACGGGGACGTTTGGGGGCTATTTTGAGTTCTCACCCTCTAACGCCATATCTTTATGCCTAAGTGTAGAAATATGAAAATTACCGTCGTATTCTCAAACCGGGAGTTCCGCGGATGCGGGGTCATTTCCTACGAGTTGCATTGGCCCCGTGGGAGGTGTTGGTGCCACCCACGGGGACGTTCGGGGGCTGTTTCGAGTTCTCACCCTCTAACGCCATGTTTTCAAGCCTACGTCTAGAAATATGAAAATTACCGTTGGATTCTCAAACAGGGAGACCCGCGGCTGCGGCGTCAGTTCCTACGAGTTACATTGGCCCCGTGGGAGGTGTTGGTGCAACCCACTTGGCCGTTCGGGGGCTGTTTTGAGTTCTCAACCTCTAACGCCATGTCTTTAAGACTAAGTCTAGAAATATGCAAATTACCATCGTATTCTAAAACCGGGAGTCCCGCGGCTGCGGGGTCAGTTCCTACCAGTTACATTGGCCCCGTGGGAGGTGTTGGTACCACCCATGGGGACGTTCGGGGACTTTTTCGAGTTCTCACCCTCTAATCACATTGGTCCCGTGGGAGGTGTTGGTGCAACCCACTTGGCCGTTCGGGGGCTGTTTTGAGTTCTCAACCTCTAACGCCATGTCTTTAAGACTAAGTCTAGAAATATGCAAATTACCATCGTATTCTAAAACCGGGAGTCCCGCGGCTGCGGGGTCAGTTCCTACCAGTTACATTGGCCCCGTGGGAGGTGTTGGTACCACCCATGGGGACGTTCGGGGGCTGTTTCGAGTTCTCACCCTCTAACGCCATGTTTTTAAGCCTAAGTCTAGAAATATGCAAATTACCGTCGTATTCTCAAACAGGGAGACCCGCGGCTGCGGCGTCAGTTCCTACGAGTTACATTGGTCCCGTGGGAGGTGTTGGTGCCACCCACGTTGTCGTTCGGGTGTTGTTTCGAGTTCTCACCCTCTAACGCCATGTTTTTAAACCTAAGTCGAGAAATATGCAAATTACCATCGTATTCTGAAACCGGTAGTCCCGCGGCTGCGGGGTCAGTTCCTACGAGTTACATTGGTCCCGTGGGAGGAGTCGGTGCCACCCACGGGGACGTTTGGGGGCTATTTTGAGTTCTCACCCTCTAACGCCATATCTTTATGCCTAAGTGTAGAAATATGAAAATTACCGTCGTATTCTCAAACCGGGAGTTCCGCGGATGCGGGGTCATTTCCTACGAGTTGCATTGGCCCCGTGGGAGGTGTTGGTGCCACCCATGGGGACGTTCGGGGGCTGTTTCGAGTTCTCACCCTCTAACGCCATGTTTTCAAGCCTACGTCTAGAAATATGAAAATTACCGTTGGATTCTCAAACAGGGAGACCCGCGGCTGCGGCGTCAGTTCCTACGAGTTACATTGGCCCCGTGGGAGGTGTTGGTGCAACCCACTTGGCCGTTCGGGGGCTGTTTTGAGTTCTCAACCTCTAACGCCATGTCTTTAAGACTAAGTCTAGAAATATGCAAATTACCATCGTATTCTAAAACCGGGAGTCCCGCGGCTGCGGGCTCAGTTCCTACGAGTTACATTGGTCCCGTGGGAGGTGTTGGTGCCACCCACGTTGTCGTTCGGGTGTTGTTTCAAGTTCTCACCCTCTAACGCCATGTTTTTAAACCTAAGTCGAGAAATATGCAAATTACCATCGTATTCTGAAACCGGTAGTCCCGCGGCTGCGGGGTCAGTTCCTACGAGTTACATTGGTCCCGTGGGAGGAGTCGGTGCCACCCACGGGGACGTTTGGGGGCTATTTCGAGTTCTCAACCTCTAACGCCATGTCTTTAAGACTAAGTCTAGAAATATGCAAATTACCATCGTATTCTAAAACCGGGAGTCCCGCGGCTGCGGGGTCAGTTCCTACGAGTTACATTGGTCCCGTGGGAGGTGTTGGTGCCACCCACAGGGACGTTCGGGGGCTGTTTTGAATTCTGAGCCTCTAACGCCATGTTTTTAATCCTAAGTCTTTAAATATGCAAAATTATTGTCGTATTCTCAAATCAGGACTCCCGCGGCTGCGAGGTCAGTTCCTACGAGTTACATTGGCCCCGTGGGAGGTGTTGGTGCCACCCACGGGGACGTTCGGGGGCTGTTTCGAGTTCTCACCCTCTAACGCCATGTTGTTAAGCCTAAGTCTAGAAATATGAAAATTACCGTCATATTCTCAAACCGAGAGTCCCGCGGCTGCGGGGTCAGTTCCTACGAGTTACATTGGCCCCGTGGGAGGTGTTGGTGCCACCCACGGGAACGTTCGGGGGCGTTTCGAGTTCTCACCCTCTAACGCCATGTTCTTAAGCCTAAGTCTAGAAATATGCACATTACCGTTGTATTCTCAAATCGGGAGTCCCGCAGTTGCGGGGTCAGTTCCTACTAGTTACATTGGTCCCGTGCGAGGTGTTGGTGCCACCCACGGGGACGTTCGGGGACTGTTTGGAGTTCTCACCCTCTAACGCCATGTTTTTAAGCCTAAGTCTAGAAATATGCAAATTATCGTCGTATTCTCAAACCGGGAGTCCCGTGACGGCGGGGTCAATTACTACGAGTTACATTGGACCCGTGGGAGGTGTTGGTGCCACCCACGTGGCCGTTAGGCGGCTGTTTCGAGTTCTGACCCTCTAACGCCATGTTTTTTGAGCCTAAGTCTAGAAATATTCAAATTACCGTCTTATTCTCAAACCAGGAGTCCCGCGGCTGCGGGGTCAGTTCCTACGAGTTACATTGACCCCGTGCGAAGTGTTGGTGCCACCCACGTGGCCGTTCGGGGGCTGTTTCGAGTTCTCACCCTCTAACGCCATGTTTTTAAGCCTAAGTCTAGAAAAATGCAAATTACCATCGTATTCTCAAACTGGGAGTCCCGCGACTGCGGCGTCAGTTCCTACGAGTTACATTGGCCCCGTGGGAGATGTTGGTACCACCCACATGGCCATTCGGGGGCTGTTTCGAGTTTTAACCCTCTAACGCCAATACTTTAAGCCTAAGTCTAGAAATATGCAAATTACCATCATATTCTCAAACCGGGAGTCCCCTGGCTGCGTGGTCAGTTCCTATGTGTCACTTTGGCCCCGTGGGAGGTGTTGGTGCCACTCACGTGCCCGTTCGGAGGCAGTTTCGAGTTCTCACAATCTAATGCCATGTTTTTAAGCCTATGTCTAGAAATATACAAATTACCGTCATATTCTCATACTGGGAGTCCCGCAGCTGTGGGGTCAGTTCATACGAGTTACATTGGTCTCGTGGGAGGTGTTGGTGCCACCCACATGGCCATTCGGAGGCTGATTCGAGTTCTCACCCTCTAACGCCAATACTTTAAGCCTATGTCTAGAAATATGCAAATTACCGTCGTATTCTCAAATCGGGAGTCCCGCGGCTGCGGGGTCAGTTCCTATGATTTACATTGGCCCCGTGGGAGGTGTTGGTGGAACTCACGTGGCCGTTCGGGGGCTGTTTCGAGTTCTCATCCTCTAATGCCATGTTTTTAAGCCTAAGTCTAGAAATATGCAAATTACCATCATACTCTCAAATCGGGAGTCCCGCAGCTGCGGGGTCAGTTCATACGAGTTACATGGTTCCCATGGGAGGTGTTGGTGCCAACCACAGGGACGTTCGGGGGCTGTTTCGAGTTCTCACCCTCTAACGCCATGTTTTTAAGCCTAAGTCTAGAAATATGCAAATTACCGTCATATTCTCAAACCGGGAGACCCGCGGCTGCGGGGTCAGTTCCTACGAGTTACATTCGTCCCGTGGGAGGAGTTGGTGCCAACCACGGGGACGTTCGGGGAAATTTCTAGTTCTCACCCTCTAACGCCATGTTTTTAAGCCTTAGTCTAGAAATATGCAAATTACCGTTGTCTTCTCAAACAGGGGAACCCGCGGCTGCGGCGTCAGTTCCTACGAGTTGGTGCCAACCACGGGGACGTTCGAGGGCTGTTTCGAGTTCTCACCCTCTAATGCCATGTTTTTAAGCTTAAGTCTAGAAATATGCAAATTACCATCGTATTCTCAAACCGGGAGTCCCGCGGCGGCGGGGTCAATTCCAACGAGTTACATTGTCCCCGTGGGAGGTGTAGGTGCCACCCACCATGCCGTTCGGGGGCTGTTTCGAGTTCTCACCCTCTAACGCCATGTTTTTAAGCCTTAGTCTAGAAATATGCAAATTACCGTCGTATTCTCAAACCGGGAGTGCCGCGGATGCGGGGTCAGTTCCTACGAGTTACATTGTCCCAGTGGTGTACCACCCACGTGGCCATTCGGGGGTTGTTTCGAGTTCTAACCCTCTAACGCCAATACTTTAAGCCTAATTCTAGAAATATGCAAATTACCATCGTATTCTCAAACCGGGAGTCCCTTGGCTGCGGGGTGAGTTCCTATGAGTCACTTTGGCCCCGTGGGAGATGTTAGTGCCACTCACGTGGCCGTTCGGGGGCAGTTTCGAGTTCTCACCCTCTAATGCCATGTTTTTAAGCCTAAGTCTAGAAATATGAAAATTACCGTCATATTCTCAAACCGGGAGTCCCGCAGCTGCGGGGTCAGTTCATACGAGTTACATTGGTCTCGTGGGAGGTGTTGGTGCCACCCACAGGGACATTCGGGGGATGTTTCGAGTTCTCACTCTCTAATGCCATGTTTTTAAGCCTAAGTCTAGAAATATGCAAATTACCGTCATATTCTCAAATCGGTAGTCCCGCGGCTGCGGGGTCAGTTCCTACGAGCTACATCGGCCCCGTGGGAGGTGTTGGTGCCACCCACGTGGCCGTTCGGGTGCTGTTTCGAGTTCTCACCCTCTAACGCCATGTTTTTATGCCTAAGTCGAGAAATATTCAAATTACCATCGTATTCCCAAACCGAGAGTCCCGCGGCTGCGGGGTCAGTTCCTACGAGTTACATTGGTCCCGTGGGAGGTGTTGGTGCCACCCACGGGGACGTTCGGGGGCTGTTTCGAGTTCTCACACTCTAACGCCATGTGGTTAAGCCTAAGTCAAGAAATATGCAAATAACCGTCGTATTCTCAAACCGAGAGTCCCGCGGCTGCGGGGTCAGTTCCTACGAGTTACATTGATCCCATGGGAGGTGTTGTTGCCACCCATGGGGACGTTCGGGGACTGTTTCGAGTTCTCACCCTCTAACGCCATCTTTTTAAGCCTAAGTCTAGAAATATGCAAATTACCGTCGTATTCTCAAACCGGGAGTCCCGCGACGGCAGGGTCTGTTCCTAAGAGTTACATTGGACCAGTGGGAGGTGTTGGTGCCACCCACGTGGCCGTTTGGGGGCTGTTTCAAGTTCTCACCCTCTAACACCATGTTTTTTAAGCCTTAGTCTAGAAATATGCAAATTACCGTCATATTCTCAAACCAAGAGTCCCGCGGCTTCGGGGTCTGTTCCTACGAGTTACATTGACCCCGTGGGAGGTGTTGGTGCCACCCACGTGGCCGTTCAGCGGCAGTTTCGAGTTCTCACCCTCTAACGCAATGTTTTTAAGCCTAAGTCTAGAAATATGAAAATTACCGTCGCATTCTCAAACCGGGAGTCCCGCGACTGTGGGGTCAGCTCCTACGAGTTACATTGGCCCCGTGGGAGGTGTTGGTACAACCCACGTGGCCATTCGGGGGCTGTTTCGAGTTCTAACCCTCTAACGCCAATACTTTAAGCCTAAGTCTAGAAATATGCAAATTACCATCGTATTCTCAAACCGGGAGTCCCCTGGCTGCGTGGTCAGTTCCTATGAGTCACTTTGGCCCCGTGGGAGGTGTTGGTGCCACTCACGTGGCCGTTCGGGGGTAGTTTCGAGTTCTCACCCTCTAATGCCATGTTTTTAAGCCTAAGTCTAGAAATATGCTAATTACCATCATATTCTCATACCGGGAGTCCCGCAGCTGCGGGGTCAGTTCATACGAGTTACATTGGTCTCGTGGGAGGTGTTGGTGCCACCCACAAGGACATTCGGGGGATGTTTCGAGTTCTCACTCTCTAATGCCATGTTTTTAAGCCTAATCTAGAAATATGCAAATTACCGTCGTATTCTCAAATCGGTAGTCCCGCGGCTGCGGGGTCAGTTCCTACGAGTTACATCGGCCCCGTGGGAGGTGTTGGTGCCACCCACGTGGCCGTTCGGGTGCTGTTTCGAGTTCTCACCCTCTAACACCATGTTTTTATGCCTAAGTCGAGAAATATTCAAATTACCATCGTATTCTCAAACCGAGAGTCCCGCGGCTGCGGGGTCAGTTCCTACGAGTTACATTGGTCCCGTGGGAGGTGTTGGTGCCACCCACGGGGACGTTCGGGGGCTGTTTCGAGTTCTCACACTCTAACGCCATGTGGTTAAGCCTAAGTCTAGAAATATGCAAATTACCGTCGTATTCTCAAACCGAGAGTCCCGCGGCTGCGGGGTCAGTTCCTACGAGTTACATTGATCCCGTGGGAGGTGTTGGTGCCACCCATGGGGACTTTCGGGGACTATTTCGAGTTCTCACCCTCTAACGCCATGTTTTTAAGCCTAAGTCTACAAATATGCAAATTACCGTCGTATTCTCAAACCGGGAGTCCCGCCACGGCGGGGTCAGTTCCTACGAGTTACATTGGACCAGTGGGAGGTGTTGGTGCCACCCACGTGGCCGTTTGGGGGCTGTTTCAAGTTCTCACCCTCTAACACCATGTTTTTTAGGCCTTAGTCTAAAAATATGTAAATTACCATCGTATTCTCAAACCAAGAGTCCCGCGGCTGCGGGGTCTGTTCCTACGAGTTACATTGACCCCGTGGGAGGTGTTGGTGCCACCCACGTGGCCGTTCAGCGGCAGTTTCGAGTTCTCACCCTCTAACGCAATGTTTTTAAGCCTAAGTCTAGAAATATGAAAATTACCGTCGCATTCTCAAACCGGGAGTCCCGCGACTGTGGGGTCAGTTCCTACGAGTTACATTGGCCCCGTGGGAGGTGTTGGTACAACCCACGTGGCCATTCGGGGGCTGTTTCGAGTTCTAACCCTCTAACGCCAATACTTTAAGCCTAAGTCTAGAAATATGCAAATTACCATCGTATTCTCAAACCGGGAGTCCCCTGGCTGCGTGGTCAGTTCCTATGAGTCACTTTGGCCCCGTGGGAGGTGTTGGTGCCACTCACGTGGCCGTTCGGGGGTAGTTTCGAGTTCTCACCCTCTAATGCCATGTTTTTAAGCCTAAGTCTAGAAATATGCTAATTACCATCATATTCTCATACCGGGAGTCCCGCAGCTGCGGGGTCAGTTCATACGAGTTACATTGGTCTCGTGGGAGGTGTTAGTGCCACCCACAAGGACATTCGGGGGATGTTTCGAGTTCTCACTCTCTAATGCCATGTTTTTAAGCCTAATCTAGAAATATGCAAATTACCGTCGTATTCTCAAATCGGTAGTCCCGCGGCTGCGGGGTCAGTTCCTACGAGTTACATCGGCCCCGTGGGAGGTGTTGGTGCCACCCACGTGGCCGTTCGGGTGCTGTTTCGAGTTCTCACCCTCTAACACCATGTTTTTATGCCTAAGTCGAGAAATATTCAAATTACCATCGTATTCTCAAACCGAGAGTCCTGCGGCTGCGGGGTCAGTTCCTACGAGTTACATTGGTCCCGTGGGAGGTGTTGGTGCCACCCACGGGGACGTTCGGGGGCTGTTTCGAGTTCTCACACTCTAACGCCATGTGGTTAAGCCTAAGTCTAGAAATATGCAAATTACCGTCGTATTCTCAAACCGAGAGTCCCGCGGCTGCGGGGTCAGTTCCTACGAGTTACATTGATCCCGTGGGAGGTGTTGGTGCCACCCATGGGGACGTTCGGGGACTATTTCGAGTTCTCACCCTCTAATGCCATGTTTTTAAGCCTAAGTCTACAAATATGCAAATTACCGTCGTATTCTCAAACCGGGAGTCCCGCCACGGCGGGGTCAGTTCCTACGAGTTACATTGGACCAGTGGGAGGTGTTGGTGCCACCCACGTGGCCGTTTGGGGGCTGTTTCAAGTTCTCACCCTCTAACACCATGTTTTTTAGGCCTTAGTCTAAAAATATGTAAATTACCATCGTATTCTCAAACCAAGAGTCCCGCGGCTGCGGGGTCTGTTCCTACGAGTTACATTGACCCCGTGGGAGGTGTTGGTGCCACCCACGTGGTCGTTCGGCGGCTGTTTCGAGTTCTCACCCTCTAACGCAATGTTTTTAAGCCTAAGTCTAGAAATATGCAAATTACCATCGTATTCTCAAACCGGGAGTCCCGCGACTGCGGGGTCAGTTCCTACGAGTTACATTGGCCCCGTGGGAGGTGTTGGTACCACCCATATGGCCATTCGGGGGCTGTTTCGAGTTTTAACCCTCTAACGCCAATACTTTAAGCCTAAGTCTAGAAATATGCAAATTACCATCATATTCTCAAACCGGGAGTCCCCTGGCTGCGTGGTCAGTTCCTATGAGTCACTTTGGCCCCGTGGGAGGTGTTGGTGCCACTCACGTGCCCGTTCGGAGGCAGTTTCGAGTTCTCACCCTCTAATGCCATGTTTTTAAGCCTATGTCTAGAAATATAAAAATTACCGTCATATTCTCATACTGGGAGTCCCGCAGCTGCGGGGTCAGTTCATACGAGTTACATTAGTCTCGTGGGAGGTGTTGGTGCCACCCACAGGGACGTTCGGGGGATGTTTCGAGTTCTCACCCTCTAATGCCATGTTTTTAAGCCTAAGTCTAGAAATATGCAAATTACAGTCGTATTCTCAAATCGGTAGTCCCGCGGCTGCGGGGTCAGTTCCTACGAGTTACATTGGCCCCGTGGGAGGTGTTGGTGCCACCCACGTGGCCGTTCGGGTGCTGTTTCGAGTTCTCACCCTCTAACGCCATGTTTTTAAGCCTAAGTCGAGAAATAATCAAATTACCATCGTATTCTCAAACCGAGAGTCCCGCGGCTGCGGGGTCAGTTCCTATGAATTACATTGGTCCCGTGGGAGGTGTTGGTGCCACCCACGGGGACGTTCGAGGGCTGTTTCGAGTTCTCACCCTCTAACGCCATGTGGTTAAGCCTAAGTCTAGAAATATGAAAATTACCGTCGTATTCTCAAACCGAGAGTCCCGCGGCTGCAGGGTCATATCCAAGGAGTTACATTGATCCCGTGGGAGGTGTTGGTGCCACCCACGGGGACGTTCGGGGACTGTTTCGAGTTCTCACCCTCTAACGCCATGTTTTTAAGCCTAAGTCTAGAAATATGCAGATTACCGTCGTATTCTCAAACCGGGAGTCCCGCGACGGCGGGGTCAGTTCCTTCGAGTTACATTGGACCCGTGGGAGGTGTTGGTGCCACCCACGTGGGCGTTTGGGGACTGTTTCAAGTTCTCACCCTCTAACGCCATGTTTTTTAAGCCTAAGTCTAGAAATAAGCAAATTACCGTCGTATTCTCAAACCAAGAGTCCCGCGGCTGCGGGGTCTGTTCCTACGAGTTACATTGACCCCGTGGGAGGTGTTGGTGCCACCCACGTTGTCGTTCGGGTGCTGTTTCGAGTTCTCATCCTCTCACGCCATGTTTTTAAGCCTAAGTCGAGAAATATGCAAATTACCGTCGTATTCTCAAACCGGGAGTTCCGCGGCTGCGGGGTCAGTTCCTACGAGTTACATTGGTCCCGTGGGAGGTGTTGATGCCACCCACGTGGCCGTTCGGGGCTATTTCGAGTTCTCACCCTCTAATGCCATGTTTTTAAGCTTAAGTCTAGAAATATTAAAATTACCATCATATTCTCAAACCGAGAGTCCCGCGGCTGCGGGGTCAGTTCCTACGAGTTACATTGGCCCCGTGGGAGGTGTTCGTGCAACCCACGGGAACGTTCGGGGGCTGTTTCGAGTTCTCACCCTCTAACGCCATGTTCTTAAGCCTAAGTCTAGAAATATGCACATTACCGTTGTATTCTCAAACCGGGAGTCCCGCAGTTGCGGGGTCAGTTCCTACGAGTTACATTGGTCCCGTGGGAGGTGTTGGTGACACCCACGAGGACGTTCGGGGACTGTTTGGAGTTCTCACCCTCTAACGCCATGTTTTTAAGCCTAAGTCTAGAAATATACAAATTATCGTCGTATTCTCAAACTGGGAGTCCCGTGACGGCGGGGTCAGTTACTACGAGTTACATTGGACCCGTGGGAGGTGTTGGTGCCACCCACGTGGCCGTTAGGGGGCTGTTTCGAGTTCTGACCCTCTAACGCCATGTTTTTTGAGCCTAAGTCTAGAAATATGCAAATTACCATCTTATTCTCAAACCAGGAGTCCCGCGGTTGCGGGGTCAGTTCCTACGAGTTACATTGACCCCGTGCGAAGTGTTGGTGCCACCCACGTGGCCGTTCGGGGGCTGTTTCGGGTTCTCACCCTCTAACGCCATGTTTTTAAGCCTAAGTCTAGAAAAATGCAAATTACCGACGTATTCTCAAACTGGGAGTCCCGCGACTGCGGCGTCACTTCCTACGAGTTACATTGGCCCCGTGGGAGGTGTTGGTGCCACTCACATGGCCATTCGGAGGCTGATTCGAGTTCTCACCCTCTAACGCCAATACTTTAAGCCTATGTCTAGAAATATGGAAATTACCGTCGTATTCTCAAATTGGGAGTGCCGCGGCTGCGGGGTCAGTTCCTATGAGTTACATTGGCCCCGTGGGAGGTGTTGGTGGAACTCACGTTGCTGTTCGGGGGCTGTTTCGAGTTCTCACCCTCTAATGCCATGTTTTTAAGCCTAAGTCTAGAAATATGCAAATTACCATCATACTCTCAAATCGGGAGTCCCGCAGCTGTGGGGTCAGTTCATACGAGTTACATGGGTCCCGTGGGAGGTGTTGGTGCCACCCACAGGGACTTTCGGAGGCTGTTTCGAGTTCTCACCCTCTAACGCCATGTTTTTAAGCCTAAGAAGAGAAATATGCAAATTACCGTCATATTCTCAAACCGGGAGTCCCGCGGCTGCGGGGTCAGTTCCTACGAGTTACATTGGTCCCGTGGGAGGAGTTGGTGCCAACCACGGGGAAGTTCGGGGCAATTTCTAGTTCTCACCCTCTAACGCCATGTTTTTAAGCCTTAGTCTAGAAATATGCAAATTACCGTTGTCTTCTCAAACAGGGGGACCCGCGGCTGCGGCGTCAGTTCCTACGAGTTACATTGGCCCCGTGGGAGGTGTTGGTGCAACCCACTTGGCCGTTCGGGGGCTGTTTTGAGTTCTCAACCTCTAACGCCATGTCTTTAAGACTAAGTTTGAAAATATGCAAATTACCATCGTATTCTAAAATCGGGAGTCCCGTGGCTGCGGGGTCAGTTCCTTCGAGTTACATTGGTCCCGTGGGAGGTGTTGGTGCCACCCAGAGGGATGTTCGGGGGCTATTTTGAGTTCTCACCCTCTAACGCCATTTTTTAAGCCTAAGTCTTGAAATATGCATAATTACCATCGTATTCTCAAATCGGGAGTCCCGCGGCTGCGGGGTCAGTTCCTACGAGTTACATTGGCCCCGTGGGAGGTGTTGGTGCCACCCACAGGGACGTTCGAGGGCTGTTTTGAGTTCTCACCCTCTAACACCATGTTGTTAAGCCTAAGTATAGAAATATGCAAATTATCGTCGTATTCTCAAACCGGGAGTCCCGTGACGGCGGGGTCAGTTACTACGAGTTACATTGGACCCGTGGGAGGTGTTGGTGCCACCCACGTGGCCGTTAGGGGGCTGTTTCGAGTTCTGACCCTCTAACGCCATGTTTTTTGAGCCTAAGTCTAGAAATATGCAAATTACCGTCTTATTCTCAAACCAGGAGTCCCGCGGTTGTGGGGTCAGTTCCTACGAGTTACATTGACCCCGTACGAAGTGTTGGTGCCACCCACGTGGCCGTTCGGGGGCTGTTTCGGGTTTTCACCCTCTAACGCCATGTTTTTAAGCCTTAGTCTAGAAAAATGCAAATTACCGACGTATTCTCAAACTGGGAGTCCCGCGACTGCGGCGTCACTTCCTACGAGTTACATTGGCCCCGTGGGAGGTGTTGGTGCCACTCACATGGCCATTCGGAGGCTGATTCGAGTTCTCACCCTCTAACGCCAATACTTTAAGCCTATGTCTAGAAATATGCAAATTACCGTCGTATTCTCAAATTGGGAGTCCCGCGGCTGCGGGGTCAGTTCCTATTAGTTATATTGGCCCCGTGGGAGGTGTTGGTGGAACTCACGTTGCTGTTCGGGGGCTGTTTCGAGTTCTCACCCTCTAATGCCATGTTTTTAAGCCTAAGTCTAGAAATATGCAAATTACCATCATACTCTCAAATCGGGAGTCCCGCAGCTGCGGGGTCAGTTCATACGAGTTACATGGGTCCCGTGGGAGGTGTTGGTGCCACCCACAGGGACTTTCGGAGGCTGTTTCGAGTTCTCACCCTCTAACGCCATGTTTTTAAGCCTAAGTCGAGAAATATGCAAATTACCGTCGTATTCTCAAACCGGGAGTCCCGCGGCTGCGGGGTCAGTTCCTACGAGTTACATTGGTCCCGTGGGAGGAGTTGGTGCCAACCACGGGGAAGTTCGGGGAAATTTCTAGTTCTCACCCTCTAACGCCATATTTTTAAGCCTTAGTCTAGAAATATGCAAATTACCGTTGTCTTCTCAAACAGGGGGACCCGCGGCTGCGGCGTCAGTTCCTACGAGTTACATTGGCCCCGTGGGAGGTGTTGGTGCAACCCACTTGGCCGTTCTGGGGCTGTTTTGAGTTCTCAACCTCTAACGCCATGTCTTTAAGACTAAGTCTAGAAATATGCAAATTACCATCGTATTCTAAAATCGGGAGTCCCGTGGCTGCGGGGCCAGTTCCTTCGAGTTACATTGGTCCCGTGGGAGGTGTTGGTGCCACCCAGAGGGATGTTCGGAAGCTATTTTGAGTTCTCACCCTCTAACGCCATTTTTTAAGCCTAAGTCTTGAAATATGCATAATTACCATCGTATTCTCAAATCGGGAGTCCCGCGGCTGCGGGATCAGTTCCTACGAGTTACATTGGCCCCGTGGGAGGTGTTGGTGCCACCCACAGGGACGTTCGAGGGCTGTTTCGAGTTCTCACCCTCTAACACCATGTTGTTAAGCCTAAGTATAGAAATATGCAAATTATCATCGTATTCTCAAACCGGGAGTCCCGCGGCTGCGGGGTCAGTTCCTACGAGTTACATTGGTCCCGTGGGAGGTGTTGGTGCCACCCACGGGGACGTTCGGGGGCTGTTTCGAGTTCTCACCCTCTAACGCCATGCTTTTAATCCTTAGTCCAAAAATATGCAAATTACCGTTGTATTCTCAAACCGAAAGTGCCGCGGCGGCGGGGTCAGTTCCTACGAGTTACATTGGCCCCGTGGGAGGTGTTGGTGCCACCCACGTGGCCGTTCGGGGGCTGTTTTGAGTTCTCACCCTCTAACGCAATGCCTTTAAGACTAAGTCTAGAAATATGCAAATTACAATCGTATTCTCAAACCGGGAGTCCCGCGGCTGCGGGGTCAGTTCCTACGAGTTCCATTCGCCCCGTGGGAGGTGTTAGTGGGACTCACGTGCCCGTTCGGGGGCTTTTTCGAGTTCTCACCCTCTAACGCCTTGTTTTTAAGCCTAAGTCTAGAAATATGCAAATTACCGTCGTATTCTCAAACCGGGAGTCCCGCGGCGGCGGGGTCAGTTCCTACGAGTTACATTGGCCCCGCGGGAGGTGTTTGTACCACCCACATGGCCATTCGGGTGCTGTTTCGAGTTCTCACCCTCTAACGCCAATACTTTAAGACAAAGTCTAGAAATATACAAATTACCGTCGTATTCTCAAACCGGGAGTCCCGCGGCTGCGGGATCAGTTCCTACGAGTTACATTGTCCCCATGGGAGGTGTTGGTGCCACTCACGTGGCCGTTCGGGGGCTGTTTCAAGATCTCACCCTCTAACGCCGTGTTTTTTAAGCCTAAGTCTAGAAATATGCAAATTACCGTCGTATTCTCAAACCAGGAGTCCCGCGGCTGCGGGGTCAGTTCCTACGTGTTACATTGACCCCGTGGGATGTGTTGGTGCCACCCATGTGGCCGTTCGGGGGCTGTTTCAAGTTCTCACCCTCTAACGCCATGTTTTTAAGCCTAAGTCTAGAAATATGCAAATTACCGTCGTATTCTCAAACCAGGAGTCCCGCGGCTGCGGGGTCAGTTCCTACGAGTTACATTGGCCCCGTGGGAGGTGTTTGTACCACCCACATGGCCATTCGGGTGATGTTTTGAGTTCTCACCCTCTAACGCCAATACTTTAAGCCAAAGTCTAGAAATATACAAATTACCATCGTATTCTCAAACCGGGAGTCCCGCGGCTGCGGGGTCCGTTCCTACGAGTTACATTGGCCCCGTGGGAGGTGTTGGTGCCACTCACGTGGCCGTTCGGGGGCTGTTTCGAGTTCTCACCATCTAATCACATGTTTTTAAGCGTAAGTCTAGAAATATGCAAATTACTGTCATATTCTCAAACCGGGAGTCCCGCAACTCTGGGTTCAGTTCATATGAGTTACATTGGTCCCGTGGGAGGTGTTGGTGCCACCCACAGGGTCATTCACGAGCTGTTTCGAGTTCTCACCCTCTAACGCCATGTTTTTAAGCCTAAGTCTAGAAATATGCAAATTATCGTCGAATTCTCAAATCGGTAGTCCCGCGGCTGCGGGGTCAGTTCCTACGAGTTACATTGGCCCTGTAGGAGGTGTTGGTGCCACCCACGTTGCCGTTCGGGTGCTATTTCGAGTTCTCACACTCTAACGCCATGTTTTTAAGCCTAAGTCGAGAAATGTACAAATTACCATTGCTTTCTCAAACCGGGAGTCCCCGCGGCTGTGGGGTCAGATCCTACGAGTTACATTGGTCCCGTGGGAGGTGTTGGTGCCACCCACAGGGACCTTCGGGGGCTGTTTTGAGTTCTCACCCTATAACGCCATGTCTTTATGCCTAAGTCTAGAAATATGCAAATTACATTCTCAAACCGGGAGTCCCGCGGCTGCGGGGTCAGTTCCTACGAGTTTCATTGGTCCCGTGGGAGGTGTTGGTGCCACCCACGTGGCCGTTCAGGGGCTGTTTCGAGTTCTCACCCTCTAACGCCATGTTTTTAAGCCTTAGTCTAGAAATATGCAAATTACCGTCGTATTCTCAAACCAAGAGTCCCGCGGCTGCGGGGTCTGTTCCTACGAGTTACATTGACCCCGTGGGAGGTGTTGGTGCCATCCACGTGGCCGTTCGGGGGCTGTTTCGAGTTCTCACCCTCTAAAGCCATGTTTTTAAGCCTAAGTCTAGAAATATGAAAATTACCGTCGTATTCTCAAACCGGGAGTCCCGCGACTGCGGGGTCAGTTCCTACGAGTTACATTGGCCCCGTGGGAGGTGTTTGTACCACCCACATGGCCATTCGGGTGCTGTTTCGAGTTCTCACCCTCTAACGCCAATACTTTAAGCCAAAGTCTAGAAATATACAAATTACCGTTGTATTCTCAAACCGGGAGTCCCGCGGCTGCGGGGTCAGTTCCTACGAGTTACATTGGCCCCGTGGGAGGTGTTGGTGCCACTCACGTGGCCGTTCGGGGGCTGTTTCAAGATCTCACCCTCTAACGCCATGTTTTTTAAGCCTAAATCTAGAAATATGCAAATTACCGTCGTATTCTCAAACCAGGAGTCCCGCGGCTGCGGGGTAAGTTCCTACGAGTTACATTGACCCCGTGGGATGTGTTGGTGCCACCCATGTGGCCGTTCGGGGGCTGTTTCGAGTTCTCACCCTCTAATGCCATGATTTTAAGCCTAAGTCTAGAAATCTACAAATTACCGTCGTATTCTCAAATCGGTATTCCCGCGGCTACGGGGTCAGTTCCTACGAGTTACATTGGCCCCGTGGGAGGTGATGGTGCCACCCACGTGGCCGTTCGGGTGCTGTTTCGAGTTCTCACCCTCTAACGCCATGTTTTTAAGCCTAAGTCAAGAAATATTCGAATTACCATCGTATTCTCAAACCGAGAGTCACGCGGCTGCGGGGTCAGTTTCTACGAGTTACATTGGTCCCGTGGGAGGTGTTGGTGCCACCCACGGGGACATTCGGGGGGCTGTTTCGAGTTCTCACCCTTTAACGCCATGTGGTTAAGCCTAAGTCTAGAAATATGCAAATTACCGTCGTATTCTCAAATGGAGAGTCCCGCGGCTGCGGGGTCAGTTCCTACGAGTTACTTTGATCACGTGGGAGGTGTTGGTGCCACCCACGGGGACGTTCGGGGACTGTTTCGAGTTCTCACCCTGTAACGCCATGTTTTTAAGCCTAAGTCTAGAAATATGAAGATTACCGTCGTATTCTCAAACCGGGAGTCCCGCGATGGCGGGGTGAGTTGCTACGAGTTACATTGGACCAGTGGGAGGTGTTGGTGCCACCCACGTGGCCGTTTGGGGGCTGTTTCAAGTTCTCACCCTCTAACGCCATGTTTTTTAAGCCTAAGTCTAGAAATATGCAAATTACCGTCGTATTCTCAAACCAAGAGTCCCGCGGCTGCGGGGTCTGTTCCTACGAGTTACATTTACCCCGTGGGAGGTGTTGGTGCCACCCACGTGGCCGTTCGGGGGCAATTTCGAGTTCTCACCCTCTAACGCCATGTTTTTAAGCCTAAGTCTAGAAATATGCAAATTACCGTCGTATTCTCAAACCGGGAGTCCCGCGACTGCGGGGTCAGTTCCTACGAGTTACATTGGCCCCGTGGGAGGTGTTGGTACCTCCCACATGGCCATTCGGGGGCTGTTTCGAGTTCTCACCCTCTAACGCCAATACTTTAACCCTAAGTCTAGAAATATGCAAATTACCGTCGTATTCTCAAACCGAAAGTCCCGCGGCTGCGGGGTCAGTTCCTACGAGTTATATTGATCCCGTGGGAGGTGTTGGTGCCACCCACGGGGACGTTCGGGGATTGTTTCGAGTTCTCACCCTCTAACACTATGTTTTTAAGCCTAAGCCTAGAAATATGCAAATTACCGTCGTATTCTCAAACCGGGACTCCCGCGATGGCGGGGTCAGTACCTACGAGTTACATTGGTCCCGTGGGAGGTGTTGGTGCCACCCACAGGGACCTACGGGGGCTGTTTTGAGTTCTCACCCTATAACGCCATGTCTTTATGCCTAAGTCTAGAAATATGCAAATTACATTCTCAAACCGGGAGTCCCGCAGCTGCGGGGTCAGTTCCTACGAGTTACATTGGTCCCGTGGGAGGTGTTGGTGCCACTCACGTGGCCATTCGGGGGTTGTTTCGAGTTCTCACCCTCTAACACCATGTTTTTAAGCTTAAGTCTAGAAATATGAAAATTACCGACGTATTCTCAAACCGGGAGTCCCGCGGCTGCGAGTTCAGTTCCTACGAGTTACATTGGTCCCGTGGGAGGTGTTGGTTCCACCCACGGGGACGTTCGGGGACTGTTTCGAGTTCTCACCCACTAACGCCATGTTTTTAAGCCTAAGTCTAAAAATATGTAAATTACCGTCGTATTCTTAAACCGGGAGTCCCGCGATGGCGGGGTCAGTTCCTACGAGTTACATTGAACCCGTGGGAGGTGTTGGTGCCACCCACGTGGCCGTTCGGGGGTTGTTTCGAGTTCTCACCCTCTAACACCATGTTTTTAAGCTTAAGTTTAGAAATATGAAAATTACCGTCGTATTCTCAAATCGGGAGTTCCGCGGCGGGGGGGTCAATTCCTACGAGTTACATTGGCTCCGTGTGAGGTGTTGGTGCCACCCACGTGGCGATTCGTGGGTTATTTCGAGTTCTCACCCTCTAACGCCATGTTTTTAGGCCTAAGTCTAGAAGTATGCAAATTGTCGTTGTATTCTCAAACCGGGAGTCCCGCAGTTGCGGGGTCATTTCCTATGAGTTACATTGGTCCCATGGGAGGAGTTGGTGCCAACCACGGAGACGTTCGGGGTAATTTTTAGTTCTCACCCTCTAACGCCATGTTTTTAAGCCTTAGTCTAGAAATATGCAAATTACCGTCGTATTCTCAAACCGGGAGTGCCTCGACTGCGGGGTCAGTTCCTACGAGTTACATTGGCCCCGTGGGAGGTGTTGGTACCACCCACATGGCCATTTGGGGGCTGTTTCGAGTTCTAACCCTCTAACGCCAATACTTTAAGCCTAAGTCTAGAAATATGCAAATTACCATCGTATTATCAAACTGGGAGACCCTTGGCTGTGGGGTCAGTTCTTACGAGTTACTTTGGCCCCGTTGGAGGTGTTGGTGCCACTCACGTGGCCGTTCGGGGGCTGTTTCGAGTTCTCACCCTCTAATGCATGTTTTTAAGCCTAAGTCTAGAAATATGCAAATTACCGTAATATTCTCAAATCGGGAGTCCCGCAGCTGCGGGGTCAGTTCATACGAGTTACATTGGTCCCGTGGGAGGTGTTGGTGCCACCCACAGGGACGTTCGGGGGATGTTTCGAGTTCTCACCCTCTAACGCCATGTTTTTAAGCCTAAGTCTATAAATATGCAAATTACCGTCGTATTCTCAAATCGGTAGTCCCGCGGCTGCAGGGTCAGTTCCTACGAGTTACATTGGCCCCGTGGGAGGTGTTGGTGCCACCCACTTGGCCGTTCAGGAGCTGTTTCGAGTTCTCACCCTCTAACGCCATGTTTTTAAGCCTAAGTCTAGAAATATGAAAATTACCGTCGTATTCTCAAATCGGTAGTCCCGCGGCTGCGGGATTAGTTCCGACGAGTTACATTGGCCCCGTGGGAGGTGTTGGTGCCACCCACGTTGCCGTTCGTGTGCTGTTTCGAGTTCTCACCCTCTAACACCTTGTTTTTAAGCCTAAGTCTAGAAATGTACAAATTACCGTCGCATTCTCAAACCGGGAGTCCCCGCAGCTGCGGTGTCAGTTCCTACGAGTTACATTGGTCCCGTGGGAGGTGTTGGTTCCACCCACAGGGAACTTCGGGGGCTGTTTTGAGTTCTCACCCTATAACGCCATGTCTTTATGCCTAAGTCTAGAAATATGCAAATTCCATTCTCAAACCGGGAGTCCCGCGGCTGCGGGGTTAGTTCCTACGAGTTACATTTGTCCCGTGGGAGGTGTGGGTGCCACCCACGTGGCCGTTCGGGGGCTGTTTCGAGTTCTCACCCTCTAACGCCATGTTTTTAAGCTTAAGTCTAGAAATATGCAAATTACCGTCGTATTCTCAAACCGCGAGTCCCGCGGCGGCGGGGTCAATTCCAACGAGTTACATTGTCCCCGTGGGAGGTGTTGGTGCCACCCACGTGGCCGTTCGGGGGCTGTTTCGAGTTCTCACCCTCTAACGCCATGTTTTTAAGCCTTAGTCTAGAAATATGCAAATTACCGTCGTATTCTCAAACCGGGAGTGCCGCGGCTGCGGGGTCAGTTCCTACGAGTTACATTGTCCCCGTGGGAGATGTCGGTACCACCCACATGGCCATTCGGGGGCTGTTTCGAGTTCTAACCCTCTAACGCCAATACTTTAAGCCTAAGTCTAGAAATATGCAAATTACCATCGTATTCTCAAACCGGGAGTCCCTTGGCTGCGGGGTGAGTTCCTATGAGTCACTTTGGCCCCGTGGGAGGTGTTGGTGCCACTCACGTGGCCGTTCGGGGGCAGTTTCGAGTTCTCACCCTCTAATGCCATCTTTTTTAGCCTAAGTCTAGAAATATGCAAATTACCGTCATATTCTCAAACCGGAAGTCCTGCAGCTGCGGGGTCAGTTCATACGAGTTACATTGGTCTCGTGGGAGGTGTTGGTGCCACCCACAGGGACATTCGGGGGATGTTTCGAGTTCTCACCCTCTAATGCCATGATTTAAGCCTAAGTCTATAAATATGCAAATTACCGTCGTATTCTCAAATCGGTAGTCCCGCGGCTGCGGGGTCAATTCCTACGAGTTACATCGGCCCTGTGGGAGGTGTTGGTGCCACCCACGTGGCCGTTCGGGTGCTGTTTCGAGTTCTCACCCTCTAACGCCATGTTTTTATGCCTAAGTCGAGAAATATTCAAATTACCATCGTATTCTCAAACCGAGAGTCCTGCGGCTGCGGGGTCAGTTCCTACGAGTTACATTGGTCCCGTGGGAGGTGTTGGTGCCACCCACGGGGAAGTTCGGGGGCTGTTTCGAGTTCTCACCCTCTAACGCCATGTTTTTATGCCTAAGTCGAGAAATATTCAAATTACCATCATATTCTCAAACCGAGAGTCCCGCGGCTGTGGGGTCCGTTCCTACGAGTTACATTGGTCCCGTGGGAGGTGTTGGTGCCACCCACGGGGAAGTTCGGGGGCTGTTTCGAGTTCTCACACTCTAACGCCATGTGGTTAAGCCTAAGTCTAGAAATATGCAAATTACCATCGTATTCTCAAACCGAGAGTCCCGCGGCTGCGGGGTCAGTTCCTACGAGTTACATTGATCCCGTGGGAGGTGTTGGTGCCACCCACGGGGACGTTCGGGGACTGTTTCGAGTTCTCACCCTCTAACGCCTTGTTTTTAAGCCTAAGTCTAGAAATATGCAAATTACCGTCGTATTCTCAAACCGGGAGTCCCGCGACGGCGGGGTCAGTTCCTACGAGTTACATTGGACCAGTGGGAGGTGTTGGTGCCACCCACGTGGCCGTTTTGGGGCTGTTTCAAGTTCTCACCCTCTAACACCATGTTTTTTATGCCTTAGTCTAGAAATATGCAAATTACCGTCGTATTCTAGAACCAAGAGTCCCGCGGCTGCGGGGTCTGTTCCTACGAGTTACATTGACCCCGTGGGAGGTGTTGGTGCCACCCACGTGGCCGTTCGGCGGCTGTTTCGAGTTCTCACCCTCTAACGCAATGTTTTTAAGCCTAAGTCTAGAAATATGAAAATTACCATCGTATTCTCAAACCGGGAGTCCCGCGACTGCGGGGTCAGTTCCTACGAGTTACATTGGCCCCGTGGGAGGTGTTGGTACCACCCATATGGCCATTCGGGGGCTGTTTTGAGTTCTAACCCTCTAACGCCAATACTTTAAGCCTAAGTCTAGAAATATGAAAATTACCATCGTATTCTCAAACCGGGAGTCCCCTGGCTGCGTGGTCAGTTCCTATGAGTCACTTTGGCCCCGTGGGAGGTGTTGGTGCCACTCACGTGGCCGTTCGGGGGCAATTTCGAGTTCTCACCCTCTAATGCCATGTTTTTAAGCCTAAGTCTAGAAATATGCAAATTACCGTCATATTCTCATACTGGGAGTCCCGCAGTTGTGGGGTCAGTTCATACGAGTTACATTGGTCTCGTGGGAGGTGTTGGTGCCACCCACAGGGACGTTCGGGTGCTGTTTCGAGTTCTCACCGTCTAACGCCATGTTTTTAAGCCTAAGTCGAGAAATAATCAAATTACCATCGTATTCTCAAACCGAGAGTCCCGCGGCTGCGGGGTCAGTTCCTACGAATTACATTGGTCCCGTGGGAGGTGTTGGTGCCACCCACGGGGACGTTCGGGGGATGTTTCGAGTTTTCACCCTCTAACGCCATGTGGTTAAGCCTAAATCTAGAAATATGCAAATTACCATCGTATTCTCAAACCGAGAGTCCCGCGGCTGCGGGGTCAGTTCCTACGAGTTACATTGACCCCGTGGGAGGTGTTGGTGCCACCCACGGGGACGTTCGGGGACTGTTTCGTGTTCTCACCCTCTAACACCATGTTTTTAAGCCTAAGTCTAGAAATATGCAGATTACCGTCGTATTCTCAAACCGGGTGTCCCGCGACGGAGGGGTCAGTTCCTACGAGTTACATTGGACCAGTGGGAGGTGTTGGTGCCACCCACGTGGCCGTTTGGGGGCTGTTTCAAGTTCTCACCCTCTAACGCCATGTTTTTTAAGCCTAAGTCTAGAAATAAGCAAATTACCGTCGTATTCTCAAACCAAGAGTCCCGCGGCTGCGGGTTCTGTTCCTACGAGTTACATTGACCCCATGGGAGGTGTTGGTGCAACCCACGTGGCCGTTCGGGGGCTGTTTCGAGTTCTCACCCTCTAACGCAATGTTTTTAAGCCTAAGTCTAGAAATATGTAAATTACCATCGTATTCTCAAACCGGGAGTCCCGCGACTGCGGGGTCAGTTCCTACGAGTTACATTGGCCCCGTGGGAGGTGTTGGTACCACCCACATGACCATTTGGGGGATGTTTTGAGTTCTCACCCTCTAACGCCAATACTTTAAGCCTAAGTCCAGAAATATGCAAATTACCATCGTATTCTCAAATCGGTAGTCCCGCGGCTGCGGGGTCAGTCCCTACGAGGTACATTGGCCCCGTGGGAGGTGTTGGTGCCACCCACGTTATCGTTCGGGTGCTGTTTCGAGTTCTCACCCTCTAACGCCATGTTTTTAAGCCTAAGTCGAGAAATATGCAGATTATCGTCGTATTCTCAAACCGGTAGTCCCGCGGCTGCGGGGTCAGTTCCTATGAGTTACATTGGTCCCGTGGGAGGTGTTGGTGCCACCCACGGGGACGTTTGGGGGCTATTTTGAGTTCTCACCCTCTAACGCCATGTCTTTATGCCTAAGTCTAGAAATATGCAAATTACCTTCGTATTCTCAAACCGGGAGTTCCGCGGCTACGGGGTCAGTTCCTACGAGTTACATTGGTCCTGTGGGAGGTGTTGGTGCCACCCACGTGGCCGTTCGGGGGCTGTTTCGAGTTCTCATCCTCTAATGCCATGTTTTTAAGCTTAAGTCTAGAAATATGCAAATTACCGTCGTATTCTCAAACTGGGAGTCCCGCAGCGGTGGGGTCAATTCCTACGAGTTACATTGGCCCCGTGGGAGGTGTTGGTGTCACCCACGTGGCCGTTCGGGGGCTGTTTTGAGTTCTCACCCTCTAACGCCATGTTTTTAGGCCTAAGTCTAGAAATATGCAAATTACCGTCGTATTCTCAAACCGGGAGTCCCGCGGCTGCCGGGTCAGTTCCTACGAGTTACATTGGTCCCTGGGAGGAGTTGGTGCCAACCACGGGGACGTTCGGGAAAATTTCTAGTTCTCACCCTCTAACGCCATGTTTTTAAGCCTTAGTCTAGAAATATGCAAATTACCGTCGTATTCTCAAACCGGGAGTCCCGCGGATGCGGGGTCAGTTCCTACGAGTTACATTGGCCCTGTGGGAGGTGTTGGTGCCACTCACGTGGCCATTCGGGGGCTGTTTCGAGTTCTCACCCTCTAATGACTTGTTTTTAAGACTAAGTCTAGAAATATGCAAATTACCGTCATATTCTCAAACTGGGCATCCCGCAACTGCGGGGTCAGTTCATACGAGTTACATTGGTCCCGTGGGAGGTGTTGGTGCCACCCACAGGGACGTTAGGGAGCTGTTTCGAGTTCTCACCCTCTAATGCCATGATTTTAAGCCTAAGTCTAGAAATATGCAAATTACCGTCGTATTCTCAAATCAGTTGTCTCGCGGCTGCGGGGTCAGTTCCTACGAGTTACATTGGTCCCGTGGGAGGTGTTGGTGCCACCCACGTTGTCATTCGGGTGCTGTTTCGAGTTCTCACCCTCTAACGCCACGTTTTTAAGCCTAAGTCGAGAAATATGCAAATTACCGTCGTATTCTCAAACCGGTAGTCCCGCGGCTGCGGGGTCAGTTCCTACGAGTTACATTGGTCCCGTGGGAGGAGTCGGTGCCACCCACGGGGATGTTTGGGGGCTATTTTGAGTTCTCACCCACGCCATGTCTTTATGCCTAAGTCTAGAAATATGTAAATTACCGTCGTATTCTCAAACCGGGAGTTCCGCGGCTGCGGAGTCAGTTCCTACGAGTTACATTGGTCCCGTGGGAGGTGTTGGTGCCACCCACGTGGCCGTTCGGGGGCTGTTTCGAGTTCTCACCCTCTAATGCCATGTTTTTAAGCTTAAGTCTAGAAATATGCAAATTACCTTCGTATTCTCAAAACGGGAGTCCCGCGGCGGCGGGGTCAATTCCAATGAGTTACATTGTCCCCGTGGGAGGTGTTGGTGCCACCCACGTGGCCGTTCGGGGGCTGTTTCGAGTTCTCACCCTCTAACGCCATGTTTTTAAGCCTTAGTCTAGAAATATGCAAATTACCGTCGTATTCTCAAACCGGGAGTACCGCGGCTGTGGGGTCAGTTCCTACGAGTTACATTGTCCCCGTGGGAGATGTTGGTACCACCCACATGGCCATTCGGGGGCTGTTTCGAGTTCTAACCTTCTAACGCCAATACTTTAAGCCTAAGTCTAGAAATATGCAAATTACCATCGTATTCTCAAACCGGGAGTCCCTTGGCTGCGGGGTGAGTTCCTATGAGTCACTTTGGCCCCGTGGGAGGTGTTGGTGCCACTCACGTGGCCGTTCGGAGGCAGTTTCGAGTTCTCACGCTCTAATGCCATGTTTTTAAGCCTAAGTCTAGAAATAAGCAAATTACCGTCATATTCTCAAACCGGGAGTCCCGCAGCTGCGGGGTCAATTCATACGAGTTACATTGTTCTCGTGGGAGGTGTTGGTGCCACCCACAGGGACATTCGGGGGATGTTTCGAGTTCTCACCCTCTAATGCCATGTTTTAAGATTAAGTCTAGAAATATGCAAATTACCGTCGTATTCTCAAATCGGTAGTCCCGCGGCTGCGGGGTCAGTTCCTACGAGTTACATCGGCCCCGGGGAGGTGTTGGTGCCACCCACGTGGCCGTTCGGGTGTTGTTTCGAGTTCTCACCCTCTAACGCCATGTTTTTATGCCTAAGTTGAGAAATATTCAAATTACCATCGTATTCTCAAACCGAGAGTCCCGCGGCTGCGGGGTCAGTTCCTACGAGTTGCATTGGTCCCGTGGGAGGTGTTGGTGCCACCCACGGGGACGTTCGGGGGCTGTTTCTAGTTCTCACACTCTAACGCCATGTGGTTAAGCCTAAGTCTAGAAATATGCAAATTACCGTCGTATTCTCAAACCGAGAGTCCCGCGGCTGCGGGATCAGTTCCTACGAGTTACATTGATCCCGTGGGAGGTGTTGGTGCCACCCACGGGGACGTTCGGGGGCTGTTTCGAGTTCTCACCCTCTAACACCATGTTTTAAGCCTAAGTCTAGAAATATGCAAATTACCGTCGTATTCTCAAACCGGGAGTCCCGCGACGGCGGGGTCAGTTCCTACGAGGTACATTGGACCAGTGGGAGTTGTTGGTGCCACCCACGTGGCCGTTTGGGGGCTGTTTCAAGTTCTCACCCTCTAACACCATGTTTTTTAAGCCTTAGTCTAGAAATATGCAAATTACCGTCGTATTCTAAAACCAAGAGTCCCGCGGCTGCGGGGTCTGTTCCTACGAGTTACATTGACCCCGTGGGAGGTGTTGGTGCCACCCACGTGGCCGTTCGGCGGCTGTTTTGAGTTCTCACCCTCTAACGCAATGTTTTTAAGCCTAAGTCTAGATATATGAAAATTAGCGTTGTATTCTCAAACCGGGAGTCCCGCGACTGCAGGGTCAGTTCCTACGAGTTACATTGGCCCCGTGGGAGGTGTTGGTACCACCCATATGGCCATTCGGGGGCTGTTTCGATTTCTAACCCTCTAACGCCAATACTTTAAGCCTAAGTCTAGAAATATGCAAATTACCATCGTATTCTCAAACCGGGAGTCCCCTGGCTGCGTGGTCAGTTCCTATGAGTCACTTTGGCCCCGTGGGAGGTGTTGGTGCCACTCACGTGGCCGTTCGGGGGCAGTTTCGAGTTCTCACCCTCTAATGCCATGTTTTTAAGACTAAGTCTAGAAATATGCAAATTACCGTCATATTCTCATACTGGGAGTCCCGCAGCTGCAGGGTCAGTTCATACGAGTTACATTGGTCTCGTGGGAGGTGTTGGTGCCACCCACAGGGACGTTCGGGGGATGTTTCGAGTTCTCACCCTCTAATGCCATGTTTTTAAGCCTAAGTCTAGAAATATGAAAATTACCATCGTATTCTCAAATCGGTTGTCCCGCGCCTGCGGGGTCAGTTCCTACGAGTTACATTGGCCACGTGGGAGGTGTTGGTGCCACCCACATCGCCGTTCGGGTGCTGTTTCGAGTTCTCACCCCTCTAACGCCATGTTTTTAAGCCAAAGTCGAGAAATAATCAAATTACCATTGTATTCTCAAACCGAGAGTCCCGCGGCTACGGGGTCTGTTCCTACGAATTACATTGGTCCCGTGGGAGGTTTTGGTGCCACCCACGGGGACGTTCGGGGGCTGTTTCGAGTTCTCACCCTCTAACGCCATGTGGTTAAACCTAAGTCTAGAAATATGCAAATTACCGTCGTATTCTCAAACCGAGAGTCCCGCGGCTGCGGGGTCAGTTCCTACGAGTTACATTGATCCCGTGGGAGGTGTTGGTGCCACCCACGGGGACGTTCGGGGACTGTTTCGAGTTCTCACCCTCTAACGCCATGTTTTTAAGCCTAAGTCTAGAAATATGCAGATTACCGTCGTATTCTCAAACCGGGAGTCCCGCGACGGCGGGGTCAGTTCCTACCAGTTACATTGGCCCCGTGGGAAGTGTTGGTGCCACCCACGGGGACGTTCGGGGGCTGTTTCGAGTTCTCACCCTCTAACGCCATGTTTTTAAGCCTACGTCTAGAAATATGAAAATTACCGTTGTATTATCAAACAGGGAGACCCGCGGCTGCGGCGTCAGTTCCTACGAGTTACATTGGCCCCGTGGGAAGTGTTGGTGCCACCCACGGGGACGTTCGGGGGCTGTTTCGAGTTCTCACCCTCTAACGCCATGTTTTTAAGCCTACGTCTAGAAATATGAAAATTACCGTTGTATTCTCAAACCAGGAGTCCCGCGGTTGCGGGGTCAGTTCCTACGAGTTACATTAACCCCGTGCGAAGTGTTGGTGCCACCCACGGGGACGTTCGGGGGCTGTTTCGAGTTCTCACCCTCTAACGCCATGTTTTTAAGCCTACGTCTAGAAATATGAAAATTACCGTTGTATTATCAAACAGGGAGACCCGCGGCTGCGGCGTCAGTTCCTACGAGTTACATTGGCCCCGTGGGAGGTGTTGGAGCAACCCACTTGGCCGTTCGGGAGTTGTTTTGAGTTCTCAACCTCTAACGCCATGTCTTTAAGACTAAGTCTAGAAATATGCAAATTACCATCGTATTCTAAAACCGGGAGTCCCGCGGCTGCGGGGTCAGTTCCTACGAGTTACATTGGTCCCGTGGGAGGTGTTGGTGCCACCCACAGGGACGTTCGGCGGCTGTTTTGAGTTCTCACCCTCTAACGCCATGTTTTTAAGCCTAAGTCTTGAAATATGCAAAATTATTGTCGTATTCTCAAATCGGGAGTCCCGCGGCTGCGGGGTCAGTTCCTACGAGTTACATTGGCCCCGTGGGAGGTGTTGGTGCCACCCACGGGGACGTTCGGGGGATGTTTCGAGTTCTCACCCTCTAACGCCATGTTGTTAAGCCTAAGTCTAGAAATATGCAAATTACCGTCATATTCTCAAATCGAGAGTCCCGCGGCTTTGGGGTCAGTTCCTAGGAGTTACATTGGCCCCGTGGGAGGTGTTGGTGCCACCCACGGGAACGTTCGGGGGCTGTTTCGAGTTCTCACCCTCTAACGCCATGTTCTTAACCCTAAGTCTAGAAATATGCACATTATCATTCTATTCTCAAACCGAGAGTCCCGCAGTTGCGGGGTCAGTTCCTACGAGTTACATTGGTCCCGTGGGAGGTGTTGGTGCCACCCACGGGGACGTTCGGGGACTGTTTCGAGTTCTCACCCTCTAACGCCATGTTTTTAAGCCTAAGTCTAGAAATATCCAAATTATCGTTGTATTCTCAAACCGGGAGTCCCGTGACGGCGGGGTCAGTTACTACGAGTTACATTGGACCCGTGGGAGGTGTTGGTGCCACCCACGTGGCCGTTAGGGGGCTGTTTCGAGTTCTGACCCTCTAACGCCATGTTTTTTGAGCCTAAGTCTAGAAATATGCAAATTATTGTCTTATTCTCAAACCAGGAGTCCCGCGGCTGCGGGGTCAGTTCCTACGAGTTACATTGACCCCGTGCGAAGTGTTGGTGCCACCCACGTGGCCGTTCGGGGGCTGTTTCGAGTTCTCACCCTCTAACGCCATGTTTTTAAGCCTAAGTCTAGAAAAATGCAAATTACCGTCGTATTCTCAAACTGGGAGTCCCGCGGCTGCCGCGTCAGTTCCTACGAGTTACATTGGCCCCGTGGGAGGTGTTGGTGCCACCCACATGGCCATTCAGAGGCTGTTTCGAGTTCTCACCCTCTAACGCCAATACTTTAAGCCTATGTCTAGAAATATGCAAATTACCATCGTATTCTCAAATCGGGAGTCCCGCGGCTGCAGGGTCAGTTCCTATGAGTTACATTGGCCCCGTGGGAGGTGTTGGTGGAACTCACGTGGCCGTTCGGGGGCTGTTTCGAGTTCTCACCCTCTAATGCCATGGTTTTAAGCCTAAGTCTAGAAATATGCAAATTACCATCATACTCTCAAATCGGGAGTCCCGCAGCTGCGTGGTCAGTTCATACGAGTTACCTGGGTCCTGTGGGAGGTGTTGGTGCCACCCACAGGGACGTTCGGGGGCTGTTTCGAGTTCTCACCCTCTAACGCCATATTTTTTAGCCTAAGTCGAGAAATATGCAAATTACCCTCGTATTCTCAAATCGGGAGTTCCGCGGCTGCGGGGTCAGTTCCTACGAGTTACATTGGTCCCGTCGGAGGAGTTGGTGCCAACCACGGGGACGTTCGGGGTAATTTCTAGTTCTCACCCTCTAACGCCATGCTTTTAAGCCTTAGTCTAGAAATTTGCAAATTACCGTTGTCTTCTCAAACAAGGAGACCCGCGGCTGCGGCGTCAGTTCCTACGAGTTACATTGGCCCCGTGGGAGGTGTTGGTGCAACCCACTTGGCTGTTCGGGGGCTATTTTGAGTTCTCAACCTCTAACGCCATGTCTTTAAGACTATGTCTAGAAATATGCAAATTACCATCGTATTCTAAAACCGGGAGTCTCGTGGCTGCAGGGTCAGTTCCTTCGAGTTACATTGGTCCCGTGGGAGGTATTGGTGCCACCCAGAGGGACGTTCGGGGGCTGTTCTGAGTTCTCACCCTCTAACGCCATGTTTTTAAGCCTAAGTCTTGAAATATGCAAATTACCATCGTATTCTCAAATCGGGAGTCCCGCGGCTGCGGGGTCAGTTCCTACGAGTTACATTGGCCCCGTGGGAGGTGTTGGTGCCACCCACAGGGACGTTCGAGGGCTGTTTCGAGTTCTCACCCTCTAACGCCATGTTGTTAAGCCTAAGTATAGAAATATTTAAATTACCGTCGTATTCTCAAACCGGGAGTCCCGCGGCTGCGGGGTCAGTTCCTACGAGTTACATTGGTCTCGTCGGAGGTGTTGGTGCCACCCACGGGGACGTTCGGGGGATGTTTCGAGTTCTCACCCTCTAACGACATGCTTTTAAGCCTAAGTCTAAAAATATACAAATTACCGTTGTATTCTCAAACCGGAAGTACCGCGGCGGCGGGGTCAGTTCCTACGAGTTACATTGGACCCATGGGAGGTGTTGGTGCCACCCACGTGGCCGTTCGGGGGCTGTTTTGAGTTCTCACCCTCTAACGCAATGCCTTTAAGACTAAGTCTAGAAATAAGCAAATTACAATCGTATTCTCAAACCGGGAGTCCCGCGGCTGCGGGGTCAGTTCCTACGAGTTCCATTCGCCCTGTGGGAGGTGTTAGTGGCACTCATGTGGCCGTTCGGGGGCTGTTTCGAGTTCTCACCCTCTAACGCCATGTTTTTAAGTCTATGTCTAGAAATATGCAAATTACCGTTGTATTCTCAAACCGGGAGTCCCGCGGTTGCGGGGTCAGTTCCTACGAGTTACATTGGTCCCGTGGGAGGTGTTGGTGCCACCCACAGGGACGTTTGGGGGTTGTTTCGAGCTCTGACCCTCTAACGCCATGTTTTTAAGCCTAAGTCTTGAAATATGCAAATTACAGTCGTATTCTCAAATCGGGTGTCCCGCGGCTACGGGGTTAGTTCGTACGAGTTACATTGGCCCCGTGGGAGGTGTTTGTACCACCCATATGGCCATTCGGGTGCTGTTTCGAGTTCACACCCTCTAACGCCAATACTTTAAGCCAAAGTCTGAGAATATAAAAATTACCGTCGTATTCTCAAATCGGGAGTCCCGCGGCTGCGGGGTCAGTTCCTACGAGTTACATTGGCCCCGTGGGAGGTGTTGGTTCCACTCACGTGGCCGTTCGGGGGCTGTTTCAAGATCTCACCCTCTAACGTCATGTTTTTTAAGCCTAAGTCTATAAATATGCGAATTACCGTCGTATGCTCAAACCAGGAGTCCCGCGGTTGCGAGGTCAGTTCCCACGAGTTACATTGACCCCGTGGGATGTGTTGGTGCCACCCATGTGGCCGTTCGGGGGCTGTTTCGAGTTCTCACCCTCTAACGCCATGTTTTTAAGCCTAAGTCTAGAAATATGCAAATTACCGTCGTATTCTCAAACCGGGAGTCCCGCGGCTGCGGGGTCAGTTCCTACGAGTTACATTGGCCCCGTGGGAGGTGTTTGTACCACCCACATGGCCATTCGGGTGCTGTTTCGAGTTCTCACCCTCTAACGCCAATACTTTAAGCCAAAGTCTAGAAATATGCAAATTACCGTCGTATTCTCAAACCGGGAGTCCCGCGGCTGCGGGGTCAGTTCCTACAAGTTACATTGGTCCCGTGTGAGGTGTTGGTGCCACCCACAGGGACGTTGGGGGGCTGTTTCGAGTTCTCACCCTCTAACGCCATGCTTTTAAGCCTAAGTCTTAAAATATGCAAATTACCACCGTATTCTCAAATCGGGAGTCCTGCGGCTCCGGGGTCAGTTCCTACGAGTTACATTGGCCCCGTGGGAGGCGTTGGTGCCACACACGGGGATGTTCGGGGGCTGTTTCGAGTTATCACCCTCTAACGCCATGTTAATAAGCCTAAGTCTAGAATTATGCCAATTACCGTCGTATTGTCAAACCGAGAGTCCCGCGACGGCGGGGTCAGTTCCTACGAGTTACATTGGACCCGTGGGAGGTGTTGGTGCCACCCACGTGGCCGTTACGGGGGCTATTTCGAGTTCTCACCCTCTAACGCCATGTTTTTTAAGCCTAAGTCTAGAAATATGCAAATTACCGTAGTATTCTCAAACTAGGAGTCCCGCGGCTGCGGGGTCAGTTCCTATGAGTTACATTGACCCCGTGGGAGGTGCAGGTGCCACCCACGTTGCCGTTCGGGTGCTGTTTCGAGTTCTCACCCTCTAACGCCATGTTTTTAAGCCTAAGTCGAGAAATGTACAGATTACTGTCGCATTCTCAAACCGGGAGTCCCCGCGGCTGCGGGGTCAGTTCCTACGAGTTACATTGGTCCCGTGGGAGGTGTTGGTTCCACCCACAGGGACCTTCGGGGGGTGTTTTGAGTTCTCACCCTATAACGCCATGTCTTTATGCCTAAGTCTAGAAATATGCAAATTACATTCTCAAACCGGGAGTCCCGCGACTGTGGGGTCAGTTCCTACGAGTTACATTGGTCCCGTGGGAGGTGTTGGTGCCACCCACGTGGCCGTTCGGGGGCTGTTTCGAGTTCTCACCCTCTAACGCCATGTTTTTAAGCTTAAGTCTAGAAATATGCAAATTACCGTCATATTCTCAAACCGGGAGTCCCGCGGCGGCGGGGTCAAGTCCAACGAGTTGCATTATCCCTATGGGAGGTGTTGGTGCCACCCACGTGGCCGTTCGGGGGCTGTTTCGAGTTCTCACCCTCTAATGCCATGTTTTTAAGCCTTAGTCTGGAAATATGCAAATTACCATCGTATTCTCAAACCGGGAGTGCCGCGGTTGCGCGGTCAATTCCTACGAGTTAAATTGTCCCCGTGGGAGATGTTGGTACCACCCACATGGCCATTCGGGGGCAGTTTCGAGTTCTAACCCTCTAACGCCAATACTTTAAGCCTAAGTCTAGAAATATGCAAATTACCATCGTATTCTCAAACCGGGAGTCCCTTGGCTCCGGGGTGAGTTCCTATGAGTCACTTTGGCCCCGGAGGAGGTGTTGGTTCCACTCACGTAGCCGGTCGGGGGCAGTTTCGAGTTCTCACCCTCTAATGCATTGTTTTTAAGCCTAAGTCTAGAAATATGCAAATTACCGTCATATTCTCAAACCGGGAGCCCCGCAGCTGCGGGGTCAGTTCATACGAGTTACATTGGTCTCGTGGGAGGTGTTGGTGCCACCCATAGGGACATTCGCGGGATGTTTCGAGTTCTCACCCTCTAATGCCATGTTTTTAAGCCTAAGTCTAGAAATATGCAAATTACCGTCATATTCTCAAACCGAGAGTCCCGCGGCTGCGGGGTCAGTTCCTACGAATTACATTGGTCCCGTGCGAGGTGTTGGTGCCACCCACGGGGACGTTCGGGGGCTGTTTCGAGTTCTCACCCTCTAACGCCATGTGGTTAAGCCTAAGTCTAGAAATATGCAAATTACCGTCGTATTCTCAAACCGAGAGTCCCGCGGCTGCGGGGTCAGTTCCTACGACTTACATTGATCCCGTGGGAGGTGTTGGTGCCACCCACGTGGACGTTCGGGGACTGTTTCAAGTTCTCACCCTCTAACGCCATGTTTTTAAGCCTAAGTCTAGAAATATGTAGATTACCGTCGTATTCTCAAAACGGGAGTCCCGCGACGGCGGGGTCAGTTCCTACGAGTTACATTGGACCAGTGGGAGATGTTGGTGCCACCCACGTGGCCGTTTGGGGGCTGTTTCAAGTTCACACCCTCTAACGCCATGTTTTTTAATCCTAAGTCTAGAAATAAGCAAATTACCGTCGTATTATCAAACCAAGAGTACCGCGGCTGCGGGGTCTGTTCCTATGAGTTACATTGACCCCGTGGGAGGTGTTAGTGCAACCCACGTGGCCGTTCGGGGGATGTTTCGAGTTCTCACCCTCTAACGCCATGTTGTTAAGCCTAAGTATAGAAATATTTAAATTACCTTCGTATTCTCAAACCGGGAGTCCCGCGGCTGCGGGGTCAGTTCCTACGAGTTACATTGGTCTAGTGGGAGGTGTTGGTGCCACCCACGGGGACGTTCGGGGGATGTTTCGAGTTCTCACCCTCTAATGCCATGCTTTTAAGCCTAAGTCTAAAAATATACAAATTACCGTTGTATTCTCAAACGGGAAGTACCGCGGCGGCGGGGTCAGTTCCTACGAGTTACATTGGACCCGTGGGAGGTGTTGGTGCCACCCACGTGGCCGTTCGGGGGCTGTTTTGAGTTCTCACCCTCTAACGCAATGCCTTTAAGACTAAGTCTAGAAATATGCAAATTACAATCGTATTCTCAAACCGGGAGTCCCGCGGCTGCGGGGTCAGTTCCTACGAGTTCCATTCGCCCCGTGGGAGGTGTTAGTGGCACTCACGTGGCCGTTCGGGGGCTGTTTCGAGTTCTCACCCTCTAACGCCATGTTTTTAAGCCAAAGTCTAGAAATATGCAAATTACCGTCGTATTCTCAAACCGGGAGTCCCGCGGCTGCGGGGTCAGTTCCTACGAGTTACATTGGTCCCGTGGGAGGTGTTGGTGCCACCCACAGGGACGTTTGGAGTTTTTTTCGAGTTCTGACCCTCTAACGCCATGTTTTTAAGCCTAAGTCTTGAAATATGCAAATTACAGTTGTAATCTCAAATCGGGTGTCCCGCGGCTGCGGGGTCAGTTCCTACGAGTTACATTGGCCCCGTGGGAGGTGTTTGTACCACCCATATGGCCACTCGGGTGCTATTTCGAGTTCTCACCCTCTAACGCCAATACTTTAAGCCAAAGTCTGGAAATATAAAAATTACCATCGTATTCTCAAATCGGGAGTCCCGCGGCTGCGGGGTCAGTTCCTACGAGTTACATTGGCCCCGTGGGAGGTGTTGGTTCCACTCACGTGGCTCGTTCGGGGGCTGTTTCAAGTTCTCACCCTCTAACGCCATGTTTTTAAGCCTAAGTCCAGAAATGTACAAATTACTGTCGCATTCTCAAACCGGGAGTCCCCGCGGCTGCGGGGTCAGTTCCTACGAGTTACATTGGTCCCGTGGGAGGTGTTAGTTCCACCCACAGGGACCTTCGGGGGCTGTTTTGAGTTCTCACCCTATAACGCCATGTCTTTATGCCAAAGTCTAGAAATATGCAAATTACATTCTCAAACCGGGAGTCCCGCGGCTGCGGGGTCAGTTCCTACGAGTTACATTGGTCCCGTGGGAGGTGTTGGTGCCACCCACGTGGCCGTTCGGGGGCTGTTTCGAGTTCTCACCATCTAATGCCATGTTTTTAAGCTTAAGTCTAGAAATATGCAAATTACCGTCGTATTCTCAAACCGGGAGTCCCGCGGCGGCGGGGTCAAGTCCAACGAGTTACATTATCCCCGTGGGAGGTGTTGGTGCCACCCACGTGGCCGTTCGGGGGCTGTTTCGAGTTCTCACCCTCTAACGCCATGTTTTTAAGCCTTAGTTTAGAAATATGCAAATTACCATCGTATTCTCAAACCGGGAGTGCCGCGGCTGCGGGGTCAGTTCCTACGAGTTACATTGTCCCCGTGGGAGATGTTGGTACCACCCACATGGCCATTCGGGGGTTGTTTCGAGTTCTAACCCTCTAACGCCAATACTTTAAGCCTAAGTCTAGAAATATGCAAATTACCATCGTATTCTCAAACCGGGAGTCCCTTGGCTGCGGGATGAGTTCCTATGAGTCACTTTCGCCCCGGGGGAGGTGTTGGTGCCACTCACGTAGCCGTTCGGGGGCAGTTTCGAGTTCTCACCCTCTAATGCCATATTTTTAAGCCTAAGTCTAGAAATATGCAAATTACCATCATATTCTCAAACCGGGAGTCCCGCAGCTGCGGGGTCAGTTCATACGAGTTACATTGGTCTCGTGGGAGGTGTTGGTGCCACCCATAGGGACATTCGGGGGATGTTTCGAGTTCTCACCCTCTAATGCCATGTTTTTAAGCCTAAGTCTAGAAATATACAAATTACCATCGTATTCTCAAATCGGTAGTCCCGCGGCTGCGGGGTCAGTTCCTACGAGTTACATCGGCCCCGTGGGAGGTGTTGGTGCCACCCACGTGGCCGTTCGGGTGCTGTTTCGAGTTCTCACCCTCTAACGCCATGTTTTTATGCCTAATTCGAGAAATATTCAAATTACCATCGTATTCTCAAACCAAGAGTCCCGCGACTGCGGGGTCAGTTCCTACGAGTTACATTGGTCCCGTGGGAGGTGTTGGTGCCACCCACGAGGACGTTCTCGGGCTGTTTCAATTTCTCACAATCTAACGCCATGTGGTTAAGCCTAAGTCTAGAAATATGCAAATTACCGTCGTATTCTCAAACCGAGAGTCCCGCGGCTGCGGGGTCAGTTCCTACGAGTACATTGATCCTGTGGGAGGTGTTGGTGCCACCCCCGTGGCCGTTCGGTGGCTGTTTCGAGTTCTCACCCTCTAATGCAATGTTTTTAAGCCTAAGTCTAGAAATATGAAAATTTCCGTCATATTCTCAAACCGGGAGTCCCGCGACTGTGGGGTCAGTTCCTACGAGTTACATTGGCCCCGTGGGAGGTCTTGGTTCCACCCATATGGCCATTCGGGGGCTGTTTCGAGTTCTAACCCTCTAACGCCAATACTTTAAGCCTAAGTCTAGAAATATACAAATTACCATCGTATTCTCAAATCGGGAGTCCCCTGGCTGCGTGGTCAGTTCCTATGAGTCACTTTGGCCCCGTGGGAGGTGTTGGTGCCACTCACGTGGCCGTTCGGGGGCAGTTTCGAGTTCTCACCCTCTAATGCCATGTTTTTAAGCCTAAGCCTAGAAATATGCAAATTACCGTCATATTCTCATACTGGGAGTCCCGCAGCTGCGGGGTCAATTCATACGAGTTACATTGGTCTCGTGGGAGGTGTTGGTGCCACCCACAGGGACGTTCGGGGGATGTTTCGAGTTCTCACCCTCTAATGCCATGTTTTTAGGCCTAAGTCTAGAAATATTCAAATTACCGTCGTATTCTCAAATCGGTAGTCCCGCGGCTGCGGGGTCAGTTCCTACGAGATACATTGGCCCCGTGGGAGGTGTTGGTGCCACCCACGTGGGCGTTCGGGTGCTGTTTAGAGTTCTCACCCTCTAACGCCATGTTTTTAATCCTATGTCGAGAAATAATCAAATTACCATCATATTCTCAAACCGAGAGTCCCGCGGCTGCGGGGTCAGTTCCTACGAATTACATTGGTCCCGTGCTAGGTGTTGGTGCCACCCACGGGGACGTTCGGGGGGTGTTTCGAGTTCTCACCCTCTAACGCCATGTGGTTAAGCCTAAGTCTAGAAATATTCAAATTACCGTCGTATTCTCAAACCGAGAGTCCCGCGGCTGCGGGGTCAGTTCCTACGAGTTACATTGATCCCGTGGGAGGTGTTGGTGCCACCCACGGGGACGTTCGGGGACTGTTTCGAGTTCTCATGCTCTAACGCCATGTTTTTAAGCCTAAGTCTAGAAATATGCAGATTACCGTCATATTCTCAAACCGGGAGTCCCGCGACGGCGGGGTCAGTTCCTACGAGTTACATTGGACCAGTGGGAGGTGTTGGTGCCACCCACGTGGCCGTTTGGGGGCTGTTTCAAGTTCTCACCCTCTAATGCCATGTTTTTTAAGCCTAAGTCTATAAATAAGCAAATTACCGTCGTATTATCAAACCAAGAGTCCCTCGGCTGCGGGGTCTGTTCCTATGAGTTACATTGACCCCGTGGGAGGTGTTAGTGCAACCCACGTGGCCGTTCGGGGGATGTTTCGAGTTCTCACCCTCTAACGCCATGTTTTTAAGCCTAAGTCTAGAAATATACAAATTACCGTCGTATTCTTAAACCGGGAGTCCCGTGACTGCGGGGTCAGTTCCTACGAGTTACATTGACCCGTGGGAGGTGTTGGTACCACCCACATGGCCATTCGGGGGATGTTTCGAGTTCTCACCCTCTAACGCTAATACTTTAAGCCAAAGTCGAGAAATATGCAAATTACCGTCGTATTCTCAAACCGGTAGTCCCGCGGCAGCGGGGTCAGTTCCTATGAGTTACATTGGTCCTGTGGGAGGAGTCGGTGCCACCCACGGGGACGTTTGGGGTCTATTTTGAGTTCTCACCCTCTAACGCCATGTCTTTATGCCTAAGTCTAGAAATATGCAAATTACCGTCGTATTGTCAAACCGGGAGTTCCACGGCTGCGGGGTCAGTTCCTACGAGTTACATTGGTCCCGTGGGAGGTGTTGGTGCCACCCACGTGGCCATTCGGGGGCTGTTTCGAGTTCTCACCCTCTAATGCCATGCTTTTAAGCTTAAGTCTAGAAATATGAAAATTACCATCGTATTCTCAAACTGGGAGTCCCGCGGCAGTGGGGTCAATTCCTACGAGTTACATTGGCCCTGTGGGAGGTGTTGGTGCCACCCACGTGGCCGTTCGGGGGCTGTTTTGAGTTCTCACCCTCTAAAGCCATGTTTTTAGGCCTAAGTCTAGAAATATGCAAATTACCGTTGTATTCTCGAACCGGGAGTCCCGCGGCTGCAGGGTCAGTTCATACGAGTTACTTTGGTCCCGTGGGAGGAGTTGGTGCCAACCACGGGGACGTTCGGGTCAATTTCTTGTTCTCACCCTCTAACGCCATGTTTTTAAGCCTTAGTCAAGAAATATGAAAATTACCGTCGTCTTCTCAAACCGGGAGTGCCGCTGCTGCGGGGTCAGTTCCTACCAGTTACATTGGCCCCGTGGGAGGTGTTGGTGCCACTCACGGGGACGTTCGGGGGCTGTTTCGAGTTCTCACCCTCTAACGCCATGTTTTTAAGCCTACGTCTAGAAATATGAAAATTACCGTTGTATTCTCAAACAGGGAGACCCGTGGCTGCGGCGTCAGTTCCTACGAGTCACATTGGCCCCGTGGGAGGTGTTGGTGCAACCCACTTGGCCGTTCGGGGGTTGTTTTGAGTTCTCAACCTCTAACGCCATGTCTTTAAGACTAAGTCTAGAAATATGCAAATTACCATCGTATTCTAAAACCAGGAGTCCCGCGGCTGCGGGGTCAGTTCCTACGAGTTACATTGGTCCCGTGGGAGGTGTTGGTGCCACCCACAGGGACGTTCGGGGGCTGTTTTGAGTTCTGAGCCTCTAACGCCATGTTTTTAAGCCTAAGTCTTGAAATATGCAAAATTATTTTCGTATTCTCAAATCGGGAGTCCCGCGGCTGCGGGGTCAGTTCCTACGAGTTACAATTGCCCCATGGGAGGTGTTCGTGCCACCCACGGGGACGTTCGGGGGCTGTTTTGAGTTCTCACCCTCTAACGCCATGTTGTTAAGCCTAAGTCTAGAAATATGCAAATTACCGTCATATTCTCAAACCGAGAGTCCCGCGGCTGCGGGGTCAGTTCCTACGAGTTACATTGGCCCCGTGGGAGGTGTTGGTGCCACCCACGGGAACGTTCGGGGGCTGTTTCGAGTTCTCATCCTCTAACGCCATGTTCTTAAGCCTAAGTCTAGAAATATGCACATTACCGTTGTATTCTCCAACCGGGAGTCCCGCAGTTTCGGGGTCAGTTCCTACGAGTTACATTGGTCCCGTGGGAGGTGTTGGTGCCACCCACGGGGACGTTCGGGGACTGTTTCGAGTTCTCACCCTCTAACGCCATGTTTTTAAGCCTAAGTCTAGAAATATGCAAATTATCGTCGTATTCTCAAACCGGGAGTCCCGTGACGGCGGGGTCAGTTACTACGAGTTTCATTGGACCCGTGGGAGGTGTTAGTGACACCCACGTGGCCGTTAGGGGGCTGTTTCGAGTTCTGACCCTCTAACGCCATGTTTTTTGAGCCTAAGTCTAGAAATATGCAAATTACCATCTTATTCTCAAACCAGGAGTCCCGCGGCTGCCGGGTCCGTTCCTACGAGTTACATTGACCCCGTGCGAAGTGTTGGTACCACCCACGTGGCCGTGCGCGGGCTGTTTCGAGTTCTCACCCTCTAACGCCATGTTTTAAGCCTAAGTCAAGAAATATGCAAATTACCGTCGTATTCTCAAATCAGTAGTCCCGCGGCTGCGGGGTCATTTCCTACGAGTTACATTGGCCCCGTGGGAGGTGTTGGTTCCCCCCACATGGCCATTCGGAGGCTGTTTCGAGTTCTCACCCTCTAACGCCAATACTTTAAGCCTATGTTTATAAATATGGAAATTACCATCGTATTCTCAAATCGGGAGTCCCGCGGCTGCGGGGTGAGTTCCTATGAGTTACATTGGCCCCGTGGGAGGTGTTGGTGGAACTCACGTGGCCGTTCGGGGGTTATTTCGAGTTCTCACCCTCTAATGCCATGTTTTTAAGCCTAAGTCTAGAAATATGCAAATTACCGTCGTATTCTCAAACAGGGAGTCCCGCGGCTGCGGGGTCAGTTCCCACGAGTTACATTGGCCCCGTGGGAGGTGTTGGTGCAACCCACTTGGCCATTCGAGGGGTGTTTTGAGTTCTCAAGCTCTAACGCCATGTCTTTAAGAAATAGTGTAGAAATATGCAAATTACCATCGTATTCTAAAACCGGGAGTCCCGTGGTTGCGGGGTCAGTTCCTTCGAGTTACATTGCTCCCGTGGGAGGTGTTGGTGCCACCCAGAGGGACGTTCGGGGGCTGTTTTGAGTTCTCACCCTCTAACGCCATGTTTTTAAGCCTAAGTCTTGAAATATGCAAATTACCATCGTATTCTCAAATCGGGAGTCCCGCGGTTGCGGGGTCAGTTCCAACGAGTTACATTGGCCCCGTGGGAGGTGTTGGTGCCACCCACAGGGACGTTCGAGGGCTGTTTCGAGTTCTCACCCTCTAACGCCATGTTGTTAAGCCTAAGTATAGAAATATGCAAATTACCGTCATATTCTCAAACCGGGAGTCCCGCGGCTGCGGGGTCAGTTCCTACGAGTTATATTGGTCCCGTGGGAGGTGTTGGTGCCACCCACGGGGACGTTCGGGGCCTGTTTCGAGTTCTCACCCTCTAACGCCATGCTTTTAAGCCTAAGTCAAGAAATAATCAAATTACCATCATATTCTCAAACCGAGAGTCCCGCGGCTGCGGGGTCAGTTCCTACGAATTACATTGGTCCCGTGCTAGGTGTTGGTGCCACCCACGGGGACGTTCGGGGGGTGTTTCGAGTTCTCACCCTCTAACGTCATGTGGTTAAGCCTAAGTCTAGAAATATTCAAATTACCGTCATATTCTCAAACCGAGAGTTCCGCGACTGCGGGGTCAGTTCCTACGAGTTACATTGATCCCGTGGGAGGTGTTGGTGCCACCCACGGGGACGTTCGGGGACTGTTTCGAGTTCTCATGCTCTAACGCCATGTTTTTAAGCCTAAGTCTAGAAATATGCAGATTACCATCGTATTCTCAAACCGGGAGTCCCGCGACGGCGGGGTCACTTCCTACGAGTTACATTGGACCAGTGGGAGGTGTTGGTGCCACCCACGTGGCCGTTTGGGGGCTGTTTCAAGTTCTCACCCTCTAATGCCATGTTTTTTAAGCCTAAGTCCAGAAATAAGCAAATTACCGTCGTATTATCAAACCAAGAGTCCCTCGGCTGCGGGGTCTGTTCCTATGAGTTACATTGACCCCGTGGGAGGTGTTAGTGCAACCCAGTGGCCGTTCGGGGGATGTTTCGAGTTCTCACCCTCTAACACCATGTTTTTAAGCCTAAGTCTAGAAATATTCAAATTACTCTCGTATTCTTAAACCGGGAGTCCCGTGACTGCGGGGTCAGTTCCTACGAGTTACATTGGCCCCGAGGGAGGTGTTGGTACCACCCACATGGCCATTCGGGGGATGTTTCAAGTTCTCACCCTCTAACGCCAATACTTTAAGCCAAAGTCGAGAAATATGCAAATTACCGTCGTATTCTCAAACCGGTAGTCCCGCGGCAGCGGGGTCAGTTCCTACGAGTTACATTGGTCCCGTGGGAGGAGTCGGTGCCACCCACGGGGACGTTTGGGGCCTGTTTTGAGTTCTCACCCTCTAACGCCATGTCTTTATGCCTAAGTCTAGAAATATGCAAATTACCGTCGTATTCTCAAACCGGGAGTTCCACGGCTACGGGGTCAGTTCCTACGAGTTACATTGGTCCCGTGGGAGGTGTTGGTGCCACCCACGTGGCCATTCGGGGGCTGTTTCGAGTTCTCACCCTCTAATGCCATGTTTTTAAGCTTAAGTCTAGAAATATGAAAATTACTGTCGTATTCTCAAACTGGGAGTCCCGCGGCAGTGGGGTCAATTCCTACGAGTTACATTGGCCCTGTGGGAGGTGTTGGTGCCACCCACGTGGCCGTTCGGGGGCTATTTTGAGTTCTCACCCTCTAACGCCATGTTTTTAGGCCTAAGTCTCGAAATATGCAAATTACTGTTGTATTCTCGAACCGGGAGTCCCGCGGCTGCAGGGTCAGTTCATACGAGTTACATTGGTCCCGTGGGAGGAGTTGGTGCCAACCACGGGGACGTTCGGGGAAATTTCTTATTCTCACCCTCAAACGCCATGTTTTTAAGCCTTAGTCTAGAAATATGAAAATTACCGTCGTCTTCTCAAACTGGGAGTGCCGCTGCTGCGGGGTCAGTTCCTACCAGTTACATTGGCCCCGTGGGAGGTGTTGGTGCCACTCACGGGGACGTTCGGGGGCTGTTTCGAGTTCTCACCCTCTAACGCCATGTTTTTAAGCCTACGTCTAGAAATATGAAAATTACCGTTGTATTCTCAAACAGGGAGACCCGCGGCTGCGGCGTCAGTTCCTACGAGTTACATTGGCCCCGTGGGAGGTGTTGGTGCAACCCACTTGGCCGTTCGGGGCCTGTTTTGAGTTCTCAACCTCTAACGCCATGTCTTTAAGACTAAGTCTAGAAATATGCAAATTACCATCATATTCTAAAACCAGGAGTCCCGCGGCTGCGGGGTCAGTTCCTACGAGTTACATTGGTCCCGTGGGAGGTGTTGGTGCCACCCACAGGGACGTTCGGGGGCTGTTTTGAGTTCTGAGCCTCTAACGCCATGTTTTTAAGCCTAAGTCTTGAAATATGCAAAATTATTGTCGTATTCTCAAATCGGGAGTCCCGCGGCTGCGGGGTCAGTTCCTACGAGTTACATTGGCCCCGTGGGAGGTGTTGGTGCCACCCACGGGGACGTTCGGGGGATGTTTCGAGTTCTCACCCTCTAACGCCATGTTGTTAAGCCTAAGTCTAGAAATATGCAAATTACCGTCATATTCTCAAACCGAGAGTCCCGCGGCTGCGGGGTCAGTTCCTACGAGTTACATTGGCCCCATAGGAGGTGTTGGTGCCACCCACGGGAACGTTCGGGGGCTGTTTCGAGTTCTCATCCTCTAACGCCATGTTCTTAAGCCTAAGTCTAGAAATATGCACATTACCATTGTATTCTCCAACCGGGAGTCCCGCAGTTTCGGGATCAGTTCCTACGAGTTACATTGGTCCCGTGGGAGGTGTTGGTGCCACCCACGGGGACGTTCGGGGACTGTTTCGAGTTCTCAGCCTCTAACGCCATGTTTTTAAGCCTAAGTCTAGAAATATGCAAATTATCGTCGTATTCTCAAACCGGGAGTCCCGTGACGGCGGGGTCAGTTACTACGAGTTTCATTGGACCCGTGGGAGGTGTTAGTGCCACCCACGTGGCCGTTAGGGGGCTGTTTCGAGTTCTGACCCTCTAACGCCATGTTTTTTGAGCCTAAGTCTAGAAATATGCAAATTACCGCCTTAATCTCAAACCAGGAGTCCCGCGGCTGCCGGGTCCGTTCCTACGAGTTACATTGACCCCGTGCGAAGTGTTGGTACCACCCACGTGGCCGTTCGTGGGCTGTTTCGAGTTCTCACCCTCTAACGCCATGTTTTTAAGCCTAAGTCGAGAAATATGCAAATTACCGTCGTATTCTCAAATCGGTAGTCCCGCGGCTGCGGGGTCATTTGCTACGAGTTACATTGGCCCCGTGGGAGGTGTTGGTGCCACCCACATGGCCATTCGGAGGCTGTTTCGAGTTCTCACCCTCTAACGCCAATACTTTAAGCCTATGTTTATAAATATGGAAATTACCATCGTATTCTCAAATCGGGAGTCCCGCGGCTGCGGGGTCAGTTCCTATGAGTTACATTGGCCCCGTGGGAGGTGTTGGTGGAACTCACGTGGCCGTTCGGGGGCTATTTCGAGTTCTCACCCTCTAATGCCATGTTTTTAAGCCTAAGTCTAGAAATATGCAAATTACCGTCGTATTCTCAAACAGGGAGTCCCGCGGCTGCGGGGTCAGTTCCCACGAGTTACATTGGCCCCGTGGGAGGTGTTGGTGCAACCCACTTGGCCGTTCGAGGGGTGTTTTGAGTTCTCAACCTCTAATGCCATGTCTTTAAGAAATAGTGTAGAAATATGCAAATTACCATCGTATTCTAAAACCGGGAGTCCCGTGGTTGCGGGGTCAGTTCCTTCGAGTTACATTGCTCCCGTGGGAGGTGTTGGTGCCACCCAGAGGGACGTTCGGGGGCTGTTTTGAGTTCTCACCCTCTAACGCCATGTTTTTAAGCCTAAGTCTTGAAATATGCAAATTACCATCGTATTCTCAAATCGGGAGTCCCGCGGTTGCGGGGTCAGTTCCTACGAGTTACATTGGCCCCGTGGGAGGTGTTGGTGCCACCCACAGGGACGTTCGAGGGCTGTTTCGAGTTCTCACCCTCTAACGCCATGTTGTTAAGCCTAAGTATAGAAATATGCAAATTACCGTCGTATTCTCAAACCGGGAGTCCCGCTGCTGCGGGGTCAGTTCCTACGAGTTACATTGGTCCCGTGGGAGGTGTTGGTTCCACCCACGGGGACGTTCGGGGCCTGTTTCGAGTTCTCACCCTCTAACGCCATGCTTTTAAGCCTAAGTCGAGAAATAATCAAATTACCATCATATTCTCAAACCGAGAGTCCCGCGGCTGCGGGGTCAGTTCCTACGAATTACATTGGTCCCGTGCTAGGTGTTGGTGCCACCCACGGGGACGTTCGGGGGGTGTTTCGAGTTCTCACCCTCTAACGCCATGTGGTTAAGCCTAAGTCTAAAAATATTCAAATTACCGTCGTATTCTCAAACCGAGAGTCCCGCGGCTGCGGGGTCAGTTCCTACGAGTTACATTGATCCCGTGGGAGGTGTTGGTGCCACCCACGGGGACGTTCGGGGACTGTTTCGAGTTCTCATGCTCTAACGCCATGTTTTTAAGCCTAAGTCTAGAAATATGCAGATTACCGTCGTATTCTCAAACCGGGAGTCCCGCGACGGCGGGGTCAGTTCCTACGAGTTACATTGGACCAGTGGGAGGTGTTGGTGCCACCCACGTGGCCGTTTGGGGGCTGTTTCAAGTTCTCACCCTCTAATGCCATGTTTTTTAAGCCTAAGTCTAGAAATAAGCAAATTACCGTCGTATTATCAAAGCAAGAGTCCCTCGGCTGCGGGGTCTGTTCCTATGAGTTACATTGACCCCGTGGGAGGTGTTAGTGCAACCCACGTGGCCGTTCGGGGGATGTTTCGAGTTCTCACCCTCTAACGCCATGTTTTTAAGCCTAAGTCTAGAAATATTCAAATTACTGTCGTATTCTTAAACCGGGAGTCCCGTGACTGCGGGGTCAGTTCCTACGAGTTACATTGGCCCCGAGGGAGGTGTTGGTACCACCCACATGGCCATTCGGGGGATGTTTCGAGTTCTCACCCTCTAACGCCAATACTTTAAGCCAAAGTCGAGAAATATGCAAATTACCGTCGTATTCTCAAACCGGTAGTCCCGCGGCAGCGGGGTCAGTTCCTACGAGTTACATTGGTCCCGTGGGAGGAGTCGGTGCCACCCACGGGGACGTTTGGGGCCTGTTTTGAGTTCTCACCCTCTAACGCCATGTCTTTATGCCTAAGTCTAGAAAATTGCAAATTACCGTCGTATTCTCAAACCGGGAGTTCCACGGCTGCGGGGTCAGTTCCTACGAGTTACATTGGTCCCGTGGGAGGTGTTGGTGCCACCCACGTGGCCATTCGGGGGCTGTTTCGAGTTCTCACCCTCTAATGCCATGTTTTTAAGCTTAAGTCTAGAAATATGAAAATTACCGTCGTATTCTCAAACTGGGAGTCCCGCGGCAGTGGGGTCAATTCCTACGAGTTACATTGGCCCTGTGGGAGGTGTTGGTGCCACCCACGTGGGCGTTCGGGGGCTATTTTGAGTTCTCACCCTCTAACGCCATGTTTTTAGGCCTAAGTCTAGAAATATGCAAATTACCGTTGTATTCTCGAACCGGGAGTCCCGCGGCTGCAAGGTCAGTTCATACGAGTTACATTGGTCCCGTGGGAGGAGTTGGTGCCAACCACGGGGACGTTCGGGGCAATTTCTAGTTCTCACCCTCAAACGCCATGTTTTTAAGCCTTAGTCAAGAAATATGAAAATTACCGTCGTCTTCTCAAACCGGGAGTGCCGCTGCTGCGGGGTCAGTTCCTACCAGTTACATTGGCCCCGTGGGAGGTGTTGGTGCCACTCACGGGGACGTTCGGGGGCTGTTTCGAGTTCTCACCCTCTAACGCCATGTTTTTAAGCCTACGTCAAGAAATATGAAAATTACCGTTGTATTCTCAAACAGGGAGACCCGCGGCTGCGGCGTCAGTTACTACGAGTTACATTGGCCCCGTGGGAGGTGTTGGTGCAACCCACTTGGCCGTTCGGGGGCTGTTTTGAGTTCTCAACCTCTAACGCCATGTCTTTAAGACTAAGTCTAGAAATATGCAAATTACCATCATATTCTAAAACCAGGAGTCCAGCGGCTGCGGGGTCAGTTCCTACGAGTTACATTGGTCCCGTGGGAGGTGTTGGTGCCACCCACAGGGACGTTCGGGGGCTGTTTTGAGTTCTGAGCCTCTAACGCCATGTTTTTAAGCCTAAGTCTTGAAATATGCAAAATTATTGTCGTATTCTCAAATCGGGAGTCCCGCGGCTGCGGGGTCAGTTCCTACGAGTTACAATTGCCCCGTGGGAGGTGTTCGTGCCACCCACGGGGACGTTCGGGGGCTGTTTTGAGTTCTCACCCTCTAACGCCATGTTGTTAAGCCTAAGTCTAGAAATATGCAAATTACCATCATATTCTCAAACCGAGAGTCCCGCGGCTGCGGGGTCAGTTCCTACGAGTTACATTGGCCCCATGGGAGGTGTTAGTGCCACCCACGGGAACGTTCGGGGGCTGTTTCGAGTTCTCATCCTCTAACGCCGTGTTCTTAAGCCTAAGTCTAGAAATATGCACATTACCGTTGTATTCTCCAACCGGGAGTCCCGCAGTTTCGGGGTCAGTTCCTACGAGTTAGATTGGTCCCGTGGGAGGTGTTGGTGCCACCCACGGGGACGTTCGGGGACTGTTTCGAGTTCTCACCCTCTAACGCCATGTTTTTAAGCCTAAGTCTAGAAATATGCAAATTATCGTAGTATTCTCAAACCGGGAGTCCCGTGACGGTGGGGTCAGTTACTACGAGTTTCATTGGACCCGTGGGAGGTGTTAGTACCACCCACGTGGCCGTTAGGGGGATGTTTCGAGTTCTGACCCTCTAACGCCATGTTTTTTTAGCCTAAGTCTAGAAATATGCAAATTACCGTCTTATTCTCAAACCAGGAGTCCCGCGGCTGCCGGGTCCGTTCCTACGAGTTACATTGACCCCGTTCAAAGTGTTGGTACCACCCACGTGGCCGTTCGCGGGCTGTTTCGAGTTCTCACCCTCTAACGCCATGTTTTTAAGCCTAAGTCGAGAAATATGCAAATTACCGTCGTATTCTCAAATCGGTAGTCCTGCGGCTGCGGGGTCATTTCCTACGAGTTACATTGGCCCCGTGGGAGGTGTTGGTGCCACCCACATGGCAATTCGGAGGCTGTTTCGAGTTCTCACCCTCTAACGCCAATACTTTAAGCCTATGTTTATAAATATGGAAATTACCATCGTATTCTCAAATCGGGAGTCCCGTGGCTGCGGGGTCAGTTCCTATGAGTTACATTGGCCCCATGGGAGGTGTTGGTGGAACTCACGTGGCCGTTCGGGGGCTATTTCGAGTTCTCACCCTCTAATGCCATGTTTTTAAGCCTAAGTCTAGAAATATGCAAATTACCGTCGTATTCTCAAACAGGGAGTCCCGCGGCTGCGGGGTCAGTTCCCACGAGTTACATTGGCCCCGTGGGAGGTGTTGGTGCAACCCACTTGGCCGTTCGAGGGGTGTTTTGAGTTCTCAACCTCTAATGCCATGTCTTTAAGAAATAGTGTAGAAATATGCAAATTACCATCGTATTCTAAAACCGGGAGTCCCGTGGTTGCGGGGTCAGTTCCTTCGAGTTACATTGCTCCCGTGGGAGGTGTTGGTGCCACCCAGAGGGACGTTCGGGGGCTGTTTTGAGTTCTCACCCTCTAACGCCATGTTTTTAAGCCTAAGTCTTGAAATATGCAAATTACCATCGTATTCTCAAATCGGGAGTCCCGCGGTTGCGGGGTCAGTTCCTACGAGTTACATTGGCCCCGTGGGAGGTGTTGGTGCCACCCACAGGGACGTTCGAGGGCTGTTTCGAGTTCTCACCCTCTAACGCCATGTTGTTAAGCCTAAGTATAGAAATATGCAAATTACCGTCGTATTCTCAAACCGGGAGTCCCGCGGCTGCGGGGTCAGTTCCTACGAGTTACATTGGTCCCGTGGGAGGTGTTGGTTCCACCCACGGGGACGTTCGGGGCCTGTTTCGAGTTCTCACCCTCTAACGCCATGCTTTTAAGCCTAAGTCGAGAAATAATCAAATTACCATCATATTCTCAAACCGAGAGTCCCGCGGCTGCGGGGTCAGTTCCTACGAATTACATTGGTCCCGTGCTAGGTGTTGGTGCCACCCACGGGGACGTTCGGGGGGTGTTTCGAGTTCTCACCCTCTAACGCCATGTGGTTAAGCCTAAGTCTAAAAATATTCAAATTACCGTCGTATTCTCAAACCGAGAGTCCCGCGGCTGCGGGGTCAGTTCCTACGAGTTACATTGATCCCGTGGGAGGTGTTGGTGCCACCCACGGGGACGTTCGGGGACTGTTTCGAGTTCTCATGCTCTAACGCCATGTTTTTAAGCCTAAGTCTAGAAATATGCAGATTACCGTCGTATTCTCAAACCGGGAGTCCCGCGACGGCGGGGTCAGTTCCTACGAGTTACATTGGACCAGTGGGAGGTGTTGGTGCCACCCACGTGGCCGTTTGGGGGCTGTTTCAAGTTCTCACCCTCTAATGCCATGTTTTTTAAGCCTAAGTCTAGAAATAAGCAAATTACCGTCGTATTATCAAAGCAAGAGTCCCTCGGCTGCGGGGTCTGTTCCTATGAGTTACATTGACCCCGTGGGAGGTGTTAGTGCAACCCACGTGGCCGTTCGGGGGATGTTTCGAGTTCTCACCCTCTAACGCCATGTTTTTAAGCCTAAGTCTAGAAATATTCAAATTACTGTCGTATTCTTAAACCGGGAGTCCCGTGACTGCGGGGTCAGTTCCTACGAGTTACATTGGCCCCGAGGGAGGTGTTGGTACCACCCACATGGCCATTCGGGGGATGTTTCGAGTTCTCACCCTCTAACGCCAATACTTTAAGCCAAAGTCGAGAAATATGCAAATTACCGTCGTATTCTCAAACCGGTAGTCCCGCGGCAGCGGGGTCAGTTCCTACGAGTTACATTGGTCCCGTGGGAGGAGTCGGTGCCACCCACGGGGACGTTTGGGGCCTGTTTTGAGTTCTCACCCTCTAACGCCATGTCTTTATGCCTAAGTCTAGAAAATTGCAAATTACCGTCGTATTCTCAAACCGGGAGTTCCACGGCTGCGGGGTCAGTTCCTACGAGTTACATTGGTCCCGTGGGAGGTGTTGGTGCCACCCACGTGGCCATTCGGGGGCTGTTTCGAGTTCTCACCCTCTAATGCCATGTTTTTAAGCTTAAGTCTAGAAATATGAAAATTACCGTCGTATTCTCAAACTGGGAGTCCCGCGGCAGTGGGGTCAATTCCTACGAGTTACATTGGCCCTGTGGGAGGTGTTGGTGCCACCCACGTGGCCGTTCGGGGGCTATTTTGAGTTCTCACCCTCTAACGCCATGTTTTTAGGCCTAAGTCTAGAAATATGCAAATTACCGTTGTATTCTCGAACCGGGAGTCCCGCGGCTGCAAGGTCAGTTCATACGAGTTACATTGGTCCCGTGGGAGGAGTTGGTGCCAACCACGGGGACGTTCGGGGCAATTTCTAGTTCTCACCCTCAAACGCCATGTTTTTAAGCCTTAGTCAAGAAATATGAAAATTACCGTCGTCTTCTCAAACCGGGAGTGCCGCTGCTGCGGGGTCAGTTCCTACCAGTTACATTGGCCCCGTGGGAGGTGTTGGTGCCACTCACGGGGACGTTCGGGGGCTGTTTCGAGTTCTCACCCTCTAACGCCATGTTTTTAAGCCTACGTCAAGAAATATGAAAATTACCGTTGTATTCTCAAACAGGGAGACCCGCGGCTACGGCGTCAGTTACTACGAGTTACATTGGCCCCGTGGGAGGTGTTGGTGCAACCCACTTGGCCGTTCGGGGGCTGTTTTGAGTTCTCAACCTCTAACGCCATGTCTTTAAGACTAAGTCTAGAAATATGCAAATTACCATCATATTCTAAAACCAGGAGTCCAGCGGCTGCGGGGTCAGTTCCTACGAGTTACATTGGTCCCGTGGGAGGTGTTGGTGCCACCCACAGGGACGTTCGGGGGCTGTTTTGAGTTCTGAGCCTCTAACGCCATGTTTTTAAGCCTAAGTCTTGAAATATGCAAAATTATTGTCGTATTCTCAAATCGGGAGTCCCGCGGCTGCGGGGTCAGTTCCTACGAGTTACAATTGCCCCGTGGGAGGTGTTCGTGCCACCCACGGGGACGTTCGGGGGCTGTTTTGAGTTCTCACCCTCTAACGCCATGTTGTTAAGCCTAAGTCTAGAAATATGCAAATTACCATCATATTCTCAAACCGAGAGTCCCGCGGCTGCGGGGTCAGTTCCTACGAGTTACATTGGCCCCATGGGAGGTGTTAGTGCCACCCACGGGAACGTTCGGGGGCTGTTTCGAGTTCTCATCCTCTAACGCCGTGTTCTTAAGCCTAAGTCTAGAAATATGCACATTACCGTTGTATTCTCCAACCGGGAGTCCCGCAGTTTCGGGGTCAGTTCCTACGAGTTAGATTGGTCCCGTGGGAGGTGTTGGTGCCACCCACGGGGACGTTCGGGGACTGTTTCGAGTTCTCACCCTCTAACGCCATGTTTTTAAGCCTAAGTCTAGAAATATGCAAATTATCGTCGTATTCTCAAACCGGGAGTCCCGTGACGGCGGGGTCAGTTACTACGAGTTTCATTGGACCCGTGGGAGGTGTTAGTACCACCCACGTGGCCGTTAGGGGGATGTTTCGAGTTCTGACCCTCTAACGCCATGTTTTTTTAGCCTAAGTCTAGAAATATGCAAATTACCGTCTTATTCTCAAACCAGGAGTCCCGCGGCTGCCGGGTCCGTTCCTACGAGTTACATTGACCCCGTTCAAAGTGTTGGTACCACCCACGTGGCCGTTCGCGGGCTGTTTCGAGTTCTCACCCTCTAACGCCATGTTTTTAAGCCTAAGTCGAGAAATATGCAAATTACCGTCGTATTCTCAAATCGGTAGTCCCGCGGCTGCGGGGTCATTTCCTACGAGTTACATTGGCCCCGTGGGAGGTGTTGGTGCCACCCACATGGCAATTCGGAGGCTGTTTCGAGTTCTCACCCTCTAACGCCAATACTTTAAGCCTATGTTTATAAATATGGAAATTACCATCGTATTCTCAAATCGGGAGTCCCGTGGCTGCGGGGTCAGTTCCTATGAGTTACATTGGCCCCGTGGGAGGTGTTGGTGGAACTCACGTGGCCGTTCGGGGGCTATTTCGAGTTCTCACCCTCTAATGCCATGTTTTTAAGCCTAAGTCTAGAAATATGCAAATTACCGTCGTATTCTCAAACAGGGAGTCCCGCGGCTGCGGGGTCAGTTCCCACGAGTTACATTGGCCCCGTGGGAGGTGTTGGTGCAACCCACTTGGCCGTTCGAGGGGTGTTTTGAGTTCTCAACCTCTAATGCCATGTCTTTAAGAAATAGTGTAGAAATATGCAAATTACCATCGTATTCTAAAACCGGGAGTCCCGTGGTTGCGGGGTCAGTTCCTTCGAGTTACATTGCTCCCGTGGGAGGTGTTGGTGCCACCCAGAGGGACGTTCGGGGGCTGTTTTGAGTTCTCACCCTCTAACGCCATGTTTTTAAGCCTAAGTCTTGAAATATGCAAATTACCATCGTATTCTCAAATCGGGAGTCCCGCGGTTGCGGGGTCAGTTCCTACGAGTTACATTGGCCCCGTGGGAGGTGTTGGTGCCACCCACAGGGACGTTCGAGGGCTGTTTCGAGTTCTCACCCTCTAACGCCATGTTGTTAAGCCTAAGTATAGAAATATGCAAATTACCGTCGTATTCTCAAACCGGGAGTCCCGCGGCTGCGGGGTCAGTTCCTACGAGTTACATTGGTCCCGTGGGAGGTGTTGGTTCCACCCACGGGGACGTTCGGGGCCTGTTTCGAGTTCTCACCCTCTAACGCCATGCTTTTAAGCCTAAGTCGAGAAATAATCAAATTACCATCATATTCTCAAACCGAGAGTCCCGCGGCTGCGGGGTCAGTTCCTACGAATTACATTGGTCCCGTGCTAGGTGTTGGTGCCACCCACGGGGACGTTCGGGGGGTGTTTCGAGTTCTCACCCTCTAACGCCATGTGGTTAAGCCTAAGTCTAAAAATATTCAAATTACCGTCGTATTCTCAAACCGAGAGTCCCGCGGCTGCGGGGTCAGTTCCTACGAGTTACATTGATCCCGTGGGAGGTGTTGGTGCCACCCACGGGGACGTTCGGGGACTGTTTCGAGTTCTCATGCTCTAACGCCATGTTTTTAAGCCTAAGTCTAGAAATATGCAGATTAGCGTCGTATTCTCAAACCGGGAGTCCCGCGATGGCGGGGTCAGTTCCTACGAGTTACATTGGACCAGTGGGAGGTGTTGGTGCCACCCACGTGGCCGTTTGGGGGCTGTTTCAAGTTCTCACCCTCTAATGCCATGTTTTTTAAGCCTAAGTCTAGAAATAAGCAAATTACCGTCGTATTATCAAAGCAAGAGTCCCTCGGCTGCGGGGTCTGTTCCTATGAGTTACATTGACCCCGTGGGAGGTGTTAGTGCAACCCACGTGGCCGTTCGGGGGATGTTTCGAGTTCTCACCCTCTAACGCCATGTTTTTAAGCCTAAGTCTAGAAATATTCAAATTACTGTCGTATTCTTAAACCGGGAGTCCCGTGACTGCGGGGTCAGTTCCTACGAGTTACATTGGCCCCGAGGGAGGTGTTGGTACCACCCACATGGCCATTCGGGGGATGTTTCGAGTTCTCACCCTCTAACGCCAATACTTTAAGCCAAAGTCGAGAAATATGCAAATTACCGTCGTATTCTCAAACCGGTAGTCCCGCGGCAGCGGGGTCAGTTCCTACGAGTTACATTGGTCCCGTGGGAGGAGTCGGTGCCACCCACGGGGACGTTTGGGGCCTGTTTTGAGTTCTCACCCTCTAACGCCATGTCTTTATGCCTAAGTCTAGAAAATTGCAAATTACCGTCATATTCTCAAACCGGGAGTTCCACGGCTGCGGGGTCAGTTCCTACGAGTTACATTGGTCCCGTGGGAGGTGTTGGTGCCACCCACGTGGCCATTCGGGGGCTGTTTCGAGTTCTCACCCTCTAATGCCATGTTTTTAAGCTTAAGTCTAGAAATATGAAAATTACCGTCGTATTCTCAAACTGGGAGTCCCGCGGCAGTGGGGTCAATTCCTACGAGTTACATTGGCCCTGTGGGAGGTGTTGGTGCCACCCACGTGGCCGTTCGGGGGCTATTTTGAGTTCTCACCCTCTAACGCCATGTTTTTAGGCCTAAGTCTAGAAATATGCAAATTACCGTTGTATTCTCGAACCGGGAGTCCCGCGGCTGCAAGGTCAGTTCATACGAGTTACATTGGTCCCGTGGGAGGAGTTGGTGCCAACCACGGGGACGTTCGGGGCAATTTCTAGTTCTCACCCTCAAACGCCATGTTTTTAAGCCTTAGTCAAGAAATATGAAAATTACCGTCGTCTTCTCAAACCGGGAGTGCCGCTGCTGCGGGGTCAGTTCCTACCAGTTACATTGGCCCCGTGGGAGGTGTTGGTGCCACTCACGGGGACGTTCGGGGGCTGTTTCGAGTTCTCACCCTCTAACGCCATGTTTTTAAGCCTACGTCAAGAAATATGAAAATTACCGTTGTATTCTCAAACAGGGAGACCCGCGGCTACGGCGTCAGTTACTACGAGTTACATTGGCCCCGTGGGAGGTGTTGGTGCAACCCACTTGGCCGTTCGGGGGCTGTTTTGAGTTCTCAACCTCTAACGCCATGTCTTTAAGACTAAGTCTAGAAATATGCAAATTACCATCATATTCTAAAACCAGGAGTCCAGCGGCTGCGGGGTCAGTTCCTACGAGTTACATTGGTCCCGTGGGAGGTGTTGGTGCCACCCACAGGGACGTTCGGGGGCTGTTTTGAGTTCTGAGCCTCTAACGCCATGTTTTTAAGCCTAAGTCTTGAAATATGCAAAATTATTGTCGTATTCTCAAATCGGGAGTCCCGCGGCTGCGGGGTCAGTTCCTACGAGTTACAATTGCCCCGTGGGAGGTGTTCGTGCCACCCACGGGGACGTTCGGGGGCTGTTTTGAGTTCTCACCCTCTAACGCCATGTTGTTAAGCCTAAGTCTAGAAATATGCAAATTACCGTCATATTCTCAAACCGAGAGTCCCGCGGCTGCGGGGTCAGTTCCTACGAGTTACATTGGCCCCATGGGAGGTGTTAGTGCCACCCACGGGAACGTTCGGGGGCTGTTTCGAGTTCTCATCCTCTAACGCCATGTTCTTAAGCCTAAGTCTAGAAATATGCACATTACCGTTGTATTCTCCAACCGGGAGTCCCGCAGTTTCGGCGTCAGTTCCTACGAGTTAGATTGGTCCCGTGGGAGGTGTTGGTGCCACCCACGGGGACGTTCGGGGACTGTTTCGAGTTCTCACCCTCTAACGCCATGTTTTTAAGCCTAAGTCTAGAAATATGCAAATTATCGTCGTATTCTCAAACCGGGAGTCCCGTGACGGCGGGGTCAGTTACTACGAGTTTCATTGGACCCGTGGGAGGTGTTAGTACCACCCACGTGGCCGTTAGGGGGATGTTTCGAGTTCTGACCCTCTAACGCCATGTTTTTTTAGCCTAAGTCTAGAAATATGCAAATTACCGTCTTATTCTCAAACCAGGAGTCCCGCGGCTGCCGGGTCCGTTCCTACGAGTTACATTGACCCCGTTCAAAGTGTTGGTACCACCCACGTGGCCGTTCGCGGGCTGTTTCGAGTTCTCACCCTCTAACGCCATGTTTTTAAGCCTAAGTCGAGAAATATGCAAATTACCGTCGTATTCTCAAATCGGTAGTCCCGCGGCTGCGGGGTCATTTCCTACGAGTTACATTGGCCCCGTGGGAGGTGTTGGTGCCACCCACATGGCAATTCGGAGGCTGTTTCGAGTTCTCACCCTCTAACGCCAATACTTTAAGCCTATGTTTATAAATATGGAAATTACCATCGTATTCTCAAATCGGGAGTCCCGTGGCTGCGGGGTCAGTTCCTATGAGTTACATTGGCCCCGTGGGAGGTGTTGGTGGAACTCACGTGGCCGTTCGGGGGCTATTTCGAGTTCTCACCCTCTAATGCCATATTTTTAAGCCTAAGTCTAGAAATATGCAAATTACCGTCGTATTCTCAAACAGGGAGTCCCGCGGCTGCGGGGTCAGTTCCCACGAGTTACATTGGCCCCGTGGGAGGTGTTGGTGCAACCCACTTGGCCGTTCGAGGGGTGTTTTGAGTTCTCAACCTCTAATGCCATGTCTTTAAGAAATAGTGTAGAAATATGCAAATTACCATCGTATTCTAAAACCGGGAGTCCCGTGGTTGCGGGGTCAGTTCCTTCGAGTTACATTGCTCCCGTGGGAGGTGTTGGTGCCACCCAGAGGGACGTTCGGGGGCTGTTTTGAGTTCTCACCCTCTAACGCCATGTTTTTAAGCCTAAGTCTTGAAATATGCAAATTACCATCGTATTCTCAAATCGGGAGTCCCGCGGTTGCGGGGTCAGTTCCTACGAGTTACATTGGCCCCGTGGGAGGTGTTGGTGCCACCCACAGGGACGTTCGAGGGCTGTTTCGAGTTCTCACCCTCTAACGCCATGTTGTTAAGCCTAAGTATAGAAATATGCAAATTACCGTCGTATTCTCAAACCGGGAGTCCCGCGGCTGCGGGGTCAGTTCCTACGAGTTACATTGGTCCCGTGGGAGGTGTTGGTTCCACCCACGGGGACGTTCGGGGCCTGTTTCGAGTTCTCACCCTCTAACGCCATGCTTTTAAGCCTAAGTCGAGAAATAATCAAATTACCATCATATTCTCAAACCGAGAGTCCCGCGGCTGCGGGGTCAGTTCCTACGAATTACATTGGTCCCGTGCTAGGTGTTGGTGCCACCCACGGGGACGTTCGGGGGGTGTTTCGAGTTCTCACCCTCTAACGCCATGTGGTTAAGCCTAAGTCTAAAAATATTCAAATTACCGTCGTATTCTCAAACCGAGAGTCCCGCGGCTGCGGGGTCAGTTCCTACGAGTTACATTGATCCCGTGGGAGGTGTTGGTGCCACCCACGGGGACGTTCGGGGACTGTTTCGAGTTCTCATGCTCTAACGCCATGTTTTTAAGCCTAAGTCTAGAAATATGCAGATTACCGTCGTATTCTCAAACCGGGAGTCCCGCGACGGCGGGGTCAGTTCCTACGAGTTACATTGGACCAGTGGGAGGTGTTGGTGCCACCCACGTGGCCGTTTGGGGGCTGTTTCAAGTTCTCACCCTCTAATGCCATGTTTTTTAAGCCTAAGTCTAGAAATAAGCAAATTACCGTCGTATTATCAAAGCAAGAGTCCCTCGGCTGCGGGGTCTGTTCCTATGAGTTACATTGACCCCGTGGGAGGTGTTAGTGCAACCCACGTGGCCGTTCGGGGGATGTTTCGAGTTCTCACCCTCTAACGCCATGTTTTTAAGCCTAAGTCTAGAAATATTCAAATTACTATCGTATTCTTAAACCGGGAGTCCCGTGACTGCGGGGTCAGTTCCTACGAGTTACATTGGCCCCGAGGGAGGTGTTGGTACCACCCACATGGCCATTCGGGGGATGTTTCGAGTTCTCACCCTCTAATGCCATGTTTTTAAGCTTAAGTCTAGAAATATGAAAATTACTGTCGTATTCTCAAACTGGGAGTCCCGCGGCAGTGGGGTCAATTCCTACGAGTTACATTGGCCCTGTGGGAGGTGTTGGTGCCACCCACGTGGCCTTTCGGGGGCTATTTTGAGTTCTCACCCTCTAACGCCATGTTTTTAGGCCTAAGTCTAGAAATATGCAAATTACCGTTGTATTCTCGAACCGGGAGTCCCGCGGCTGCAGGGTCTGTTCATACGAGTTACATTGGTCCCGTGGGAGGAGTTGGTGCCAACCACGGGGACGTTCGGGGAAATTTCTAGTTCTCACCCTCAAACGCCATGTTTTTAAGCCTTAGTCTAGAAATATGAAAATTACCGTCGTCTTCTCAAACTGGGAGTGCCGCTGCTGCGGGGTCAGTTCCTACCAGTTACATTGGCCCCGTGGGAGGTGTTGGTGCCACTCACGGGGACGTTCGGGGGCTGTTTCGAGTTCTCACCCTCTAACGCCATGTTTTTAAGCCTACGTCTAGAAATATGAAAATTACCGTTGTATTCTCAAACAGGGAGACCCGCGGCTGCGGCGTCAGTTCCTACGAGTTACATTGGCCCCGTGGGAGGTGTTGGTGCAACCCACTTGGCCGTTCGGGGCCTGTTTTGAGTTCTCAACCTCTAACGCCATGTCTTTAAGACTAAGTCTAGAAATATGCAAATTACCATCATATTCTAAAACCAGGAGTCCCGCGGCTGCGGGGTCAGTTCCTACGAGTTACATTGGTCCCGTGGGAGGTGTTGGTGCCACCCACAGGGACGTTCGGGGGCTGTTTTGAGTTCTGAGCCTCTAACGCCATGTTTTTAAGCCTAAGTCTTGAAATATGCAAAATTATTGTCGTATTCTCAAATCGGGAGTCCCGCGGCTGCGGGGTCAGTTCCTACGAGTTACATTGGCCCCGTGGGAGGTGTTGGTGCCACCCACGGGGACGTTCGGTGGATGTTTCGAGTTCTCACCCTCTAACGCCATGTTGTTAAGCCTAAGTCTAGAAATATGCAAATTACCGTCATATTCTCAAACCGAGAGTCCCGCGGCTGCGGGGTCAGTTCCTACGAGTTACATTGGCCCCATAGGAGGTGTTGGTGCCACCCACGGGAACGTTCGGGGGCTGTTTCGAGTTCTCATCCTCTAACGCCATGTTCTTAAGCCTAAGTCTAGAAATATGCACATTACCATTGTATTCTCCAACCGGGAGTCCCGCAGTTTCGGGATCAGTTCCTACGAGTTACATTGGTCCCGTGGGAGGTGTTGGTGCCACCCACGGGGACGTTCGGGGACTGTTTCGAGTTCTCAGCCTCTAACGCCATGTTTTTAAGCCTAAGTCTAGAAATATGCAAATTATCGTCGTATTCTCAAACCGGGAGTCCCGTGACGGCGGGGTCAGTTACTACGAGTTTCATTGGACCCGTGGGAGGTGTTAGTGCCACCCACGTGGCCGTTAGGGGGCTGTTTCGAGTTCTGACCCTCTAACGCCATGTTTTTTGAGCCTAAGTCTAGAAATATGCAAATTACCGTCTTAATCTCAAACCAGGAGTCCCGCGGCTGCCGGGTCCGTTCCTACGAGTTACATTGACCCCGTGCGAAGTGTTGGTACCACCCACGTGGCCGTTCGTGGGCTGTTTCGAGTTCTCACCCTCTAACGCCATGTTTTTAAGCCTAAGTCGAGAAATATGCAAATTACCGTCGTATTCTCAAATCGGTAGTCCCGCGGCTGCGGGGTCATTTCCTACGAGTTACATTGGCCCCGTGGGAAGTGTTGGTGCCACCCACATGGCCATTCGGAGGCTGTTTTGAGTTCTCACCCTCTAACGCCAATACTTTAAGCCTATGTTTATAAATATGGAAATTACCATCGTATTCTCAAATCGGGAGTCCCGCGGCTGCGGGGTCAGTTCCTATGAGTTACATTGGCCCCGTGGGAGGTGTTGGGGGAACTCACGTGGCCGTTCGGGGGCTATTTCGAGTTCTCACCCTCTAATGCCATGTTTTTAAGCCTAAGTCTAGAAATATGCAAATTACCGTCGTATTCTCAAACAGGGAGTCCCGCAGCTGTGGGGTCCGTTCCCACGAGTTACATTGGCCCCGTGGGAGGTGTTGGTGCAACCCACTTGGCCGTTCGAGGGGTGTTTTGAGTTCTCAACCTCTAACGCCATGTCTTTAAGAAATAGTGTAGAAATATGCAAATTAGCATCGTATTCTAAAACCGGGAGTCCCGTGGTTGCGGGGTCAGTTCCTTCGAGTTACATTGCTCCCGTGGGAGGTGTTGGTGCCACCCAGAGGGACGTTCGGGGGATATTTTGAGTTCTCACCCTCTAACGCCATGTTTTTAAGCCTAAGTCCTGAAATATGCAAATTACCATCGTATTCTCAAATCATGAGTCCCGCGGTTGCGGGGTCAGTTCCTACGAGTAACATTGGCCCCGTGGGAGGTGTTGGTGCCACCCACAGGGACGTTCGAGGGCTGTTTCGAGTTCTCACCCTCTAACACCATGTTGTTAAGTATAAGTATAGAAATATGCAAATTACCGTCATATTCTCAAACCGGGAGTCCCGCTGCTGCGGGGTCAGTTCCTACGAGTTATATTGGTCCCATGGGAGGTGTTGGTTCCACCCACGGGGACGTTCGGGGCCTGTTTCGAGTTCTCACCCTCTAACGCCATGCTTTTAAGCCTAAGTCGAGAAATAATCAAATTACCATCATATTCTCAAACCGAGAGTCCCGCGGCTGCGGGGTCAGTTCCTACGAATTACATTGGTCCCGTGCTAGGTGTTGGTGCCACCCACGGGGACGTTCGGGGGGTGTTTCGAGTTCTCACCCTCTAACGCCATGTGGTTAAGCCTAAGTCTAAAAATATTCAAATTACCGTCGTATTCTCAAACCGAGAGTCCCGCGGCTGCGGGGTCAGTTCCTACGAGTTACATTGATCCCGTGGGAGGTGTTGGTGCCACCCACGGGGACGTTCGGGGACTGTTTCGAGTTCTCATGCTCTAACGCCATGTTTTTAAGCCTAAGTCTAGAAATATGCAGATTACCGTCGTATTCTCAAACCGGGAGTCCCGCGACGGCGGGGTTAGTTCCTACGAGTTACATTGGACCAGTGGGAGGTGTTGGTGCCACCCACGTGGCCGTTTGGGGGCTGTTTCAAGTTCTCACCCTCTAATGCCATGTTTTTTAAGCCTAAGTCTAGAAATAAGCAAATTACCGTCGTATTATCAAAGCAAGAGTCCCTCGGCTGCGGGGTCTGTTCCTATGAGTTACATTGACCCCGTGGGAGGTGTTAGTGCAACCCACGTGGCCGTTCGGGGGATGTTTCGAGTTCTCACCCTCTAACGCCATGTTTTTAAGCCTAAGTCTAGAAATATTCAAATTACTGTCGTATTCTTAAACCGGGAGTCCCGTGACTGCGGGGTCAGTTCCTACGAGTTACATTGGCCCCGAGGGAGGTGTTGGTACCACCCACATGGCCATTCGGGGGATGTTTCGAGTTCTCACCCTCTAACGCCAATACTTTAAGCCAAAGTCGAGAAATATGCAAATTACCGTCGTATTCTCAAACCGGTAGTCCCGCGGCAGCGGGGTCAGTTCCTACGAGTTACATTGGTCCCGTGGGAGGAGTCGGTGCCACCCACGGGGACGTTTGGGGCCTGTTTTGAGTTCTCACCCTCTAACGCCATGTCTTTATGCCTAAGTCTAGAAAATTGCAAATTACCGTCGTATTCTCAAACCGGGAGTTCCACGGCTGCGGGGTCAGTTCCTACGAGTTACATTGGTCCCGTGGGAGGTGTTGGTGCCACCCACGTGGCCATTCGGGGGCTGTTTCGAGTTCTCACCCTCTAATGCCATGTTTTTAAGCTTAAGTCTAGAAATATGAAAATTACCGTCGTATTCTCAAACTGGGAGTCCCGCGGCAGTGGGGTCAATTCCTACGAGTTACATTGGCCCTGTGGGAGGTGTTGGTGCCACCCACGTGGCCGTTCGGGGGCTATTTTGAGTTCTCACCCTCTAACGCCATGTTTTTAGGCCTAAGTCTAGAAATATGCAAATTACCGTTGTATTCTCGAACCGGGAGTCCCGCGGCTGCAAGGTCAGTTCATACGAGTTACATTGGTCCCGTGGGAGGAGTTGGTGCCAACCACGGGGACGTTCGGGGCAATTTCTAGTTCTCACCCTCAAACGCCATGTTTTTAAGCCTTAGTCAAGAAATATGAAAATTACCGTCGTCTTCTCAAACCGGGAGTGCCGCTGCTGCGGGGTCAGTTCCTACCAGTTACATTGGCCCCGTGGGAGGTGTTGGTGCCACTCACGGGGACGTTCGGGGGCTGTTTCGAGTTCTCACCCTCTAACGCCATGTTTTTAAGCCTACGTCAAGAAATATGAAAATTACCGTTGTATTCTCAAACAGGGAGACCCGCGGCTACGGCGTCAGTTACTACGAGTTACATTGGCCCCGTGGGAGGTGTTGGTGCAACCCACTTGGCCGTTCGGGGGCTGTTTTGAGTTCTCAACCTCTAACGCCATGTCTTTAAGACTAAGTCTAGAAATATGCAAATTACCATCATATTCTAAAACCAGGAGTCCAGCGGCTGCGGGGTCAGTTCCTACGAGTTACATTGGTCCCGTGGGAGGTGTTGGTGCCACCCACAGGGACGTTCGGGGGCTGTTTTGAGTTCTGAGCCTCTAACGCCATGTTTTTAAGCCTAAGTCTTGAAATATGCAAAATTATTGTCGTATTCTCAAATCGGGAGTCCCGCGGCTGCGGGGTCAGTTCCTACGAGTTACAATTGCCCCGTGGGAGGTGTTCGTGCCACCCACGGGGACGTTCGGGGGCTGTTTTGAGTTCTCACCCTCTAACGCCATGTTGTTAAGCCTAAGTCTAGAAATATGCAAATTACCGTCATATTCTCAAACCGAGAGTCCCGCGGCTGCGGGGTCAGTTCCTACGAGTTACATTGGCCCCATGGGAGGTGTTAGTGCCACCCACGGGAACGTTCGGGGGCTGTTTCGAGTTCTCATCCTCTAACGCCGTGTTCTTAAGCCTAAGTCTAGAAATATGCACATTACCGTTGTATTCTCCAACCGGGAGTCCCGCAGTTTCGGGGTCAGTTCCTACGAGTTAGATTGGTCCCGTGGGAGGTGTTGGTGCCACCCACGGGGACGTTCGGGGACTGTTTCGAGTTCTTACCCTCTAACGCCATGTTTTTAAGCCTAAGTCTAGAAATATGCAAATTATCGTCGTATTCTCAAACCGGGAGTCCCGTGACGGCGGGGTCAGTTACTACGAGTTTCATTGGACCCGTGGGAGGTGTTAGTACCACCCACGTGGACGTTAGGGGGATGTTTCGAGTTCTGACCCTCTAACGCCATGTTTTTTTAGCCTAAGTCTAGAAATATGCAAATTACCGTCTTATTCTCAAACCAGGAGTCCCGCGGTTGCCGGGTCCGTTCCTACGAGTTACATTGACCCCGTGCAAAGTGTTGGTACCACCCACGTGGCCGTTCGCGGGCTGTTTCGAGTTCTCACCCTCTAACGCCATGTTTTTAAGCCTAAGTCGAGAAATATGCAAATTACCGTCGTATTCTCAAATCGGTAGTCCCGCGGCTGCGGGGTCATTTCCTACGAGTTACATTGGCCCCGTGGGAGGTGTTGGTGCCACCCACATGGCAATTCGGAGGCTGTTTCGAGTTCTCACCCTCTAACGCCAATACTTTAAGCCTATGTTTATAAATATGGAAATTACCATCGTATTCTCAAATCGGGAGTCCCGTGGCTGCGGGGTCAGTTCCTATGAGTTACATTGGCCCCGTGGGAGGTGTTGGTGGAACTCACGTGGCCGTTCGGGGGCTATTTCGAGTTCTCACCCTCTAATGCCATGTTTTTAAGCCTAAGTCTAGAAATATGCAAATTACCGTCGTATTCTCAAACAGGGAGTCCCGCGGCTGCGGGGTCAGTTCCCACGAGTTACATTGGCCCCATGGGAGGTGTTGGTGCAACCCACTTGGCCGTTCGAGGGGTGTTTTGAGTTCTCAACCTCTAATGACATGTCTTTAAGAAATAGTGTAGAAATATGCAAATTACCATCGTATTCTAAAACCGGGAGTCCCGTGGTTGCGGGGTCAGTTCCTTCGAGTTACATTGCTCCCGTGGGAGGTGTTGGTGCCACCCAGAGGGACGTTGGGGGGCTGTTTTGAGTTCTCACCCTCTAACGCCATGTTTTTAAGCCTAAGTCTTGAAATATGCAAATTACCATCGTATTCTCAAATCGGGAGTCCCGCGGTTGCGGGGTCAGTTCCTACGAGTTACATTGGCCCCGTGGGAGGTGTTGGTGCCACCCACAGGGACGTTCGAGGGCTGTTTCGAGTTCTCACCCTCTAACGCCATGTTGTTAAGCCTAAGTATAGAAATATGCAAATTACCGTCGTATTCTCAAACCGGGAGTCCCGCGGCTGCGGGGTCAGTTCCTACGAGTTACATTGGTCCCGTGGGAGGTGTTGGTGCCACCCACGGGGACGTTCGGGGAGTGTTTCGAGTTCTCACCCTCTAACGCCATGTTTTTAAGCCTAAGTCTAGAAATATGCAAATTATCATCGTATTCTCAAACCGGGAGTCCCGTGACGGCGGGGTCAGTTACTACGAGTTTCATTGGACCCGTGGGAGGTGTTTGTGACACCCACGTGGCCGTTAGGGGGCTGTTTCGAGTTCTGACCCTCTAACGCCATGTTTTTTTAGCCTAAGTCTAGAAATATGCAAATTACCGTCTTATTCTCAAACCAGGAGTCCCGCGGCTGCCGGGTCCGTTCCTACGAGTTACATTGACCCCGTGCGAAGTGTTGGTACCACCGACGTGGCCGTTCGCGGGCTGTTTCGAGTTCTCACCCTCTAACGCCATGTTTTTAAGCCTAAGTCGAGAAATATGCAAATTACCGTCGTATTCTCAAATCGGAAGTCCCGCGGCTGCGGGGTCATTTCCTACGAGTTACATTGGCCCCGTGGGAGGTGTTGGTGCCACCCACATGGCCATTCGGAGGCTGTTTCGAGTTCTCACCCTCTAACGCCAATACTTTAAGCCTAAGTTTATAAATATGGAAATTACCATCGTATTCTCAAATCGGGAGTCCCGCGGCTGCGGGGTCAGTTCCTATGAGTTACATTGGCCCCGTGGGAGGTGTTGGTGGAACTCACGTGGCCGTTCGGGGGCTATTTTGAGTTCTCACCCTCTAATGCCATGTTTTTAAGCCTAAGTCTAGAAATATGCAAATTACCGTCGTATTCTCAAACAGGGAGTCCCGCGGCTGCGGGGTCAGTTCCCACGAGTTACATTGGCCCCGTGGGAGGTGTTGGTGCAACCCACTTGGCCGTTCGAGGGGTGTTTTGAGTTCTCAACCTCTAACGCCATGTCTTTAAGAAATAGTGTAGAAATATGCAAATTACCATCGTATTCTAAAACCGGGAGTCCCGTGGTTGCGGGGTCAGTTCCTTCGAGTTACATTGCTCCCGTGGGAGGTGTTGGTGCCACCCAGAGGGACGTTCGGGGGCTGTTTTGAGTTCTCACCCTCTAACGCCATGTTTTTAAGCCTAAGTCTTGAAATATGCAAATTACAATCGTATTCTCAAATCGGGAGTCCCGCGATTGCGGGGTCAGTTCCTACGAGTTACATTGGCCCCGTGGGAGGTGTTGGTGCCACCCACAGGGACGTTCGAGGGCTGTTTCGAGTTCTCACCCTCTAACGCCATGTTGTTAAGCCTAAGTATAGAAATATGCAAATTACCGTCGTATTCTCAAACCGGGAGTCCTGCGACTGCGGGGTCAGTTCCTACGAGTTATATTGGTCCCGTGGGAGGTGTTGGTGCCACCCACGGGGACGTTCGGGGCCTGTTTCGAGTTCTCACCCTCTAACGCCATGCTTTTAAGCCTAAGTCGAGAAATAATCAAATTACCATCATATTCTCAAACCGAGAGTCCCGCGGCTGCGGGGTCAGTTCCTACGAATTACATTGGTCCCGTGCTAGGTGTTGGTGCCACCCACAGGGACGTTCGGGGGGTGTTTCGAGTTCTCACCCTCTAACGCCATGTGGTTAAGCCTAAGTCTAGAAATATTCAAATTACCGTCGTATTCTCAAACCGAGAGTCCCGCGGCTGCGGGGTCAGTTCCTACGAGTTACATTGATCCCGTGGGAGGTGTTGGTGCCACCCACGGGGACGTTCGGGGACTGTTTCGAGTTCTCATGCTCTAACGCCATGTTTTTAAGCCTAAGTCTAGAAATATGCAGATTACCGTCGTATTCTCAAACCGGGAGTCCCGCGACGGCGGGGTCAGTTCCTACGAGTTACATTGGACCAGTGGGAGGTGTTGGTGCCACCCACGTGGCCGTTTGGGGGCTGTTTCAAGTTCTCACCCTCTAATGCCATGTTTTTTAAGCCTAAGTCTATAAATAAGCAAATTACCGTCGTATTATCAAACCAAGAGTCCCTCGACTGCGGGGTCTGTTCCTATGAGTTACATTGACCCCGTGGGAGGTGTTAGTGCAACCCACGTGGCCGTTCGGGGGATGTTTCGAGTTCTCACCCTCTAACACCATGTTTTTAAGCCTAAGTCTAGAAATATTCAAATTACTGTCATATTCTTAAACCGGGAGTCCCGTGACTGCGGGGTCAGTTCCTACGAGTTACATTGGCCCCGAGGGAGGTGTTGGTACCACCCACATGGCCATTCGGGGGATGTTTCGAGTTCTCACCCTCTAACGCCAATACTTTAAGCCAAAGTCGAGAAATATGCAAATTACCGTCGTATTCTCAAACCGGTAGTCCCGCGGCAGCGGGGTCAGTTCCTACGAGTTACATTGGTCCCGTGGGAGGTGTTGGTGCCACCCACGGGGACGTTCGGGGCCTGTTTCGAGTTCTCACCCTCTAACGCCATGCTTTTAAGCCTAAGTCTAAAAATATGGAAATTACCGTTGTATTCTCAAACCGGAAGTGCCACGGCGGCGGGGTCAGTTCCTACGAGTTACATTGGCCCCGTGGGAGGTGTTGCTTCCGCCCACGTGGCCGTTCGGGAGCTGTTTTGAGTTCTCACCCTCTAACGCAATGCCTTTAAGACTAAGTCTAGAAATATGCAAATTACAATCGTATTCTCAAACCGGGAGTCCCGCGGTTGTGAGGTCAGTTCCTACGAGTTTCATTCGCCCCGTGGGAGGTGTTAGTGGCACTCACGTGGCCGTTCGGGGGCTGTTTCGAGTTCTCACCCTATAACGCCATATTTTTAAGCCTAAGTCTAGAAATATGCAAATTACCGTCGTATTCTCAAACCGGGAGTCCCGCGGCTGCTGGGTCAGTTCCTACGAGTTACATTGGTCCCGTGGGAGGTGTTGGTGCCACCCACAGGGACGTTTGGGGTTTGTTTCGAGTTCTGACCCCCTAACGCCATGTTTTTAAGCCTAAGTCTTGAAATATGCAAATTACCGTCGTATTCTCAAATCGGGAGTCCCGCGGCTGCGGGGTCAGTTCCTACGAGTTACATTGGCCCCGTGGGAGGTGTTGGTGCCACCCACGGGGACGTTCGAGGGCTATTTTGAGTTCTCACCCTCTAACGCCATTTTCTTAAGCCTAAGTCTAGAAATATGAAAATTACCGTTGTATTCTCAAACTAGGAGTCCCCCAGCTGCGGGGTCAGTTCCTACGGGTTACATTTGTCCCGTGGGAGGTGTTGGTGCCACCCACGGGGACGTTCGGGGAGTGTTTTGAGTTCTCATCCTCTAACGCCATGTTTTTAAGCCTAAGTCTAGAAATATGCAAATTACCGTCGTATTCTCAAATCGGGAGTCCAGTGATGGCGGGGTCAGTTCCTACGAGTTACATTGGACCCGTGGGAGGTGTTGGTGCCACCCACGTGGCCGTTCGGGGGCTGTTTCGAGTTCTCACCCTCTAACGCCATGTTTTTTAAGCCTAAGTCTAGAAATATGCAAATTACCATCCTATTCTCAAACCCATAGTCCCGCGGCTGCGGGGTCAGTTCCTACGAGTTACATTGACCCCGTGCGAAGTGTTGGTGCCACCCACGTGGCCGTTCGGGGGCAGTTTCGAGTTCTCACCCTCTAACACCATGTTTTTAAGCCTAAGTCTAGAAATATGTAAATTACCGTCGTATTCTCAAACCGGGAGTCCCGCGGCTGCGGGGTCAGTTCCTACGAGTTACATTGGTCTCGTAGGAGGTGTTGGTGCCACCCACATGGCCATTCGGGGGCTGTTTCGAGTTCTCACCCTCTAACGCCAATACTTTAAGCCTATGTCTAGAAATATGAAAATTACCGTCGTATTCTCAAATCGAGAGTCCCGCGACTACGGGGTCAGTTCCTATGAGTTACATTGGCCCCGTGGGAGGTGTTGGTGGAACTCACGTGGCCGTTCGGGGGTTATTTCGAGTTCTCACCCTCAAATGCCATGTTTTTAAGCCTAAGTCTAGAAATATGCAAATTACTATCATATTCTCAAACTGGGAGTCCCGAAGTTGCGGGGTCGTTCATACGAGTTACATGGGCACCGTGGGAGGTGTTGGGGCCACCCAAGCGACGTTCGGGGGTTGTTTCGACTTCTCACCCTCTAACGCCATGTTTTTAAGCCTAAGTCGAGAAATATGAAAATTACGGTCGTATTCTCAAACCGGGAGTCCCGCGGCTGCGGGGTCAGTGCCTACGAGTTACATTGGTCCCGTGGGAGGTGTTGGTGCCACCCACGGGGACGTTCGGGGGCTATTTTGAGTTGTCACCCTCTAACACCATGTATTTATGCCTAATTCTAGAAATATCCAAATTACCGTTGTATTCTCAAACCGGGAGTCCCACGGCTGCGGGGTCAGTTCCTACGAGTTACATTGGTCCCGTGGGAGGTGTTGGTGCCACCCACGTGGCCGTTCGGAGGCTGTTTCGAGTTCTTAACCTCTAACGCCATGTTTTTAAGCTCAAGTCTAGAAATAGGCAAATTACAGTCGTATTCTCAAACCAGGAGTCCCACGACGGCGGGGTCAATTCCTACGAGTTACATTGGCCCCGTGGGAGGTGTTGGTGCCACCCACGTGGCCGTTCGGAGGCTGTTTCGAGTTCTCACCCTCTAACGCCATGTTTTTAAGCCTAGGTCTAGAAATATGCAAATTACTGTGGTATTATCAAACCGGGAGTCCCGCGGCTGCGGGGTCAGTTACTACGGGTTACATTGATCCCGTGGGAGGAGTTGGTGCCAACCACGAGGACGTTCGGGGCAATTTCTAGTTCTCACCCTCTAACGCCATGTTTTTAAGCCTTAGTCTATAAATATGCAAATTACCGTCGTATTCTCAAATCGGGAGTCCCGCGGCTGCGGGGTCAGTTCCTACGAGTTATATTGGCCCCGTGGGAGGTGTTGGTGCCACCCATGGGGACGTTCGGGGTCTGTTTCGAGTTCTCACCCTCTAACGCCGTGCTCTTAAGCCTAAGTATAGAAATATGAAAATTACCGTGGTATTCTCAAACCGTGAGTCCCGCAGCTGCGGGGTCAGTTCCTACGAGTTACATTGGCCCCGTAGGAGGTGTTGGTGCCACCCACTGGGACGATCGGGGGCTATTTTGAGTTCTCACCCTCTAAAGCCATGTTTTTAAGCCTAAGTCTAGAAATATGAAAATTACCGTCGTATTCTCAAACAGGGAGTCCCGCGGCTGCGGGGTCAGTTCCTACGAGTTACGTTGGCCTCGTGGGAGGTGTTGGTGCCACCCACGTGGCCGTTCGGGGCATATTTTGAGTTCTCACCCTCTAACGCCATGTTTTTAAGCCTAAGTCTAGAAATATGCAAATTACCGTCATATTCTCAAACCGGGAGTCCCGCGGCTGCGGGGTCAGTTCCTATGAGTTACATTGGTCCCATGGGAGGTGTTGGTTCCACCCACAGGGACGTTCGGGGGCTGTTTCGAGTTCTCACCCTCTAACGCCATGTTTTTAAGCCTCAGTCTTGAAATATGCAAATTACCGTCGTATTCTCAAATCGGGAGTTCCGCGGCTGCGGGGTCAGTTCCTACGAGTTACATTGGCCCCGTGGGAGGCGTTGGTGCCACCCACGTGACCGTTCGGGGGCTGTTTTGAGTTCTCACCCTCTAACGCCATGTTAATAAGCCTAAGTCTAGAAATATGCAAATTACCGTCGTATTGTCAAACCGGGATTCCCGCGACGGCGGGGTCAGGTCCTACGAGTTACATTGGACCCGTGGGAGGTGTTGGTGCCACCCACGTGGCCGTTCGGGGGATGTTTCGAGTTCTCACCCTCTAACGCCATGTTTTTTAAGCCTAAGTCTAGAAATATGAAAATTACGGTAGTATTCTCAAACCAGGAGTCCCGCGGCTGCGGGGTCAGTTCCTACGAGTTACATTGACCCCGTGGGAGGTGTTGGTGCAACCCACGTGGCCGTTTGGGGTCTGTTTCGAGTTCTCACCCTTTAACGCCATGTTTTTAAGCATAAGTCTATGCAAATTACCGTCGTATTCTCAAACCGGGAGTCCTGCGGCTGCGGGGTCAGTTTCTACGGGTTACATTGGTCCCGTGGGAGGAGTAGATGCCAACCACGGGGACATTCGGGGGCTGTTTTGAGTTGTCACCCTCTAACGCCATGTTTTTTAAGCCTAAATCTAGAAAATAGGCAAATTACAGTCCTATTTTCAAACCAGGAGTCCCACGGCGGTGGGGTCAATTCCTACGAGTTACATTGGCCCCGTGGGAGGTGTTGGTGCCACCCACGTGGCCGTTCGGAGGCTGTTTCGAGTTCTCAGCCTCTAACGCCATGTTTTTAAGCCTAAGTCTAAAAATATGCAAATTATCGTCGTATTCTCAAACCGGGAGTCCCGCAGCTGCGGGGTCAGTTCCTACGGGTTACATTGGTCCCGTGGGAGGAGTTGGTGCCAACCACGGGGACATTGGGGGGCTGTTTTGAGATGTCACCCTCTAACGCCATGTCTTTATGCCTAAGTCTAGAAATATCCAAATTATCGTCATATTCTCAAACCGGGAGTCCCGCGGCAGTGGGGTCAGTTCCTACGAGTTACATTGGTCCCGTGGGAGGTGTTGGTGCCACCTACGTGGCCGTTCGGGGGCTGTTTCGAGTTCTCACCCTCTAAAGCCATGTTTTTAGGCTTAAGTCTAGAAATCTACAAATTAGCATCGTATTCTCAAACTAGGAGTCCCGCGGAGGAAGGGTCAATTCCTACGAGTTACATTGGCTCCGTGGGAGGTGTTGGTGCCACCCACGTGGCCGTTCGGTGGCTGTTTCGAGTTCTCACTATCTAACGCCATGTTTTTAAGCCTAAGTCTAGAAATATGCAAATTACCGTCTTATTCTCAAATCGGGAGTCCCGCGGCATCGGGGTCAGTTCCTACGAGTTACGTTGGCCCCGTGGGAGGTGTTGGTGACACCCACGTGACCGTTCGGGGGCTTTTTCGAGTTCTCACCCTCTAACGACATGTTTTTAAGCCTAAGTCTAGAAATATAAAAATTACCGTCGTATTCTCAAACAGGGAGTCCCGCGGCTGCGGGGTCAGTTCCTACGAGTTACATTGGCCCCGTGGGAGGTGTTGGTGCCACCCACGGGGACGTTCAGGGGCTATTTCGAGTTCTCACCCGCTAACGCCATGTTTTTAAGCCTAAGTCTAGAAATATGAAAATTACCGTCGTATTCTCAAACAGGGAGTCCCGCGGCTGCAGGGTCAGTTCCCACGAGTTACATTGGCCCCGTGGGAAGTGTTGGTGCCACCCACGTGGTCGTTTGGTGGCTGTTTTGAGTTCTCACCCTCTAACGCCATATTTTTAAACCTAAGCCTAGAAATATGAAAATTACACTCGTATTCTAAAATCGGGAGTCCCGCGGCTGCGGGGTTAGTTCCTACGAGTTACATTGGTCCCGTGGGAGGTGTTGGTGCCACCCACGTGGCCGTTCGGGGGCTGTTTCGAGTTCTCACTATCTAACGCCATGTTTTTAATCCTAAATCTAGAAATATGAAAATTACCGTCCTATTCTCAAACTGGGAGTCCCGCGGTTGCGGGGTCAGTTCCTACGAGTTACATTAATCCCGTGGGAGGAGTTTGTGCCAACCACGGGGACGTTCGGGGAAATTTCTACTTCTCACCCTCTATCGCCATGTTTTTAAGCCTTAGTATAGAAATATGGAAATTACCATCGTATCCTCAAACCGGGAGTGCCGCGGCTGCAGGGTCAGTTCCTACGAGTTACATAGGCCCCGTGGGAGGTGTTGGTGCCACCCACGGGGACGTTCAGGGACTATTTCGAGTTCTCACCCCCTAACGCCATGTTTTTAAGCCTAAGTCTAGAAATATGAAAATTATAGTCGTATTCTCAAATAGGGAGTCCCGCGGCTGCGGGGTCAGTTCCTACGAGTTACGTTGGCCCCGTGGGAGGTGTTGGTGCCACCCACGTGGTCGTTCGGGGTTGTTTTGAGTTCTCACCCTCTAGCGCCATGTCTTTAAGACTATGTCTAGAAATATGCAAATTACCATCGTATTCTCAAATCGAGAGTCCCGCGGCTACGGGGTCAGTTCCTACGAGTTACATTGGCCCCGTGGGAGGTGTTGGTGCCACTCAGGTGGTCGTTGGGGGGCTGTTTCGAGTTCTCACCCTCTAACGCCATGTGTTTAAGCCTAAGTCTAGAAATATGCAAATAACCATCTTATTCTCAAACCGGGAGTCCCGCGGCAGTGGGTTCAGTTCCTACGAGTTACATTGGCCCCGTGAGAGGCATTGGTGCCACCCACGGGGATGTTCGGGGACTGTTTCGAGTTCTCACCCTCTAACGCCATGTTTTTAAGCCTAAGTATAGAACTATGCAAATTACGATCGTATTCTCAAACCGAGTGTCCCACGGCTGCGGGGTCAGTTCCTACGAGTTACATTGGTCCCGTGGGAGGTGTTGGTGCCACCCACAGGGACATTCGGGGGATGTTTCGAGTTCTCACCCTCTAACGCCATGTTTTTAAGCCTAAGTCTAGAAATATGAAAATTACCGTCGTATTCTCAAATCGGTAGTCCCGCGGCTGCGGGGTCAGCTTCTATGAGTTACATTGGCCCCGTGGGAGGTGGTGGTGCCACCCACGTGGCCGTTCGGGTGTTGTTTCGAGTTCTCACCCTCTAACGCCATGTTGTTAAGCCTAAGTCGAGAAATATGCAAATTGCCATCGTATTCTCAAATCGAGAGTCCCGCGGCTGCGGGGTCAGTTCCTACGAGTTACATTTGTCCCGTGGGAGGTGTTGGTGCCACCCACGGGGACGTTCGGGGGCTGTTTTGAGTTGTCACCCTCTAACGCCATGTTTTTAAGCCTAAGTCGAGAAATATGCAAATTACCGTCGGATTCTCAAATCGGTAGTCCCGCGTCTGCGGGGTCAGTTCCTATGAGTTACATTGGCCCCGTGGGAGGTGTTGGTTCCACTCACGTGGCTCGTTCGGGGGCTGTTTCAAGTTCTCACCCTCTAACGCCATGCTTTTAAGCCTAAGTCCAGAAATGTACAAATTACTGTCGCATTCTCAAACCGGGAGTCCCCGCGGCTGCGGGGTCAGTTCCTACGAGTTACATTGGTCCCGTGGGAGGTGTTAGTTCCACCCACAGGGACCTTCGGGGGCTGTTTTGAGTTCTCACCCTATAACGCCATGTCTTTATGCCAAAGTCTAGAAATATGCAAATTACCATCGTATTCTCAAACCGGGAGTCCAGTGATGGCGGGGTCAGTTCCTACGAGTTACATTGGACCCGTAGGAGGTGTTGGTGCCACCCACGTGGCCGTTCGGGGGCTGTTTCGAGTTCTCACCCTCTAACGCCATGTTTTTTAAGCCTAAGTCTAGAAATATGCAAATTACCGTCGTATTCTCAAACCAGGAGTCCCGCGGCGGCGGGGTCAGTTCCTACGAGTTACACTGACCCCGTGCGAAGTGTTGGTGCCACCCACGTGGACGTTCAGGGGCTGTTTCGAGTTCTCACCCTCTAACACCGTGTTTTTAAGCCTAAGTCTAGAAATATGTAAATTATTGTCGTATTCTCAAACCGAGAGTCCCGCGGCTGCGGGGTCAGTTCCTACGAGTTACATTGGTCTCGTGGGAGGTGTTGGTGCCACCCACATGGCTATTCGGGGGCTATTTCAAGTTCTCACCCTCTAACGCCAATACTTTAAGCCTATGTCTAGAAATATGCAAATTACCGTCGTATTCTCAAATCGGGAGTCCCGCGGCTACGGGGTCAGTTCCTACGAGTTACATTGGCCCCATGGGAGGTGTTGGTGCCACCCACGGGGACGTTCGGGGGCAGTTTCGAGTGCTCACCCTCTAACGCCATGTTTTTAAGCCTAAGTCTACAAATATGAAAATTATCGTCGTATTCTCAAACAGGGAGTCCCACGGCTGCGAGGACAGTTCCAACGAGTTACATTGGCCCCGTGGGAGGTGTTGGTACCACCCACGTGGCCGTTCGGGGGATGTTTTGAGTTCTCACCCTCTAACGCCGTGTCTTTAAGACTAAGTCTAGAAAAATGAAAATTACCGTCGTATTCTCAAACCGGGCATCCCGCGGCTGCGGGGTCAGTTCCGACGAGTTTCATTGGCCCCGTGGGAGGTGTTGGTGCCACTCACGTTGCCGTTCGGGGGCTGTTTCGAGTTCTCACCCTCTAATGCCATGTTTTTAAGCCTAAGTCTAGAAATATGGAAATTACCATCATATTCTCAAATCGGGAGTCCCGCAGCTGCGGGGTCCGTTCATACGAGTTACATGGGTCCTGTGGGAGGTGTTGGTGCCACCCACAGGGACGTTCGGGGGCTGTTTCGAGTTCTCACCCTCTAACGCCATGTTTTTAAGCCTAAGTCGAGATATATTCAAATTACCGTCGTATTCTCAAACCGGGAGTGCCGCGGCTGCGGGGTCAGTTCCTACGAGTTACATTGGCCCCGTGGGAAGTGTTGGTGCCACCCACGGGGACGTTCGGGGACTGTTTCGAGTTCTCATGCTCTAACGCCATGTTTTTAAGCCTAAGTCTAGAAATATGCAGATTACCGTCGTATTCTCAAACCGGGAGTCCCGCGACGGCGGGGTCAGTTCCTACGAGTTACATTGGACCAGTGGGAGGTGTTGGTGCAACCCCTTGGCCGTTCGGGGGCTATTTTGAGTTCTCAACCTCTAACGCCATGTCTTTAAGACTAAGTCTAGAAATATGCAAATTACCATCGTATTCTAAAACCGGGAGTCCCGTGGCTGCGGGGTCAGTTCCTTCGAGTTACATTGGTCCCGTGGGAGGTGCTGGTGCCAGCCACAGGGACGTTAGGGGGCTGTTTTGAGTTCTCACCCTCTAACGCCATGTTTTTAAGCCTAAGTCTAGAAATATTCAAATTACCATCGTATTCTCAAATCGGGAGTCTCGCGGCTGCGGGGTCAGTTCCTACGAGTTGCATTGGCCCCGTGGGATGTGTTGGTGCCACCCACAGGGACGTTCGAGGGATGTTTCGAGTTCTCACCCTCTAACGCCATGTTGTTAAGCCTAAGTCTAGGAATATGAAAATTACAATCGTATTCTCAAACCGGGAGTCCCGCGGATGTGGGGTCAGTTCCTACGAGTTCCATTCGCCCTGTGGGAGGTGTTAGTGGCACTCACGTTGCCATTCAGGGGCTGTTTTGAGTTCTCACCCTCTAACGCCATGTTTTTAAGCCTAAGTCTAGAAATATGCAAATTACCGTCGTATTCTAAAACCGGGAGTCCCGCGGCTACGAGGTCAGTTCCTACGAGTTACATTGGTCCCGTGGGAGGTGTTGGTGCCACCCACAGGGACGTTTGGTGGCTGTTTCGAGTTCTGACCCTCTAACGCCATGTTTTTAAGCCTAAGTCTTGAAATATGCAAATTACCGTCGTATTCTCAAATCGGGAGTCCCGCGGCTGCGGGGTCAGTTCCTACGAGTTACATTGGTCCCGTGGGAGGGGTTGGTGCCACCCACAGGGACATTTGGTGGCTGTTTCGAGTTCTGACCCTCTAACGCCATGTTTTTAAGCCTAAGTCTTGAAATATGCAAATTACCGTCGTATTCTCAAATCGGGAGTCCCGCGGCTGCGGGGTCAGTTCCTACGAGTTACATTGGCCCCGTGGGAGGTGTTGGTACCACCCACGGGGACGTTCGGGGGCTGTTTTGAGTTCTCACCCTCTAACGCCATTTTCTTAAGCCTTAGTCTAGAAATATGAAAATTACCGTTGTATTCTCAAACCGAGAGTCCCGCAGCTGCGGGGTCAGTTCCTACGAGTTACATTTGTCCCGTGGGAGGTGTTGGTGCCACCCACGGGGACGTTCGGGGACTGTTTCGAGTTCTCACCCTCTAACGCCATGTTTTTAAGCCTAAGTCTAGAAATATGCAAATTACCGTCGTATTCTCAAACCGGGTGTCTAGTGATGGCGGGGTCAGTTCCTACGAGTTACATTGGACCCGTGGGAGATGTTGGTGCCACCCACGTGGCCGTTCGGGGGCTGTTTCGAGTTCTCACCCTCTAACGCCATGTTTTTTAAGCCTAAGTCTAGAAATATGCAAATTACCGTCGTATTCTCAAACCAGGAGTCCCGCGGCTGCGGGGTCAGTTCCTACGAGTTACATTGACCCCGTGCGAAGTGTTGGTGCCACCCACGTGGCCGTTCGGGGGCTGTTTCGAGTTCTCACCCACTCTAACACCATGTTTTTAAGCCTAAGTCTAGAAATATGTAAATTACCGTAGTATTCTCAAACCGGGAGTCCCGCGGCTGCGGGGTCAGTTCCTACGAGTTACATTGGTCCCGTGGGAGGTGTTGGTGCCACCCACATGGCCATTCGGGGGCTGTTTCGAGTTCTCACCCTCTAACGCCAATACTTTAAGCCTATGTCTAGAAATATGCAAATTACCATCGTATACTCAAATCGGGAGTCCCGCGGCTACGGGGTCAGTTCCTATGAGTTACATTGGCCCCGTGGGAGGTGTTGGTGGAACTCACGTGGCCGTTCGGGGGCTGTTTCAAGTTCTCACCCTCTAATGCCATGTTTTTAAGCTTAAGTCTAGAAATATGCAAATTACCATCATATTCTCAAACTGGGAGTCCCGCAGCTGCGAGGTCATTCATACGAGTTACATGGGTACCGTGGGAGTTGTTGGGGCCACCCACAGGGACGTTCGGGGGTTGTTTCGAGTTCTCACCCTCTAACGCCATGTTTTTAAGCCTAAGTCGAGAAATATGCAAATTACGGTCGTATTCTCAAACCGGGAGTCCCGCGGCTGCGGGGTCAGTTCCTACGAGTTACATTGGTCCCGTGGGAGGTGTTGGTGCCACCCACGGGGACGTTCGGGGGATATTTTGAGTTGTCACCCTCTAACGCCATGCCTTTATGCCTAAGTCTAGAAATATCCAAATTACCGTTGTATTCTCAAACCGGGAGTCCCACGGCTGCGGGGTCAGTTCCTACGAGTTACATTGGTCCCGTGGGAGGTGTTGGTGACACCCACGTGGCCGTTCGGGGCAATTTCTAATTCTCACCCTCTAACGCCATGTTTTTAAGCCTTAGTCTAGAAATATGCAAATTACCGTCGTATTCTCAAACAGGGAGTCCCGCGGCTGCGGGGTTAGTTCCGACGAGTTACATTGGTCCCGTGGGAGGTGTTGGTGCCACCCACGTGGCCGTTCGGGGGCTGTTTCGAGTTCTCACTATCTAACGACATGTTTTTAAGCCTAAGTCTAGAAATATGCAAATTACCGTCCTATTCTCAAACTGGGAGTCCCGCGGCTGCGGGGTCAGTTCCTACGAGTTACATTGGTCCCGTGTGAGGAGTTGGTGCCAACCACGGGGACGTTCGGGGCAATTTCTACTTCTCACCCTCTATCGCCATGTTTTTAAGCCTTAGTATAGAAATATGGAAATTACAATCGTATCCTCAAACCGGGAGTGCCGCGGCTGCAGGGTCAGTTCCTACGAGTTACATAGGCCCCGTGGGAGGTGTTGCTGCCACCCACGGGGACGTTCAGGGACTATTTCGAGTTCTCACCCCCTAACGCCATATTTTTAAGCCTAAGTCTAGAAATATGAAAATTACCGTCGTATTCTCAAATAGGGAGTCCCGCGGCTGCGGGGTCAGTTCCTACGAGTTACGTTGGCCCCGTGGGAGGTGTTGGTGCCACCCACGTGGCCGTTCGGGGCTGTTTTGAGTTCTCACCCTCTAGCGCCATGTCTTTAAGACTATGTCTAGAAATATGCAAATTACCATCGTATTCTCAAATCGAGAGTCCCGCGGCTACGGGGTCAGTTCCTACGAGTCACATTGGCCCCGTGGGAGGTGTTGGTGCCACTCAGGTGGTCGTTGGGGGGCTGTTTCGATTTCTCACCCTCTAACGCCATGTTTTAAGCCTAAGTCTAGAAATATGCAAATTACCGTCTTATTCTCAAACCGGGAATCCCGCGGCAGTGGGGTCAGTTCCTATGAGTTACATTGGCCCCGTGGGAGGTGTTGGTGCCACCCACGTGACCGTTCGGGGGCTGTTTCGAGTTCTCACCCTCTAACGCCATGTTTTTAAGCCTAAGTCTATAAATATGAAAATTACCATCGTATTCTTAAACAGGGAGTCCCGCGGCTGCGGGGTCAGTTCCTACGAGTTACATTGGCCCCGTGGGAGGCATTGGTGCCACCCACGGGGATGTTCGGGGACTGTTTCGGGTTCTCACCCTCTAACGCCATGTTTTTAAGCCTAAGTCTAGAACTATGCAAATTACAATCGTATTCTCAAACCGGGAGTCCCGCGGTTGCGGGGTCAGTTCCTACGAGTTACATTGGCCTCATGGGAGGTGTTGGGGCCACCCACGTAGCCGTTCGGGGGCTGTTTTGAGTTCTCAATCTCTAACACCATGCCTTTAAGACTATGTCTAGAAATATGAAAATTATGATCATATTCTCAAACCGAGTGTCCCGCGGCTGCGGGGTCAGTTCCTACGATTTACATTGGTCCCGTGGGAGGTGTTGGTGCCACCCACAGGGACATTCGGCAGAATGTTTCGAGTTCTCACCCTCTAACGCCATGTTTTTAAGCCTAAGTCTAGAAATATGCAAATTACCGTCGTATTCTCAAATCGGTAGTCCCGCGGCTGCGGGGTCAGTTTCTACGAGTTACATTGGCCCCGTGGGAGGTGTTGGTGCCACCCACGTGGCCGTTCGGGTGTTGTTTCGAGTTCTCACCCTCTAACGCCATGTTTTTAAGCCTAAGTCGAGAAATATGCAAATTTCCATCGTATTCTCAAATCGAGAGTCCCGCGGCTGCGGGGTCAGTTTCTACGAGTTACATTTGTCCCGTGGGAGGTTTTGGTGCCACCCACGGGGACGTTCGGGGGCTGTTTTGAGTTGTCACCCTCTAACGCCATGTTTTTAAGCCTAAGTCGAGAAATATGCAAATTACCGTCGTATTCTCAAATCGGTAGTCCCGCGGCTGCGGGGTCAGTTCCGACGAGTTACATTGGCCCCGTGGGAGGTGTTGGTGCAACCCACGTGGCCGTTCGGGTGATGTTTCGAGTTCTCACCCTCTAACGCCATGTTTTTAAGCCTAAGTCGAGAAATATGCAAATTGCCGTCATATTCTCAAATCGAGAGTCCCGCGACTGCGGGGTCAGTTCCTACGAGTTACATTGGTCCCGTGGGAGGTGTTTGTGCCACCCACGGGGACGTTCGGGGGCTGTTTTGAGTTGTCACCCTCTAACGCCATGTTTTTATGCCTAAGTCTAGAAATATGCAAATTACCATCGTATTCTCAAACCGGGAGTCCAGTGATGGCGGGGTCAGTTCCTACGAGTTACATTGGACCCGTGGGAGGTGTTGGTGCCACCCACGTGGCCGTTCGGGGGCTGTTTCGAGCTCTCACCCTCTAACGCAATGTTTTTTAAGCCTAAGTCTAGAAATATGCAAATTACCGTCGTATTCTCAAACCAGGAGTCCCGCGGCTGCGGGGTCAGTTCCTACGAGTTACATTGACCCCGTGCGAAGTGTTGGTGCCACCCACGTGGCCGTTCAGGGGCTGTTTCGAGTTCTCACCCTCTAACACCATGTTTTTAAGCCTAAGTCTAGAAATATTTAAATTATCGTCGTATTCTCAAACCGAGAGTCCCGCGGCTGCGGGGTCAGTTCCTACGAGTTACATTGGTCTCGTGGGAGGTGTTGGTGCCACCCACATGGCTATTCGGGGGCTGTTTCAAGTTCTCACCCTCTAACGCCAATACTTTAAGCCTATGTCTAGAAATATGCAAATTACCGACGTATTCTCAAATCGGGAGTCCCGCGGCTACGGGGTCAGTTCCTATGAGTTACATTGGCCCCATGGGAGGTGTTGGTGCCACCCACGGGGACGTTCGGGGGCTGTTTCGAGTTCTCACCCTCTAACGCCATGTTTTTAAGCCTAAGTCTACAAATATGAAAATTATCGTCATATTCTCAAACAGGGAGTCCCACGGCTGCGGGGACAGTTCCTACGAGTTACATTGGCCCCGTGGGAGGTGTTGGTACCACCCACGTGGCCGTTCGGGGGATGTTTTGAGTTCTCACCCTCTAACGCCATGTCTTTAAGACAAAGTCTAGAAAAATGCAAATTACCGTCGTATTCTCAAACCGGGCATCCCGCGGCTGCGGGGTCAGTTCCTACGAGTTTCATTGGCCCCGTGGGAGGTGTTGGTGCCACTCACGTGGCCGTTCGGGGGCTGTTTCGAGTTCTCACCCTCTAATGCCATGTTTTTAAGCCTAAGTCTAGAAATATGGAAATTACCATCATATTCTCAAATCGGGAGTCCCGCAGCTGCGGGGTCCGTTCATACGAGTTACATGGGTCCTGTGGGAGGTGTTGGTGCCACCCACAGGGGCGTTCGGGGGCTGTTTCGAGTTCTCACCCTCTAACGCCATGTTTTTAAGCCTAAGTCGAGAAATATTCAAATTACCGTCGTATTCTCAAACCGGGAGTGCCGCGGCTGCGGGGTCAGTTCCTACGAGTTACATTGGCCCCGTGGGAAGTGTTGGTGCCACCCACGGGGACGTTCGGGGGCTATTTTGAGTTCTCACCCTCTAACGCCATGTTTTTAATTCTAAGTCTAGAAATATGAAAATTACCGTTGTATTCTAAAACAGGGAGACCCGTGGCTGCGGCGTCAGTTCCTACAAGTTACATTGGCCCCGTGGGAGGTGTTGGTGCAACCCACTTGGCCGTTCGGGGGCTATTTTGAGTTCTCAACCTCTAACGCCATGTCTTTAAGACTAAGTCTAGAAATATGCAAATTACCATCGTATGCTAAAACCGGGAGTCCCGTGGCTGCGGGGTCAGTTCCTTCGAGTTACATTGGTCCCGTGGGAGGTGCTGGTGCCAGCCACAGGGACGTTAGGGGGCTGTTTTGAGTTCTCACCCTCTAACGCCATGTTTTTAAGCCTAAGTCGAGAAATATGCAAATTACCATCGTATTCTCAAATCGGTAGTCCCGCGGCTGCGGGGTCAGTTTCTACGAGTTACATTGGCCCCGTCGGAGGTGTTGGTGCCACCCACGTGGCCGTTCGGGTGTTGTTTCGAGTTCTCACCCTCTAACGCCATGTTTTTAAGCCTAGGTCGAGAAATATGCAAATTTCCATCGTATTCTCAAATCGAGAGTCCCGCGGCTGCGGGGTCAGTTCCTACGAGTTACATTTGTCCCGTGGGAGGTGTTGGTGCCACCCACGGGGACGTTAGGGGGCTGTTTTGAGTTGTCACCCTCTAACGCCATGTCTTTAAGCATAAGTCGAGAAATATGCAAATTACCGTCGTATTCTCAAATCGGTAGTCCCGCGGCTGCGGGGTCAGTTCCTACGAGTTACATTGGCCCCGTGGGAGGTGTTGGTGCCACCCACGTGGCCGTTCGGGTGATTTTTCGAGTTCTCACGCTCTAACGCCATGTTTTTAAGCCTAAGTCGAGAAATATGCAAATTTCCGTCATATTCTCAAATCGAGAGTCCCGCGACTACGGGGTCAGTTCCTACGAGTTACATTGGTCCCGTGGGAGGTGTTTGTGCCACCCACGGGGACGTTCGGTGGCTGTTTTGAGTTGTCACCCTCTAACGCCATGTTTTTATGCCTAAGTCTAGAAATATGCAAATTACCATCGTATTCTAAAACCGGGAGTCCAGTGATGGCGGGGTCAGTTCCTACGAGTTACATTGGACCCGTGGGAGGTGTTGGTGCCACCCACGTGGCCGTTCGGGGGCTGTTTCGAGTTCTCACCCTCTAACGCCATGTTTTTTAAGCCTAAGTCTAGAAATATGCAAATTACCGTCGTATTCTCAAACCAGGAGTCCCGCGGCTGCGGGGTCAGTTCCTATGAGTTACATTGACCCCGTGCGAAGTGTTGGTGCCACCCACGTGGCCGTTCAGGGACTGTTTCGAGTTCTCACCCTCTAACACCATGTTTTTAAGCCTAAGTCTAGAAATATTTAAATTACCGTCGTATTCTCAAACCGAGAGTCCCGCGGCTGCGGGGTCAGTTCCTACGAGTTACATTGGTCTCGTGGGAGGTGTTGGTGCCACCCACATGGCTATTCGGGGGCTGTTTCAAGTTCTCACCCTCTAACGCCAATACTTTAAGCCTACGTCTAGAAATATGCAAATTACCGTCGTATTCTCAAATCGGGAGTCCCGCGGCTACGGGGTCAGTTCCTATGAGTTACATTGGCCCCATGGGAGGTGTTGGTGCCACCCACGGGGACGTTCGGGGGCTGTTTTGAGTTCTCACCCTCTAACGCCATGTTTTTAAGCCTAAGTCTACAAATATGAAAATTATCGTCGTATTCTCAAACAGGGAGTCCCACGGCTGCGGGGACAGTTCCTACGAGTTACATTGGCCCCGTGGGAGGTGTTGGTGCCACTCACGTGGCCGTTCGGGGGATGTTTTGAGTTCTCACCCTCTAACGCCGTGTCTTTAAGACTAAGACTAGAAAAATGCAAATTACCGTCGTATTCTCAAACCGGGCATCCCGCGGCTGCGGGGTCAGTTCCTACGAGTTTCATCGGCCTCGTGGGAGGTGTTGGTGCCACTCACGTGGCCGTTCGGGGGCTGTTTCGAGTTCTCACCCTCTAATGCCATGTTTTTAAGCCTAAGTCTAGAAATATGGAAATTACCATCATATTCTCAAATCGGGAGTCCCGCAGCTGCGGGGTCCGTTCATACGAGTTACATGGGTCCTGTGGGAGGTGTTGGTGCCACCCACAGGGACGTTCGGGGGCTGTTTCGAGTTCTCACCCTCTAACGCCATGTTTATAAGCCTAAGTCGAGAAATATTCAAATTACCGTCGTATTCTCAAACCGGGAGTGCCGCGGCTGCGGGGTCAGTTCCTACGAGTTACATTGGCCCTGTGGGAGGTGTTGGTGCCACTCACGTGGCCATTCGGGGGCTGTTTCGAGTTCTCACCCTCTAACGCCATGTTGTTAAGCGTAAGTCTAGGAATATTAAAATTACAATCGTATTCTCAAACCGGGAGTCCCGCGGCTGTGGGGTCAGTTCCTACGAGTTCCATTCGCCCTGTGGGAGGTGTTAGTGGCACTCACGTGGCCGTTCGGGGGCTGTTTTGAGTTCTCACCCTATAACGCCATGTTTTTAAGCCTAAGTCTAGAAATAGGCAAATTATAGTCCTATTCTCAAACCGGGAGTCCCGCGGCTGCGGGGTCAGTTGCTACGAGTTACATTGGTCCCGTGGGAGGTGTTGGTGCCACCCACAGGGACGTTTGGTGGCTGTTTCGAGTTCTGACCCTCTAACGCCATGTTTTTAAGCCTAAGTCTTGAAATATGCAAATTACAGTCGTATTCTCAAATCGGCAGTCCCGCGGCTGCGGGGTCAGTTCCTACGAGTTACATTGGCCCCGTGGGAGGTGTTGGTGCCACCCACGGGGACGTTCAGGGGCTGCTTTGAGTTCTCACCCTCTAACGCCATTTTCTTAAGCCTAAGTCTAGAAATATGAAAATTACCGTTGTATTCACAAACCGAGAGTCCCGCAGCTGCGGGGTCAGTTCCTACGAGTTACATTTGTCCCGTGGGAGGTGTTGGTGCCACCCACGGGGACGTTCGGGGACTGTTTCGAGTTCTCATCCTCTAACGCCATGTTTTTAAGCCTAAGTCTAGAAATATGCTAATTACCGTCGTATTCTCAAACCGGGTGTCTAGTGATGGCGGGGTCAGTTCCTACGAGTTACATTGGACCCGTGGGAGATGTTGGTGCCACCCACGAGGCCGTTCGGGGGATGTTTCGAGTTCTCACCCTCTAACGCCATGTTTTTTAAGCCTAAGTCTAGAAATATGCAAATTACCGTCGTATTCTCAAACTAGGAGTCCCGCGGCTGCGGGGTCAGTTCCTACGAGTTACATCGACCCCGTACGAAGTGTTGGTGCCACCCACGTGGCCGTTCGGGGGCTGTTTCGAGTTCTCACCCACTCTAACACCTTGTTTTTAAGCCTAAGTCTAGAAATATGCAAATTACCGTCGTATTCTCAAACCGGGAGTCCCGCGGCTGCGGGGTCAGTTCCTACGAGTTACATTGGTCCCGTGGGAGGTGTTGGTGCCACCCACATGGCCATTCGGGGGCTGTTTCGAGTTCTCACCCTCTAACGCCAATACTTTAAGCCTATGTCCAGAAATATGCAAATTACCGTCGTATACTCAAATCGGGAGTCCCGCGGCTACGGGGTCAGTTCCTATGAGTTACATTGGCCCCGTGGGAGGTGTTGGTGGAACTCAAGTGGCCGTTCGGGGGCTGTTTCAAGTTCTCACCCTCTAATGCCATGTTTTTAAGCCTAAGTCTAGAAATATGCAAATTACCATCATATTCTCAAACTGGGAGTCCCGCAGCTGCGGGGTCATTCATACGAGTTACATGGGTACCGTGGGAGTTATTGGGGCCACCCACAGGGACGTTCGGGGGTTGTTTCGAGTTCTCATCCTCTAACGCCATGTTTTTAAGCCTAAGTCGAGAAATATGCAAATAACGGTCGTATTCTCAAACCGAGAGTCCCGCGGCTGCGGGGTCAGTTCCTACGAGTTACATTGGTCCCGTGGGAGGTGTTGGTGCCACCCACGGGGTCGTTCGGGGGCTATTTTGAGTTGTCACCCTCTAACGCCATGCCTTTATGCCTAAGTCTAGAAATATCCAAATTACCGTTATATTCTCAAACCGGGAGTCCCACGGCTGCGGGGTCAGTTCCTACGAGTTACATTGGTCCCGTGGGAGGTGTTGGTGACACCCACGTGGACGTTCGGGGGCTATTTCGAGTTCTCACCCTCTAACGCCATGTTTTTAAGCTTAAGTCTAGAAATCTGCAAATTAGTGTCGTATTTTCAAACCAGGAGTCACGCTGCGGCGGGGTCAATTCCTACGAGTTACATTGGCCCCGTGGGAGGTGTTGGTGCCACCCACGTGGCCGTTCGGAGGCTGGTTCGAGTTCTCACCGTCTAACGCCATGTTTTTAAGCCTAAGTCTAGAAATATCCAAATTACCGTGGTATTCTCAAACCGGGAGTCCCGCGGCTGCGGGGTCAGTTCCTACGTGTTACGTTGATCCCGTACGAGGAGTTGGTGCCAACCACGGGGACGTTCGGGGCAATTTCTAATTCTCACCCTCTAACGCCATGTTTTTAAGCCTTACTCTAGAAATATACAAAATACCGTCGTATTCTCAAATCGGGAGTCCCGCGGCTGCGGGGTCAGTTCCTACGAGTTACAATGGCCCCGTGGGAGGTGTTGGTGCCACCCACGGGGACGTTCGGGGGCTGTTTCGAGTTCTCACCCTCTAACGCTATGTTCTTAAGCCTAAGTCTAGAAATATGCAAATTACCATGGTATTCTCAAACTGGGAGTCCCGCAGCTGCGAGGTCAACTCCTATGAGTTACATTGGCCCCGTGGGAGGTGTTGGTGCCACCCACGGGGACGTTCGAGGGCTGTTTCGAGTTCTCACCCTCTAACGCCATGTTTTTAAGCCTAAGTCTAGAAATATGAAAATTACCGTCGTATTCTAAAACAGGGAGTCCCGCGGCTGCGGGGTCAGTTCCTACGAGTTACATTGGCCCCGTGGGAGGTGTTGGTGCCACCCACGTGGCCGTTCGGGGGATGTTTTGAGTTCTCATCCTCTAACGCCATGTCATTAAGACTAAGTCTAGGAATATGCAAATTACCATCGTATTCTCAAACCGGGAGTCCCGTGGTTGCGGGGTCAGTTCCTACGAGTTACATTCGCCCCGTGGGAGGTGTCGGTGCCACTCACGTGGCCGTTCGTGGGATGTTTCGAGTTCTCACCCTCTAACGCCATGTTTTAAAGCCTAAGTCTAGAAAATTGCAAATTATGGTCGTATTGTCAAACCAGGAGTCCCGCGTTAGCGGGGTCAGTTACTACGTGTTACATTGGTCCCGTGGCAGGTGTTGGTGCCACCCATAGGGACGTTCGGGGGCTGTTTCGAGTTCTCACCCTCTAACGCCATGTTTTTAAGCCTAAGTATTAAAATATGCAAATTATAGTCATATTCTCAAATTGGGAGTCCCGCGGCTGCGGGGTCAGTTCCTACGAGTTACATTGGCCCCGTGGGAGGCATTGGTGCCACCCACGGGGACGTTCGGGGGTTGTTTCGAGTTCTCACCCTCTAACGCCACGTTTTTAAGCCTAAGTCTAGAACTATGCAAATTACCGTCGTATTCTCAAACAGGGAGTCCCGCGACTGTGGGGTCAGTTCCTACGAGTTACATTCGCTCCGTCGGAGGTGTTGGTGCCACCCACGTGGCCGTTCGGGGGCTGTTTTGAGTTCTCATCCTCTAACGCCATGCCTTTAATACTAAGTCTAGTTATATGAAAATTACCATCGTATTCTCAAACCGAGAGTCCCGCGGCTGCGGGGTCGATTCCTACGAGTTACATTGGTCCCGTGGGAGGTGTTAGTGCCACCCACAGGGACGTTCGGGGGCTGTTTTGAGTTGTCACCCTCTAACGCCATGTTTTTATGCCTAAGTCTAGAAATATGCGAATTACCGTCGTATTCTCAAACTGGGAGTCCCGCGGTTGCGGCGTCAGTTCGTACGAGTTACATTGGCCCAGTGGGAGCTGTTGGTGCCACCCTTGTGGCCGCTCGGGGGCTGTTTCGAGTTCTCACCCTCTAACGCCATGTTTTTAAGCTTAAGTCTAGAAATATGCAAATTACCGTCGTATTATCAAACTGGGAGTCCCGTGGCAGCGGGGTCAATTCCTACGAGTTACATTGGCCCCGTGGGAGGTGTTGGTGCCACCCACGTGGTCGTTCGGGGCCTGTTTTGAGTTCTCACCCTCTAACGCCATGTTTTTAAGCCTAAGGCTAGAACTATGAAAATAACTGTCGTATTCTCAAACCGGGAGTCCCGCGGCTGCGGGGTCAGTTCCTACGAGTTACATTGGTCCCGTGGGAGGAGTTGGTGCCAACCACGAGGACGTTCGGGGCAATTTTTAGTTCTCACCCTCTAACACAATGTTTTTAAGCCTTAGTCTAGAAATATGCAAATTACCATCGTATTCTCAAACCGGGAGTGCCGCGACTGCGGGGTCATTTCCTACGAGTTACATTGGCCCCGTGGGAGGTGTTGGTGCCACCCACGGGGACGTTCGGGGGCCGTTTCGAGTTCTCACCCTCTAACGCCATGTTTTTAAGCCTAAGTCTAGAAATATGAAAATTACCGTCGTATTCTCAAACAGAGAGTCCCGCGGCTGCGGGGTCAGTTCCTACGAGTTACATTTGCCCGGTGGGAGGAATTGGTGCCACCCACATGGCCGTTCGGGGGATGTTTTGAGTTCTCACCCTCTAACGCCATGTTTTTAAGCCTAAGTCTAGAAATATGCTAATTACCGTCTTATTCTCAAACCGGGAGTCCCGCGGCAACGGGGTCAGTTCCTACGAGTTACATTGGCCCTGTGGGAGGTGTTGGTGCCACCCACGTGACCGTTCGGGGGCTGTTTCGAGTTCTCACCCTCTAACGCCATGTTTTTAAGCCTAAGTCTAGAAATATGAAAATTACCGTCGTATTCTCAGACATGGAGTCCCGCGGTTGCGGTGTCAGTTCCTACGAGTTACATTGGCCCCGTGGGAGGTGTTGGTGCCACCCACGGAGACGTTTGGGGGCTATTTCGAGTTCTCACCCTCTAACGCCATGTTTTAAGCCTAAGTCTAGAAATATGAAAATTACCATCGTATTCTCAAACAGGAAGTCCCGCGGCTGCGGGGTCAGTTCCTCCGAGTTACATTGGCCCCGTGGGAGGTGTTGGTGCCACCCACGTGTCCGTTCGGGAGCTGTTTCGAGTTCTCACCCTCTAACGCCGTGTTTTTAAGCCTAAGTCTAGAAATATGAAAATTACACTCGTATTCTAAAACCGGGAGTCCCGCGGTTGCGAGGTCAGTTCCTACGAGTTACATTGGTCCCGTGGGAGGTGTTGGTGCCACCCACGTGGCCGTTCGGGGGCTGTTTCGAGTTCTCACCCTCTAACGCCATGTTTTTAAACCTTAGTCTAGAAATATGAAAATTATCGTCGTATTCTCAAACCGGGAGTCCCGCAGCTAGGGGGTCAGTTCCTACGAGTTACATTGGTCCCGTGGGAGGAGTTGGTGCCAACCACGGGGACGTTCGGGGGACGTTTTGAGTTCTCACCCTCTAACACCATGTCTTTATGACTAAGTCTAGAAATATGCAAATTACCATCGTATTCTCAAACCGGGCGTCCCGCGGCTACGGGGTCAGTTCCTACGAGTTTTATTGGCCCCGTGGGAGGTGTTGGTGCCACTCACGTGGCCGTTCGGGGGCTGTTTCGAGTTCTCACCCTCTAACGCAATGTTTTTAAGCCTAAGTCTAGAAATATGAAAATTACCGTCGTATTCTGAAACAGGAAGTCCCGCGGCTGCGGGGTCAGTTCCTCCGAGTTACATTGGCCCCGTGGGAGCTGTTGGTGCCACCCACGTGGCCGTTCGGGGGCTGTTTCGAGTTCTCACCCTCTAACGCCATGTTTTTAAGCCTAAGTCTAGAAATATGAAAATTACACTCGTATTCTAAAACCGGGAGTCCCGCGGTTGCGAGGTCAGTTCCTACGAGTTACATTGGTCCCGTGGGAGGTGTTGGTGCCACCCACGTGGCCGTTCGGGGGCTGTTTCGAGTTCTCACCCTCTAACGCCATGTTTTTAAGCCTTAGTATAGAAATATGAAAATTACCGTCGAATTCTCAAACCGGGAGTGCCGCAGCTGCGGGGTCAGTTCCTACGAGTTACATTGGCCCCGTGGGAGGTGTTGGTGCCACCCACGAGGATGTTCTGGGGCTATTTCGAGTTCTCATCCCCTAACGCCATGTTTTTAAGCCTAAGTCTAGAAATACGAAAATTACCGTCGTATTCTCAAACCGGTAGTCCCGCGGCTGCGGGGTCAGTTCCTACGAGTTACATTGGCCCCGTGGGAGGTGTTGGTGCCACCCACGTGGCCGTTCGGGTGCTGTTTTGAGTTCTCACCCTCTAACGCCATGTTTTTAAGCCTAAGTCGAGAAATATGCAAATTACCATCATATTCTCAAAATGGGAGTCCAGCGGTTGCCTGGTTAGTTCCTACGAGTTACATTGGTCCCGTTGGAGGTGTTGCTGCGGCCCACGGGGCCGTTCGGGGGCTGTTTCGAGTTTTCACCCTCTAACGCCATGTTTTTAAGCCTAAGTCTAGAAATACGAAAATTACCGTCGTATTCTCAAACCGGTAGTCCCGCGGCTGCGGGGTCAGTTCCTACGAGTTACATTGGCCCCGTGGGAGGTGTTGGTGCCACCCACGTGGCCGTTCGGGTGCTGTTTCGAGTTCTCACCCTCTAACGCCATGTTTTTAAGCCTAAGTCGAGAAATATGCAAATTACCGTCGTATTCTCAAATCGGGAGTCCCGCGGCAGCGGGGTCAGTTCCTACGAGTTACATTGGTCCCGTGGGAGGTGTTGGTGCCACCCACGGGGACATTCGGGGGCTGTTTTTAGTTGTCACCCTCTAATGCCATGTTTTTATGCCTAAGTATAGAAATAAGCAAATTATCGTCGTATTCTGAAACTGGGAGTCCCGCGGCTGCGGGGTCAGTTCCTACGAGTTACATTGGCCCCGTGGGAGGTGTTGGTGCCACCCACGTGGCCGCTCGGGGGCTGTTTCGAGTTCTCACCCTCTAACGCCATGTTTTTAAGCTTAAGTCTAGAAATATGAAAATTACCGTCGTATTATCAAACCGGGAGTCCCGCGGCAGCGGGGTCAATTCCTACGAGTTACATTGGCCCCGTGGGAGGTGTTGGTGCCACCCACGGGGACGTTCGGGGGCTGTTTCGAGTTCTCACCCTCTAACGCCATGTTTTTAAGCCTAAGTCAAGAAATATGAAAATTATCGTCGTATTCTCAAACCGGGAGTCCCGCAGCTAGGGGGTCAGTTCCTACGAGTTACATTGGTCCCGTGGGAGGAGTTGGTGCCAACCACGGGGACGTTCGGGGGATGTTTTGAGTTCTCACCCTCTAACGCCATGTCTTTATGACTAAGTCTAGAAATATGTAAATTACCATCGTATTCTCAAACCGGGCGCCCCGCGGCTACGGGGTCAGTTCCTATGAGTTTCATTGGCCCCGTGGGAGGTGTTGGTGCCACTCACGTGGCCGTTCGGGGGCTGTTTCGAGTTATCACCCTCTAACGCCATGTTTTTAACCCTAAGTCTAGAAATATACAAATTACCGTCGTATTGTCAAACCAGGAGTCCCACGGCTGCGGGGTCAGTTCCTACGAGTTACATTGGTCCCGTGGGAGGTGTTGGTGCCACCCACAGGGACGTTCGGGGGCTGTTTTGAGTTCTCACCCTCTCACGCCATGTTTTTAAGCCTAAGTCTAAAAATATGCAAATTACCGTCATATTCTCAAATCGGGAGTCCCGCGGCTGCGGGGTCAGTTCCTACGAGTTACATTGGCCCCATGGGAGGCGTTGGTGCCACCCACGGGGACGTTCGGCGGCTGTTCCAAGTTCTCACCCTTTAACGCCATGTTTTTAAGCCTAAGTCTAGAACTACGCAAATTATCGTCGTATTCTCAAATCGGGAGTCCCGCGGCGGCGGGGTCAGTTCCTACGAGTTACATTGACCCCGTTGGAGGTGTTGGTGCCACCCACGTGGCCGCTCGGGGGCTGTTTCGAGTTCTCACCCTCTAACGCCATGTTTTTAAGCCTTAGTATAGAAATATGAAAATTACCGTCGAATTCTCAAACCGGGAGTGCCGCAGCTGCGGGGTCAGTTCCTACGAGTTACATTGGCCCCGTGGGAGGTGTTGGTGCCACCCACGAGGATGTTCTGGGGCTATTTCGAGTTCTCATCCCCTAACGCCATGTTTTTAAGCCTAAGTCTAGAAATACGAAAATTACCGTCATATTCTCAAATAGGGAGTCCCGCAGCTGCGGGGTCAGTTCCTACGAGTTACGTTGTCCCCGTGGGAGGTGTTGGTGCCACCCACGTGGCCGTTCGGGGTTGTTTTGATTTCGCACCCTCTAACGCCATGTCTTTAAGACTATGTCTATAAATATGCAAATTACCATCGTATTCTTAAATCGGGAGTCCCGCGGCTGCGGGGTTAGTTCCTACGAGTTACATTGGCCCCGTGGGAGGTGTCGGTGCCACTCAGGTGGTAGTTCGGGGGCTGTTTCGAGTTCTCACCCTCTAACGCCATGTTCTTAAGCCTAAGTCTAGAAATATGCAAATTACCATCGTATTCTCAAACCCGGAGTCCCGCGACTGCAGGGTCAGTTCCTACGAGTTACATTGGCCCCGTGGGAGGTGTTGGTGCCACCCACGGGGACGTTCGGGGGCTATTTCGAGTTCTCACCCTCTAACGCCATGTTTTTAAGCCTAAGTCTTAAAATTTTCAAATTATCGTCATATTCTCAAATCGGGACTCCCGCGACTGCGGGGTCAGTTCCTACGAGTTACATTGGCCCCCGTGGGAGGCATTGGTGCCAGCCACGAGGACGTTCGGGGGCTATTTCGAGTTCTCACCCTCTAACGCCATGTTTTTAAGCCTAAGTCTAGAACTATGTAAATTACTGTCGTATTCTCAAACCGGGAGTCCCGCGGCTGCGGGGTCAGTTCCTACGAGTTACATTGGACCCATGGGAGGCGTTGGTGCCACCCACGGGGACGTTCGGGGGCTGTTTCGAGTTCTCACAATCTAACGCCATGTTGTTAAGCCTAAGTCTAGATATACGCAAATTACTATCGTATTCTCAAACCGGGAGTCCCACGGCTGCGGGGTCAGTTCCTACGAGTTACATTGGTCCCGTGGGAGGTGTTGGTGCCACCCATAGGGACGTTCGGGTGATGTTTCGAGTTCTCACCCTCTAACGCCATATTTTTATGCCTAAGTCTAGAAATATTCAAATTACCATCGTATTCTCAAATCGGTAGTCCCGCGGCTGCGGGGTCAGTTCCTACGAGTTACATTGGCCCCGTGGGAGGTGTTGGTGCCACCCACGTGGCCGTTCGGGTGCTGTTTCGAGTTCTCACCCTCTAACGCCATGTTTTTAAGCCTAAGTCGAGAAATATGCAAATTACCGTCGTATTCTCAAATCGGGAGTCCCGCGGCAGCGGGGTCAGTTCCTACGAGTTACATTGGTCCCGTGGGAGGTGTTGGTGCCACCCACGGGGACATTCGGGGGCTGTTTTTAGTTGTCACCCTCTAATGCCATGTTTTTATGCCTAAGTATAGAAATATACAAATTATCGTCGTATTCTGAAACTGGGAGTCCCGCGGCTGCGGGGTCAGTTCCTACGAGTTACATTGGCCCCGTGGGAGGTGTTGGTGCCACCCACGTGGCCGCTCGGGGGCTGTTTCGAGTTCTCACCCTCTAACGCCATGTTTTTAAGCTTAAGTCTAGAAATATGAAAATTACCGTCGTATTATCAAACCGGGAGTCCCGCGGCAGCGGGGTCAATTCCTACGAGTTACATTGGCCCCGTGGGAGGTGTTGGTGCCACCCACGGGGACGTTCGGGGGCTGTTTCGAGTTCTCACCCTCTAACGCCATGTTTTTAAGCCTAAGTCAAGAAATATGAAAATTATCGTCGTATTCTCAAACCGGGAGTCCCGCAGCTAGGGGGTCAGTTCCTACGAGTTACATTGGTCCCGTGGGAGGAGTTGGTGCCAGCCACGGGGACGTTCGGGGGATGTTTTGAGTTCTCACCCTCTAACGCCATGTCTTTATGACTAAGTCTAGAAATATGTAAATTACCATCGTATTCTCAAACCGGGCGCCCCGCGGCTACGGGGTCAGTCCCTATGAGTTTCATTGGCCCCGTGGGAGGTGTTGGTGCCACTCACGTGGCCGTTCGGGGGCTGTTTCGAGTTATCACCCTCTAACGCCATGTTTTTAAGCCTAAGTCTAGAAATATACAAATTACCGTCGTATTCTCAAACCAGGAGTCCCACGGCTGCGGGGTCAGTTCCTACGAGTTACATTGGTCCCGTGGGAGGTGTTGGTGCCACCCACAGGGACGTTCGGGGGCTGTTTTGAGTTCTCACCCTCTCACGCCATGTTTTTAAGCCTAAGTCTAAAAATATGCAAATTACCGTCATATTCTCAAATCGGGAGTCCCGCGGCTGCGGGGTCAGTTCCTACGAGTTACATTGGCCCCATGGGAGGCGTTGGTGCCACCCACGGGGACGTTCGGCGGCTGTTCCAAGTTCTCACCCTTTAACGCCATGTTTTTAAGCCTAAGTCTAGAACTACGCAAATTATCGTCGTATTCTCAAATCGGGAGTCCCGCGGCGGCGGGGTCAGTTCCTACGAGTTACATTGACCCCGTTGGAGGTGTTGGTGCCACCCACGTGGCCGCTCGGGGGCTGTTTCGAGTTCTCACCCTCTAACGCCATGTTTTTAAGCCTTAGTATAGAAATATGAAAATTACCGTCGAATTCTCAAACCGGGAGTGCCGCAGCTGCGGGGTCAGTTCCTACGAGTTACATTGGCCCCGTGGGAGGTGTTGGTGCCACCCACGAGGATGTTCTGGGGCTATTTCGAGTTCTCATCCCCTAACGCCATGTTTTTAAGCCTAAGTCTAGAAATACGAAAATTACCGTCATATTCTCAAATAGGGAGTCCCGCAGCTGCGGGGTCAGTTCCTACGAGTTACGTTGTCCCCGTGGGAGGTGTTGGTGCCACCCACGTGGCCGTTCGGGGTTGTTTTGATTTCGCACCCTCTAACGCCATGTCTTTAAGACTATGTCTATAAATATGCAAATTACCATCGTATTCTTAAATCGGGAGTCCCGCGGCTGCGGGGTTAGTTCCTACGAGTTACATTGGCCCCGTGGGAGGTGTCGGTGCCACTCAGGTGGTAGTTCGGGGGCTGTTTCGAGTTCTCACCCTCTAACGCCATGTTCTTAAGCCTAAGTCTAGAAATATGCAAATTACCATCGTATTCTCAAACCCGGAGTCCCGCGACTGCAGGGTCAGTTCCTACGAGTTACATTGGCCCCGTGGGAGGTGTTGGTGCCACCCACGGGGACGTTCGGGGGCTATTTCGAGTTCTCACCCTCTAACGCCATGTTTTTAAGCCTAAGTCTTAAAATTTTCAAATTATCGTCATATTCTCAAATCGGGACTCCCGCGACTGCGGGGTCAGTTCCTACGAGTTACATTGGCCCCCGTGGGAGGCATTGGTGCCAGCCACGAGGACGTTCGGGGGCTATTTCGAGTTCTCACCCTCTAACGCCATGTTTTTAAGCCTAAGTCTAGAACTATGTAAATTACTGTCGTATTCTCAAACCGGGAGTCCCGCGGCTGCGGGGTCAGTTCCTACGAGTTACATTGGACCCATGGGAGGCGTTGGTGCCACCCACGGGGACGTTCGGGGGCTGTTTCGAGTTCTCACAATCTAACGCCATGTTGTTAAGCCTAAGTCTAGATATACGCAAATTACTATCGTATTCTCAAACCGGGAGTCCCACGGCTGCGGGGTCAGTTCCTACGAGTTACATTGGTCCCGTGGGAGGTGTTGGTGCCACCCATAGGGACGTTCGGGTGATGTTTCGAGTTCTCACCCTCTAACGCCATATTTTTATGCCTAAGTCTAGAAATATTCAAATTACCATCGTATTCTCAAATCGGTAGTCCCGCGGCTGCGGGGTCAGTTCCTACGAGTTACATTGGCCCCGTGGGAGGTGTTGGTGCCACCCACGTGGCCGTTCGGGTGCTGTTTCGAGTTCTCACCCTCTAACGCCATGTTTTTAAGCCTAAGTCGAGAAATATGCAAATTACCGTCGTATTCTCAAATCGGGAGTCCCGCGGCAGCGGGGTCAGTTCCTACGAGTTACATTGGTCCCGTGGGAGGTGTTGGTGCCACCCACGGGGACATTCGGGGGTTGTTTTTAGTTGTCACCCTCTAATGCCATGTGTTTATGCCTAAGTATAGAAATATGCAAATTATCGTCGTATTCTGAAACTGGGAGTCCCGCGGCTGCGGGGTCAGTTCCTACGAGTTACATTGGCCCCGTGGGAGGTGTTGGTGCCACCCACGTGGCCGCTCGGGGGCTGTTTCGAGTTCTCACCCTCTAACGCCATGTTTTTAAGCTTAAGTCTAGAAATATGAAAATTACCGTCGTATTATCAAACCGGGAGTCCCGCGGCAGCGGGGTCAATTCCTACGAGTTATATTGGCCCCGTGGGAGGTGTTGGTGCCACCCACGGGGACGTTCGGGGGCTGTTTCGAGTTCTCACCCTCTAACGTCATGTTTTTAAGCCTAAGTCAAGAAATATGAAAATTATCGTCGTATTCTCAAACCGGGAGTCCCGCAGCTAGGGGGTCAGTTCCTACGAGTTACATTGGTCCCGTGGGAGGAGTTGGTGCCAACCACGGGGACGTTCGGGGGATGTTTTGAGTTCTCACCCTCTAACGCCATGTCTTTATGACTAAGTCTAGAAATATGTAAATTACCATCGTATTCTCAAACCGGGCGCCCCGCGGCTACGGGGTCAGTCCCTATGAGTTTCATTGGCCCCGTGGGAGGTGTTGGTGCCACTCACGTGGCCGTTCGGGGGCTGTTTCGAGTTATCACCCTCTAACGCCATGTTTTTAAGCCTAAGTCTAGAAATATACAAATTACCGTCGTATTCTCAAACCAGGAGTCCCACGGCTGCGGGGTCAGTTCCTACGAGTTACATTGGTCCCGTGGGAGGTGTTGGTGCCACCCACAGGGACGTTCGGGGGCTGTTTTGAGTTCTCACCCTCTCACGCCATGTTTTTAAGCCTAAGTCTAAAAATATGCAAATTACCGTCATATTCTCAAATCGGGAGTCCCGCGGCTGCGGGGTCAGTTCCTACGAGTTACATTGGCCCCATGGGAGGCGTTGGTGCCACCCACGGGGACGTTCGGCGGCTGTTCCAAGTTCTCACCCTTTAACGCCATGTTTTTAAGCCTAAGTCTAGAACTACGCAAATTACCGTCGTATTCTCAAATCGGGAGTCCCGCGGCGGCGGGGTCAGTTCCTACGAGTTACATTGACCCCGTTGGAGGTGTTGGTGCCACCCACATGGCCGTTCGGGGGCTATATCGAGTTCTCACCCTCTAAGGCCATGATTTTAAGCGTAAGGCTAGAAATATGAAAATTAACATCGTATTCTCAAACCGGGAGTCCCGCGGCTGCGGGGTCAATTCCTACGAGTTACATTGGTCCCGTGGGAGGAGTTGGTGCCAACCACGGGGACGTTCGGGGCAATTTTTAGTTCTCACCCTCTAACGCAATGTTTTTCAGCCTTAGTCTAGAAATATACAAATTACCATCGTATTCTCAAACCGGTAGCACCGCGGCTGCGGGGTCAGTTCCTACGAGTTACATTGGCCCCGTGGGAGGTGTTGGTGCCACCCACGGGGACGTTCGGGGGCTGTTTCGAGTTCTCACCCTCTAACGCCATGTTTTTAAGCCTAAGTCTAGAAATATGAAAATTACCGTCGTATTCTCAAACAGGGAGTCCCGCGGCTGCGGGGTCAGTTCCTACGAGTTACATTGGCCCCGTGGGAGGTGTTGGTGCCACTCACGTGGACGTTTGGGGGGATGTTTTGAGTTCTCACCCTCTAACGCCATGTCATTAAGACTAAGTCTAGGAATATTGAAATTTCCATCGTATTCTCAAACCGGGAGTCCCGTGGCTGCGGGGTCAGTTTCTACGAGTTACATTCACCCCGTGGGAGGTGTCGGTGCCACCCACGTGGCCGTTCGGGGGCTGTTTCGAGTTCTCACCCTCTAACGCAATGTTTTTAAGCCTAAGTCTAGAAATATGCAAATTATAGTTGTATTCTCAAACCAGAAGTCCCGCGGTAGCGGGGTCAATTCCTACATGTTACATTGGTCCCGTGGCAGGTGTTGGTGCCACCCATAGGGACATTCGGGGGCTGTTTCGAGTTCTCACCCTCTAACGCCATGTTTTTAAGCCTAATCTTAAAATATGCAAATTACCATCATATTCTCAAATCGGGAGTCCCGCGGCTGCGGGGTCAGTTCCTACGAGTTACATTGGCCCCGTGGGAGGCATTGGTGCCACCCACGAGGACGTTCGGGGTAATTTTTAGTTCTCACCCTCTAACGCAATTTTTTTAAGCCTTAGTCTAAAAATATGCAAATTCCATCGTATTCTCAAACCGGGAGTGCCGCTGCTGCGGGTCAGTTCCTACGAGTTACATTGGACCATGGGAGGTGTTGGTGCCACCCACGGGCACGTTCGGGGGCTGTTTCAAGTTCTCACCCTCTAACGCCATGTTTTTAAGCCTAAGTCTAGAAATATGAAAATTTCAGTCGTATTCTCAAACAGGGAGTCACGCGGCTGCGGGGTCAGTTCGTACGAGTTACATTGGCCCCGTGGGAGGTGTTGGTGCCGCCCACGTGGCCGCTCGGGGGCTGTTTCGAGTTCTCACCCTCTAACCCCATGTTTTTAAGCTTAAGTCTAGAAATATGCAAATTACCGACGTATTCTCAAACCGGGAGTCCCGCGGCTAGGGGGTCAGTTACTACGAGTTACATTGGTCCTGTGGGAGGAGTTGGTGCCAACCACGGGGACGTTCGGAGCAATTTCTAGTTCTCACCCTCTAACGCCATGTTTTTAAGCCTTAGTCTAAAATATGCAAATTACCGTCGTATTCTCAAACTGGGAGTGCCGCGGCTGCGGGGTCAGTTCCAACGAGTTACATTGGCCCCATGGGAGGTGTTGGTGCCACCCACGGGGACGTTCGGGATCTGTTTCGAGTTCTCACCCTCTAACGCCATGTTTTTAAGCCTAAGTCTAAAAATATGAAAATTACCGTCGTATTCTGAAACAGGGAGTCCCGCGGCTGCGGGGTCAGTTCCTAAGAGTTACATTGGCACCGTGGGAAGTGTTGGTACCACCCACGTGGCCGTTCGGGGGATGTTTTGAGTTCTCACCCTCTAACGCCATGTCTTTAAGACTAAGTCTAGAAACATGGAAATTACCGTCGTATTCTCAAACCGGGAGTCCCGCGGCTGCGTGGTCAGTTCCTACGAGTTTCATTGGCCCCGTGGGAGGTGTTGGTGCCACCCACAGGGACGTTCGGGAGCTGTTTCGAGTTCTCACCCTCTCACGCAATGTTTTTAAGCCTAAGTCTTAAAATATGCAAATTACTGTCATATTCTCAAATCGGGAGTCCCGCGGCTGCGGGGTCAGTTCCTACGAGTTACATTGGCCCCGTGGAAGGCATTGGTGCCACCCACAGGGATGTTCGGGGGCTGTTTCGAGTTCTCACCCTCTAACACCATGTTTTTAAGCCTAAGTCTAGAACTATGCAAATTACCGTCGTATTCTCAAATCGTGAGCCCCGCGGCTGCGGGGTCAGTTCCTACAGGTTACAATGGCCCCGTGGGAGGTGTTGGTGCCACCCACGTGGCCGTTCGGGGGGGTTTTTTGAGTTCTCATCCTCTAACGCCATGCCTTTAGACTAAGTCTAGAAATATGCATATTACCATCGTATTCTTAAACCGAGAGTCCCGCGGCTACGGGGTCAGTTCGTACGAGTTACATTGGTCCCGTGGGAGGTGTTGGTGCCACCCACAGGGACGTTCGGGGGATGTTTTGAGTTCTCACCCTCTAAAGCCATGTTGTTAAGCCTAAGTCTAGAAATACGCAAATTACTGTCGTATTCTCAAACCGAGAGTCACGCTGCTGCGGGGTCAGTTCCTACGAGCTATATTGGCCCCGTGGGAGGAGTTGGTGCCAACCACGGGGACGTTCGGGGGCTGTTTCGAGTTCTCATCCTCTAACGCCATGTTTTTAAGCCTAAGTCTTAAAATATGCAAATTAACGTCATATTCTCAAATAGGGAGTCCCGCGGCTGCGGGGTCAGTTCCTACGAGTTACATTGGCCCCGTGGAAGGCATTGGTGCCACCCACAGGGATGTTCGGGGGCTGTTTCGAGTTCTCACCCTCTAACACCATGTTTTTAAGCCTAAGTCTAGAACTATGCAAATTACCGTCGTATTCTCAAACCGGGAGCCCCGCGGCTGCGGGGTCAGTTCCTACAGGTTACATTGGCCCCGTGGGAGGTGTTGGTGCCACCCACGTGGCCGTTCGGGGTGGTTTTATGAGTTCTCATCCTCTAACGCCATGCCTTTAAGACTAAGTCTAGAAATATGGATATTACCATCGTATTCTCAAACCGAGAGTCCCGCGGCTGCGGGGTCAGTTCGTACGAGTTACATTGGTCCCGTGGGAGGTGTTGGTGCCACCCACAGGGACGTTCGGGGGATGTTTTGAGTCCTCACCCTCTAACGCCATGTTTTTAACCCTAAGTCTAGAAATATGCAAATTACCATCGTATTCTCAAATCGGTAGTCCCGAGGCTGCGGGGTCAGTTCCTACGAGTTACATTGGCCCCGTGGGAGGTGTTGGTGCCACCCATGTGGCCGTTCGGGGGCTGTTTCGAGTTCTCACCCTCTAACGCCATGTTTTTAAGCCTAAGTCGAGAAATATGCAAATTACCGTCGTATTCTCAAATCGGGAGTCCCGCGGCTGCGGGGTCAGTTCCTACGAGTTACATTGGTCCCATGGGAGGTGTTAGTGCCACCCACGGGGACGTTCGGGGGCTGTTTTGAGTTGTCACCCTCTAACGCCATGTTTTTATGCCTAAGTCTAGAAATATACAAATTACCATTGTATTCTCAAACTGGGAGTCCCGCGGCTGTGGGGTCAGTTCCTACGAGTTACATTGGCCCCGTGGGAGGTGTTTGTGCCACCAACGTGGCCGCTCGGGGGCTGTTTCGAGTTCTCACCCTCTAACGCCATGTTTTTAAGCTTAAGTCTGGAAATATGCAAATTACCGACGTATTCTCAAACCGGGAGTCCCGCGGCTAGGGTTTCAGTTACTACGAGTTACATTGGTCCCGTGGGTGGAGTTGGTGCCAACCACGGGGACGTTCGGAGCAATTTCTAGTTCTCACCCTCTAACGCCATTTTTTAAGCCTTAGTCAAGAAATATGAAAATTACCGTCGTCTTCTCAAACCGGGAGTGCCGCTGCTGCGGGGTCAGTTCCTACCAGTTACATTGGCCCCGTGGGAGGTGTTGGTGCCACTCACGGGGACGTTCGGGGGCTGTTTCAAGTTCTCACCCTCTAACGCCATGTTTTTAAGCCTAATCTTAAAATATGCAAATTACCATCATATTCTCAAATCGGGAGTCCCGCGGCTGCGGGGTCAGTTCCTACGAGTTACATTGGCCCCGTGGGGAGGCATTGGTGCCACCCACGAGGACGTTCGGGGTAATTTTTAGTTCTCACCCTCTAACGCAATTTTTTTAAGCCTTAGTCTAAAAATATGCAAATTACCATCGTATTCTCAAACCGGGAGTGCCGCTGCTGCGGGTCAGTTCCTACGAGTTACATTGGACCATGGGAGGTGTTGGTGCCACCCACGGGCACGTTCGGGGGCTGTTTCAAGTTCTCACCCTCTAACGCCATGTTTTTAAGCCTAAGTCTAGAAATATGCAAATTACCATCGTATTCTCAAAACAAGAGTCCCACGGCTGCGGGGTCAGTTCCTACGAGTTACATTGGTCCCGTGAGAGGTGTTGGAGCCACCCACAGGGACGTTCGGGGGCTGTTTCGCGTTCTCACCCTCTCACGCAATGTTTTTAAGCATAAGTCTTAAAATATGCAAATTACTGTCATATTCTCAAATCGGGAGTCCCGCGGCTGCGGGGTCAGTTCCTACGAGTTACACTGGCCCCGTGGGAGGCGTTTGTGCCACCCACGGGGACGTTCGGGGGCTGTTTTGAGTTCTCACCCTCTAACGCCATGTTGTTAAGCCTATGTCTAGAAATACGCAAATTACCGTCGTATTCTAAAACCGTGAGTCCCGCGGCTGCGGGGTCAGTTCCTACGAGTTATATTGGCCCCGTGGGAGGAGTTAATGCCAACCACGGGGATGTTCGGGGGATGTTTCGAGTTCTCACCCTCTAACGCCATCTTTTTAAGCCTAAGTCTAGAAATATGAAAATTACCGTCGTATTCTCAAACAGGGAGTCCCGCGGCTGCGGGGACAGTTCCTACGGGTTACATTGGTCCCGTGGGAGGTGTTAGTGCCACCCACGTGGCCGTTCGGGGGTTGTTTCTAGTTCTCACCCTCTAACGCCATGTTTTTAAGCCTAAGTCTAGAAATATGCAAATTATCGTCGTATTCTCAAACCAGGAGTCCCGCGGTAGCGGGGTCAATTCCTACGTGTTACATTGGTCCCGTGGCCGGTGTTGGTGCCACCCACGAGGATGTTTGGGGGCTATTTCGAGTTCTCACCCTCTAACGCCATGTTTTTAAGCCTAAGTCAAGAACTATGCAAATTACCGTCGTATTCTCAAACCGGGAGTCCCGCGGCGACGGGGTCAGTTCTTACGAGTTACATTGGCCCCGTGGGAGGTGTTGGTGCCACCCACGTGGCCGTTCGGGGGTTGTTTTGAGTTCTCACCCTCTAACGCCATGCCTTTAAGACTAAGTATAGAAAAATATGCAAATTACCATCGTATTCTCTAACCAAGAGTCCCGCGGCAGTGGGGTCAATTCCTACGAGTTACATTGGTCCCGTGGGAGGTGTTGGTTCCACCCACAGGGACGTTCGGGGGATGTTTTGAGTTCTCACCCTCTAACGCCATGTTTTTATGCCTAAGTCTAGAAATATGCAAATTACCATCGTATTCTCAAACCGGGAGTCGCGCGGCTGCGGGGACCGTTCCTACGAGTTACATTGGTCCCATGGGAGGTGTTGGTGCCACCCACGTGGCCGCTTGGGGGCTCTTTCGAATTCTCACCCTCTAACACCATGTTTTTAAGCTTAAGTCTAGAAATATGAAAATTACCGTCGTATTCTCAAACCGGGAGTCACGCGGCGGCGGGGTCAATTCCTACGAGTTACATTGGCCCCGTGGGAAGTGTTGGTGCCACCCACGTGGCCGTTCGGGGGTTGTTTCGAGTTCTCACCCTTTAACTCCATGTTTTTAAGCCTAAGTCTAGAAATATGCAAATTACCATCGTATTCTCAAACCGGGAGTCCCGCGACTGCGGGTTCAGTTCCTACGAGTTACATTGGTCCCGTGGGAGGAGTTGGTGCCAACCACTGGGACGTTCGGGGCAATTTTTAGTTCTCACCCTCTAACGCAATGTTTTTAAGCCTTAGTCTAGAAATATGAAAATTACCATCGTATTCTCAAACCGGGAGTGCCGCGGATGCGGGGTCAGTTCCTAAGAGTTACATTGGCCCCGTGGGAGGTGTTGGTGCCACCCACGGGGGCATTCGGGTGCTGTTTTGAGTTCTCACCCTCTAACGCCATGTTTTTAATCCTAAGTCTAGAAATATGAAAATTATCGTCGTATTCTCAAACAGGGAGCCCCGAGGCTACGGGGTCAGTTCCTACGAGTTACATTGGCCCCGTGGGAGGTATTGGTGCCACCCACGTGGCCGTTCGGGGGATGTTTTGAGTTCTCACCCTCTAACGCCATGTCATTAAGACTAAGTCTAGAAATATGCAAATTACCATCGTATTCTCAAACCGGGAGTCCCGTGGCTGCGGGGTCAGTTCCTACGAGTTACATTGGCCCCGTGGGAGGTGTTGGTGCCACTCACGTGGCCGTTCGGGGGCTGTTTCAAGTTCTCACCCTCTAATGCCATGTTTTTAAGGATAAGTCTAGAAATATGCAAATTACCGTCATATTCTCAAACCGGTAGTCCCGTGGCTGCGGGGTCAGTTCATACGAGTTACATTGGTCCCGTGGGAGGTGTTGGTGCCACCCATAGGGACGTTCGGGGGTTGTTTCGAGTTCTCACTCTCAAACGTCGTGATTTTAAGCCTAAGTATAGAAATATGCAAATTACCGTCGTATTCTCAAATCGGGAGTCCCGCGGCTGCGGGGTCAGTTCCTAGGAGTTACATTGGCCCCGTGGGAGGTGTTGGTGGCACCCACGGGGACATTCGGGTGTTGTTTTGAGTTCTCACCCTCTAACGCCATGTATTTAAGCCTAAGTATAGAAATATGCAAATTACCATCGTATTCTCAAACCGGGAGTCCCGCGGCTGCGCGGTCAGTTCCTACGAGTTACACTGGTCCCGTGGGAGGAGTTGGTGCCAACCACGGGGACGTTCAGGGAAATTTTTAGTTCTCACCCTCTAACGCAATGTTTTTAAGCCTTAGTCTAGAAATATAAAAATTACCATCGTATTCTCAAACCGGGAGTGCCGCGGCTGCGGGGTCAGTTCCTAGGAGTTACATTGGCCCCGTGGGAGGTGTTGGTGCCACCCACGGGGACATTCGGGTGCTGTTTTGAGTTCTCACCCTCTAATGCCATGTTTTTAAGTCTAAGTCTAGAAATATGAAAATTACCGTCGTATTCTCAAACAGGGAGCCTCGAGGCTACGGGGTCAGTTCCTACGAGTTACATTGCCCCGTGGGAGGTGTTGGTGCCACCCACGTGGCCGTTCGGGGGATGTTTTGAGTTCTCACCCTCTAACGCCATGTCATTAAGACTAAGTCTAGAAATATGCAAATTACCATCGTATTCTCAAAATGGGAGTCCCGTGGCTGCGGGGTCAGTTCCTACGAGTTACATTCGCCCCGTTGGAGGAGTTGGTGCCACTCACGTGGCCGTTCGGGGGCTTTTTCGAGTTCTCACCCTCTAACGCCATGTTTTTAAGCCTAAGTCTAGAAATATGCAAATTATCGTCGTATTCTCAAACCAGGAGCCCCGCGGTAGCGGGGTTAGTTCCTACGCGTTACATTGGTCCCGTGGCAGGTGTTGGTGCCACCCATAGGGACGTTCGGGGGCTGTTTCGAGTTCTCACCCTCTAACGCCATGTTTTTAAGCCTAAGTCATAAAATATGCAAATTACCGTCATATTCTCAAATCGGGAGTCCCGCGGCTGCGGGGTCAATTCCTACGAGTTACTTTGGCACCGTGGGAGGCATTTGTGCCACCCACGGGGAGGTTCGGGGGCTGTTTCGAGTTCTCACCCTCTAACGCCATGTTTTTAAGCCTAAGTCTAGAACTATGCAAATTACCATCGTATTCTCAAACCGGGAGTCCCGCGGCTGCGGGGTCAGTTCGTACGAGTTACATTGGCGCCGTGGGAGGTGTTGGTTCCACTCACGTGGCCGTTCGGGGGCTGTTTCGAGTTCTCACCCTCTAACGCCATGCTTTTAATGCTAAGTCTAGAAATATGCAAATTACCATCGTATTCCCAAACCAGGAGAACCCCGGCTATGGGGTCAGTTCCTACGAGTTACATTGGTCCCGTGGGAAGTGTTGGTTCCACCCACAGGGAAGTTTGAGTGCTGTTTCGAGTTCTTACCCTCTAACACCATGTTTTTAAGCCTAAGTCTTGAAATATGCAAATTACCATCGTATTCTCAAATCGGGAGTCCCGTGGCTGCGGGTTCAGTTCCTACGAGTTACATTGGTCCCTAGGGAGGTGTTGGTGCCACCCACGGGGCCGTTCAGGGGCTGTTTCAAGTTCTCACCCTCTAACGCCATGTTTTAAGCCTAAGTCTAGAAATATTCAAATTATAATCGTATTCTCAAACCGGGAGTCCCGCGACGGTGGGGTCTGTTTCTACGAGTTACATTGGACCCGTGGGAGGTGTTCGTGCCACCCACGTGGCCGTTCGGGGGCTGTTTCGAGTTCTCAACCTCTAACGCCATGTTTTTAAGCCTAAGTCTAGAAATATGTAAATTACCGTCATATTGTCAAACCAGGAGTCCCGTGGCTACGGGGTCAGTTCCTACGAGTTACATTGGTCCCGTGGGAGGTGTTGGTGCCACCCACATGGCCGTTCGGGGGCTGTTTCGAGTTCTCACCCTCTAACGCCATGTTTTTAAGCCTAAGTCTTGAAATATGCAAATTACCGTCGTATTCTCAAATCGAGAGTCCCGCGACTGCGGGGTCAGTTCCTACGAGTTACATTGGCCCCGTGGGAGGTGTTGGTGCCACTCACGTGGCCGTTCGGGGGCTGTTTCGAGTTCTCACCCTCTAATGCCATATTTTAAGGATAAGTCTAGAAATATGCAAATTACCGTCATATTCTCAAACCGGAATCCCGTGGCTGCGGGGTCAGTTCATACGAGTTACATTGGTCCCGTGGGAGGTGTTGGTGCCACCCATAGGGACATTCGGGGGTTGTTTCGAGTTCTCACTCTCAAACGACGTGATTTTAAGCCTAAGTCTAGAAATATGCAAATTACCGTCGTATTCTCAAATCGGGAGTCCCGCGGCTGTGGGGTCAGTTCCTACGACTTACATTGGTCCCGTGGGAGGTGTTGGTGCCACCCACGGGGACGTTCGGGGGCTATTTTGAGTTCTCATCCTCTAATGCCATGTCTTTATGTCTAAGACTAGAAATATGCAAATTACCTTCGTATTCTCAAATAGGGAGTCCCGCGGCTTCGGGGTCAGTTCCTACGAGTTACATTGGTCCCGTGGGAGACGTTGGTGCCACCCACGTGGCCGTTCGGGGGCTGTTTCGCTTTCTCACCCTCTAACGCCATGTTTTTTAAGCTTATGTCTAGAAAAATGCAAATTACCATCGTATTCTCAAACCGGGAGCCCCGCGGCGGCGGGGTCAATTCCTACGAGTTACATTGGCTCCGTGGAAGGTGTTGGTACCACCCACGTGGCCGTTCGGGGGCTGTTTCGAGTTCTCACCCTCTAACGCCATGTTTTTAAGCGTAAGTCTCGGAATGTATAAATTACCGTCGTATTCTCAAACCGGGAGTCCCACGGCTGCGGGGTCAGTTCCTACGAGTTACATTGGCCCTATGGGAGGTGTTGGTGCCACCCACGTGGCCGTTCTGGGGATGTTTTGAGTTCTCGCCCTATAACGCCATGTCATTAAGACTAAGTCTAGAAATATGCAAATTACCATCATATTCTCAAATCGGGAGTCCCGTGGCTGCGGGGTCAGTTCCTACGAGTTACATTGGCCCCGTGGGAGGTGTTGGTGCCACTCACGTGGCTGTTCGGGGGCTGTTTCGAGTTCTCACCCTCTAACGCCATGTTTTTATGCCTAAGTCTAAAATATGCAAATTACCATCGTATTCTCAAACCAGGAGTCCCGCGGTAGCGGGGTCAGTTCCTACGAGTTACATTGGCCCCGTGGGAGGCATTGGTGCCACCCACCGGGACGTTCGGGGGCTGTTTCGAGTTCTCACCTACATGTTTTTAAGCCTAAGTCTAGAACTATGCAAATTACCATCGTATTCTCAAACCGGGAGTCCCAAGGCTGCGGGGTCAGTTCGTACGAGTTACATTAGCCCCGTGGGAGGTGTTGGTGCCACTCACGTGGCCGTTCGGGGGCGGTTTCGAGTTCTCACCCTCCAACGCCATGCTTTTAAGTCTAAGTCTAGAAATATGCAAATTCGGTCATATTCTCAAACCGGGAGTCCCGCAGCTGCGGGGTTAGTTCTTACGAGTTACATTGGTCCCGTGGGAGGTGTTGGTGCCACCCACAGGGACGTTCGGGGGATGTTTCGAGTTCTCACCCTCAAACGCCATGATTTTAAGCCTAAGTCTAGAAATATGCAAATTACCATCGTATTCTCAAACAGGGAGTCCCGTGGCTGCGGGGTCAGTTCCTACGAGTTACATTGGCCCCGTGGGAGGTTTTGGTGCCACCCCATGGCCGTTCAGGGGCTGTTTTGAGTTCTCACCCTCTAACGCCAATACTTTAAGCCTAAGTCTAGAAATATGCAAATTACAGTCGTATGCTCAAACCGGGAGTCTCGCGGCTGCGGGGTCAGTTCATACGAGTTACATTGGTCCCGTGGGAGGTGTTGGTGCCACCCATAGGGACGTTCGGGGGCTGTTTCGAGTTCTCACTCTCAAACACCATGATGTTAAACCTAAGTCTCGAAATATGCAAATTACAGTCGTATTCTCAAATCGGGAGTCCCGCGGCTGCGGGGTCAGTTCCTACGAGTTACATTGGTCCCGTGGGAGGTGTTGGTGCCACCCACGGGGACGTTCGGGGGCTGTTTTTAGTTCTCACCCTCTAACGCCATGTCTTTATGTCTAAGACTAGAAATATGCAAATTACCTTCGTATTCTCAAATAGGGAGTCCCGCTGCTGCGGGGTCAGTCCCTACGAGTTAGATTGTTCCCGTGGGAGGCGTTGGTGCCACCCACGTGGCCATTCGGGGGATGTTTCGAGTTCTCACCCTCTAACGCAATGTTTTTAAGCTTAAGTCTAGAAATATATAAAATTACCATCGTATTCTCAAACCGGGAGATCCGCGGTGGCGGGGTCAATTCCTACGAGTTACATTGGCTCCGTGGGAGGTGTTGGTGCCACCCACGTGGCCGTTCGGGGGATGTTTTGAGTTCTCACCCTCTAACGCCATGTTTTTAAGCCTAAGTCTAGAAATATTCAAATTACCGTCATATTCTCAAACCGGGAGTCCCGCGGCAGTGGGGTCAGTTCCTAGGAGTTACATTGGACCCGTGGGAGCTGTTGGTGCCACCTACGTGGCCGTTCAGGGGCTGTTTCGAGTTCTCACCCTCTAACGCCATGTTTTAAAGCCTAAGTCTAGAAATATGCAAATTACCGTCATATTCTCAAACCGGGAGTCCCGCGGCTGTGGGGTCAGTTCCTACGAGTTACATTGGTCCCGTGGTAGGAGTTGGTGCCAATCACGGGGACGTTCGGGGCAATTTTTAGTTCTCACCCTCTAACGCAATGTTTTTAAGCCTTAGTCTAGAAATATGAAAATTACCGTCGTATTCTCAAACCGGGAGTGTCGCGACTGCGGGGTCAGTTCCTACGAGTTACATTGGCCCCGTGGGAGGTGTTGGTGCCACCCACGGGGACGTTCGGGGGCTGTTTCGAGTTCTCACCGTCTAACGCCATGTTTTTAAGCCTAAGTATAGAATATAAAAATTACCCTCGTATTCTCAAACAGGGAGTCCAGCGACTGCGGGGTCAGTTCCTACGAGTTACATTGGCCCCGTGGGAGGTGTTGGTGCCACCCACATGGCCGTTCGGGGGATGTTTTGAGTTCTCACCCTCTAATGCCATGTTTTTAAGACTAAGTCTGGAACTATGCAAATTACGATCGTATTCTCAAACCAGGAGTCCCGCGGCTACGGGGTCAGTTCCTATAAGTTACATTGGTCCCGTACGAGGTGTTGGTGCCACCCACAGGGACGTTTGAGGGTTGTTTCGAGTTCTCAACCTCTAACGCCATGTTTTTAAGCCAAAGTCTTGAAATATGTAAATTACAGTAGTATTCTCAAATCGGGAGTCCCGCGGCTGCGGGGTCAGTTCCTACGAGTTACATTTGCCCCGTGGGAGGTGTTGGTGCCACCCACGGGGACGTTCGGGGGCTGTTTCGAGTTCTCACCCTCTAACGCCATGTTGTTAAGCCTAAGTCTAGAAATATGCAAATTACCGTCGTTTTCTCAAACTGGGAGTCCCGCGGTTGCGGGGTCAGTTCCTACGAGTTACATTGGTCCCGTGGGAGGTTTGGTGCCACTCACGTGGACATTCGGGGGCTGTTTTGAGTTCTCACCCTCTAGCGCCATGTTTTTAAGCCTAGGTCTAGAAATATGCAAATTACCGTAGTATTCTCAATCCAGGAGTCCCGCGGTAGCGGGGTCAGTTCCTAAGTCTTACATTGGTCCAGTGGCAGGTGTTGGTGCCACCCACAGGGACGTTCGGGGGCTGTTTCGAGTTCTCACCCTCTAACGCCATGTTTTTAAGCCTAAGTTTAGAACTATGAAAATTACCATCGTATTCTCAAACAGGGAGCCCCGAGGCTACGGGGTCAGTTCCTACGAGATACATTGGCCCCGTGGGAGGTGTTGGTGCCACCCACGTGGCCGTTCGGGGGATGTTTTGAGTTCTCACCCTCTAACGCCATGTCATTAAGACTAAGTCTAGAAATATGCAAATTACCATCGTATTCTCAAACCGGGAGTCCCGTGGCTGCGGGGACAGTTCCTACGAGTTACATTCGCCCCGTGGGAGGTGTTGGTGCCACTCACGTGGCCGTTCGGGGGCTTTTTCGAGTTGTCACCCTCTAACGCCATGTTTTTAAGCCTAAGTCTAGAAATATGCAAATTATCGTCGTATTCTCAAACCAGGAGCCCCGCGGTAGCGGGGTCAGTTCCTACGCGTTACATTGGTCCCGTGGCAGGTGTTGGTGCCACCCATAGGGACGTTCGGGGGCTATTTCGAGTTCTCCCCCTCTAACGCCATGTTTTTAAGCCTAAGTCTTAAAATATGCAAATTACCGTCATATTGTCAAATCGGGAGTCCCGCGGCTACGGGGTGAGTTCCTACGAGTTACTTTGGCCCCGTGGGAGGCATTGGTGCCACCCACGGGGAGGTTCGGGGGCTGTTTCGTGTTCTCACCCTCTAACGCCATGTTTTTAAGCCTAAGTCTAGAACTGTGCAAATTACCATCGTATTCTCAAACCGGGAGTCCCGCGGCTGCGGGGTCAGTTGGTACGAGTTACATTGGCGCCGTGGGAGGTGTTGGTTCCACTCACGTGGCCGTTCGGGGGCTGTTTCGAGTTCTCACCCTCTAACGCCATGCTTTTAATGCTAAGTCTAGAAATATGCAAATTACCATCGTATTCCCAAACCAGGAGTCTCGCGGCTACGGGGTCAGTTCCTACGAGTTACATTGGTCCCGTGGGAGGTGTTGGTTCCACCCACAGGGACGTTTGAGTCCAGTTTCGAGTTCTTACCCTCTAACGCCATATTTTTAAGCCTAAGTCTTGAAATATGCAAATTACCTTCGTATTCTCAAATCGGGAGTCCCGTGGCTGCGGGGTCAGTTCCTACGAGTTACATTGGCCCCGTGGGAGGTGTTGGTGCCACCCACAGGGACGTTCGGAGGCTGTTTTGAGTTCTCACCCTCTAACGCCATGTTGTTAAGCCTAAGTCTAGAAATACGCAAATTACTGTCGTATTCTCAAACCGGGAGTCCCGCGGCTGCAGGTTCAGTTCCTACGAGTTACATTGGTCCCGTGGGAGGTGTTGGTGCCACCCACGGGGATGTTCAGGGGCTGTTTCAAGTTCTCACCCTCTAATGCCATGTTTTTAAGCCTAAGTCTATAAATAGTCAAATTACAATCGTATTCTCAAACCGGGAGTCCCGCGACGGCGGGGTCAGTTCCTACGAGTTACATTGGACCCGTGGGAGGTGTTCGTGCCACCCACGTGGCCGTTCGGGGGCTGTTTCGAGTTCTCACTCTCTAACGCCATGTTTTTAACCCTAAGTCTAGAAATATGTAAATTACCCTCATATTCTCAAACCAGGAGTCCCGTGGCTACGGGGTCAGTTCCTACGAGTTATATTGGTCCCGTGGGAGGTGTTGGTGCCACCCACATGGCCGTTCGAGGGCTGTTTCGAGTTCTCACCCTCTAACGCCATGTTTTTAAGCCTAAGTCTTGAAATATGCAAATTAACGTCGTATTCTCAAATCGAGAGTCCCGCGGCTGCGGGGTCAGTTCCTACGAGTTACATTGGCCCCGTGGGAGGTGTTGGTGCCACTCACGTGGCCGTTCGGGGGCTGTTTCGAGTTCTCACCCTCTAATGCCATGTTTTTAAGCCTAAGTCTAGAAATATGCAAATTACCGTCATATTCTCAAACCGGGAGTCCCGTGGCTGCGGGGTCAGTTCATACGAGTTACATTGGCCCCGTGGGAGGTGTTGGTACCACCCACGTGGCCGTTCGGGGGCTGTTTCGAGTTCTCACCCTCTAACGCCATGTTTTTAAGCCTAAGTCTAGAAATATGCAAATTACCGTCGTATTCTGAAACCGGGAGTCCCGCGGCTGCGGGGTCAGTTCCTACGAGTTACATTGGCCCTATGGGAGGTGTTGGTGCCACCCACGTGGCCGTTCAGGGGATGTTTTGAGTTCTCGCCCTCTAACGCCATGTCATTAAGACTAAGTCTAGAAATATGCAAATTACCATCGTATTCTCAAATCGGGAGTCCCGTGGCTGCGGGGTCAGTTCCTACGAGTTACATTGGCCCCGTGGGAGGTGTTGGTGCCACTCACGTGGCCGTTCGGGGGCTGTTTCGAGTTCTCACCCTCTAACGCCATGTTTTTATGCCTAAGTCTAAAATATGCAAATTACCGTCGTATTCTCAAATCAGGACTCCCGCGGTAGCGGGGGCAGTTCCTACGTGTTACATTGGTGCCATGGCAGGTGTTGGTGCCACCCATAGGTACGTTTGGGGGCTGTTTCGAGTTCTCACCCTCTAACGCCATGTTTTTAAGCCTAAGCCTTGAAATATGCATATTACCGTCGTATTCTCAAATCGAGAGTCCCGCAGCTGCGGGGTCAGTTCCTACGAGTTACATGGGCCCCGTGGGAGGTGTTGGTGCCACTCACGTGGCCGTTCGGGGGATGTTTCGAGTTCTCACCCTCTAATGCCATGTTTTTAAGGCTAAGTCTAGAAATATGCAAATTACCGTCATATTCTCAAATCGGGAGTCCCGTGGCTCTGAGGTCAGTTCATACGAGTTACATTGGTCCCGTGGGAGGTGTTGGTGCCACCCATAGGGCCGTTCGGGGGCTATTTCGAGTTCTCACCCTCTAATGCCATATTTTAAGGATAAGTCTAGAAATATGCAAATTACCGTCATATTCTTAAACCGGAATCCCGTGGCTGCGAGGTCAGTTCATACGAGTTACATTGGTCCCGTGGTAGGTGTTGGTGCCACGCATAGGGACGTTCGGGGGCTGTTTCGAGTTCTCACTCTCAAACGCCGTGATTTTAAGCCTAAGTCTTGAAATATGCAAATTACCGTCGTATTCTCAAATCGGGGAGTCCCGCGGCTGCGGGGGTCAGTTCCTACGAGTTACATTGGTCCCGTGGGAGGTGTTGGTGCCACCCACGGGGACGCTCGGGGGCTGTTTTGAGTTATCACCCTCTAATGCCATGTCTTTATGTCTAAGACTAGAAATATGCAAATTACCTTCGTATTCTCAAATAGGGAGTACTGCGGCTGCGGGGTCAGTTCCTACGAGTTACATTGGCCCTATGGGAGGTGTTGGTGCCACCCACGTGGCCGTTCAGGGGATGTTTTGAGTTCTCGCCCTCTAACGCCATGTCATTAAGACTAAGTCTAGAAATATGCAAATTACCATCGTATTCTCAAATCGGGAGTCCCGTGGCTGCGGGGTCAGTTCCTACGAGTTACATTGGCCCCGTGGGAGGTGTTGGTGCCACTAACGTGGCCGTTCGGGGGCTGTTTCGAGTTCTCACCCTCTAACGCCAAGTTTTTATGCCTAAGTCTAAAATATGCAAATTACCGTCGTATTCTCAAATCAGGAGTCCCGCGGTAGCGGGGTCAGTTCCTACGTGTTACATTGGTGCCGTGGTAGGTGTTGGTGCCACCCATAGGTACGTTCGGGGGCTGTTTCGAGTTCTCACCCTCTAACGCCATGTTTTTAAGCCTAAGTCTTAAAATATGCAAATTACCGTCCTATTCTCAAATCGGGAGTCCCGCGGCTGCGGGGTCAGTTCCTACGAGTTACATTGGCCCCGTGGGAGGCATTGGTGCCACCCACCGGGACGTTCGGGGGATGTTTCGAGTTCTCACCCTCCAACGCCGTGATTTTAAGTCTAAGTCTAGAAATATGCAAATTACGGTCATATTCTCAAACCGGGAGTCCCGCAGCTGCGGGGTTAGTTCTTACGAGTTACATTGGTCCCGTGGGAGGTGTTGGTGCCACCCACAGGGACGTTCGGGGGCTGTTTTGAGTTCTCACCCTCAAACGCCATGATTTTAAGCCCAAACCTAGAAATATGCAAATTACCGTCGTATTCTCAAACAGGGAGTCCCGCGGCTGCGGGGTCAGTTCCTACGAGTTACATTGTCCCCGTGGGAGGTGTTGGTGCCACCCCATGGCCGTTCGGGGGCTGTTTCGAGTTCTCACCCTCTAACGCCAATACTTTAAGCCTAAGTCTAGAAATATGCAAATTATCGTCGTATGCTCAAACCGGGAGTCTCGCGGCTGCGGGGTAAGTTCCTACGAGTAACATTGGCACAGTGGGAGGTGTTGGTGCCACTCACGTGGCCGTTCGGGGGCAGTTTCGAGTTCTCACCCTCTAATGCCTTGTTTTTAAGCCTAAGTCTAGAAATATGCAAATTACCATCATATTCTCAAACCGGGAGTCCCGCAGCTGCGGGGTCATTTCATACGAGTTACATTGGTCCCGTGGGAGGTGTTGGTGCCACCCATAAGGACGTTCGGGGGCTGTTTCGAGTTCTCACTCTCAAACACCATGATGTTAAACCTAAGTCTCGAAATATGCAAATTACAGTCGTATTCTCAAATCGGGAGTCCCGCGGCTGCGGGGTCAGTTCCTACGAGTTACATTGGTCCCGTGGGAGGTGTTGGTGCCACCCACGGGGACGTTCGGGGTTGTTTTTAGTTCTCACCCTCTAACGCCATGTCTTTATGTCTAAGACTAGAAATATGCAAATTACCTTCGTATTCTCAAATAGGGAGTCCCGTTGTTGCGGGGTCAGTCCCTACGAGTTAGATTGTTCCCGTGGGAGGCGTTGGTGCCACTCACGTGGCCATTCAGGGGCTGTTTCGACTTCTCACCCTCTAACGCCATGTTTTTAAGCTTAAGTCTAGAAATACATAAAATTACCATCGTATTCTCAAACCGGGAGCCCCGCGGTGGCGGGGTCAATTCCTACGAGTTACATTGGCTCCGTGGGAGTCCCGCGGCAGTGGGGTCAGTTCCTAGGAGTTACATTGGACCCGTGGGAGCTGTTGGTGCCACCCACGTGGCCGTTCGGGGGCTGTTTCGAGTTCTCACCCTCTAACGCCATGTTTTTAAGCCTAAGTCTAGAACATTGCAAATTACCATCGTATTCTCAAACAGGGAGTCCCGCGGCTGTGGGGTCAGTTCCTACGAGTTACATTGGTGCCGTGGGAGGAGTTGGTGCCAATCACGGGGACGTTCGGGGCAATTTTTAGTTCTCACCCTCTAACGCAATGTTTTTAAGCCTTAGTCTAGAAATATGAAAATTACCGTCGTATTCTCAAAGAGGGAGTGCCGCGGCTGCAGGGTCAGTTCCTACGAGTTACATTGGCCCCGTGGGAGGTGTTGGTGCCACCCACGGGGACGTTCGGGGGCTGTTTCGAGTTCTCACCCTCTAACGCCATGTTTTTAAGCCTAAGTCTAGAAATATTAAAATTACCCTCGTATTCTCAAACAGGGAGTCCCGCGACTACGGGGTCAGTTCCTACTAGTTACATTGACCCCGTGGGAGGTGTTGGTGCCACCCACGTGGCCGTTCGGGGGATGTTTTGAGTTCTCACCCTCTAATGCCATGTTTTTAAGCCTAAGTCTAGAACTATGCAAATTACCATCGTATTCTCAAACCAGGAGTCCCGCGGCTACGGGGTCAGTTCCTATAAGTTACATTGGTCCCGTGCGAGGTGTTGGAGCCACCCATAGGGACGTTTGAGGGTTGTATCGAGTTCTCAACCTCTAACGCCATGTTTTTAAGCCAAAGTCTTGAAATATGCAAATTACAGTAGTATTCTCAAATCGGGAGTCCCACGGCGGCGGGGTCAGTTCCTACGAGTTACATTTGCCCCGTGGGAGGTGTTGGTGCCACCCACGGGGACGTTCGGGGGCTGTTTCGAGTTCTCACTCTCTAACGCCTTGTTGTTAAGCCTAAGTCTAGAAATATGCAAATTACCGTCTTTTTCTCAAACTGGGAGTCCCGCGGTTGCGGGGTCAGTTCCTACGAGTTACATTGGTCCCGTGGGAGGTGTTGGTGCCACTCACGTGGACATTTGGGGGCTGTTTCGAGTTCTCACCCTCTAGCGCCATGTTTTTAAGCCTAGGTCTAGAAATATGCAAATTACCGTAGTATTCTCAATCCAGGAGTCCCGCGGTAGCGGGGTCAGTTCCTACGTGTTACATTGGTCCAGTGGCAGGTGTTGGTGCCACCCACAGGGACGTTCGGGGGCTGTTTCAAGTTCTCACCCTCTAACGCCATGTTTTTAAGCCTAAGTCTAGAACTATGAAAATTACCGTCGTATTCTCAAACCGGAAGTCTCGCGGCTGTGGTGTTAGTTCCTACGAGTTACATTGGCCCCGTGGGAGGTGTTGGTGCCACTCACGTGGCCGTTCGGGGGATGTTTCGAGTATTCAACCTCTAACGCCATGCTTTTAAGCCTAAGTCTAGAAATATGCAAATTACCATCGTATTGTCAAACCAGGAGTCCCGCGGCTACGGGGTCAGTTCCTATAAGTTACATTGGTCCCGTGCGAGGTGTTGGTGCCACCCACCGGGACGTTTGAGGGCTGTTTCGAGTTCTCACCCTCTAACGCCATGTTTTTAAGCCTAAGTCTTGAAATATGAAAATTACAGTAGTATTCTCAAATCGGGATTCCCGCGGCTGCGGGGTCAGTTCCTACGAGTTACATTTACCCCGTGGGAGGTGTTGGTGCCACCCACGGGGACGTTCGGGGGATGTTTCGAGTTCTCACCCTCTAACGCCATGTTATTAAGCCTAAGTCTAGAAATATGCAAATTACCGTCATTTTCTCAAACCGGGAGTCCCGCGGTTGCGGGATCAGTTCCTACGAGTTACATTGGTCCCGTGGGAGGTGTTGGTGCCACCCACGGGGACGTTCGGTGGCTGTTTCAAGTTCTCACCCTCTAACACAATGTTTTTAAGCCTAAGTCTAGAAATATGCAAATTACCATCGTATTCTCAAACCGGGAGTCCCGCGACGGCGGGGTCAGTTCCTACGAGTTACATTGGACCAGTGGGAGGTGTTGGTGCCACCCATGTGGCCGTTCGGGCGCGGTTTCGAGTTCTCACCCTCTAACGCCATGTTCCTAAGCATAAGTCTAGAAATATGCAAATTACCGTCATATTCTCAAACCAGGAGTCCCGCGGCTATGGAGTCAGTTCCTACGAGTTACATTGGTCCCGTGGGAGGTGTTGGCACCACCCGTAGGGACGTTCAGGGGCTGTTTCGATTTCTCAACCTCTAACGCCGTTTTTTAAGCCTAAGTCTAGAAATATGCAAATTACCGTCGTATTCTCAAACCGGGAGTCCAGCGGCTGCGGGGTCAGTTCCTTCGAGTTACATTGTCCCCGTGGGAGGTGTTCGTGCCACTCACGCGGCCGTTCCGGGGTTGTTTCGAGTTCTCACTCTCTAATGCCATGTTTTTAAGCCTTAGTCTAGAAATATGACAATTACCGTCATATTCTCAAACCGGGAGTCCCACAGCTGCGTGGTGAGTTCATACGAGTTACATTGGTCCCATGGGAGGTGTTGGTGCCACCCACAGGGATGTTCGGGGGCTGTTTCGAGTTCTCACCCTCAAACGCCATGATTTTAAGCCTAAGTCTAGAATTATGCAAATTACCGTCGTATTCTCAAATTGGGAGTCCCGCGGCTGCGGGGTCAGTTCCTACGAGTTACATTGGCCCCGTGGGAGGTGTTGGTGCCACCCACGGGAACGTTCTGGGGCTGTTTCGAGTTCTCACCCTCAAACGCCATGTTTTTAAGCCTAAGTCTAGAAATATGCAAATTACCGTCGTATTCTCAAACCAGGAGTCCCGCGGCTGCGGGGTCAGTTCCTACGAGTTACATTGGTCCCGTGGGAGGTGATGGTGCCACCCACCGGACGTTCGGGGGCTGTTTCGAGTTCTCACCCTCTAACGCAATGTTTTTAAGCCTATGTCAAGAAATATGCAAATAACCATCGCATTCTTAAACCGGGAGCCCCGCGGCTGCGGGGTCAATTCCTACGAGTTACATTGGCCCCGTGGGAGGTGTTGGTGCCACCCACGTGGTCGTTCGGTGGCTGTTTCGAGTTCTGCACCTCTAACGCCATGTTTTTAAGCCTAAATCTAGAAATATACAAATTACCGTCGTATTCTCAAACCCGGAGTCCCTCGACTGCGGGGTCAGTTCCTACGAGTTACATTGGTTCCGTGGGAGGTGTCGGTGCCACCCACTGGGACGTTCGGGGGATGTTTTGAGTTCTCACCCTCTAACACCATGTCTTTATGTCTAAGTCTAGAAATATGCAAATTACAGTCGTATTCTCAAACAGGAAGTCCCGCGGCTGCGGGGTCAGTTCCTACGAGTTACATCGGTCCCGTGGGAGGCGTTGGTGCCACCCGCGTGGCCGTTCGGGGGCTGTTTCGAGTTATCACCCTCTAACGCCATGTTTTTAAGCCTAAGTCTTGAAATATGCAAATTACCGTAGTATTCTATAATCGGGAGTCCCGCGGCTGCGGGGTCAGTTCCTACGAGTTACATTGGCCCCGTGGGAGGTGTTGGTGCCACCCACGGGGACGTTCGGGGGCTGTTTCGAGTTCTCACCCTCTATCGCCATGTTGTTAAGCCTAAGTCTAGAAATGTGTAAATTACCGTCGTATTCTCAAATCGGGAGTCCCGCGGCTGCGGGGTCAGTTCCTACGAGTTACATTGGTCCCATGGGAGGTGTTGGTGCCACCCACAGGGATGTTCGGGGGCTGTTTCGAGTTCTCACCCTCAAACGCCATGATTTTAAGCCTAAGTCTAGAATTATGCAAATTACCGTCGTATTCTCAAATTGGGAGTCCCGCGGCTGCGGGGTCAGTTCCTACGAGTTACATTGGCCCCGTGGGAGGTGTTGGTGCCACCCACGGGAACGTTCTGGGGCTGTTTCGAGTTCTCACCCTCAAATGCCATGTTTTTAAGCCTAAGTCTAGAAATATGCAAATTACCGTCGTATTCTCAAACCAGGAGTCCCGCGGCTGCGGGGTCAGTTCCTACGAGTTACATTGGTCCCGTGGGAGGTGATGGTGCCACCCACCGGACGTTCGGGGGCTGTTTCGAGTTCTCACCCTCTAACGCAATGTTTTTAAGCCTATGTCAAGAAATATGCAAATAACCATCGCATTCTTAAACCGGGAGCCCCGCGGCTGCGGGGTCAATTCCTACGAGTTACATTGGCCCCGTGGGAGGTGTTGGTGCCACCCACGTGGTCGTTCGGTGGCTGTTTCGAGTTCTGCACCTCTAACGCCATGTTTTTAAGCCTAAATCTAGAAATATACAAATTACCGTCGTATTCTCAAACCCGGAGTCCCTCGACTGCGGGGTCAGTTCCTACGAGTTACATTGGTTCCGTGGGAGGTGTCGGTGCCACCCACTGGGACGTTCGGGGGATGTTTTGAGTTCTCACCCTCTAACACCATGTCTTTATGTCTAAGTCTAGAAATATGCAAATTACAGTCGTATTCTCAAACAGGAAGTCCCGCGGCTGCGGGGTCAGTTCCTACGAGTTACATCGGTCCCGTGGGAGGCGTTGGTGCCACCCGCGTGGCCGTTCGGGGGCTGTTTCGAGTTATCACCCTCTAACGCCATGTTTTTAAGCCTAAGTCTTGAAATATGCAAATTACCGTAGTATTCTATAATCGGGAGTCCCGCGGCTGCGGGGTCAGTTCCTACGAGTTACATTGGCCCCGTGGGAGGTGTTGGTGCCACCCACGGGGACGTTCGGGGGCTGTTTCGAGTTCTCACCCTCTATCGCCATGTTGTTAAGCCTAAGTCTAGAAATGTGTAAATTACCGTCGTATTCTCAAACCGAGAGTCCCGCGACTGCGGGTTCAGTTCCTACGAGTTACATTGGCCCCGTGGGAGGTGATCGTTCCGCTCACGTGACCGTTCGGGGATTGTTTCGAGTTCTCACCCTCTAATGCCATGTTTTTAAGCCTAAGTCTAGAAATATGACAATTACCGTCATATTCTCAAACCGGGAGTCCCGCAGCTGCGTGGTCAGTTCATACGAGTTACATTGGTCCCGTGGGAGGTGTTGGTGCCACCCACAGGGACGTTCGGGAGCTGTTTCGAGTTCTCACCCTCAAACGCCATGATTTTAAGCCTAAGTCTAGAATTATGCAAATTACCATCGTATTCTCAAATCGGGAGTCCCGCGGCTGCGGGGTCAGTTCCTACGTGTTACATTGGTCCCGTGGGAGGTGTTGGTGCCACCCACGGGGATGTTCGGGGGCTGTTTCGAGTTCTCACCCTCTAACGCCATGTCTTTATGTCTAAGACTAGAAATATGCAAATAACCTTCGTATTCTCAAATAGGGAGTCCCACGGCTGCGGGGTCAGTTCCTAGGAGTTACATTGGTCCCGTGGGAGGCGTTGGTGCTACCCACGTGGCCGTTCCGGGGCTGTTTTGAGTTCTCACCATCTAACGCCATGTTTTTAAGCTTAAGTCTAGAAATATGCAAATTACCATCGTATTCTCAAACCAGGAGTCCCACGGCGGCGGGGTCAATTCCTACGAGTGACATTGGCTCCGTGGGAGGTGTTGGTGCCACCCACGTGGCCGTTCGCGGGCTGTTTCGAGTTCTCACCCTCTAACGCCATGTTTTAAAGCCTAAGTCTAGAAATATGCAAATTATCGTCATATTCTGAAACTGGGAGTCCCGCTGCAGCGGGGTCAGTTCCTATGAGTTACATTGGCCCCGTGGGAGGTGTTGGTGCCACCCACGTGGCCGTTCCGGAGCAGTTTTGAGTTCTCACCCTCTAACGCCATGTTTTTAAGCCTAAGTCTAGAAATATGCAAATTACCGTCGTATTCTCAAACCGGGAGTCCCGCGGCTGCGGGGTCAGTTCCTACGAGTTACATGGGTCCCGTGGGAGGAGTTGGTGCCAACCACGGGGACGTTCAGGGCTATTTCTAGTTCTCACCCTCTAACGCCATATTTTTAAGCCTTAGTCTAGAAATATGCAAATTACCATCGTGTTCTTAAACCGGGAGTCCCGCGACTGCGGGGTCAGTTCCTACGAGTTACATTGGCTCCGTGGGAGGTGTTGGTGCCACCCACGGGAACGTTCTGGGGCTGTTTTGAGTTCTCACCCTCAAACGCCATGTTTTTAAGCCTAAGTCTATAAATATGCAAATTACCGTCGTATTCTCAAATAGGGAGTCCCGCGGCTGCGGGTCAGTTCCTACGAGTTACATTGGTCCCGTGGGAGGCGTTGGTACCACCCACGGGGACGTTCGGGGGCTGTTTCGAGTTCTCACCCTCTAACGCCATGTTTTTAAGCTTAAGTCTAGAAATATGCAAAATACCATCGTATTCTCAAACCGAGAGTCCCGTGGCACGGGTTCAATTCCTACGAGTTAGATTGGCCCCGTGGGAGGTGTTGGTGCCTCCCACGTGGCCGTTCGGGGACTGTTTTGAGTTCTCATCCTCTAACGCCATGTTTTAAAGCCTAAGTTTAGAAGTATGCAAATTACCGTCGTATTCTCAAACCGGGAGTCCCGCACCAGCGGGGTCAGTTCCTACGAGTTACATTGGCCCCGTGGGAGGTGTTGGTGCCACCCACGTGGCCGTTCGGGGGATGTTTTGAGTTCCCACCCTATAACGCCATGCTTTTAAGCCTAAGTCTATAAATATGCAAATTACCGTCGTATTATCCCCGCGGCTGTGAGGTCAGTTCCTACGAGTTACATGGGTCCCGTTGGAGGAGTTGGTACCAACCCTGGGGACGTTCGGGGCTATTTCTAGTTCTCACCCTCTAACGCCATGTTTTTAAGCCTTAATCTAGAAATATACAAATTACCTTCGTATTCTCAAACCGGGAGTGCCGCGGCTGCGGGGTCAGTTCCTACGAGTTGCATTGGCCACGTGGGAGGTGTTAGTGCCACCCACTGGGACGTTCAGGGGATGTTTCGAGTTCTCACCCTCTAACGCCATGTTTTTAAGCCTAATTCTAGAAATATGGAAATTACCGTCGTATTCTCAAACCTGGAGTCCCGCGGCTGCGGGGTCAGTTCCTACGAGTTACATTGGCCCTGTGGGACGTGTTCGTGCCACTCACGTGGCCGTTCGGGGTTTGTTTCGAGTTCTCACCCTCTAATGCCATGTTTTTAAGCTAAGTCTAGAAATATGCAAATTATCGTCATATTCCCAAACCGGGAGTCCCGCAGCTGCGTGGTCAGTTCATACGAGTTACATTGGTCCCGTGGGAGCTGTTGGTGCCACCCACAGGGACGTTCGGGAACTGTTTCGAGTTCTCACCCTCAAACGCCATGATTTTAAGCCTAAGTCTAGAATTATGCAAATTACCGTCGTATTCTCAAATCGGGAGTCCCGCGGCTGCAGGGTCAGTTCCTACGAGTTACATTGGTCCCGTGGGAGGTGTTGGTGCCACCCACGGGGATGTTCGGGTGGCTGTTTTGAGTTCTCACCCTCTAACGCCATGTCTTTATGTCTAAGACTAGAAATATGCAAATTACCTTCGTATTCTCAAATAGGGAGTCCCACGGCTTCGGGGTCAGTTCCTAAGAGTTACATTCGTCCCGTGGGAGGCGTTGATGCTACCCACGTGGCCGTTCGGGGGCTGTTTTGAGTTCTCACCCTCTAAGTCCATGTTTTTAAGCTTAAGTCAAGAAATATGGAAATTACCATCGTATTCTCAAACCGGGAGTCCCGCGGCGGCGGGTCAATTCCTACGAGTTACATTGGCTCCGCGGGAGGTGTTGGTGCCACCCACGTGGCCGTTCGCGGGCTGTTTCGAGTTCTCACCCTCTAACGCCATGTTTTAAAGCCTAAGTCTAGAAATATGCAAATTACCGTCGTATTCTCAAACTGGGAGTCCCGCTGCAGCGGGGTCAGTTCCTACGAGTTACATTGGCCCCGTGGGAGGTGTTGGTGCCACCCACGTGGCCGTTTAGGGGCTGTTTCGAGTTCTCACTCTCTAACGCCATGTTTTTAAGCCTAAGTATAGAAATATGCAAATTACCATCGTATTCTCAAACCGGGAGTCCCGCGGGTGTGGGGTCAGTTCCTATGAGTTACATCGGTCCCGTGGGAGGAGTTGGTGCCAACCACGGGGACGTTCGGGGCTATTTCTAGTTCTCACCCTCTAACGCCATGTTTCTAAGCCTTAGTCTAGAAATATGCAAATTACCATCGTATTCTTAAACCGGGAGTCCCGCGGCTGCGAGGTCAGTTCCTACGAGTTACATTGGCCCCATGGGAGGTGTTGGTACCACCCACAGGAACGTTTTGGGGCTGTTTAGAGTTCTCACCCTCAAACACCATGTTTTTAAGCCTAAGTCTAGAAATATGCAAATTATCGTCGTATTCTCAAACCAGGAGTCCCGCGACTGCGGGGTCAGTTCCTACGAGTTACATTGGTTCCGTGGGAGGTGATGGTTCCACCCACGAGGACGTTCGGGGGCTGTTTTGAGTTCTCACCCTCTAACACCATGTAAAGAAATATGCAAATAACCATCGTATTCTAAAACCGGGAGCCCCGCGGCTGCGGGGTCAATTCCTACGAGTTACATTGGCCCCGTGGGAGGTGTTGGTGCCACCCAGGTGGCCGTTCGGTGGTTGTTTCGAGTTCTCCACCTCTAACGCCATGTTTTTAATCCTAAGTCTAGAAATATACAAATGACCGTCGTATTCTCAAAATGGGAGTCCCGCGGCTGCGGGGTCAGTTCCTACGAGTTACATTGGCCCCGTGGGAGGTGTTGGTGCCACCCACGGGAACGTTCTGGGGCTGTTTCGAGTTCTCACCCTCAAACGCCATGTTTTTAAGCCTAAGTCTATAAATATGCAAATTACCGTCGTATTCTCAAATAGGGAGTCCCGCGGCTGCGGGGTCAGTTCCTACGAGTTACATTGGTCCCGTGGGAGGCGTTGGTGCCACCCACGGGGACGTTCGGGGGCTGTTTTGAGTTCTCACCCTCTAACGCCATGTTTCTAAGCTTAAGTCTAGAAATATGCAAAATACCATCGTATTCTCAAACTGAGAGTCCCGTGGCAAGGGTTCAATTCCTACGAGTTAGATTGGCCCCGTGGGAGGTGTTGGTGCCTCCCACGTGGCCGTTCGGGGACTGTTTTGAGTTCTCATCCTCTAACGCCATGTTTTAAAGCCTAAGTTTAGAAGTATGCAAATTACCGTCGTATTCTCAAACCGGGAGTCCCGCAGCAGCGGGGTCAGTTCCTACGAGTTACATTGGCCCCGTGGGAGGTGTTGGTGCCACCCACGTGGCCGTTCGGGGGATGTTTTGAGTTCTCGCCCTATAACGCCATGCTTTTAAGCCTAAGTCTATAAATATGCAAATTACCGTCGTATTATCCCCGCGGCTGCGAGGTCAGTTCCTACGAGTTACATTGGTCCCGTTGGAGGAGTTGGTGCCAACCCTGGGGACGCTCTGCGCTATTTCTAGTTCTCACCCTCTAACGCCATGTTTTTAAGCCTTAATCTAGAAATATGCAAATTACCTTCGTATTCTCAAACCGGGAGTGCCGCGGCTGTGGGGTCAGATCCTACGAGTTACATTGGCCACGTGGGAGGTGTTAGTGCCACCCACTGGGACGTTCAGGGGATGTTTCGAGTTCTCACCATCTAACGCCATGTTCTTATGCCTAATTCTAGAAATATGGAAATTACCGTCGTATTCTCAAACCTGGAGTCCCGCGGCTGCGGGGTCAGTTCCTACGAGTTATATTGGCCCTGTGGGACGTGTTCGTGCCATTCACGTGGCCGTTCGGGGTTTGTTTCGACTTCTCACCCTCTAATGCCATGTTTTTAAGCTAAGTCTAGAAATATGCAAATTATAGTCATATTCCCAAACCGGGAGTCCCGCAGCTGCGTGGTCAGTTCATACGAGTTACATTGGTCCCGTGGGAGTTGTTGGTGCCACCCACAGGGACGTTCGGGAACTGTTTCGAGTTCTCACCCTCAAATGCCATGATTTTAAGCCTAAGTCTAGAATTATGCAAATTACCGTCGTATTCTCAAATCGGGAGTCCCGCGGCTGCAGGGTCAGTTCCTACGAGTTACATTGGTCCCGTGGGAGGTGTTGGTGCCACCCACGGGGATGTTCGGGGGCTGTTTTGAGTTCTCACCCTCTATCGCCATGTCTTTATGTCTAAGACTAGAAATATGGAAATTACCTTCGTATTCTCAAATAGGGAGTCCCACGGCTTCGGGGTCAGTTCCTAAGAGTTACATTCGTCCCGTGGGAGGCGTTGGTGCTACCCACGTGGCCGTTCGGGGGCTGTTTTGAGTTCTCACCCTCTAACTCCATGTTTTTAAGCTTAAGTCAAGAAATATGGAAATTCCCATCGTATTCTCAAACCGGGAGTCCCGCGGCGGCGGGTCAATTCCTACGAGTTACATTGGCTCCGTGGGAGGTGTTAGTGCCACCCACGTGGCCGTTCGTGGGCTGTTTCGAGTTCTCACCCTCTAACGCCATGTTTTAAAGCCTAAGTCTAGAAATATGCAAATTACCGTCGTATTCTCAAACCGGGAGTCCCGCTGCAGCAGGGTCAGTTCCTACGAGTTACATTGGCCCCGTGGGAGGTGTTGGTGCCACCCACGTGGCCGTTCGGGGGCTGTTTCGAGTTCTCACCCTCTAACGCCATCTTTTTAAGCCTAAGTATAGAAATATGCAAATTACCGTCGTATTCTCAAACCGAGAGTCCCGCGGGTGCGGGGTCAGTTCCTATGAGTTACATCGGTCCCGTGGGAGGAGTTGGTGCCAACCACGGGGACGTTCGGGGCTATTTCTAGTTCTCACCCACTAACGCCATGTTTCTAAGCCTTAGTCTAGAAATATGCAAATTACCATCGTATTCTTATACCGGGAGTCCCGCGGCTGCGAGGTCAGTTCCTACGAGTTACATTGGCCCCGTGGGAGGTGTTGGTACCACGCACAGGAACGTTCTGGGGCTGTTTAGAGTTCTCACCCTCAAACACCATGTTTTTAAGCCTAAGTCTAGAAATATGCAAATTATCGTCGTATTCTCAAACCAGGAGTCCCGCGGCTGCGGGGTCAGTTCCTACGAGTTACATTGGTTCCGTGGGAGGTGATGGTGCCACCCACGGGGACGTTCGGGGGCTGTTTTGAGTTCTCACCCTCTAACGCCATGTTTTTAAGCCTATGTAAAGAAATATGCAAATAACCATCGTATTCTAAAACCGGGAGCCCCGCGGCTGCGGGGTCAATTCCTACGAGTTACATTGGCCCCGTGGGAGGGGTTGGTGCCACCCAGGTGGCCGTTCGGTGGCTGTTTCGAGTTCTCCACCTCTAACGCCATGTTTTTAATCCTAAGTCTAGAAATATACAAATGACCGTCGTATTCTCAAAACGGGAGTCCCGCGACTGAGGGGTCAGTTCCTACGAGTTATATTGGTCCCGTGGGAGGTGTTGGTGCCACCCACAGGGACGTTCGGGGGCTGTTTTGAGTTCTCACCCTCTATCACCATGTCTTTATGTCTAAGTCTAGAAATATCCAAATTACCGTCGTATTCTCAAATAGGGAGTCCCGCGGCTGCGGGGTCAGTTCCTACGAGTTACATTGGTCCCGTAGGAGGCGTTGGTGCCACCCACGTGGTCGTTCGGGGGCTGTTTCGAGTTCTCACCCTCTAACGCCATGTTTTTAAGCTTAAGTCTAGAAATATGCAAATTACCATCGTATTCTCAAACCGGGAGTCCCGCGGCGGCGGGGTCAATTACTACGAGTTACATTGGCCCCGTGGGAGGTGTTGGTGCCTCCCACGTGGCCGTTCGGGGGCTGTTTCGAGTTCTCACCCTCTAACGCCATGTTTTTAAGCCTAAGTTTAGAAATATGCAAATTACCGTCGTATTCTCAAATCGGGAGTCCCGCAGCAGCGGGGTCAGTTCCTACGAGTTACATTAGCCCCGTGGGAGGTGTTGGTGCCACCCTCGTGGCCATTCGGGGGCTGTTTCGAGTTCTCACCCTATAACGCCATGTTTTTAAGCCTAAGTCTATAAATATGCAAATTACCGTCGTATTATCAAACCGGGAGTCCCGTGGCTGCGAGGTCAGTTCCTACGAGTTATATTGGTCCCGTTGGAGGAGTTGGTGCCAACCCTGGGGACGTTCGGGGCTATTTCTAGTTCACACCCTTTAACCCCATGTTTTTAAGCCTTAGTCGTGAAATATGCAAATTATCATCGTATTCTCAAACCGGGTTTCCCGTGGCTGCGGGGTCAGTTCCTACGAGTTACATTGGCCTCGTGGGACGTGTTGGTGCCACCCACGGGGACATTCGGCAGCTATTTCGAGTTCTCAGCCTCTAACGCCATGTTTTTAAGCCTTTGTCTAGAAATATGAAAATTACCGTCGTATTCTCAAATCGGGATTCCTGCGGCTGCGGGGTTAGTTCCTACGAGTTACATTGGCCCCGTGGGAGGTTTTGGTGCCACCCACGTGGTCGTTCGGGGGCTATTTTGAGTTCTCAGCCTCTAACGCCATGTTTTTAAGCCTTTGTCTAGAAATATGAAAATTACCGTCGTATTCTCAAATCGGGATTCCTGCGGCTGCGGGGTTAGTTCCTACGAGTTACATTGGCCCCGTGGGAGGTGTTGGTGCCACTCACGTGGCCTTTCGCGGGCTGTTTCGAGTTATCATCCTCTAACGCAATGTTTTTAAGCCTAAGTCTAAAAATATACAAATTACTGTCGTATTCTCAAACCTGGAGTCCCGCGGCTGCGGGGTCAGTTCCTACGAGTTACATTGGTCCCGTGGGAGGTGTTGGTGCCACCCACAGGGACGTTCGGTGGCTGTTTCGAGTTCTCACCCTCTATCGCCATGTTTTTAAGCCTAAGTCTAGAAATATGCAAATTACCATCGTATTTTCAAATCGGGAGTCCCGCGGCTGCGGGGTCAGTTCCTATGATTAACATTGGCCCCGTGGGAGGTGTATGTGCCTCCCACGGGGACGTTCGGGGGATGTTTTGAGTTCTCACCCTCTAACGCCATGTTTTTAAGCCTAGGTCTAGAAATATGCAAATTACCATCGTATTCTCAAACCGAGAGTCCCGCGGCAGCGGGGTCAGTTCCTACGTGTTACATTGGTCCCGTGGGAGGTGTTGGTGCCACCCACGGGGACGTTCAGGGGCTGTTTCGAGTTCTCACCCTCTAACGCCATGTTTTTAAGCATAGGTCTAGAAATATGCAAATTACCGTCGTATTCTCAAACCGGGAGTTCCGTGGCGAAGAGGTCAGTTCCTACGAGTTACATTGACCCCGTGGGAGGTGTTGGAGCCACCCATGTGGCCGTTTGGGGGCTGTTTCGAGTTCTCATCCTCTAACGCCATGTTTTTAAGCCTTAGTCATGTAATATGCAAATTACCGTCGTATTCTCAAATCGGGATTTCCGCGGCTGCGGGGTCAGTTCCTACGAGTTACATTGGCCTCGTGGGAGGTGTTGGTGCCACCCACCGGGACATTCGGCGGCTGTTTCGAGTTCTCAGCCTCTAATGCCATGTTTTTAAGCCTAAGTCATGAAATATGAAAATTACTGTCGTATTCTCAAATCGGGAGTCCCGCGGCTGCGGGGTCAGTTCCTACGAGTTACATCGGCCCCGTGGGAGGTGTTGGTGCAAGCCACGTGGTCGTTCGGGGGCTGTTTCGAGTTCTCACCCTCTAATGCCATGTCTTTAAGCCTAAGTCTAGAAATATGCAAATTACCGTCGTATTCTCAAACCGAGAGTCCCGCGGCTGCGGGGTCAGTTCCTACGAGTTACATTGGCCCCATGGGAGGTGTTGGTGCCACTCACGTGGCCGTTCGGGGGCTATTTCGAGTTCTCATCCTTTAACGCCTTCTTTTTAAGCCTAAGTCTCGAAATATGCAAATTACCGTCATATTCTCAAACCGGGAGTCCCGCGGCTGCGGGGTCAGTTCCTACGAGTTACATTGGTCTCGTGGGAGGTGTTGGTGCCACCCATAGGGACGTTCGGTGGCTGTTTCGAGTTCTCACCCTCTAACGCCATGTTTTTAACCCTAAGTCTCGAAATATACAAATTACCGTCGTATTCTCAAATCGGGAGTCCAGCGGTTGCGGGAGCAGTTCCTATGAGTAACATTGGCCCCGTGGGAGGTGTATGTGCCACCCACGGGGACGTTCGGGGGCTGTTTCGAGTTCTCTCCCTCTAATGCCATGTTTTTAAGCCTAAGTCTAGAAATATGAAAATTACCATCGTATTCTCAAACCGGGAGTCTCGTGGCTGCGGGGTCAGTTCCTACGAGTTACATTGGTCCCGTGGGAGGTGATGGTGCCACCCACGGGGACCTTCGGGGGCTTTTTCGAGTTCTCACCCTCTAACGCCATGCTTTTAAGCCTATGTCTAGAAATATGCAATTTACCATCGTATTCTCAAACCGGGAGTCCCGCGACGATGGGGTCAGTTCCTACGAGTTACATTGGCCCCGTGGGAGGTGTTGGGGCCACCCACGTGGCCGTTCGGGGGCTGTTTCGAGTTCTCACCCTCTAACGCCGTGTTTTTAAGCCTAAGTCTAGAAATATGCAAATTACCGTCGTATTCTCAATCCGAGAGTCCCGCGGCTGCGGGGTCAGCTCCTACGAGTTACTTTGGCCACGTGGGAGGTGTTGGTCCCACCCACGTGGCCGTTCGGGGGCTGTTTCGAGTTCTCATCCTCTAACGCCATGTTTTTAAGCCTAAGTCTAGAAATATGAAAATTACCATCTTATTCTCAAACCGGGAGTTCCGCGGCGACGGGGTCAGCTCCTACGAGTTAAATTGGCCCCGGGGGAGGTGTTGGGGCCACCCACGGGGCCGTTCGGGGGTTGTTTTGAGTTCTCACCCTTTAACGCCAATACTTTAAGCCTAAGTCTAGAAATATGCAAATTACCGTCGTATTCTCAAACCGGGAGTCCCGCGGCTACGGGGTCAGTTCCTACGAGTTACATTGGCCCCGTGGGAGGTGTTGGTGCCACTCACGTGGCCGTTCGGGGTCTGTTTCGAGTTCTCACCCACTAACGCCATGTTTTTAAGCCTAAGTCGAGAAATATGCAAATTACCATCTTATTCTCAAACCGGGAGTTCCGCGGCGACGGGGTCAGTTCCTACGAGTTACATTGGCCCCATGGGAGGTGTTGGGGCCACCCACTTGGCCGTTCGGGGGCTGTTTCAAGTTCTCACCCTCTAATGCCATGTTTTTAACCCTAAGTCTAGAAATATGCAAATTACCGTCGTATTCTCAAACCGAGAGTCCCGCGGCTGCGGGGTCAGTTCCTACGAGTTACATTGGCCCCATGGGAGGTGTTGGTGCCACTCACGTGGCCGTTCGGGGGCTATTTCGAGTTCTCATCCTTTAACGCCTTCTTTTTAAGCCTAAGTCTCGAAATATGCAAATTACCGTCATATTCTCAAACCGGGAGTCCCGCGGCTGCGGGGTCAGTTCCTACGAGTTACATTGGTCTCGTGGGAGGTGTTGGTGCCACCCATAGGGACGTTCGGTGGCTGTTTCGAGTTCTCACCCTCTAACGCCATGTTTTTAACCCTAAGTTTCGAAATATACAAATTACCGTCGTATTCTCAAATCGGGAGTCCAGCGGTTGCGGGAGCAGTTCCTATGAGTAACATTGGCCCCGTGGGAGGTGTATGTGCCACCCACGGGGACGTTCGGGGGCTGTTTCGAGTTCTCTCCCTCTAATGCCATGTTTTTAAGCCTAAGTCTAGAAATATGAAAATTACCATCGTATTCTCAAACCGGGAGTCTCGTGGCTGCGGGGTCAGTTCCTACGAGTTACATTGGTCCCGTGGGAGGTGATGGTGCCACCCACGGGGACCTTCGGGGGCTTTTTCGAGTTCTCACCCTCTAACGCCATGCTTTTAAGCCTATGTCTAGAAATATGCAATTTACCATCGTATTCTCAAACCGGGAGTCCCGCGACGATGGGGTCAGTTCCTACGAGTTACATTGGCCCCGTGGGAGGTGTTGGGGCCACCCACGTGGCCGTTCGGGGGCTGTTTCGAGTTCTCACCCTCTAACGCCGTGTTTTTAAGCCTGAGTCTAGAAATATGCAAATTACCGTCGTATTCTCAATCCGAGAGTCCCGCGGCTGCGGGGTCAGCTCCTACGAGTTACTTTGGCCACGTGGGAGGTGTTGGTCCCACCCACGTGGCCGTTCGGGGGCTGTTTCGAGTTCTCATCCTCTAACGCCATGTTTTTAAGCCTAAGTCTAGAAATATGAAAATTACCATCTTATTCTCAAACCGGGAGTTCCGCGGCGACGGGGTCAGCTCCTACGAGTTAAATTGGCCCCGTGGGAGGTGTTGGGGCCACCCACGGGGCCGTTCGGGGGTTGTTTCGAGTTCTCACCCTTTAACGCCAATACTTTAAGCCTAAGTCTAGAAATATGCAAATTACCGTCGTATTCTCAAACCGGGAGTCCCGCGGCTACGGGGTCAGTTCCTACGAGTTACATTGGCCCCGTGGGAGGTGTTGGTGCCACTCACGTGGCCGTTCGGGGTCTGTTTCGAGTTCTCACCCACTAACGCCATGTTTTTAAGCCTAAGTCGAGAAATATGCAAATTACCATCTTATTCTCAAACCGGGAGTTCCGCGGCGACGGGGTCAGTTCCTACGAGTTACATTGGCCCCATGGGAGGTGTTGGGGCCACCCACTTGGCCGTTCGGGGGCTGTTTCAAGTTCTCACCCTCTAATGCCATGTTTTTAACCCTAAGTCTAGAAATATGCAAATTACCGTCGTATTCTCAAACCGGGAGTCCCGCGGCTACGGGGTCAGTTCCTACGAGTTACATTGGCCCCGTGGGAGGTGTTAGTGCCACCCACGTGGCCGTTCGGGGGCTGTTTCGAGTCTCACCCTCTAACGCCATGTTTTTAAGACTAAGTCTAGAAATATGCAAATTACCGTCGTATTCTAAAACCGGGAGTCCCACGGTTGCGGGATCAGTTCCTACGAGTTACATTGGCCCCGTGGGAGGTGTTGGTGCCACCCACGTGGCCGTTCGGGGGTGGTTTCGAGTTCTCACCCTCTAACGCCAATACTTTAAGCCTAAGTCTAGAAATATGCAAATTACCATCGTATTCTCAAATCGGGAGTCCCGCGGCTGCGGGGTCAGTTCCTACGAGTTACATTGGCCCCGTGGGAGGTGTTGGTGCCAATCACGTGGTCGTTCGGGAGCTGTTTCGAGTTCTCACCCTCTAACGCCATGTTTTTAAGCCTAAGTCTTGAAGTATACAAATTACCATCGTATTCTCAAACCGAGAGTCCCGCGGCTACGGGGTCAGTTCCTACGAGTTACATTGGCCCCGAGGGAGGTGTTAGTGCCTCCCACGTGGCCGTTCGGGTGCTGTTTCCAGTTCTCACCCTCTAACACCTTGTTTTTAATCCTAAGTCTAGAAATATGCAAATTACCGTCGTATTCTCAAATCGGGAGTCCCGCGGCTGCGGGGTCAGTTCCTACGAGTTACATTGGTCCCGTGGGAGGTGTTGGTGCCACCCACGGAGACGTTCGGGGGTTGTTTTGAGTTCTCACCCTCTAACGCTTTTTTTTAAGCCTAAGCCTAGAAATGTGCAAATTACCGTCGTATTCTCAAACTGGGAGTTCCGCGGCTGCGGGGTTAGTTCCTACGAGTTACATTGACCCCGTGGGAGGTGTTGGTGCCACCCACGTGGCCGTTCGGGGGATGTTTCGAGTTCTCACCCTCTAACGCCATGTTTTTAAGCCTAAGTCTAGAAATATGCAAATTACCATCATATTCTCAAACCGGGATTCCGCGGTGGCGGGGTCAATTCCTACGAGTTACATTGGCTCCGTGGGAGGTGTTGGTGCCACCCACGTGGCCGTTCGGGGGCTGTTTTGAGTTCTCACCCTCTAACGCCATGTTTTTAAGCCTAAGTCTAGAAATATGAAAATTACCATCTTATTCTCAAACCGGGAGTTCCGCGGCGACGGGGTCAGCTCCTACGAGTTAAATTGGCCCCGTGGGAGGTGTTGGGGCCACCCACGGGGCCGTTTTGGGGTTGTTTCGAGTTCTCACCCTTTAACGCCAATACTTTAAGCCTAAGTCTAGAAATATGCAAATTACCGTCGTATTCTCAAACCGGGAGTCCCGCGGCTACGGGGTCAGTTCCTACGAGTTACATTGGCCCCGTGGGAGGTGTTGGTGCCACTCACGTGGCCGTTCGGGGTCTGTTTCGAGTTCTCACCCACTAACGCCATGTTTTTAAGCCTAAGTCGAGAAATATGCAAATTACCATCTTATTCTCAAACCGGGAGTTCCGCGGCGACGGGGTCAGTTCCTACGAGTTACATTGGCCCCGTGGGAGGTGTTGGGGCCACCCACGTGGCCGTTCGGGGGCTGTTTCAAGTTCTCACCCTCTAATGCCATGTTTTTAACCCTAAGTCTAGAAATATGCAAATTACCATCGTATTCTCAAACCGGGAGTCCCGCGGCTACGGGGTCAGTTCCTACGAGTTACATTGGCCCCGTGGGAGGTGTTAGTGCCACCCACGTGGCCGTTCGGGGGCTGTTTCGAGTCTCACCCTCTAACGCCATGTTTTTAAGACTAAGTCTATAAATATGCAAATTACCGTCGTATTCTAAAATCGGGAGTCCCACGGTTGCGGGATCAGTTCCTACGAGTTACATTGGCCCCGTGGGAGGTGTTGGTGCCACCCACGTGGCCGTTCGGGGGTGGTTTCGAGTTCTCACCCTCTAACGCCAATACTTTAAGCCTAAGTATAGAAATATGAAAATTACTATCGTATTCTCAAATCGGGAGTCCCGCGGCTGCGGGGTCAGTTCCTACGAGTTACATTGGCCCCGTGGGAGGTGTTGGTGCCAATCACGTGGTCGTTCGGGGGCTGTTTCGAGTTCTCACCCTCTAACGCCATGTTTTTAAGCCTAAGTCTTGAAATATACAAATTACCATCGTATTCTCAAACCGAGAGTCCCGCGGCTATGGGGTCAGTTCCTACGAGTTACATTGGCCCCGAGGGAGGTGTTAGTGCCTCCCACGTGGCCGTTCGGGTGCTGTTTCCAGTTCTCACCCTCTAACACCTTGTTTTTAATCCTAAGTCTAGAAATATGAAAATTACCGTCGTATTCTCAAATCGGGAGTCCCGCGGCTGCGGGGTCAGTTCCTACGAGTTACATTGGTCCCGTGGGAGGTGTTGGTGCCACCCACGGAGACGTTCGGGGGTTGTTTTGAGTTCTCACCCTCTAACGCTTTTTTTTAAGCCTAAGCCTAGAAATATGCAAATTACCGTCGTATTCTCAAACTGGGAGTCCCGCGGCTGCGGGGTTAGTTCCTACGAGTTACATTGGTCCCGTGGGAGGTTTTGGTGCCACCCACGTGGCCGTTCGGGAGCTGGTTTGAGTTCTCACCCTCTAACGCCATGTTTTTAAGCCTAAGTCTAGAAATATGCAAATTACCATCATATTCTCAAACCGGGATTCCGCGGCGGCGGGGTCAATTCCTACGAGTTACATTGGCTCCGTAGGAGGTGTTGGTGCCACCCACGTGGCCGTTCGGGGGCTGTTTTGAGTTCTCACCCTCTAACGCCATGTTTTTAAGCCTAAGTCTATAAATATGCAAATTACCGTCGTATTCTCAAACCGGGAGTCCCGTGGTAGTGGGATCAGTTCCTACGAGTTACATTGGCCCCGTGGGAGGTGTTGGTGCCACCCACGGGGACGTTCGGGGGCTGTTTTAAGTTCTCACCCTCTAAAGCCATGTTTTTAAGCCTATGTCTAGAAATATGCAAATTACCGTCGTATTCTCAAATCGGGAGCCCCGCGGCAGCGAGGTCGATTCCTACAAGTTATATTGGCCCCGTGGGAGGTGTTGGTGCCACCCACGTGGCCGTTCGGGGGATGTTTCGAGTTCTCACCCTCTAACGCCATGTTTTTAAGCCTAAGTCTAGAAATATGCAAATTACCATCATATTCTCAAACCGGGATTCCGCGGCGGCGGGGTCAGTTCCTACGAGTTACATTGGCTCCGTGGGAGGTGTTGGTGCCACCCACGTGGCCGTTCGGGGGCTGTTTTGAGTTCTCACCCTCTAATGCCATGTTTTTAAGCCTAAGTCTAGAAATATGAAAATTACCATCTTATTCTCAAACCGGGAGTTCCGCGGCGACGGGGTCAGCTCCTACGAGTTAAATTGGCCCCGTGGGAGGTGTTGGGGCCACCCACGGGGCCGTTCGGGGGTTGTTTCGAGTTCTCACCCTTTAACGCCAATACTTTAAGCCTAAGTCTAGAAATATGCAAATTACCGTCGTATTCTCAAACCGGGAGTCCCGCGGCTACGGGGTCAGTTCCTACGAGTTACATTGGCCCCGTGGGAGGTGTTGGTGCCACTCACGTGGCCGTTCGGGGTCTGTTTCGAGTTCTCACCCACTAACGCCATGTTTTTAAGCCTAAGTCGAGAAATATGCAAATTACCATCTTATTCTCAAACCGGGAGTTCCGCGGCGACGGGGTCAGTTCCTACGAGTTACATTGGCCCCATGGGAGGTGTTGGGGCCACCCACTTGGCCGTTCGGGGGCTGTTTCAAGTTCTCACCCTCTAATGCCATGTTTTTAACCCTAAGTCTAGAAATATGCAAATTACCGTCGTATTCTCAAACCGAGAGTCCCGCGGCTGCGGGGTCAGTTCCTACGAGTTACATTGGCCCCATGGGAGGTGTTGGTGCCACTCACGTGGCCGTTCGGGGGCTATTTTGAGTTCTCATCCTTTAACGCCTTCTTTTTAAGCCTAAGTCTCGAAATATGCAAATTACCGTCATATTCTCAAACCGGGAGTCCCGCGGCTGCGGGGTCAGTTCCTACGAGTTACATTGGTCTCGTGGGAGGTGTTGGTGCCACCCATAGGGACGTTCGGTGGCTGTTTCGAGTTCTCACCCTCTAACGCCATGTTTTTAACCCTAAGTCTCGAAATATACAAATTACCGTCGTATTCTCAAATCGGGAGTCCAGCGGTTGCGGGAGCAGTTCCTATGAGTAACATTTGCCCCGTGGGAGGTGTATGTGCCACCCACGGGGACGTTCGGGGGCTGTTTCGAGTTCTCTCCCTCTAATGCCATGTTTTTAAGCCTAAGTCTAGAAATATGAAAATTACCATCGTATTCTCAAACCGGGAGTCTCGTGGCTGCGGGGTCAGTTCCTACGAGTTACATTGGTCCCGTGGGAGGTGATGGTGCCACCCACGGGGACCTTCGGGGGCTTTTTCGAGTTCTCACCCTCTAACGCCATGCTTTTAAGCCTATGTCTAGAAATATGCAATTTACCATCGTATTCTCAAACCGGGAGTCCCGCGACGATGGGGTCAGTTCCTACGAGTTACATTGGCCCCGTGGGAGGTGTTGGGGCCACCCACGTGGCCGTTCGGGGGCTGTTTCGAGTTCTCACCCTCTAACGCCGTGTTTTTAAGCCTAAGTCTAGAAATATGCAAATTACCGTCGTATTCTCAATCCGAGAGTCCCGCGGCTGCGGGGTCAGCTCCTACGAGTTACTTTGGCCACGTGGGAGGTGTTGGTCCCACCCACGTGGCCGTTCGGGGGCTGTTTCGAGTTCTCATCCTCTAACGCCATGTTTTTAAGCCTAAGTCTAGAAATATGAAAATTACCATCTTATTCTCAAACCGGGAGTTCCGCGGCGACGGGGTCAGCTCCTACGAGTTAAATTGGCCCCGTGGGAGGTGTTGGGGCCACCCACGGGGCCGTTCGGGGGTTGTTTCGAGTTCTCACCCTTTAACGCCAATACTTTAAGCCTAAGTCTAGAAATATGCAAATTACCGTCGTATTCTCAAACCGGGAGTCCCGCGGCTACGGGGTCAGTTCCTACGAGTTACATTGGCCCCGTGGGAGGTGTTGGTGCCACTCACGTGGCCGTTCGGGGTCTGTTTCGAGTTCTCACCCACTAACGCCATGTTTTTAAGCCTAAGTCGAGAAATATGCAAATTACCATCTTATTCTCAAACCGGGAGTTCCGCGGCGACGGGGTCAGTTCCTACGAGTTACATTGGCCCCATGGGAGGTGTTGGGGCCACCCACTTGGCCGTTCGGGGGCTGTTTCAAGTTCTCACCCTCTAATGCCATGTTTTTAACCCTAAGTCTAGAAATATGCAAATTACCGTCGTATTCTCAAACCGGGAGTCCCGCGGCTACGGGGTCAGTTCCTACGAGTTACATTGGCCCCGTGGGAGGTGTTAGTGCCACCCACGTGGCCGTTCGGGGGCTGTTTCGAGTCTCACCCTCTAACGCCATGTTTTTAAGACTAAGTCTAGAAATATGCAAATTACCGTCGTATTCTAAAACCGGGAGTCCCACGGTTGCGGGATCAGTTCCTACGAGTTACATTGGCCCCGTGGGAGGTGTTGGTGCCACCCACGTGGCCGTTCGGGGGTGGTTTCGAGTTCTCACCCTCTAACGCCAATACTTTAAGCCTAAGTCTAGAAATATGCAAATTACCATCGTATTCTCAAATCGGGAGTCCCGCGGCTGCGGGGTCAGTTCCTACGAGTTACATTGGCCCCGTGGGAGGTGTTGGTGCCAATCACGTGGTCGTTCGGGAGCTGTTTCGAGTTCTCACCCTCTAACGCCATGTTTTTAAGCCTAAGTCTTGAAGTATACAAATTACCATCGTATTCTCAAACCGAGAGTCCCGCGGCTACGGGGTCAGTTCCTACGAGTTACATTGGCCCCGAGGGAGGTGTTAGTGCCTCCCACGTGGCCGTTCGGGTGCTGTTTCCAGTTCTCACCCTCTAACACCTTGTTTTTAATCCTAAGTCTAGAAATATGCAAATTACCGTCGTATTCTCAAATCGGGAGTCCCGCGGCTGCGGGGTCAGTTCCTACGAGTTACATTGGTCCCGTGGGAGGTGTTGGTGCCACCCACGGAGACGTTCGGGGGTTGTTTTGAGTTCTCACCCTCTAACGCTTTTTTTTAAGCCTAAGCCTAGAAATATGCAAATTACCGTCGTATTCTCAAACTGGGAGTTCCGCGGCTGCGGGGTTAGTTCCTACGAGTTACATTGACCCCGTGGGAGGTGTTGGTGCCACCCACGTGGCCGTTCGGGGGATGTTTCGAGTTCTCACCCTCTAACGCCATGTTTTTAAGCCTAAGTCTAGAAATATGCAAATTACCATCATATTCTCAAACCGGGATTCCGCGACGGCGGGGTCAATTCCTACGAGTTACATTGGCTCCGTGGGAGGTGTTGGTGCCACCCACGTGGCCGTTCGGGGGCTGTTTTGAGTTCTCACCCTCTAACGCCATGTTTTTAAGCCTAAGTCTAGAAATATGAAAATTACCATCTTATTCTCAAACCGGGAGTTCCGCGGCGACGGGGTCAGCTCCTACGAGTTAAATTGGCCCCGTGGGAGGTGTTGGGGCCACCCACGGGGCCGTTCGGGGGTTGTTTCGAGTTCTCACCCTTTAACGCCAATACTTTAAGCCTAAGTCTAGAAATATGCAAATTACCGTCGTATTCTCAAACCGGGAGTCCCGCGGCTACGGGGTCAGTTCCTACGAGTTACATTGGCCCCGTGGGAGGTGTTGGTGCCACTCACGTGGCCGTTCGGGGTCTGTTTCGAGTTCTCACCCACTAACGCCATGTTTTTAAGCCTAAGTCGAGAAATATGCAAATTACCATCTTATTCTCAAACCGGGAGTTCCGCGGCGACGGGGTCAGTTCCTACGAGTTACATTGGCCCCGTGGGAGGTGTTGGGGCCACCCACGTGGCCGTTCGGGTGCTGTTTCAAGTTCTCACCCTCTAATGCCATGTTTTTAACCCTAAGTCTAGAAATATGCAAATTACCATCGTATTCTCAAACCGGGAGTCCCGCGGCTACGGGGTCAGTTCCTACGAGTTACATTGGCCCCGTGGGAGGTGTTAGTGCCACCCACGTGGCCGTTCGGGGGCTGTTTCGAGTCTCACCCTCTAACGCCATGTTTTTAAGACTAAGTCTATAAATATGTAAATTACCGTCGTATTCTAAAATCGGGAGTCCCACGGTTGCGGGATCAGTTCCTACGAGTTACATTGGCCCCGTGGGAGGTGTTGGTGCCACCCACGTGGCCGTTCGGGGGTGGTTTCGAGTTCTCACCCTCTAACGCCAATACTTTAAGCCTAAGTCTAGAAATATGAAAATTACTATCGTATTCTCAAATCGGGAGTCCCGCGGCTGCGGGGTCAGTTCCTACGAGTTACATTGGCCCCGTGGGAGGTGTTGGTGCCAATCACGTGGTCGTTCGGGGGCTGTTTCGAGTTCTCACCCTCTAACGCCATGTTTTTAAGCCTAAGTCTTGAAATATACAAATTACCATCGTATTCTCAAACCGAGAGTCCCGCGGCTATGGGGTCAGTTCCTACGAGTTACATTGGCCCCGAGGGAGGTGTTAGTGCCTCCCACGTGGCCGTTCGGGTGCTGTTTCCAGTTCTCACCCTCTAACACCTTGTTTTTAATCCTAAGTCTAGAAATATGAAAATTACCGTCGTATTCTCAAATCGGGAGTCCCGCGGCTGCGGGGTCAGTTCCTACGAGTTACATTGGTCCCGTGGGAGGTGTTGGTGCCACCCACGGAGACGTTCGGGGGTTGTTTTGAGTTCTCACCCTCTAACGCTTTTTTTTAAGCCTAAGTCTAGAAATATGCAAATTACCATCATATTCTCAAACCGGGATTCCGCGGCGGCGGGGTCAATTCCTACGAGTTACATTGGCTCCGTAGGAGGTGTTGGTGCCACCCACGTGGCCGTTCGGGGGCTGTTTTGAGTTCTCACCCTCTAACGCCATGTTTTTAAGCCTAAGTCTATAAATATGCAAATTACCGTCGTATTCTCAAACCGGGAGTCCCGTGGTAGTGGGATCAGTTCCTACGAGTTACATTGGCCCCGTGGGAGGTGTTGGTGCCACCCACGGGGACGTTCGGGGGCTGTTTTAAGTTCTCACCCTCTAAAGCCATGTTTTTAAGCCTATGTCTAGAAATATGCAAATTACCGTCGTATTCTCAAATCGGGAGCCCCGCGGCAGCGAGGTCGATTCCTACAAGTTACATTGGCCCCGTGGGAGGTGTTGGTGCCACCCACGTGGCCGTTCGGGGGATGTTTCGAGTTCTCACCCTCTATTGCCATGTTTTTAAGCCTAAGTCTAGAAATATGCAAATTATCGTCGTATTCTCAAACCGGGAGTCCCCCGACTGCGAGTTCAGTTCCTACGAGTTACATTGGTCCCGTGGGAGGAGTTGGTGCCAACGACGGGGACGTTCGGGGTTATTTATAGTTCTCACCCTCTAACGCCATGTTTTTAAGCCTTAGTCTAGAAATATGCAAATTACCGTCGTATTCTCAAATCGGGAGTCCTGCGGCTACGGGGTCAGTTCCTACGAGTTACATTTGTCCCGTGGGAGGTGTTGGTGCCACCCACGGGGACGTTCGGGGGTTGTTTTGAGTTCTCACCCTCTAACGCTATGTTTTTAAGCCTAAGTCTAGAAATATGCAAATTACCGTCGTATTCTCAAACCGGGAGTCCCGCGGCTGCGGGTCAGTTCCTACGAGTTACATTGGTCCCGTGGGAGGAGTTGGTGCCAACCACGGGGACGTTTGGGGCTATTTATAGTTCTCACCCTCTAACGCCATGTTTTTAAGCCTTAGTCTAGAAATATGCAAATTACCGTCGTATTCTCAAACCAGGAGTGCCGCGGCTGCGGGGTCAGTTCCTACGAGTTACATCGTGGGCGGTGTTGGTGTGACCCACGGGGACGTTCGGGTGCTATTTTCGAGTTCTCACCCTCTAACGCCATGTTTTTAGGCCCTAGTCTAGAAATATACAAATTACCATCGTATTCTTAAACGGGTAGTCCCGCGGCTGCGGGGTTAGTCCATACGAGTTACATTGGCCCCGTGGGAGGTGTTGGTGCCACCCACATGGCCGTTCGGGGGTTGTTTCGAGTTCTCACCCTCTAACGCCATGTTTTTAAGCCTAAGTCTAGAAATATGCAAATTATCGTCGTATTCTCAAACCGGGAGTCCCGCGCCTACGGGGTCAGTTCCGACGAGTTACATTGGTCCCGTGGGAGGTGTTGGTGCCACCCACGGGGACGTTCGGGGGCTATTTTGAGTTCTCACCCTCTAAAGCCATATTTTTAAACCTATGTATAGAAATATGCAAATTACCATCGTACTCTCAAACCGGGAGTTCCGCGGCGGGGGGGTCAATTCCTACAAGTTACATTGGCCCCGTGGGAGGTGTTGCTGCCACCCACGTGGCCGTTCGGGGGCTGTTTCGAGTTCTCACCCTCTAACGCCATGTTTTTAAGCCTAAGTCTAGAAATATGCAAATTACCATCGTATTCTCAAATCGGTAGTCCCGCGGCTGCGGGGTCAGTTCCTACGAGTTACATTGGCCCTGTGGGAGGTCTTGGTGTTACCCACGGGGACGTTCGGGGGCTTTTTCGAGCTCTCACCCTCTAACGCCATGTTTTTAAGCGTAAGTCTAGAAATATGCAAATTACCATCATATTCTTAAATCAGGAGTCCCGTGGCTGCGGGGTCAGTTCCTACGAGTTACATTGGCCCCGTGGGAGGTTTTGGTGCCACCCACGTGGTCGTTCGGGGGCTATTTTGAGTTCTCACCCTCTAACGCCATGTCTTTAAGCCTAAGTCTAGAAATATGCAAATTACCGTCGTATTCTCAAACCGGGAGTCCCGCAGCTGCGGGGTCAGTTCCTACGAGCTAAATTGGCCCCGCCGGAGGTGTTGGTGCCACTCACGTGGCCTTTCGCGGGCTGTTTTGAGTTATCATCCTCTAACGCAATGTTTTTAAGCCTAAGTCTAAAAATATGCAAATTACTGTCGTATTCTCAAACCTGGAGTCCCGCGGCTGCGGGGTCAGTTCCTACGAGTTACATTGGTCCCGTGGGAGGTGTTGGTGCCACCCACAGGGACGTTCGGTGGCTGTTTCGAGTTCTCACCCTCTATCGCCATGTTTTTAAGCCTAAGTCTAGAAATATGCAAATTACCATCGTATTTTCAAATCGGGAGTCCCACGGCTGCGGGGTCAGTTCCTATGATTAACATTGGCCCCGTGGGAGGTGTATGTGCCTCCCACGGGGACGTTCGGGGGATGTTTTGAGTTCTCACCCTCTAATGCCATGTTTTTAAGCCTAGGTCTAGAAATATGCAAATTACCATCGTATTCTCAAACCGAGAGTCCCGCGGCAGCGGGGTCAGTTCCTACGAGTTACATTGGTCCCGTGGGAGGTGTTGGTGCCACCCACGGGGACGTTCGGGGCTGTTTCGAGTTCTCACCCTCTAACGTTTTTTTGTTAAGCATATGTCTAGAAATATGCAAATTACCGTCGTATTCTCAAACCGGGAGTTCCGTGGCGAAGGGGTCAGTTCCTACGAGTTACATTGACCCCGTGGGAGGTGTTGGAGCCACCCATGTGGCCGTTTGGGGGCTGTTTCGAGTTCTCATCCTCTAACGCCATGTTTTTAAGCCTTAGTCATGTAATATGCAAATTACCGTCGTATTCTCAAATCGGGATTCCCGCGGCTGCGGGGTCAGTTCCTACGAGTTACATTGGCCTCGTGGGAGGTGTTGGTGCCACCCACCGGGACGTTCGGCGGCTGTTTCGAGTTCTCAGCCTCTAACGCCATGTTTTTAAGTCCAAGTCATGAAATATGAAAATTACCGTCGTATTCTCAAATCGGGAGTCCCGCGGCTGCGGGGTCAGTTCCTACGAGTTACATCGGCCCCGTGGAAGGTGTTGGTGCAAGCCACGTGGTCGTTCGGGGGCTGTTTCGAGTTCTCACCCTCTAACGCCATGTCTTTAAGCCTAAGTCTAGAAATATGCAAATTACCGTCGTATTCTCAAACCGAGAGTCCCGCGGCTGCGGGATCAGTTCCTACGAGTTACATTGGCCCCGTGGGAGGTGTTGGTGCCACTCACGTGGCCGTTCGGGGGCTATTTCGAGTTCTCATCCTTTAACGCCTTCTTTTTAAGCCTAAGTCTCGAAATATGCAAATTACCGTCAAATTCTCAAACCGGGAGTCCCGCGGCCTTGGGGTCAGTTCCTACGAGTTACATTGGTCTCGTGGGAGGTGTTGGTGCCACCCATAGGGACGTTCGGTGGCTGTTTCAAGTTCTCACCCTCTAACGCCATGTTTTTAAGCCTAAGTCTTGAAATATACAAATTATCGTCGTATTCTCAAATCGGGAGTCCAGCGGTTGCGGGGGCAGTTCCTATTAGTAACATTGGCCCCGTGGGAGGTGTATGTGCCACCCACGGGGACGTTCGGGGGCTGTTTCGAGTTCTCTCCCTCTAATGCCATGTTTTTAAGCCTAAGTCTAGAAATATGAAAATTACCATCGTATTCTTAAACCGGGAGTCTCGTGGCTGCGGGGTCAGTTCCTACGAGTTACATTGGTCCCGTGGGAGGTGATGGTGCCACCCACGGGGACCTTCGGGGGCTTTTTCGAGTTCTCACCCTCTAACGCCATGCTTTTAAGCCTATGTCTAGAAATATGCAATTTACCATCGTATTCTCAAACCGGGAGTTCCGCGACGATGGGGTCAGTTCCTACGAGTTACATTGGCCCCGTGGGAGGTGTTGGGGCCACCCACGTGGCCGTTCGGGGGCTGTTTCGAGTTCTCACCCTCTAACGCCGTGTTTTTAAGCCTAAGTCTAGAAATATGCAAATTACCGTCGTATTCTCAATCCGAGAGTCCCGCGGCTGCGGGGTCAGCTCCTACGAGTTACTTTGGCCCCGTGGGAGGTGTTGGTCCCACCCACGTGGCCGTTCGGGGGCTGTTTTGAGTTCTCATCCTCTAACGCCGTGTTTTTAAGCCTAAGTCTAGAAATATGAAAATTACCATCTTATTCTCAAACCGGGAGTTCCGCGGCGACGGGGTCAGCTCCTACGAGTTAAATTGGCCCCGTGGGAGGTGTTGGGTCCACCCACGGGGCCGTTCGGGGGTTGTTTCGAGTTCTCACCCTTTAACGCCAATACTTTAACCCTAAGTCTAGAAATATGCAAATTACCGTCGTATTCTCAAACCGGGAGTCCCGCGGCTACGGGGTCAGTTCCTACGAGTTACATTGGCCCAGTGGGAGGTGTTGGTGCCACTCACGTGGCCGTTCGGGGTCTGTTTCGAGTTCTCACCCTCTAACGCCATGTTTTTAAGCCTAAGTCGAGAAATATGAAAATTACCATCTTATTCTCAAACCGGGAGTTCCGCGGCGACGGGGTCAGTTCCTACGAGTTACATTGGCCCCGTGGGAGGTGTTGGGGCCACCCACGTGGCCGTTCGGGGGCTGTTTCAAGTTCTCACCCTCTAATGCCATGTTTTTAAGCCTAAGTCTAGAAATATGCAAATTACCGTCGTATTCTCAAACCGGGAGTCCCGCGGCTACGGGGTCAGTTCCTACGAGTTACATTGGCCCCGTGGGAGGTGTTAGTGCCACCCACGTGGCCGTTCGGGGGCTGTTTCGAGTCTCACCCTCTAACGCTATGTTTTTAAGACTAAGTCTAGAAATATGCAAATTACCGTCGTATTCTAAAACCGGGAGTCCCACGGTTGCGGGATCAATTCCTACGAGTTACATTGGCCCCGTGGGAGGTGTTGGTGCCACCCACGTGGCCGTTCGGGGGTGGTTTCGAGTTCTCACCCTCTAACGCCAATACTTTAAGCCTAAGTCTAGAAATATGCAAATTACCATCGTATTCTCAAATCGGGAGTCCCGCGGCTGCGGGGTCAGTTCCTACGAGTTACATTGGCCCCGTGGGAGGTGTTGGTGCCAATCACGTGGTCGTTCAGGGGCTGTTTCGAGTTCTCACCCTCTAACGCCATGTTTTTAAGCCTAAGTCTTGAAATATACAAATTACCATCGTATTCTCAAACCGAGAGTCCCGCGGCTACGGGGTCAGTTCCTACGAGTTACATTGGCCCCGAGGGAGGTGTTAGTGCCTCCCACGTGGCCGTTCGGGTGCTGTTTCCAGTTCTCACCCTCTAACACCTTGTTTTTAATCCTAAATCTAGAAATATGCAAATTACCGTCGTATTCTCAAATCGGGAGTCCCGCGGCTGCGGGGTCAGTTCCTACGAGTTACATTGGTCCCGTGGGAGGTGTTGGTGCCACCCACGGAGACGTTCGGGGGTTGTTTTGAGTTCTCACCCTCTAACGCTTTTTTTTAAGCCTAAGCCTAGAAATATGCAAATTACCGTCGTATTCTCAAACTGGGAGTCCCGCGGCTGCGGGGTTAGTTCCTATGAGTTACATTGTCCCCGTGGGAGGTGTTGGTGCCACCCACGTGCCGTTCGGGGGATGTTTCGAGTTCTCACCCTCTAACGCTATGTTTTTAAGCTTAAGTCTAGAAACATGCAAATTACCATCATATTCTCAAACCGGGAGTCCCGCGGTGGCGGGGTCAATTCCTACGAGTTACATTATCCCCGTGGGAGGTGTTGGTGCCACCCACGTGGCCGTTCGGGAGCTGTTTTGAGTTCTCACCCTCTAACGCCATGTTTTTAAGCCTAAGTCTAGAAATATGCAAATTACCATCATATTCTCAAACCGGGATTCCGCGGCGGCGGGGTCAATTCCTACGAGTTACATTGGCTCCGTGGGAGGTGTTGGTGCCACCCACGTGGCCGTTCGGGGGCTGTTTTGAGTTCTCACCCTCTAACGCCATGTTTTTAAGCCTAAGTCTATAAATATGCAAATTACCATCGTATTCTCAAACCGGGAGTCCCGTGGTAGTGGGGTCAGTTCCTACGAGTTACATTGGCCCCGTGGGAGGTGTTGGTGCCACCCACGGGGAGGTTCGGGGGCTGTTTTGAGTTCTCACCCTCTAAAGCCATGTTTTTAAGCCTATGTCTAGAAATATGCAAATTACCGTCGTATTCTCAAATCGGGAGCCCCGCGGCAGCGAGGTCGATTCCTACAAGTTACATTGGCCCCGTGGGAGGTGTTGGTGCCACCCACGTGGCCGTTCGGGGGATGTTTCGAGTTCTCACCCTCTATTGCCATGTTTTTAAGCCTAAGTCTAGAAATATGCAAATTATCGTCGTATTCTCAAACCGGGAGTCCCCCGGCTGCGAGTTCAATTCCTACGAGTTACATTGGTCCCGTGGGAGGAGTTGGTGCCAACGACGGGGACGTTCGGGGCTATTTATAGTTCTCACCCTCTAACGCCATGTTTTTAAGCCTTAGTCTAGAAATATGCAAATTACCGTCGTATTCTCAAATCGGGAGTCCTGTGGCTACGGGGTCAGTTCCTACGAGTTACATTTGTCCCGTGGGAGGTGTTGGTGCCACCCACGGGGACGTTCGGGGGTTGTTTTGAGTTATCACCCTCTAACGCTATGTTTTTAAGCCTAAGTCTAGAAATATGCAAATTACCGTCGTATTCTCAAACCGGGAGTCCCGCGGCTGCGGGTCAGTTCCTACGAGTTACATTGGTCCCGTGGGAGGAGTTGGTGCCAACCACGGGGACGTTTGGGGCTATTTATAGTTCTCACCCTCTAACGCCATGTTTTTAAGCCTTAGTCTAGAAATATGCAAATTACCGTCGTATTCTCAAACCAGGAGTGCCGCGGCTGCGGGGTCAGTTCCTACGAGTTACATCGTGGGCGGTGTTGGTGCGACCCACGGGGACGTTCGGGGGCTATTTCGAGTTCTCACCCTCTAACGCCATGTTTTTAAGCCCTAGTCTAGAAATATACAAATTACCATCGTATTCTTAAACAGGTAGTCCCACGGCTGCGGGGTTAGTCCATACGAGTTACATTGGCCCCGTGGGAGGTGTTGGTGCCACCCACATGGCCGTTCGGGGGTTGTTTCGAGTTCTCACCCTCTAACACCATGTTTTTAAGCCTAAGTCTAGAAATATGCAAATTACCGTCGTATTCTCAAACCGGGAGTCCCGCGCCTACGGGGTCAGTTCCGACGAGTTACATTGGTCCCGTGGGAGGTGTTGGTGCCACCCACGGGGACGTTCGGGGGCTATTTTGAGTTCTCACCCTCTAAAGCCATATTTTTAAACCTATGTATAGAAATATGCAAATTACCATCGTATTCTCAAACCGGGAGTTCCGCGACGGGGTGTCAATTCGTACAAGTTACATTGGCCCCGTGGGAGGTGTTGGTGCCACCCACGTGGCCGTTCGGGGGCTGTTTCGAGTTCTCACCCTCTAACGCCATGTTTTTAAGCCTAAGTCTAGAAATATGCAAATTACCATCATATTCTTAAACCGGGAGTCCCGTGGCTGCGGGGTCAGTTCCTACGAGTTACATTGGCCCTGTGGGAGGTGTTGGTGTTACCCACGGGGACGTTCGGGGGCTTTTTCGAGCTCTCACCCTCTAACGCCATGTTTTTAAGCGTAAGTCTAGAAATATGCAAATTATCATCGTATTCTCAAATCGGGAGTCCCACGGCTGCGGGGTCAGTTCCTACGAGTTACATTGGTCCCATGGGAGGTGTTGGTGCCACCCACGAGGCCGTTCCGGGGCTGTTGCGAGTTCTCACCCTCTAACGCTATGTCTTTAAGCTTAAGTCTAGAAATATGCAAATTACCATCGTATTCTCAAACCGGGATTCCCGTGGCTGCGGGGTCAGTCCTACGAGTTACATTGGCCCCGTGGGAGGTGTTGGTGCCACCCACGGGGACGTTCGGGGGCTATTTCGAGTCCTCACCCTCTAACGGCATATTTTTAAGCCTAAGTCTATAAATATGGAAATTATCATCGTATTCTCAAACCGGGAGTCCCGCGGATGCGGGGTGAGTTCCTACGAGTTACATTGGTCCCGTGGAAGGTGTTGGTGCCACCCACGTGGTCATTCGGGGGTTGTTTTGAGTTCTCAGCCTCTAACCCTATGTTTTTAAGCTTAAGTCTAGAAATATGAAAATTATCGTCATATTCTCAAACCGGAAGTCCCGCGGTGGCGGGGTCAATTCCTACGAGTTATATTGGCCCCGTGGGAGGTGTTGGTGCCACCCACGTGGCCGTTCGGGGGCTGTTTTGAATTCTCACCCTCTAACGCCATGTTTTTTAAGCCTAAGTAATGAAATACACAAATTACCGTCGTATTCTCAAACCAGGAGTCCGGCGGCTGCGGGTTCCATTCCTACGAGTTACATTGGTCCTGTGGGAGGAGTTAGTGCCAACCACGGGGACGTTTTGGGCTATTTCTAGTTCTCACCCTCTAATGCCATGTTTTTAATCCTTATTCTAGAAATATGCAAATTACCGTCGTATTCTCAAACCGGGAGTGCCAGGACTGCGGGGTCAATTCTTACGAGTTACATTGGCCCCGTGGGTGGTGTTGGTGCCACCCACGGGGACGTTCGGGGGCTGTTTCGAGTTCTCACCCTCTAACGCCATGTTTTTAAGCCTTAGTCTAGAAATATGCAAATTACCATCGTATTCTTAAATCGGGAGTCCCGCGGCTGCGGGGTCAGTTGCTACGAGTTACATTGGCCCCGCGGGAGGTGCTGGTGCCACGCACAGGGACGTTCGGGGGCTGTTTCGAGTTCTCACCCTCTAACGCCATGTTTTTAAGCCTAAGTCTAGAAATATGCAAATTACCGTCGTATTCTCAAACCGGTAGTCCTGCGGCTGCGGGGTCAGTTCCTACGAGTTACATTGGTCCCGTGGGAGGTGTTGGTGCCACCCACGTGGCCGTTCGGGGGTTGTTTCGAGTTCTCACCCTCTAACACCATGTTTTTAAGCCTAAGTCTAGAAATATGCAAATTGCCGTCGTATTCTCAAACCGGTAGGCCCGCGGCTGCTGGGTCAGTTCTGACGAGTTACATTGGTCCCATGGGAGGTGTTGGTGCCACCCACGGGGACGTTCGTAGGCTATTTCTAGTTCTCAACCTCTAAAGCCATGTTTTTAAACCTATGTCTAAAAATATGCAAATTACCGTCGTATTCTCAAACCGAGAGCCCCGCGGCTGCGGGGTCAATTCCTACAAGTTACATTGGCCCCGTGGGAGGTGTTGGTGCCACCCACGTGGCCGTTCGGGGCTGTTTCGAGTTCTCACCCTCTAACGCCATGTTTTTAAGCCTAAGTCTAGACATGTGCAAATTACAGTCATATTCTCAAACCGGGAGTCCCGTGGCTGAGGGGTCAGTTCCTACGAGTTACATTGGCCCAGTGGGAGGTGTTGGTGCTACCCACGGGGACGTTCGGGAGCTTTTTCGAGCTCTCACCCTCTAACGCCATGTTTTTAAGCGTAAGTCTAAAATATGCAAATTATCGTCATATTCTCAAACCGGGAGTCCCGCGGCTGCGGGGTCAGTTCCTACGAGTTACATTGGTCCCGTGGGAGGTGTTGGTGCCACCCACGGGGACATTCGGGGGCTGTTTCGAGTTCTCACCCTCTAACGCCATATTTGTAAGCCTAAGTCTAGAAATATGGAAATTACCGTCGTATTCTCAAAGCGGGAGTCCCGCAACTGTGGGGTCAGTTCCTACGAGTTACATTGGTCCCGTGGGAGGAGTTGGTGCCAACCACGGGGACATTTTTGGCTATTTCTAGTTCTCACCCTCTAATGCCATGTTTTTAAGCCTTATTCTAGAAATATGCAAATTACCATCGTATTCTCAAACCGGGAGTGTCGCGACTGCGGGGTCAATTCCTACGACTTACATTGGCCCCGTCGACGGTGTTGGTGCCACCCACGGGGACGTTCGGGAGCTGTTTCGAGTTCTCACCCTCTAACGCCATGTTTTTAAGCCTTAGTCTAGAAATATGCAAATTAACATTGTATTCTTAAATCGGGAGTCCCGCGGCTGCGGGGTCAGTTGCTACGAGTTACATTAGCCCCGTGGGAGGTGCTGGTGCCACCCACAGGGACGTTCGGGGGCTGTTTCGAGTTCTCACCCTATAACGCCAAGTTTTTAAGCCTAAGTCTAGAAATATGCAAATTACCATCGTATTCTCAAACCGGTAGTCCCACGGCTGCGGGGTCAGTTCCTACGAGTTACATTGGTCCCGTGGGAGGTGTTGGTGCCACCCACGTGTCCGTTCGGGTGTTGTTTCGAGTTCTCACCCTCTAACGCCATGTTTTTAAGACTAAGTCTAGAAATAAGCAAATTACCGTCGTATTCTCAAACCGGTAGTCCCGCGGCTGCGGGGTCAGTTCCGACGAGTTACATTGGTCCCGTGGGAGGTGTTGGTGCTACCCACGGGGACGTTCGGGGGCTATTTCTAGTTCTCACCCTCTAAAGCCATGTTTTTAAGCCTATGTCTAGAAATATGCAAATTACCGTCGTATTCTCAAACCGAGAGCCCCGCGGCTGCGGGGTCAATTCCTACAAGTGACATTGGCCCCGTGGGAGGTGTTTGTGCCACCCACGTGGTCGTTCGGGGGCTGTTTCGAGTTCCCACCCTCTAGCGCCATGTCTTTAAGCCTAAGTCTAGAAATATGCAAATTACCATCGTATTCTCAAATCGGGAGTCCCGCGGTTGCGGGGTCAGTTCCTACGAGTTACATTTATCCCGTGGGAGGTGTTGGTGCCCCTCACGTGGCCGTTCGGGGGCTGTTTCGAGTTCTCACCCTCTAACGCCATGTTTTTAATCCTTAGTTTAGAAATATGCAAATTACCGTCGTATTCTCAATCCGAGAGTCCCACGGCTGCGGGGTCAGCTCCTAAGAGTTACATTGGCCCCGTGGGAGGTGTAGGTCCCACCCACGTGGCCGTTCGGGGGCTATTTCGAGTTCTCACCCTCTAAAGCCTTGTTTTTAAGGCTATGTCTAGAAATATGCAAATTACCATCGTATTCTCAAACCGGGAGCCCCGCGGCTGCGGGGTCAATTCCTACGAGTTACATTGGCCCCTTGGGAGGTGTTGGTGCCACCCACGTGGCCGTTCTTGGGCTGTTTCAAGTTCTCACCCTCTAACGCTATGTTTTTAAGCTTAAGTCTAGAAATATGCAAATTACTATCATATTCTCAAACCGGGAGTCCCGCGGCGGCGGGGTCAATTCCTACGAGTTACATTGGCCCCGTGGGAGGTGGTGGTGCCAACCACGGGGACGTTCGGGGCTATTTCTAGTTCTCACCCTCTAACGCCATGTTTTTAAGCCTCAATCTAGAAATATGCAAATTACCATCATATTCTTAAATCTGGAGTCGCGCGGCTGCGGGGTCAGTTCCTACGAGTTACATTGGCCCCGTGGGAGCTGTTGGTGCCACCCACGTGGCCGTTCGGGGGCTGTTTCGAGTTCTCACCCTCTAACACCATGTTTTTAAGCCTAAGTCTATAAATATGCAAATTACCGTCGTATTATCAAATCGGGAGTCCCGCGGCTGCGGGGTTAGTTCCTACGAGCTACATTGGTCCCTTGGGAGATGTTGGTGCCACCCACGTGGCCGTTCTGGGGCTGTTTCGAGTTCTCACCCTCTAACGCCATGTTTTTAAGCTTAAGTCTAGAAATATGTAAATTACCGTCAAATTCTCGAACCGAGAGTCCCGCAGCTGCGGGGTCAGTTCCTACGAGTTACATTGGTCCCGTGGGAGGTGTTGGTGCCACCAATGGGGACGTTCGGGGGCTGTTTCGAGTTCTCACCCTCTAACGCCATGTTTTTAAACCTATGTCTAGAAATATGCAAATTACCGTCGTATTCTCAAACCCAGAGTGCCTTGGCAGCGGGGTCAGTTCCTATGAGTTGCATTGGCCCCATGGGCGGTGTTGGTGCCACCCACGGGGACGTTCGGGGGTTGTTTCGAGTTCTCACCCTCTAACGCCATGTTTTTAAGCCTTAGTTTAGAAATATGCAAATTACCGTCATATTCTCAAACCTAGATTCTTGCGGCTGCGGGGTCAGTTCCTACGAGTTACATTGGCCCCGTGGGAGGTGTTGGTGCCACCCATGGGGACGTTCGGGGGTTTTTCGAGTTCTCGCCCTCTAACGCCATGTTTTTAAGCCTTAGTCATGAAGTATGCAAATTACCATAGTATTCTCAAACCGATATTCCCATGGCTGCGGGGTTAGTTCCTACGAGTAACATTGGCCCCGTGGGAGGTGTATTTGCCACCCACGTGGCCGTTCGGGGGCTGTTTCGAGTTCTCACCCTCTAACGCCATGTTTTTAAGCCTAAGTCTAGAAATATGCAAATTACTGTCATATTCTTAAACTGGGAGTCCCGCGGGTGCGGGGACAGCTCCTACAAATTACATTGGTCCCGTGGGAGGAGTTGGTGCCAACCACGGGGACGTTCGGGGCTATTTCTACTTCTGACCCTCTAACGCCATGTTTTTAAGCCTTAGTCTAGAAATATATAAATTATCGTCGTATTCTCAAACCCGGAGTGCCGCGGCAGTGTGGTCAATTCCTACGAGTTACATTGGCCCCGTGGGCGGTGTTGGAGCCACCCACGGGGACGTTCGGGGGTTGTTTTGAGTTCTCACCCTCTAATGCCATGTTTTTAAGCCTAAGTCTTGAAATATGCAAATTATCGTCGTATTCCCAAATCTGGAGTCCCGCGGCTGCGGGGTCCATTCCTACGCGTTACATTGGTCCCGTGGGAGGTGTTGGTGCAACCCACGTGGCCTTTCTGGGGCTGTTTTGAGTTCTCACCCTCTAACGCCATGTTTTTAAGCTTAAGTCTAGAAATATGTAAATTACCGTCATATTCTCACACCGGGAGTCCCGCGGGGGCGGGGTCAATTCCTACGATTTACATTGGCCCCGTGGGAGGTGTTGGTGCCACCCACGTGGCCGTTCGGGGGCTTTTTTTAGTTCTCACCCTCTAACGCCATGTTTTTAAGCCTGAGTCAAGAAATATGCAAATTACCATCGTATTCTCAAACCGGGAGTCCCGCGGCTGCGAGGTCAGTTCCTACGAGTTACATTTGTCCAGTGGGAGGAGTTGGTGCCAACCACGGGGACGTTCGGGGCTATTCCTAGTTCTCACCCTCTAATGCCATGTTTTTAAGCCTTATTCTAGAAATATGCAAATTACCGTCGTATTCTCAAACCGGGAGTGCCGCGACTTCGGGGTAAGTTCCTACGAGTTACATTGGCCCCGTGGGGGGTGTTGGTGCCACCCACGGGGACGTTCGGGGGCTATTTCGAGTTTTCACCCTCTAACGCCATGTTTTTAAACCTAAGTCTAGAAATATTCAAATTATCATCGTATTCTCAAACCGGGAGTCCCGCGGCTGCGGGGTTAGTTCCTTCGAGTTACATTGGTCCCGTGGGAGGTGTTGGTGCCACCCATGGGGACGTTCAGGGGCTGTTTCGAGTTCTTGCCCTCTAACGCCATGTTTTTAAGCCTATGTCTAGAAATATGCAAATTACCGTCATATTCTCAAACCAGGAGCCTTGCGGCTGCGGGGTCAATTCCTACGAGTTACATTGGCCCCGTGGGAGGTGTTGGTGCCACCCACGTGGCCGTTCGGGGGCTGTTTCGAGTTCTCACCCTCTAACGCCATGTTTTTAAGCCTATGTCTAGAAATATGCAAATTACCGTCATATTCTCAAACCAGGAGCCCCGCGGTGGGGGGGTCAATTCCTACGAGTAACATTGGCCCCGTGGGAGGTGTTCGTGCCACCCAGGTGGCCGTTCGGGGGCTGTTTTGAGTTCTCACCCTCTAACGCCATGTTTTTAAGCCTAAGTCTAGAAATATGCAAATTACCGTCATATTTTCAAACCGGGAGTCCCACGACTGCGGGGTCAGTTCCTAAGAGTTACATTGGCCCCGTGTGAGGTGTTGGTGCCAACCACGGGGTCGTTCGGGGGCTCTTTCGAGTTCTCACCCTCTAACGCCTTGTTTTTAAGGTTAAGTCTAGAAATTTGCAAATTACCGTTATATTCTAAAACCGGGAGTCCCGCGGCGGCGGGGTCAATTCCTACGAGTTACATTGGCCCCGTGGGAGGTGTTGGTGCCATCCACGTGGACGTTCGGGGGCTGTTTTGAATTCTCACCCTCTAACGCCATGTTTTTAAGCCTAAGTCAATAAATATGTAAATTACCATCTTATTCTCAAACCAGAAGTCCCGTGGCAGTGGGGTCAGTTCCCACGAGTTACATTGTCCCCGTGGTAGGTGTTGGTGCCACCCAGGTGGCCGTTCGGGGGCTGTTTCGATTTCTCACCCTCTAACGCCATGTTTTTAAGCCTAGGCTAGAAATATGCAAATTACCGTCGTATTCTCAAACCGGGAGTCCCGCGGCTGCGGGGTCAGTTCCTACGAGTTACAATTGTCCCGTGGGAGGAGTTGGTGCCAACCACGGGGACGTTCGGGGCTATTTCTAGTTCTCACCCTCTAACGCCATGTTTTTAAGCCTTAGTCTAGAAATATGCAAATTACCGTCGTATTCTCAAACCTGGAGTGCCGCGGTAGCAGGGTCAGTTCCTACGAGTTACATTGGCCCCGTGGATGGTGTTGGTGCCACCCACGGGGCCGTTCGGGGGCTGTTTCGAGTTCTCACCCTCTAATGCCATGCTTTTAAACCTAAGTCTAGAAATATGCAAATTACCGTCGTATTCTGATAACTTGGAGTCCCGCGGCTGCGGGGTCAGTTCCTACGAGTTACATTGGCCCCGTGGGAGGTGTTGGTGCCACCCACGGGGACGTTCGGGGGCTTTTTCGAGTTCTCACCCTCTAATGCCATGTTTTTAAGCCTTAGTCGTGAAATATGCAAATTACCGTAGTATTCTCAAACCGGGATTCCCGTGGCTGCGGGGTCAGTTCCTACGAGTTACATTGGCCCCGTGGGAGGTGTTGGTGCCACCCACGTGGCCGTTCGGGGGCTGTTTCGAGTTCTCACCCTCTAACGCCATGTTTTTAAGCCTAAGTCTTGAAATATGCAAATTATCATCGTATTCTCAAACCCGGAGTCCCGCGGCTGCGGGGTCAGTTCCTACGAGTTACTTTGGTCCCGTGGGAGTTGTTGGTGGCACCCACGTGGTCGTTCGGGGGATGTTTCGAGTTCTCACCCTCTAACGCCATGTCTTTAAGCCTGAGTCTAGAAATATACAAATTACCATCGTATTCTCAAACCGGGAGTCCCGTGGCTACGGGGTCAGTTCCTACGAGTTACATTGGCCTCGTGGGAGGTGTTGGTGCCACCCACGGGCACGTTCGGCGGCTGTTTTGAGTTCTCAGCCTCTAACGCCATGTTTATAATCCTAAGTCTAGAAATATGAAAATTATCATCGTATTGTCAAACAAGGAGTCCTGCGGCTGCGGGTTCAGTCACTACGAGTTACATTGGCCCCGTGGGAGGTGTTGGTGCCACCCACGTGGCCGTTCGGGGGATGTTTTTAGTTCTCACCCTCTAACGCCATGTTTTTAAGCCTAAGTCTAGAAATATGAAAATTACCATTGTATTCTCAAACCGGGAGTCCCGCGGCTGCTGGGTCAGTTCCTACGAGTTACATTGGTCCCGTGGGAGGAGTTGGTGCCAACCACGGGGACGTTCGGGGCTATTTCTAGTTCTCACCCTCTAACGCCATGTTTTTAAGCCTTAGTCTAGAAATATGCAAATTACCGTCGTATTCTCAAACCCGGAGTGCCGCGGCAGCGGGGTCAATTCCTACGAGTTACATTGGCCCCGTGGGCGGTGTTGGTGCCACCCACGGGGACGTTCGGGGGCTGTTTCGAGTTCTCACCCTATATCGCCATGTTTTTAAGCCTTAGTCTAGAAATATACAAATTACCATCGTGTTCTTAAATTGGGAGTCCCGCAGCTGCGGGGTCAGTTCCTACAAGTTACATTGGCCCCATGGGAGGTGTTGCTGCTACCCACGTGGTCGTTCCGGGGCTGTTTCGAGTTCTCACCCTCTAGCGCCATGTCTTTAAGCCTAAGTCTATAAATATGCAACTTACCATCATATTCTCAAATCGGGAGTCCCGCGGCTGCGGGGTCAGTTCCTACGAGTTACATTTATCCCGTGGGAGGTGTAGGTGCCACTCACGTGGCTGTTCGGGGGCTGTTTCGAGTTCTCACCCTCTAACGCCATGTTTTTAAGCCTTAGTCTAGAAATATGCAAATTATCGTCGTATTCTAAAACTAGGAGTCCCGCGGCTGCGGGGTCAGTTCCGACGAGTTACATTGGCCCCGTGGGAGGTGTTGGTGCCACCCACGTGGCCGTTCGGGGGCTGTTTCGAGTTCTCACCCTCTGAAGCCATATTTTTAAGCCTATGTCTAGAAATATGCAAATTACTGTCGTATTCTCAAACCGGGAGTTCCGCGACAACGGGGTCAGTTCCTACGAGTTACATTGGCCCCGTGGGCCGTGGGAGGTGTTGGGGCCACCCACGTGGCCGTTCGGGGGCTGTTTCGAGTTCTCACCCTCTAACGGCATGTTTTTAAGCCTTAGTCGTGAAATATGCAAATTACCGTAGTATTCTCAAACCGGGATTCTCAGGACTGCGGGGTCAGTTCCTACGAGTTACATTGGCCCCGTGGGAGGAGTTGGTGCCAACCACGGGGATGTTCGGGGCTACTTCTAGTTCTCACCCTCTAATGCCATGTTTTTAAGCCTTATTCTAGAAATATGCAAATTATCATCGTCTTCTCAAACCGAGAGTGCAGCGACTGCGGGGTCAATTCCTACGAGTTACATTGGCACCGTGGGCGGTGTTGGTGCCACCCACGTGGTCGTTCGGGGGCTGTTTCGAGTTCTCATCCTCTAACACCATGTTTTAAGCCTAAGTCTAGAAATATATAAATTACCATCATATTCGTAAACTGGGAGTCCCACGGCTGCAGGGTCAGTTCGTACGAATTACATTGGCCCTGTGGGAGGTGTTGGTGCCACCCACGTGTCCGTTCGGGGGCTGTTTCGAGTTCTCACCATCTAACGCCGTGTTTTTAAGCCGAAGTCTAGAAATATGCAAATTACCGTCATATTCTCAAACCGAGAGTCCCACGGTTGCGGGGTCAGTTCCTACGAGTTACATTGGCCCCGTGGGAGGTGTTTGGTTCCACCCACGGGGATGTTCGGGGGCTTTTTCGAGTTCTCACCCTCTAACGCCATGTTTTTAATCTTAAGTCTAGAAATATGCAAATTACCATCATATTCTCAAACCGGGAGTCCCGCGGCGGCGAGGTCAATTCCTACGAGTTACATTGGCCCCGTGGGAGGTGTTGGTGCCACCCACGTGGCCGTTCGGGGGCTGTTTCGAGTTCTCACCCTCTAACGCCATGTTTTTAAGTCTATGTCTAGAATATGCAAATTACCATCATATTCTCAAACCGGGAGCCCCGCGGTGGGGGGGTCAATTCCTACGAGTAACATTGGCCCCGTGGGAGGTGTTCGTGCCACCCAGGTGGCCGTTCGGGGGCTGTTTTGAGTTCTCACCCTCTAACGCCATGTTTTTAAGCCTAAGTCTAGAAATATGCAAATTACCGTCATATTTTCAAACCGGGAGTCCCACGGATGCGGGGTCAGTTCCTAAGAGTTACATTGGCCCCGTGTGAGGTGTTGGTGCCAACCACGGGGTCGTTCGGGGGCTCTTTCGAGTTCTCACCCTCTAACGCCATGTTTTTAAGGTTAAGTCTAGAAATTTGCAAATTACCGTTATATTCTCAAACTGGGAGTCCCGCGGCGGCGGGGTCAATTCCTACGAGTTACATTGGCCCCGTGGGAGGTGTTGGTGCTATCCACGTGGACGTTCGGGGGCTGTTTTGAATTCTCACCCTCTAACGCCATGTTTTTAAGCCTAAGTCAATAAATATGTAAATTACCATCTTATTCTCAAACCGGAAGTCCCGTGGCAGTGGGGTCAGTTCCCAGGAGTTACATTGTCCCCGTGGTAGGTGTTGGTGCCACCCAGGTGGCCGTTCGGGGGCTGTTTCGATTTCTCACCCTCTAACACCATGTTTTTAAGCCTAGGCTAGAAATATGCAAATTACCGTCGTATTCTCAAACCGGGAGTCCCGCGGCTGCGGGGTCAGTTCCAACGAGTTACAATTGTCCCGTGGGAGGAGTTGGTGCCAACCACGGGGACGTTCGGGGCTATTTCTAGTTCTCACCCTCTAACGCCATGTTTTTAAGCCTTAGTATAGAAATATGCAAATTACCGTCGTATTCTCAAACCCGGAGTGCCGCGGTAGCAGGGTCAGTTCCTACGAGTTACATTTTTGCCCCGTGGACGGTGTTGGTGCCACCCACGGGTCCGTTCGGGGGCTGTTTCGAGTTCTCACCCTCTAATGCCATGTTTTTAAACCTAAGTCTAGAAATATGCAAATTACCGTCGTATTCTCAAACTTGGAGTCCCGCGGCTGCGCGGTCAGTTCCTACGAGTTACATTGGCCCCGTGGGAGGTGTTGGTGCCACCCACGGGGACGTTCGGGGGCTTTTTCGAGTTCTCACCCTCTAACGCCATGTTTTTAAGCCTTAGTCGTGAAATATACAAATTACCGTCGTATTCTCAAACCGGGATTCCCGTGGCTGCGGGGTCAGTTCCTACGAGTTACATTGGCCCCGTGGGAGGTGTTGGTGCCACCCACGTGGCCGTTCGGGGGCTGTTTCGAGTTCTCACCCTCTAACGCCATGTTTTTAAGCCTAAGTCTTGAAATATGCAAATTATCGTCGTATTCTCAAACCCGGAGTCCCGCGGCTGCGGGGTCAGTTCCTACGAGTTACTTTGGTCCCGTGGGAGTTGTTGGTGGCACCCACGTGGTCGTTCGGGGGATGTTTCGAGTTCTCACCCTCTAACGCCATGTCTTTAAGACTGAGTCTAGAAATATACAAATTACCATCGTATTCTCAAACCGGGAGTCCCGGGGCTACGGGGTCAGTTCCTACGAGTTACATTGGCCCCGTGGGAGGTGTTGGTGCCACCCACGGGGACGTTCGGGGGTTGTTTCGAGTTATCACCTTCTAACGCCGTGTTTTTAAGCCTTAGTCATGTAATATGCAAATTACCATCGTATTCTGAATCCGGGATTCCCGCGGCTGCGGGGTCAATTCCTACGAGTTACATTGGCCTCGTGGGAGGTGTTGGTGCCACCCACGGGCACGTTCGGCGGCTGTTTTGAGTTCTCAGCCTCTAACGCCATGTTTATAAGCCTAAGTCTAGAAATATGAAAATTATCGTCGTATTGTCAAACAGGGAGTCCTGCGGCTGCGGGTTCAGTCCCTACGAGTTACATTGGCCCCGTGGGAGGTGTTGGTGCCACCCACGTGGCCGTTCGGGGGATGTTTTGAGTTCTCACCCTCTAACGCCATGTTTTTAAGCCTAAGTCTAGAAATATGCAAATTACCATTGTATTCTCAAACCGGGAGTCCCGCGGCTGCTGGGTCAGTTCCTACGAGTTACTTTGGTCCCGTGGGAGGAGTTGGTGCCAACCACGGGGACGTTCGGGGCTATTTCTAGTTCTCACCCTCTAACGCCATGTTTTTAAGCCTTAGTCTAGAAATATGCAAATTACCGTCGTATTCTCAAACCCGGAGTGCCGCGGCAGCGGGGTCAATTCCTACGAGTTACATTGGCCCCGTGGGCGGTGTTGGTGCCACCCACGGGGACGTTCGGGGGCTGTTTCGAGTTCTCACCCTCTAACGCCATGTTTTTAAGCCTTAGTCTAGAAATATACAAATTACCATTGTGTTCTTAAATGGGGAGTCCCGCGGCTGCGGGGTCAGTTCCTACAAGTTACATTGGCCCCATGGGAGGTGTTGCTGCTACCCACGTGGTCGTTCCGGGGCTGTTTCGAGTTCTCACCCTCTAGCGCCATGTATTTAAGCCTAAGTCTATAAATATGCAAATTACCATCATATTCTCAAATCGGGAGTCCCGCGGCTGCGGTGTCAGTTCCTACGAGTTACATTTATCCCGTGGGAGGTGTTGGTGCCACTCACGTGGCCGTTCGGGGGCTGTTTCGAGTTCTCACCCTCTAACGCCATGTTTTTAAGCCGTAGTCTATAAATATGCAAATTATCGTCGTATTCTCAAACTAGGAGTCCCGCGGCTGCGGGGTCAGTTCCGACGAGTTACATTGGCCCCGTGGGAGGTGTTGGTGCCACCCACGTGGCCGTTCGGGGGCTGTTTCGAGTTCTCACCCTCTGAAGCCATATTTTTAAGCCTATGTCTAGAAATATGCAAATTACTGTCGTATTCTCAAACCGGGAGTTCCGCGGCAACGGGGTCAGTTCCTACGAGTTACATTGGCCCCGTGGGACGTGGGAGGTGTTGGGGCCACCCACGTGGCCGTTCGGGGGCTGTTTCGAGTTCTCACCCTCTAACGGCATGTTTTTAATCCTTAGTCGTGAAATATGCAAATTACCGTAGTATTCTCAAACCGGGATTCTCAGGACTGCGGGGTCAGTTCCTACGAGTTACATTGGCCCCGTGGGAGGAGTTGGTTCCAACCACGGGGATGTTCGGGGCTACTTCTAGTTCTCACCCTCTAATGCCATGTTTTTAAGCCTTATTCTAGAAATATGCAAATTATCATCGTCTTCTCAAACCGAGAGTGCAGCGACTGCGGGGTCAATTCCTACGAGTTACATTGGCACCGTGGGCGGTGTTGGTGCCACCCACGTGGTCGTTCGGGGGCTGTTTCGAGTTCTCATCCTCTAAAGCCATGTTTTTAAGCCTAAGTCTAGAAATATATAAATTACCATCGTATTCGTAAACCGGGAGTCCCACGGCTGCAGGGTCAGTTCGTACGAATTACATTGGCCCTGTGGGAGGCGTTGGTGCCACCCACGTGTCCGTTCGGGGGCTGTTTCGAGTTCTCACCCTCTAACGCCATGTTTTTAAGCCGAAGTCTAGAAATATGCAAATTACCGTCATATTCTCAAACCGGGAGTCCCACGGTTGCGGGGTCAGTTCCTACGAGTTACATTGGCCCCGTGGGAGGTGTTTGGTTCCACCCACGGGGATGTTCGGGGGCTTTTTCGAGTTCTCACCCTCTAACGCCATGTTTTTAATCTTAAGTCTAGAAATATGCAAATTACCATCATATTATCAAACCGGGAGTCCCGCGGCGGCGGGGTCAATTCCTACGAGTTACATTGGCCCCGTGGGAGGTGTTGGTGCCACCCACGTGGCCGTTCGGAGGCTGTTTTGAGTTCTCACCCTCTAACGCCATGTTTTTAAGCCTAAGTCTATAAATATACAAATTACCATCGTATTCTCAAACCGGGAGTCCCGCGGCTACGGGGTCAGTTCCTACGAGTTACATTGGCCCCGTGGGAGGTGTTGGTGTCACCCACGGGGACGTTTGGGGGCTGTTTCGAGTTCTCACCCTCTAACGTCGACTTTTTAATCCTTAGTCATGTAATATGCAAATTACCATCGTATTCTCAAAACAAGATTCCCGCGGCTGCGGGGTCTGTTCCTACGAGTTACATTGGCCTCGTGGGAGGTGTTGGTGCCACCCACGGGAACGTTCGGCGCCTGTTTTGAGTTCTCAGCCTCTAACGCCATGTTTATAAGTCTAAGTCTAGAAATATGAAAATTATCGTCGTATTGTCAAACAGGGAGTCCTGCGGCTGCGGGTTCAGTCCCTACGAGTTCATTGGCCCCGTGGGAGGTGTTGGTGCCACCCACGTGGCCGTTCGGGGGATGTTTTGAGTTCTCACCGTCTAACACCATGTTTTTAAGCCTAAGTCTAGAAATATGCAAATTACCGTCGTATTCTCAAACAGGGAGTCCCGCGGCTGCGGGGTCAGTTCCTACGAGTTACATTTATCCCGTGGGAGGAGTTGGTGCCACTCACGTGGCCGTTCGGGGGCTGTTTCGAGTTCTCACCCTCTAACGCAATGTTTTTAAGCCTTAGTCTAGAAATATGCAAATTATCGTCGTATTCTCAAACTAGGAGTACCGCGGCTGCGGGGTCAGTTCCTACGAGTTACATTCGCCCCGTGGGAGGTGTTGGTGCCAACCACGTGGCCGTTCGGGGGCTGTTTCGAGTTCTCACCCTCTAAAGCCATGTTTTTAAGCCTATGTCTAGAAATATGCAAATTACCATCATATTCTCAAACCGGGAGCCCCGCGATTGCGGGGTCAATTCCTACGAGTTATATTGGCCCCGTGGGAGGTGTTGGTGCCACCCATGTGGCCGTTAGGGGGCTGTTTCGAGTTCTCAGCCTCTAACGCGATGTTTTTAAGCCTAAGTCTAGAAATATGCAAATTACCGTCGTATTCTCAAACTGGGAGCCCTGCTGCGGCGGGGTCAATTCCTATGAGTTACATTGGCCCCATGGGAGGTGTTGGTGCCACCCACGTGGCCGTTCGGAGGCTGTTTTGAATTCTCACCCTCTAACGCCATGTTTTTAAGCCTTAGTCTAGAAATATGAAAATTACCATCGTATTCTTAAACCGGGAATCCCTTGGAAGTGGGGTCAGTTCCTACGAGTTACATTGGCCCCGTGGGAGGTGTTGGTGCCACCCACGTGGCCGTTCGGGGGCTGTTTCGAGTTCTCACCCTCTAACGCGATGTTTTTAAGCCTAAGTCTAGAAATATGCAAATTATCATCGTATTCTCAAACCGGGAGTCCCGCGGCTGCGGGGTCAGATCCTACGGGTTACATTGGCCCCGTGGGATGTGTTGGTGCCACCCACGGGGATGTTCGGGGGCTTTTTCGAGTTCTCACCCTCTAACGCCATGTTTTTAAGCCTTAGTCGTGAAATATGCAAATTACCGTAGTATTCTCAAACCGGGATTCTCGGGGCTGCGGGGTCAGTTCCTACGAGTTACACTGGCCCCGTGGGAGGAGTTGGTACCAACCGAGGGGATGTTTGGGGCTACTTCTAGTTCTCACCCTCTAATGCCATGTTTTTAAGCCTTATTCTAGAAATATGCAAATTATCGTCGTATTCTCAAACCGGGAGTGCAGCGACTGCGGGGTCAGTTCCTATGAGTTACATTGGCACCGTGGGCGGTGTTGGTGCCACCCACGTGGTCGTTCGGGGGCTGTTTCGAGTTCTCATCCTCTAACGCCATGTTTTTAATCCTAAGTCTAGAAATATATAAATTACCGTCGTAATCGCCAACCGGGAGTCCCACGGCTGCAGGGTCAGTTCCTACGATTTACATTGGTCCCGTGGGAGGTATTGGTGTCACCCATGGGGACGTTTGGGGACCCTCTAACGCCATGTTTTTAATCCTATGTCTAGAAATATGCAAATTACAGTCGTATTCTCAAACCGGGAGCCCCGCGGCTGCGGGGTCAGTTCCTACGAGTTACATTGGCCCCGTGGGAGGTGTTGGTGCCACCCACGTGGCCGTTCGGGGGCTGTTTCGAGTTCTCACCCTCTAACGCCATGTTTTTAAGCCTATGTCTAGAAATATGCAAATTACTGTCATATTCTCAAACCGGGAGCCCCGCGGTGGGGGGGTCAATTCCTACGAGTAACATTGGCCCCGTGGGAGGTGTTCGTGCCACCCAGGTGGCCGTTCGGGGGCTGTTTTGAGTTCTCACCCTCTAACGCCATGTTTTTAAGCCTAAGTCTAGAAATATGCAAATTACCGTCATATTTTCAAACCGGGAGTCCCACGGCTGCGGGGTCAGTTCCTAAGAGTTACATTGGCCCCGTGTGAGGTGTTGGTGCCAACCACGGGGTCGTTCGGGGGCTCTTTCGAGTTCTCACCCTCTAACGCCATGTTTTTAAGGTTAAGTCTAGAAATTTGCAAATTACCATCATATTCTCAAACCGGGAGTCCCGCGGCGGCGGGGTCAATTCCTACGAGTTACATTGGCCCTGTGGGAGGTGTTGGTGCCACCCACGTGTCCGTTCGGGGGCTGTTTCGAGTTCTCACCCACTAACGCCATGTTTTTAAGCCGAAGTCTAGAAATATGCAAATTACCGTCATATTCTCAAACCGGGAGTCCCACGGTTGCGGGGTCAGTTCCTACGAGTTACATTGGCCCCGTGGGAGGTGTTTGGTTCCACCCACGGGGATGTTCGGGGGCTTTTTCGAGTTCTCTCCCTCTAACGCCATGTTTTTAAGCCTAAGTCTATAAATATACAAATTTCCATCGTATTCTCAAACCGGGAGTCCCGCGGCTACGGGGTCAGTTCCTACGAGTTACATTGGCCCCGTGGGAGGTGTTGGTGTCACCCACGGGGACGTTTGGGGGCTGTTTCGAGTTCTCACCCTCTAACGTCGTGTTTTTAAGCCTTAGTCATGTAATATGCAAATTACCATCGTATTCTCAAACCGAGATTCCCGCGGCTGCGGGGTCTGTTCCTACGAGTTACATTGGCCTCGTGGGAGGTGTTGGTGCCACCCACGGGAACGTTCGGCGCCTGTTTTGAGTTCTCAGCCTCTAACGCCATGTTTATAAGTCTAAGTCTAGAAATATGAAAATTATCGTCGTATTGTCAAACAGGGAGTCCTGCGGCTGCGGGTTCAGTCCCTACGAGTTCATTGGCCCCGTGGGAGGTGTTGGTGCCACCCACGTGGCCGTTCGGGGGATGTTTTGAGTTCTCACCGTCTAACGCCATGTTTTTAAGCCTAAGTCTAGAAATATGCAAATTACCATCGTATTCTCAAACCGGGAGTCCCGCGGCTGCGGGGTCAGTTCCTACGAGTTACATTGGTCCCGTGGGAGGAGTTGGTGCCAACCACGGGGACGTTCGGGGCTATTTCTAGTTCTCACCCTCTAACGCCATTTTTTTAAGCCTTAGTCTAGAATTATGCAAATTATCGTCGTATTCTCAAACCCGAAGTTCTGCGGCAGCGGGGTCAGTTCCTACGAGTTAGATTGGCCCCGTGGGCGGTGTTGGTGCCACCCACGGGGACGTTCGGGGGCTGTTTCGAGTTCTCACCCTCTAACGCCATGTTTTTAAGCCTTAGTCTAGAAATATACAAATTACCATCGTGTTCTTAAATCGGGAGTCCCGCGGCTGCGGGGTGAGTTCCTACAAGTTACATTGGCCCCGTGGGAGGTGTTGCTGCTACCCACGTGGTCGTTTCGGGGTTGTTTCGAGTTCTCACCCTCTAGCGCCATGTGTTTAAGCCTAAGTCTAGAAATATGCAAATTACTGTCGTATTCTCAAACCGGGAGTTCCGCGGCAACGGGGTCAGTTCCTACGAGTTACATTGGCCGCGTGGGACGTGGGAGGTGTTGGGGCCACCCACGTGGCCGTTCGGGGGCTGTTTCGAGTTCTCACCCTCTAACGGCATGTTTTTAATCCTTAGTCGTGAAATATGCAAATTACCGTAGTATTCTCAAACCGGGATTCTCAGGACTGCGGGGTCAGTTCCTACGAGTTACATCGACCCCGTGGGAGGAGTTGGTGCCAACCACGGGGATGTTCGGGGCTACTTCTAGTTCTCACCCTCTAATGCCATGTTTTTAAGCCTTATTCTAGAAATATGCAAATTATCGTCGTCTTCTCAAACCGAGAGTGCAGCGACTGCGGGGTCAATTCCTACGAGTTACATTGGCACCGTGGGCGGTGTTGGTGCCACCCACGTGGTCGTTCGGGGGCTGTTTCGAGTTCTCATCCTCTAACGCCATGTTTTTAAGCCTAAGTCTAGAAATATATAAATTACCATCGTATTCGTAAATCGGGAGTCCCACGGCTGCAGGGTCAGTTCGTACGAATTACATTGGCCCTGTGGGAGGTGTTGGTGCCACCCACGTGTGCGTTCGGGGGCTGTTTCGAGTTCTCACCCTCTAACGCCATGTTTTTAAGCCGAAGTCTAGAAATATGCAAATTACCGTCATATTCTCAAACCGGGAGTCCCACGGTTGCGGGGTCAGTCCCTACGAGTTACATTGGCCACGTGGGAGGTGTTTGGTTCCACCCACGGGGATGTTCGGGGGCTTTTTCGAGTTCTCACCCTCTAACGCCATGTTTTTAATCTTAAGTCTAGAAATATGCAAATTACCATCATATTATCAAACCGGGAGTCCCGCGGCGGCGGGGTCAATTCCTACGAGTTACATTGGCCCCGTGGGAGGTGTTGGTGCCACCCACGTGGCCGTTCGGAGGCTGTTTTGAGTTCTCACCCTCTAACGCCATGTTTTTAAGCCTAAGTCTATAAATATACAAATTACCATCGTATTCTCAAACCGGGAGTCCCGCGGCTACGGGGTCAGTTCCTACGAGTTACATTGGCCCCGTGGGAGGTGTTGGTGTCACCCACGGGGATGTTTGGGGGCTGTTTCGAGTTCTCACCCTCTAACGTCGTGTTTTTAATCCTTAGTCATGTAATATGCAAATTACCATCGTATTCTCAAACCAAGATTCCCGCGGCTGCGGGGTCTGTTCCTACGAGTTACATTGGCCTCGTGGGAGGTGTTGGTGCCACCCACGGGAATGTTCGGCGCCTGTTTTGAGTTCTCAGCCTCTAACGCCATGTTTATAAGTCTAAGTCTAGAAATATGAAAATTATCGTCGTATTGTCAAACAGGGAGTCCTGCGGCTGCGGGTTCAGTCCCTACGAGTTCATTGGCCCCGTGGGAGGTGTTGGTGCCACCCACGTGGCCGTTCGGGGGATGTTTTGAGTTCTCACAGTCTAACGCCATGTTTTTAAGCCTAAGTCTAGAAATATGCAAATTACCGTCGTATTCTCAAACCGGGAGTCCCGCGGCTGCGGGGTCAGTTCCTACGAGTTACATTTATCCCGTGGGAGGAGTTGGTGCCACTCACGTGGCCGTTCGGGGGCTGTTTCGAGTTCTCACCCTCTAACGCAATGTTTTTAAGCCTTAGTCTAGAAATATGCAAATTATTGTCGTATTCTCAAACTAGGAGTACCGCGGCTGCGGGGTCAGTTCCTACGAGTTACATTCGCCCCGTGGGAGGTGTTGGTGCCAACCACGTGGCCGTTCGGGGGCTGTTTCGAGTTCTCACCCTCTAAAGCCATGTTTTTAAGCCTATGTCTAGAAATATGCAAATTACCATCATATTCTCAAACCGGGAGCCCCGCGATTGCGGGGTCAATTCCTACGAGTTATATTGGCCCCGTGGGAGGTGTTGGTGCCACCCATGTGGCCGTTAGGGGGCTGTTTCGAGTTCTCAGCCTCTAACGCGATGTTTTTAAGCCTAAGTCTAGAAATATGCAAATTACCGTCGTATTCTTAAACTGGGAGCCCTGCTGCGGCGGGGTCAATTCCTATGAGTTACATTGGCCCCATGGGAGGTGTTGGTGCCACCCACGTGGCCGTTCGGGGGCTGTTTTGAGTTCTCACCCTCTAACGCCATGTTTTTAAGCCTTAGTCTAGAAATATGCAAATTACCATCGTATTCTTAAACCGGGAATCCCTTGGAAGTGGGTTCAGTTCCTACGAGTTACATTGGCCCCGTGGGAGGTGTTGGTGACACCCACGTGGCCGTTCGGGGGCTGTTTCGAGTTCTCACCCTCTAACGCGATGTTTTTAAGCCTAAGTCTAGAAATATGAAAATTATCATCGTATTCTCAAACCGGGAGTCCCGCGGCTGCGGGGTCAGATCCTACGAGTTACATTGGCCCCGTGGGATGTGTTGGTGCCACCCACGGGGACGTTCGGGGGCTTTTTCGAGTTCTCACCCTCTAACGCCATGTTTTTAAGCCTTAGTCGTGAAATATGCAAATTACCGTAGTATTCTCAAACCGGGATCTCGGGGCTGCGGGGTCAGTTCCTACGAGTTACACTGGCCCCGTGGGAGGAGTTGGTACCAACCGAGGGGATGTTTGGGGCTACTTCTAGTTCTCACCCTCTAATGCCATGTTTTTAAGCCTTATTCTAGAAATATGCAAATTATCGTCGTATTCTCAAACCGGGAGTGCAGCGACTGCGGGGTCAGTTCCTATGAGTTACATTGGCACCGTGGGCGGTGTTGGTGCCACCCACGTGGTCGTTCGGGGGCTATTTCGAGTTCTCAACCTCTAACGCCATGTTTTTAATCCTAAGTCTAGAAATATATAAATTACCATCGTAATCGCCAACCGGGAGTCCCACGGCTGCAGGGTCAGTTCCTACGATTTACATTGGTCCCGTGGGAGGTATTGGTGTCACCCATGGGGACGTTTGGGGACCCTCTAACGCCATGTTTTTAATCCTATGTCTAGAAATATGCAAATTACAGTCGTATTCTCAAACCGGGAGCCCCGCGGCTGCGGGGTCAGTTCCTACGAGTTACATTGGCCCCGTGGGAGGTGTTGGTGCCACCCACGTGGCCGTTCGGGGGATGTTTCGAGTTCTCACCCTCTAACGCCATGTTTTTAAGCCTATGTCTAGAAATATGCAAATTACTGTCATATTCTCACACCGGGAGCCCCGCGGTGGGGGGGTCAATTCCTACGAGTAACATTGGCCCCGTGGGAGGTGTTCGTGCCACCCAGGTGGCCGTTCGGGGGCTGTTTTGAGTTCTCACCCTCTAACGCCATGTTTTTAAGCCTAAGTCTAGAAATATGCAAATTACCGTCATATTTTCAAACCGGGAGTCCCACGGCTGCGGGGTCAGTTCCTAAGAGTTACATTGGCCCCGTGTGAGGTGTTGGTGCCAACCACGGGGTCGTTCGGGGGCTCTTTCGAGTTCTCACCCTCTAACGCCATGTTTTTAAGGTTAAGTCTAGAAATTTGCAAATTACCATCATATTCTCAAACCGGGAGTCCCGCGGCGGCGGGGTCAATTCCTACGAGTTACATTGGCCCTGTGGGAGGTGTTGGTGCCACCCACGTGTCCGTTCGGGGGCTGTTTCGAGTTCTCACCCTCTAACGCCATGTTTTTAAGCCGAAGTCTAGAAATATGCAAATTACCGTCATATTCTCAAACGGGGAGTCCCACGGTTGCGGGGTCAGTTCCTACGAGTTACATTGGCCCCGTGGGAGGTGTTTGGTTCCACCCACGGGGATGTTCGGGGGCTTTTTCGAGTTCTCTCCCTCTAACGCCATGTTTTTAAGCCTAAGTCTATAAATATACAAATTACCATCGTATTCTCAAACCGGGAGTCCCGCGGCTACGGGGTCAGTTCCTACGAGTTACATTGGCCCCGTGGGAGGTGTTGGTGTCACCCACGGGGACGTTTGGGGGCTGTTTCGAGTTCTCACCCTCTAACGTCGTGTTTTTAAGCCTTAGTCATGTAATATGCAAATTACCATCGTATTCTCAAACCGAGATTCCCGCGGCTGCGGGGTCTGTTCCTACGAGTTACATTGGCCTCGTGGGAGGTGTTGGTGCCACCCACGGGAACGTTCGGCGCCTGTTTTGAGTTCTCAGCCTCTAACGCCATGTTTATAAGTCTAAGTCTAGAAATATGAAAATTATCGTCGTATTGTCAAACAGGGAGTCCTGCGGCTGCGGGTTCAGTCCCTACGAGTTCATTGGCCCCGTGGGAGGTGTTGGTGCCACCCACGTGGCCGTTCGGGGGATGTTTTGAGTTCTCACCGTCTAACGCCATGTTTTTAAGCCTAAGTCTAGAAATATGCAAATTACCATCGTATTCTCAAACCGGGAGTCCCGCGGCTGCGGGGTCAGTTCCTACGAGTTACATTGGTCCCGTGGGAGGAGTTGGTGCCAACCACGGGGACGTTCGGGGCTATTTCTAGTTCTCACCCTCTAACGCCATGTTTCTAAGCCTTAGTCTAGAAATATGCAAATTATCGTCGTATTCTCAAACCCGAAGTTCCGCGGCAGCGGGGTCAGTTCCTACGAGTTACATTGGCCCCGTGGGCGGTGTTGGTGCCACCCACGGGGACGTTCGGGGGCTGTTTCGAGTTCTCACCCTCTAACGCCATGTTTTTAAGCCTTAGTCTAGAAATATACAAATTACCATCGTGTTCTTAAATCGGGAGTCCCGCGGCTGCGGGGTTAGTTCCTACAAGTTACATTGGCCCCGTGGGAGGTGTTGCTGCTACCCACGTGGTCGTTCCGGGGCTGTTTCGAGTTCTCACCCTCTAGCGCCATGTGTTTAAGCCTAAGTCTAGAAATATGCAAATTACCATCGTATTCTCAAACCGAGAGTCCCGCGGCTGCGGGGTCAGTTCCTACGAGTTACATTTATCCCGTGGGAGGTGTTGGTGCCACTCACGTGGCCGTTCGGGGGCTGTTTCGAGTTCTCACCCTCTAACGCAATGTTTTTAAACCTTAGTCTAGAAATATGCAAATTATCGTCGTATTCTCAAACTAGCAGTACCGCAGCTGCGGGGTCAGTTCCTACGAGTTACATTCGCCCCGTGGGAGGTGTTGGTGCCACCCACGTGGCCGTTCGGGGGCTGTTTCGAGTTCTCACCCTCTAAAGCCATGTTTTTAAGCCTATGTCTAGAAATATGCAAATTACCATCATATTCTCAAACCGGGAGCCCCGCGATTGCGGGGTCAATTCCTACGAGTTATATTGGCCCCGTGGGAGGTGTTGGTGCCACCCATGTGGCCGTTAGGGGGCTGTTTCGAGTTCTCAGCCTCTAACGCGATGTTTTTAAGCCTAAGTCTAGAAATATGCAAATTACCGTCGTATTCTCAAACTGGGAGCCCTGCTGCGGCGGGGTCAATTCCTATGAGTTACATTGGCCCCATGGGATGTGTTGGTGCCACCCACGTGGCCGTTCGGGGGCTGTTTTGAGTTCTCACCCTCTAACGCCATGTTTTTAGGCCTTAGTCTAGAAATATGCAAATTACCATCGTATTCTTAAACCGGGAATCCATTGGAAGTGGGGTCAGTTCCTACGAGTTACATTGGCCCCGTGGGAGGTGTTGGTGCCACCCACGTGGCCGTTCGGGGGCTATTTCGAGTTCTCACCCTCTAACGCGATGTTTTTAAGCCTAAGTTTAGAAATATGCAAATTATCGTCGTATTCTCAAACCGGGAGTCCCGCGGCTGCGGGGTCAGATCCTACGAGTTACATTGGCCCCGTGGGATGTGTTGGTGCCACCCACGGGGACGTTCGGGGGCTTTTTCGAGTTCTCACCCTCTAACGCCATGTGTTTAAGCCTTAGTCGTGAAATATGCAAATTACCGTAGTATTCTCAAACCGGGATTCTCGGGGCTGCTGGGTCAGTTCCTACGAGTTACACTGGCCCCGTGGGAGGAGTTGGTACCAACCGAGGGGATGTTTGGGGCTACATCTAGTTCTCACCCTCTAATGCCATGTTTTTAAGCCTTATTCAAGAAATATGCAAATTATCGTCGTATTCTCAAACCGGGAGTGCAGCGACTGCGGGGTCAGTTCCTACGAGTTACATTGGCACCGTGGGCGGTGTTGGTGCCACCCACGTGGTCGTTCGGGGGCTGTTTTGAGTTCTCACCCTCTAACGCCATGTTTTTAAGCCTAAGTCTATAAATATGCAAATTACCGTCGTATTCTCAAACCGGGAGTCCCGCGGCTACGGGGTCAGTTCCTACGAGTTACATTGGTCCCGTGGGAGCAGTTGGTGCCAACCACGGGGACGTTCGTGGCTATTTCTAGTTCTCACCCTCTAACGCCATGTTTTTAAGCCTTAGTCTAGAAATATGCAAATTACCGTCGTATTCTCAAACCAGGAGTGCCGCGGCAGCAGGGTCAGTTCCTATGAGTTACATTGGCCCCGTGGGAGGTGTTGGTGCCACCCACGGGGACGTTCGGGGGCTGTTTCGAGTTCTCACCTTCTAACGCCATGTTTTTAAGCCTTAGTCTAGAAATCTACAAATTACTGTCGTATTCTTAAACCGGGAGTCCCACGGCTGCGGGGTCAGTTACTACGAGTTAAATTGGCCCCGTGGGAGGTGTTGGTGCCACCCACGGGGACGTTCGGGGGCTTTTTTGAGTTCTCACCCTCTAACGCCATGTTTTTAAGCTTAAGTCTAGAAATATGCAAATTACCATCATATTCTCAAACCGGGAGTCCCGTGGCGGCGGGGTCAATTCCTACGAGTTACAATGGCCCCGTGGGAGGTGTTGGTGCCACCCACGTGCCCGTTCGGGGGCTGTTTTGAGTTCTCACCCTCTAACGCCATGTTTTTAAGTCAAAGTCTATAAATATACAAATTCCCGTCGTATTCGCAAACCGGGAGTCCCGCGGCTGCGGGGTCAGTTCCTACGAGTTACATTGGACCCGTGGGAGGTGTTGGTGCCACCCACGGGGACGTTCGGGGGCTGTTTTGAGTTCTCACCCTCTAAAGCCATGTTTTTAAGCCTATGTCTAGAAATATGAAAATTACCATCGTATTCTCAAATCGGGAGCCCCGTGGCTGCGAGGTCGATTCCTACAAGTTACATTCGCCCCGTGGGCGGTGTTGGTGCCACCCACGTGGCCGTTCGGAGGATGTTTCGAGTTCTCACCCTCTATTGCCATGTTTTTAAGCCTAAGTCTAGAAATATGCAAACTACCGACGTATTCTCAAACCTGGAGTCCTGCGGCTGCGAGGTCAGTTCCTACGAGTTACATTGTCCCCGTGGGAGGTGTTGGTGCCACCCACGGAGACGTTCGGGGGCTTTTTCGAGTTCTCACCCTCTAACGCCATGTTTTTAAGCCTTAGTCGAGAAATATGCAAATTATCGTCGTATTCTCAAACCGGGAGTCCCGTGGCTGCGGGGTCAGTTCCTACGAGTTACATTTGACCAGTGGGAGGTGTTGGTGCCACCCACGGGGACGTTCGGGGGATGTTTTTAGTACTCACCCTCTAAAGCCATGTTTTTAAGACTATGTCTTGAAATATGCAAATTATCGTCGTATTCTCAAACCGGGAGTCCCGCGGCTGCGGGGTCAGTTCCTACGAGTTACATTGGCCCCGTGGGAGTTGTTGGTGGCACCCACGTGGTCGTTCATGGGATGTTTCGAGTTCTCACCCTCTAACGGCATGTCTTTAAGCCTGAGTCTAGAAATATACAAATTACCATCGTATTCTCAAACTGGGAGTCCCGCGGCTATGGGGTCAGTTCCTACGAGTTACATTGGCCCCGTGGGAGGTGTTGGTGCCACCCACGGGGACGTTCGGGGGCTATTTCGAGTTCTCACCCTCTAACGCCATATTTTTAAGCCTTAGTCATGTAATATGAAAATTACCATCGTATTCTCAAATCGGGATTCCCACGGCTGCGGGGTCAGTTCCTACGAGTTACATTGGCCTCGTGGGAGGTGTTGGTGCCACCCACGGGGACGTTCGGCGGCTGTTTTGAGTCCTCAGCCTCTAACGCCACGTTTATAAGCCTAAGTCTAGAAATATGCAAATTGCCGTCGTATTCTCAAATTGGGAGTCCCGCGGCTGCGGGGTCAGTTCCTATGAGTAACATTGGCCCCGTGAGAGGTGTATTTCCCACCCACGGGGACGTTCGGGGGTTGTTTCGAGTTCTCACTCTCTAACGCCATGTTTTTAAGCCTAAGTCTAGAAATATGCAAATTACCATCGTATTCCCAAACCAGGAGTCCCGCGGCTGCGGGGTCAGTTCCTACGAGTTACATTAGTCCCATGGGAGGTGTTGGGACCACCCACGGGAACGTTCGGGGGTTGTTTCGAGTTCTCACCCTCTAACGCCATGTTTTTAAGCCTAAGTCTAGAAATATGCAAATTACCATCGTATTCTCAAACCGGGAGTTCCGCGGCAACGGGGTCAATTCCTACGAGTTACATTGGCCCCGTGGGAGGTGTTGGGGCCACCCGAGTGGCCATTTGGGGGCTGTTTCGAGTTCTCACCCTCTAACGCCATGTTTTAAAGACTAAGTCTAGAAATATGCAAATTAATGTCGTATTCTCAAATCGAGAGTCCCGCGGTTGCGGGGTCAGGTCTTACGAGTTACATTGGCCCCGTGGGAGGTGTTAGTGCCACCCACGTTGCCGTTCGGGGGCTATTTTGACTTCTCACCCTTTAACGCCATGTTTATAAGTCTAAGTCTAAAAATATGCAAATTACCATCCTATTCTTAAACCGGGAGTCTCGTGGCTGCGGGGTCAGTTCCTACGAGTTACATTGGCCCCGTGGGAGGTGTTGGTGCCATCCACGTGGCCGTTCGGGGATTGTTTCGAGTTCTCACCCTCTAACGCCATGTTTTTAGGCCTAAGTCTAGAATATGCAAATTACCGTCGTATTCTCAAACCCGGAGTCCCACGACTGCGGGGTCAGATCATACGAGTTACATTGGCCCCGTAGGATGTGTTGGTGCCACCCACGGGGACGTTCGGGGGCTTTTTCGAGTTCTCACCCTCTAACGGCATGTTTTTAAGCCTTAGTCGAGAAATATGCAAATTACCGTAGTATTCACAAACCGGGATTCTCGGGGCTGAGGGGTCAATTCCTACGAGTTACATTGGCCCCGTGGGAGGTGTTGGTGCCACCCAGGGGGACGTTGGGGGCTGTTTCCAGTTCTCACCCTCTAACGCAATGTTTTTAAGCCTAAGTCTAGAAATATGCAAATTATCGTCGTATTCTTAAACCGGGAGTCCCGCGGCTGCGGGGTCAGTTCCTACGAGTTACAATCATCCCGTGGGAGGTGTTGGCGCCACCCACGTGGACGTTCTGGGGCTGTTTCGAGTTCTCACCCTCTAACGCCATGTTTTTAAGCCTAAGTCTAGAAATATGCAAATTACCGTCGTATTCTCAAACCGGGAGTCCCGCGGCTGCGGGGTCAGTTCCTATGAGTTACATTGCTCTCGTGGAAGGTGTTGGTTCCATCCACGTGGTCGTTCGGGGGATGTTCCGAGTTCTCACCCTCTAACGCTATGTTTTTAAGCTTAAGTCTAGAAATATGAAAATTAGCGTCATATTCTCAAGTCGGGAGTCCCGCGGTGGCGGGGTCAATTCCTAAGAGTTACATTGGCCCTGTGGGAGGTGTTGGTGCCACCCACGTGGCCGTTCGGGGGCTGTTTTGAGTTCTCAACCTCTAACGCCATGTTTTTAAGCCTAAGTCAAGAAATATGCAAATTACCGTTGTATTCTCAAACCGGGAGTTCCGCGGCTGCGGGGTCAGTTCCTACGAGTTACATTGGTCCCGTGGGAGGAGTTGGTGCCAACCATGGGGACATTCGGGGATATTTCTAGTTCTCACCCTCTAATTCCATGTTTTTAAGCCTTATTCTTGAAATATGCAAATTATCGTCGTATTCTCAAACCGGGAGTGCAGCGACTGAGTGGTCAGTTCCTACGAGTTACATTGGCCCCGTGGGCGGTGTTGGTGCCACCCACGTGGTCGTTCGGGTGTTGTTTCGAGTTCTCACCCTCTAACGCCATGTTTTTAAGCCTAACTCTAGAAATATGCAAATTACCGTCGTATTCGCAAACCGGGAGTCCCACGGTTGCGGGGTCAGTTCCTACGAGTTACATTGGTCCCGTGGGAGGTGTTGGTGTCACCCATGGGGACGTTCGGGAACCCACTAACGCCATGTTTTTATGCCTAAGTCTAGAAATATGCAAATTACTATCGTATTCTCAAACCGAGAGTCCCGCGGCTGCGGGGTCAGGTCCTACGAGTTACATTGGCCCCTTGGGAGGTTTTGGTGCCACCCACGGGGACGTTCGGGGGCTTTTTCGAGTTCTCACCCACTAACGCCATGTTTTTAAGCCTTAGTTGGGAAATATGCAAATTACCGTAGTATTCTCAAACCGGGATTCCCGTGGCTACGGGGTCTGTTCCTACGAGTTACATTGGCCCCGTGGGAGGTGTTGGTGCCACCCACGTGGCCGTTCGGGGGTCGTTTCGAGTTCTCACCCTCTAACGCCATGTTTTTTTGCCTAAGTCTTGAAATATGCAAATTATCGTCGTATTCTCAAAACGGGAGTCCCGCAGTTGCGGGGTCAGTTCCTACGAGTTACATTGACCCCGTGGGAGTTGTTGGTGGCACCCACGTTGTCGTTCGGGGGATGTTTCGAGTTCTCACCCTCTAACGCCATGTATTTAAGCCTAAGTCTAGAAATATACAAATTATCATCGTATTCTCAAACCGGGAGTCCCGCGGCTACGGGGTCAGTTCCTACGAGTTACATTGACCCCGTGGGAGGTGTTAGTGCCACCCACGGGGACGTTCGGGGGCTGTTTCGAGTTCTCACCCTCTAACGCCATGTTTTTAAGCCTTAGTCACGTAATATACAAATTAACATCGTATTCTCAATACGGTATTTCCGCGGCTGCGGGGTCAGTTCCTACGAGTTACATTGGCCTCGTGGGAGGTGCTGGTGCCACCCACGGGGACGTTCGGCGGCTGTTTTGAGTTCTCAGCCTCTAACGCCATGTTTTTAAGCCTAAGTCTAGAAATATGAAAATTACCATCGTATTCTCAAATCGGGAGTCCGGCGGCTGCGGGGTCAGTTCCTATGAGTAACATTGGCCCTGTGGGAGGTGTATTTGCCACCCACGGGGACGTTTGGGGGATGTTTCGAGTTCTCACTCTCTAACGCCATGTTTTTAAGCCTAAGTCTAGAAATATGCAAAGTACCATCGTATTCTCAAACCGGGAGTCCCACGGCTGCGGGGTCAGTTCCTACGAGTTACATTGGTCCCCTGGGAGGTGTTGGTGCCACCCAAGGGAACTTTCGGGGGCTGTTTCGAGTTCTCACCCTCTAACGCCATGTTTTCAAGCCTAAGTCTAGAAATATGCAAACTACCATCGTATTCTCAAACCGGGAGTTCCGCGGCAACGGGTTCAGTTCCTATGAGTTACATTGGCCCCGTGGGAGGTGTTGGGGCCACCCGAGTGGCCGTTCGGGGGTTGTTTCGAGTTCTCACCCTTTAATGCCATGTTTATAAGCCTAAGTCTAGAAATATGCAAATTACCGTCGTATTCTCAAACCGGGAGTCCCGCGGCTGCGGGATCAGTTCCTACGAGTTACATTGGCCCCGTTGGAGGTGTTGGTGCCACCCACGTGACCATTCGGGGGCTATTTCGAGTTCTCACCCTCTAACGCCAATACTTTAAGCCTAAGTCTAGAAATATGCAAATTATCGTGGTATTCTCAAATCGGGAGTCCCGCGGCTGCGGGGTCAGTTCCTACGAGTTACATGGGCCCCGTGGGAGGTGTTGGTGCCACCCACGTGGCCGTTCGGAGGCTGTTTTGAGTTCTCACCCTCTAACGCCATGTATTTAGTTCGGGGCTATTTTTAGTTCTCACCCTCTAATGCCATGTTTTTAAGCCTTATTCTTGAAATATGCAAATTATCATCGTATTCTCAAACCGGGAGTGAAGCGACTGAGTGGTCAGTTCCTACGAGTTACATTGGCCCCGTGGGCGGTGTTGGTGCCACCCACGTGGTCGTTCGGGGGCTGTTTCGAGTTCTCACCCTCTAACGCCATGTTTTTCAGCCTAAGTCTAGAAATATGCAAATTACCATCGTATTCGCAAACCGGGAGTCCCACGGTTGCGGGGTCAGGTCCTACGAGTTACTTCGGCCCCTTGGGAGGTTTTGGTGCCACCCACGGGGACGTTCGGAGGCTTTTTCGAGTTCTCACCCACTAACACCATGTTTTTAAGCCTTAGTTGGGAAATATGCAAATTACCGTAGTATTCTCAAACCGGGATTCCTGTGGCTGTGGGGTCTGTTCCTACGAGTTACATTGGCCCCGTGGGAGGTGTTGGTGCCACCCACGTGGCCGTTCGGGGGCTGTTTCGAGTTCTCACCCTTTAACGCGATGTTTTTTTGCCTAAGTCTTGAAATATGAAAATTATCGTCGTATTCTCAAAACGGGAGTCCCGCGGTTGCGGGGTCAGTTCCTACGAGTTACATTGGCCCCGTGGGAGTTGTTGGTGGCACCCACGTGGTCGTTCGGGGGATGTTTCGAGTTCTCACTCTCTAACGCCATGTATTTAAGCCTAAGTCTAGAAATATACAAATTACCATCATATTCTCAAACCGGGAGTCCCGCGGCTACGGGGTCAGTTCCTACGAGTTACATTGGCCCCGTGGGAGGTGTTGGTGCCACCCAAGGGGACGTTCGGGGGCTGTTTCGAGTTCTCACCCTCCAACGCCATGTTTTTAAGCCTTAGACATGTAATATTCAAATTGACATCGTATTCTCAATACGGGATTTCCGCGGCTGCGGGGTCAGTTCCTACGAGTTACATTGGCCTCGTGGGAGGTGCTGGTGCCACCCACGGGGACGTTCGGCGGCTGTTTTGAGTTCTCAGCCTCTAACGCCATGTTTTTAAGCCTAAGTCTAGAGATATGAAAATTACCATCGTATTCTCAAATCGGGAGTCCCGCGGCTGCGGGGTCAGTTCCTATGAGTAACATTGGCCCTGTGGGAGGTGTATTTGCCACCCACGGGGACGTTCGGGGGCTGTTTCGAGTTCTCACTCTCTAACGCCATGTTTTTAAGCCTAAGTCTAGAAATATGCAAAGTACCATCGTATTCTCAAACCGGGAGTCCCGCGGCTGCGGGGTCAGTTCCTACGAGTTACATTGGTCCCCTGGGAGGTGTTGGTGCCACCCACGGGAACGTTCGGGGGCAGTTTCGAGTTCTCACTCTCTAACGCCATGTTGTTAAGCCTAAGTCTAGAAATATTCAAATTACCATCGTATTCTCAAACCGAGAGTTCCGCGGCAACGGGGTCAGTTCCTACGAGTTACATTGGCCCCGTGGGAGGTGTTGGGGCCACCCGAGTGGCCGTTCGGGGGCTGTTTCGAGTTCTCACCCTCTAACGCCATTTTTTTAAGACTAAGTCTAGAAATATGCAAATTACTGTCATATTCTCAAACCGGGAGTCGCGCGACTGCGGGGTCAGGTTCGACGAGTTACATTTGGCCCCGTTGGAGGTGTTGGTGCCACCCACGTGGCCGTTCGGGGGTTGTTTCGACTTCTCACCCTTTAGTGCCATGTTTATAAGCCTAAGTCTAGAAATATGCAAATTACCGTCGTATTCCCAAACCGGGAGTCCCGCGCTGCGGGATCAGTTCCTACGAGTTACATTGGCCCCGTTGGAGGTGTTGGTGCCATCCACGTGGCCGTTCGGGGGCTATTTCGAGTTCTCACCCTCTAACGCCAATACTTTAAGCCTAAGTCTAGAAATATGCAAATTATCGTGGTATTCTCAAACAGGGAGTGCCGCGGCTGCGGGGTCAGTTCCTAAGAGTTACATGGGCCCCGTGGGAGGTGTTGGTGCCACCCACGTGGCCGTTCGGGGGCTGTTTCGAGTTCTCACCCTCTAACGCCATGTTTTTAAGCCTAAGTCTAGAAATATGCAAATTACCGTCGTATTCTCAAACCGGGAGTCCCGCGGCTGCGGGGTCAGTTCCTACGAGTTACATTGCTCTCGTGGAAGGTGTTGGTGCCAACCACGTGGTCGTTCGGGGGTTGTTCCGAGTTCTCACCCTCTAACGCTATGTTTTTAAGCTTAAGTCTAGAAATATGCAAATTACCTTCATATTCTCAAACCGGGAGTCCCGCGGTGGCGGGGTCAATTCCTACGAGTTACATTGGCCCCGTGGGAGGTGTTGTGCCACCCACGTGGCCGTTCGGGGGCTGTTTTGAGTTCTCACCCTCTAACGCCATGTTTTTAAGCCTAAGTCAAGAAATATGCAAATTACCGTCGTGGTCTCAAACCGGGAGTCCCGCGGCTGCGGGGTCAGTTCTTACGAGTTACATTGGTCCCGTGGGAGGAGTTGGTGCCAACCATGGGGACGTTCGGGGCTAGTTTTAGTTCTCACCCTCTAATGCCATGTTTTTAAGCCTTATTCTCGAAATATGCAAATTATCGTCGTATTCTCAAACCGGGAGTGAAGCGACTGAGTGGTAAGTTCCTACGAGTTACATTGGCCCCGTGGGCGGTGTTGGTGCCACCCACGTGGTCGTTCGGGGGCTGTTTCGAGTTCTCACCCTCTAATGCCATGTTTTTCAGCCTAAGTCTAGAAATATGCAAATTACCGTCGTATTCGCAAACCGGGAGTCCCACGGTTGCGGGGTCAGGTCCTACGAGTTACTTTGGCCCCTTGGGAGGTTTTGGAGCCACCCACGGGGACGTTCGGAGGCATTTTCGAGTTCTCACCCACTAACGCCATGTTTTTAAGCCTTAGTCGGGAAATATGCAAATTACCGTAGTATTCTCAAACCGGGATTCCCGTGGCTGCGGGGTCTGTTCCTACGAGTTACATTGGCCCCGTGGGAGGTGTTGGTGCCACCCACGTGGCCGTTCGGGGGCTGTTTCGAGTTCTCACCCTCTAACGCGATGTTTTTTTGCCTAAGTCTTGAAATATGAAAATTATCGTCGTATTCTCAAAACGGGAGTCCCGCGGTTGCGGGGTCAGTTCCTACGAGTTACATTGGCCCCGTGGGAGTTGTTGGTGGCACCCACGTGGTCGTTCGGGGGATGTTTCGAGTTCTCACCCTCTAACGCCATATATTTAAGCCTAAGTCTAGAAATATACAAATTACCATCATATTCTCAAACCGGGAGTCCCGCGGCTACGGGGTCAGTTCCTACGAGTTACATTCGCCCCGTGGGAGGTGTTGGTGCCACCCACGGGGACGTTCGGGGGCTGTTTCGAGTTCTCACCATCTAACGCCATGTTTTTAAGCCTTAGACATGTAATATGCAAATTAGAATCGTATTCTCAATACGGAATTTCCGCGGCTGTGGGGTCAGTTCCTACGAGTTACATTGGCCTCGTGGGAGGTGCTGGTGCCACCCACGGGGACGTTCGGTGGCTGTTTTGAGTTCTCAGCCTCTAACGCCATGTTTTTAAGCCTAAGTCTAGAGATATGAAAATTACCATCGTATTCTCAAATCGGGAGTCCCGCGGCTGCGGGGTCAGTTCCTATGAGTAACATTGGCCCTGTGGGAGGTCAATTTGCCACCCACGGGGACGTTCGGGGGCTGTTTCGAGTTCTCACTCTCTAACGCCATGTTTTTAAGCCTAAGTCTAGAAATATGCAAAGTACCATCGTATTCTCAAACCGAGAGTCCCGCGGCTGCGGGGTCAGTTCCTACGAGTTACATTGGTCCCCTGGGAGGTGTTGGTGCCACCCACGAGAACGTTCGGGGGCTGTTTCGAGTTCTCACTCTCTAACGCCATGTTTTTAAGCCTGAGTCTAGAAATATGAAAATTACCATCGTATTCTCAAACCGAGAGTTCCGCGGCAACGGGGTCAGTTCCTACGAGTTACATTGGCCCCGTGGGAGGTGTTGGGGTCACCCGAGTGGCCGTTCGGGGGCTGTTTCGAGTTCTCACCTTTTAGTGCCATGTTTATAAGCCTAAGTCTAGAAATATGCAAATTACCATCGTATTCTCAAACCGGGAGTCCCGCGCTGCGAGATCAGTTCCTACGAGTTACATTGGCCCCGTTGGAGGTGTTGGTGCCACCCACGTGGCCGTTCGGGGGCTATTTCGAGTTCTCACCCTCTAACGCCAATACTTTAAGCCTAAGTCTAGAAATATGCAAATTATCGTGGTATTCTCAAACCGGGAGTCCCGCGGCTGCGGGGTCAGTTCCTACGAGTTACATGGGCCCCGTGGGAGGTGTTGGTGCCACCCACGTGGCCGTTCGGGGGCTATTTCGAGTTCTCACCCTCTAACGCCATGTTTTTAAGCCTAAGTCTAGAAATATGCAAATTACCATCGTATTCTAAAACCGGGAGTCCTGCAGCTGCGGGGTCAGTTCCTACGAGTTACATTGGTCCCGTGGGAGGAGTTGGTGCCAACCACGGGGACGTTCGGGGCTATTTCTAGTTCTCAACCTCTAACGCCATGTTTTTAAGCCTTAGTCTAGAAATATGCAAATTACCATCGTATTGTCAAACCAGGAGTGCCCGGCAGCGGGTTCAGTTCCTACGAGTTACATTGGCCCCGTGGGCGGTGTTGGTGCCACCCACGGGGACGTTCGGGGGTTGTTTCGAGTTCTCACCCTCTAACGCCATGTTTTTAAGCTTTAGTCTAGAAATATGAAAATTACCATCGTATTCTTAAACCGGGAGTCCCGCGGCTGCGGGGTCAGTTCGTACGAGTTACATTGGCCCCGTGGGAGGTGTTGGTGCCACCCACGGGGACGTTCAGGGGTTGTTTCCAGTTCTCACCCTATAACGCCATGTTTTTAAGCCTAGGTCTAGAAATATGCAAATTACCATCGTATTCTCAGACCGGTAGTCCCGCGGCTGCGGGGTCAGTTCCTACGAGTTACATTGGTCCCCTGGGAGGTGTTGGTGCCACCCACGGGAACGTTCGGGGACTGTTTCGAGTTCTCACCCTTTAACGCCATGTTTTTAAGCCTAAGTCTAGAAATATGCAAATTACCATCGTATTCTCAAACCGGGAGTTCCGCGGCAACGGGGTCAGTTCCTACGAGTTACATTGGCCCCGTGGGAGGTGTTGGGGCCACCCGAGTGGCCGTTCGGGGGCTGTTTCGAGTTCTCACCTTCTAACGCCATGTTTTTAAGCCTAAGTCTAGAAATATGCAAATTACAATCTTATTCTCAAACCGGGAGTCCCGCGGCTGCGGGGTCAGGTCCTCCAAGTTACATTGGCCCCGTGGGAGGTTTTGGTGCCACCCACGGGGACTTTCGAGGGCTTTTTCGAGTTCTCAACCACTAACGCCATGTTTTTAAGCCTTAGTCGTGAAATATGCAAATTACCGTAGTATTCTGAAACCGGGATTCCCGTGGCTGCGGGGTCTGTTCCTACGAGTTACATTGGCCCCGTGGGAGGTGTTGGTGTCCCCCACGTGGCCGTTCGGGGGCTGTTTCGAGGTCTCATCCACTAACACCATGTTTTTTTGCCTAAGTCTTGAGATATGCAAATTATCGTCGTATTCTCAAAACGGGAGTCCCGCGGCTGCGGGGTCAGTTCCTACGAGTTACATTGGCCCCGTGGGAGTTGTTGGTGGCACCCACATTGTCGTTCGGGGGATGTTTCGAGTTCTCACCCTCTAACGCCATGTATTTAAGCCTAAGTCTAGAAATATACAAATTACCATCGTATTCTCAAATCGGGAGTCCCACGGCTACGGGGTCAGTTCCTACGAGTTACATTGGCCCCGTGGGAGGTGTTGGTGCCACCCACGGGGACGTTCGGGGGCTGTTTCGAGTTCTCACCCTCTAACGCCATGTTTTTAAGCCTTAGTCACGTAATATGCAAATTAACATCGTATTCTCAATACGGGATTTCCGCGGCTGCGGGGTCAGTTCCTACGAGTTACATTGGCCTCGTGGGAGGTGCTGGTGCCACCCACGGCGACGTTCGGCGGCTGTTTTGAGTTCTCAGCCTCTAACGCCATATTTTTAAGCCTAAGTCTAGAAATATGAAAATTAGCATCGTATTCTCAAATCGGGAGTCCCGCGGCTGCGGGGTCAGTTCCTATGAGTAACATTGGCCCTGTGGGAGGTGTATTTGCCACCCACGGGGACGTTCGGGGGCTGTTTCGAGTTCTCACTCTCTAACGCCATGTTTTTAAGCCTAAGTCTAGAAATATGCAAAGTACCATCGTATTCTCAAACCGGGAGTCCCGCGGCTGCGGGGTCAGTTCCTACGAGTTACATTGGTCCCCTGGGAGGTGTTGGTGCCACCCACGGGAACGTTCGGGGGCTGTTTCGAGTTCTCACCCTCTAATGCCATGTTTTTAAGCCTAAGTATAGAAATATGCAAATTACTGTCATATTCTCGAACCGGGAGTTCCGCGGCAACGGGGTCAGTTCCTACGAGTTACATTGGCCTCGTGGGAGGTGTTGGGGCCACCCGAGTGGCCGTTCGGGGGCTGTTTCGAGTTCTCACCCTTTAATGCCATGTTTATAAGCCTAAGTCTAGAAATATGCAAATTACCATCGTATTCTCAAACCGAGAGTCTCGGGGCTGCGGGATCAGTTCCTACGAGTTACATTGGCCCCGTTGGAGGTGTTGGTGCCACCCACGTGACCGTTCGGGGGCTATTTCGAGTTCTCACCCTCTAACGCTAATACTTTAAGCCTAAGTCTAGAAATATGCAAATTATCGTGGTATTCTCAAACCGGGAGTCCCGCGGCTGCGGGGTCAGTTCCTACGAGTTACATGGGCCCCGTGGGAGGTGTTGGTGCCACCCACATGGCCGTTCGGGGGCTGTTTCGAGTTCTCACCCTCTAACGCCTTGTTTTTAAGCCTAAGTCTAGTAATATGCAAATTACCATCGTATTCTAAAATCGGGAGTCCTGCAGCTGCGGGGTCAGTTCCTACGAGTTACATTGGTCCCGTGGGAGGAGTTGGTGCCAACCACGGGGACGTTCGGGGCTATTTCTAGTTCTCAACCTCTAACGCCATGTTTTTAAGCCTTAGTCTAGAAATATGCAAATTACCATCGTATTCTCAAACCGGGAGTGCCGCGGCAGCGGGTTCAGTTCCTACGAGTTTTATTGGCCCCATGGGCGGTGTTGGTGCCACCCACGGGGACGTTTGGGGGTTGTTTCGAGTTCTCACCCTCTAACGCCATGTTTTTTAGCCTAAGTCTAGAAATATGCAAATTACCGTCGTATTCTCAAACCGGGAGTCCTGCGGCTGCGGGGTCAGTTCCTACGAGTTACACTGTTCTCGTGGAAGGTGTTGGTGCCACCCACGTGGTCGTTCGGGGGTTGTTCCGAGTTCTCACCCTCTAACGCTATGTTTTTAAGCTTAAGTCTAGAAATATGTAAATTACCGTCATATTCTCAAACCGGGAGTCCCACGGTGGCGGGGTCAATTCCTACGAGTTACATTGGCCCCGTGGGAGGTGTTGGTGCCACCCACGTGGCCGTTCGGGGGCTGTTTTGAGTTCTCACCCTCTAACGCCATGTTTTTAAGCCTAAGTCAAGAAATATGCAAATTACCGTCGTATTCTCAAACCGGGAGTCCCGCGGCTGCGGGGTCAGTTCCTACGAGTTACATTGGTCCTGTGGGAGGAGTTGGTGCCAACCATGGGGACGTTCGGGGCTATTTTTAGTTCTCACCCTCTAATGCCATGTTTTTAAGCCTTATTCTCGAAATATGCAAACTATCGTCGTATTCTCAAACCGGGAGTGAAGCGACTGAGTGGTCAGTTCCTACGAGTTACAGTGGCCCCGTGGGCGGTGTTGGTGCCACCCACATGGTCGTTCGGGGGTTGTTTCGAGTTCTCACCCTCTAACGCCATGTTTTTCAGCCTAAGTCTAGAAATATGCAAATTACCGTCGTATTCGCAAACCGGTAGTCCCACGGTTGCGGGGTCAGTTCCAACGAGTTACATTGGTCCCGTGGGAGGTGTTGGTGTCACCCATGTGGACGTTCGGGGACCCTCTAACGCCATGTTTTCAAGCCTAAGTCTAGAAATATGCAAATTACTATCGTATTCTCAAACCGGGAGTCCCGCGGCTGCGGGGTCAGGTCCTACGAGTTACTTTGGCCCCTTGGGAGGTTTTGGTGCCACCCACGGGGACGTTCGGAAGCTTTTTCGAGTTCTCACCCACTAACGCCATGTTTTTAAGCCTTAGTCGGGAAATATGCAAATTACCGTAGTATTCTCAAACCGGGATTCCCGTGGCTGCGGGGTCTGTTCCTACGAGTTACATTGGCCCCGTGGGAGGTGTTGGTGCCACCCACGGGGACATTCGGGGGCTGTTTCGAGTTCTCACCCTCTAACGCCATGTTTTTAAGCCTTAGACATGTAATATGCAAATTAACATCGTATTCTCAATACGGGATTTTTGCGGCTGCGGGGTCAGTTCCTACGAGTTACATTGGCCTCGTGGGAGGTGCTGGTGCCACCCACGGGGACGTTCGGCGGCTGTTTTGAGTTCTCAGCCTCTAACGCCATGTTTTTAAGCCTAAGTCTAGAGATATGAAAATTACCATCGTATTCTCAAATCGGGAGTCCCGCGGCTGCGGGGTCAGTTCCTATGAGTAACATTGGCCCTGTGGGAGGTGTATTTGCCACCCACGGGGACGTTCGGGGGCTGTTTCGAGTTCTCACTCTCTAACGCCATGTTTTTAAGCCTAAGTCTAGAAATATGCAAAGTACCATCGTATTCTCAAACCGGGAGTCCCGCGGCTGCGGGGTCAGTTCCTACGAGTTACATTGGTCCCCTGGGAGGTGTTGGTGCCACCCACGGGAACGTTCGGGGGCTGTTTTGAGCTCTCACTCCCTAACGCCATGTTTTTAAGCCTGAGTCTAGAAATATGCAAATTACCATCGTATTCTAAAACAGAGAGTTCCGCGGCAACGGGGTCAGTTCCTACGAGTTACATTTGCCCCGTGGGAGGTGTTGGGGCCACCCGAGTTGCCGTTCGGGGGCTGTTTCGAGTTCTCACTCTCTAACGCCATGTTTTTAAGCCTAAGTCTAGAAATATGCAAAGTACCATCGTATTCTCAAACCGAGAGTCCCGCGGCTGCGGGGTCAGTTCCTACGAGTTACATTGGTCCCCTGGGAGGTGTTGGTGCCACCCACGGGAACGTTCGGGGGCTGTTTCGAGCTCTCACTCCCTAACGCCATGTTTTTAAGACTAAGTCTAGAAATATGCAAATTACTGTCATATTCTCAAACCGGGAGTCCCGCGAGTGCGGGGTCAGGTTCGACGAGTTACATTTGGCCCCGTGGGAGGTGTTGGTGCCACCCACGTGGCCGTTCGGGGGCTGTTTCGACTTCTCACCCTTTAGTGCCATGTTTATAAGCCTAAGTCTAGAAATATGCAAATTACCGTCGTATTCTCAAACCGGGAGTCCCGCGCTGCGGGATCAGTTCCTACGAGTTACATTGGCCCCGTTGGAGGTGTTGGTGCCACCCACGTGGCCGTTCGGGGGCTATTTCGAGTTCTCACCCTCTAACGCCAATACTTTAAGCCTAAGTCTAGAAATATGCAAATTATCGTGGTATTCTCAAACCGGGAGTCCCGCGGCTGCGGGGTCAGTTCCTACGAGTTACATGGGCCCCGTGGGAGGTGTTGGTGCCACCCATGTGGCCGTTCGGGGGCTGTTTCGAGTTCTCACCCTCTAACGCCATGTTTTTAAGCCTAAGTCTAGAAATATGCAAATTACCATCGTATTATAAAACCGGGAGTCCTGCAGCTGCGGGGTTAGTTCCTACGAGTTACATTAGTCCCGTGGGAGGAGTTGGTGCCAACCACGGGGACGTTCGGGGCTATTTCTAGTTCTCAACCTCTAACGCCATGTTTTTAAGCCTTAGTCTAGAAATATGCAAATTACCATCGTATTGTCAAACCAGGAGTGCCGCGGCAGCGGGTTCAGTTCCTACGAGTTACATTGGCCCCGTGGGAGGTGTTGGTGCCACCCACGGGGACGTTCGGGGGTTGTTTCGAGTTCTCACCCTCTAACGCCATGTTTTTAAGCTTTAGTCTAGAAATATGAAAATTACCATCGTATTCTTAAACCGGGAGTCCCGCGGCTGCGGGGTCAGTTCCTACGAGTTACATTGGCCCCGTGGGAGGTGTTGGTGCCACCCACGGGGACGTTCAGGGGTTGTTTCCAGTTCTCACCCTCTAACGCCATGTTTTTAAGCCTAGGTCTAGAAATATGCAAATTACCGTCGTATTCTCAAACCGGTAGTCCCACGGCTGCGGGGTCAGTTCCTACGAGTTACATTGGTCCCCTGGGAGGTGTTGGTGCCACCCACGGGAACGTTCGGGGACTGTTTCGAGTTCTCACCCTCTAACGCCATGTTTTTAAGCCTAAGTCTAGAAATATGAAAATTACCATCGTATTCTCAAACCGGGAGTTCCGCGGAAACGGGGTCAGTTGCTACGAGTTACATTGGCCCCGTGGGAGGTGTTGGGGCCACCCGAGTGGCCGTTCGGGGGCTGTTTCGAGTTCTCACCCTCTAACGCCATGTTTTTAAGACTAAGTCTAGAAATATGCAAATTACTGTCATATTCTCAAACCGGGAGTCCCGCGACTGCGGGCTCAGGTTCGACGAGTTACATTTGGCCCCGTGGGAGGTGTTGGTGCCACCCACGTGGCCGTTCGGGGGCTGTTTCGACTTCTCACCCTTTAGTGCCATGTTTATAAGCCTAAGTCTAGAAATATGCAAATTACCGTCGTATTCTCAAATCGGGAGTCCCGCGCTGCGGGATCAGTTCCTACGAGTTACATTGGCCCCGTTGGAGGTGTTGGTGCCACCCACGTGGCCGTTCGGGGGCTATTTCGAGTTCTCACCCTCTAACGCCAATACTTTAAGCCTAAGTCTAGAAATATGCAAATTATCGTGGTATTCTCAAACCGGGAGTCCCGCGGCTGCGGGGTCAGTTCCTACGAGTTACATGGGCCCCGTGGGAGGTGTTGGTGCCACCCACGTGGCCGTTCGGGGGCTGTTTCGAGTTCTCACCCTCTAACGCCATGTTTTTAAGCCTAAGTCTAGAAATATGCAAATTACCATCGTATTATAAAACCGGGAGTCCTGCAGCTGCGGGGTTAGTTCCTACGAGTTACATTGGTCCCGTGGGAGGAGTTGGTGCCAACCACGGGGACGTTCGGGGCTATTTCTAGTTCTCAACCTCTAATGCCATGTTTTTAAACCTTAGTCTAGAAATATACAAATTACCATCGTATTGTCAAACCAGGAGTGGCGCGGCAGCGGGTTCAGTTCCGACGAGTTACATTGGCCCCGTGGGAGGTGTTGGTGCCACCCACGGGGACGTTCGGGGGTTGTTTCGACTTCTCACCCTCTAACGCCATGTTTTTAAGCTTTAGTCTAGAAATATGAAAATTACCATCGTATTCTTAAACCGGGAGTCCCGCGGCTGCGGGGTCAGTTCCTACGAGTTACATTGGCCCCGTGGGAGGTGTTGGTGCCACCCACGGGGACGTTCAGGGGTTGTTTCCAGTTCTCACCCTCTAACGCCATGTTTTTAAGCCTAGGTCTAGAAATATGCAAATTACCGTCATATTCTCAAACCGGTAGTCCCGCGGCTGCGGGGTCAGTTCCTACGAGTTACATTAGTCCCCTGGGAGGTGTTGGTGCCACCCACGGGAACGTTCGGGGACTGTTTCGAGTTCTCATCCTCTAACGCCATGTTTTTAAGCCTAAGTCTAGAAATATGCAAATTACCATCGTATTCTCAAACCGGGAGTTCCGCGGCAACGGGGTCAGTTCCTACGAGTTACATTGGCCCCGTGGGAGGTGTTGGGGCCACCCGAGTGGCCGTTCGGGGGCTGTTTCGAGTTCTCACCTTCTAACGCCATGTTTTTAAGCCTAAGTCTAGAAATATGCAAATTACTATCTTATTCTCAAACCGGGAGTCCCGCGGCTGCGGGGTTAGGTCCTACGAGTTACATTGGCCCCGTGGGAGGTTTTGGTGCCACCCACGGGGACTTTCGGGGGCTTTTTCGAGTTCTCACCCACTAACGCCATGTTTTTAAGCCTTAGTCGTGAAATATGCAAATTACCATAGTATTCTGAAACCGGGATTCCCGTGGCTGCGGGGTCTGTTCCTATGAGTTACATTGGCCCCGTGGGAGGTGTTGGTGTCCCCCACGTGGCCGTTCGGGGGCTGTTTCGAGGTCTCATCCTCTAACACCATGTTTTTTTGCCTAAGTCTTGAAATATGCAAATTATCGTCGTATTCTCAAAACGGGAGTCCCGTGGCTGCGGGGTCAGTTCCTACGAGTTACATTGGCCCCGTGGGAGTTGTTGGTGGCACCCACGTTGTCGTTCGGGGGATGTTTCGAGTTCTCACCCTCTAACGCCATGTATTTAAGCCTAAGTCTAGAAATATACAAATTACCATCGTATTCTCAAACCGGGAGTCCCGCGGCTACGGGATCAGTTCCTACGAGTTACATTGGCCCCGTGGGAGGTGTTGGTGCCACCCACGGGGACGTTCGGGGGCTGTTTCGAGTTCTCACCCTCTAACACCATGTTTTTAAGCCTTAGTCACGTAATATGCAAATTAACATCGTATTCTCAATACGGGATTTCAGCGGCTGCGGGGTCAGTTCCAACGAGTTACATTGGCCTCGTGGGTGGCACCCACGGGGAAGTTCGGCGGCTGTTTTGAGTTCTCAGCCTCTAACGCCATGTTTTTAAGCCTAAGTCTAGAAATATGCAAATTACTATCTTATTCTCAAACCGGGAGTCCCGCGGCTGCGGGGTTAGGTCCTACGAGTTACATTGGCCCCGTGGGAGGTTTTGGTGCCACCCACGGGGGCTTTTTCGAGTTCTCACCCACTAACGCCATGTTTTTAAGCCTTAGTCGTGAAATATGCAAATTACCATAGTATTCTGAAACCGGGATTCCCGTGGCTGCGGGGTCTGTTCCTACGAGTTACATTGGCCCCGTGGGAGGTGTTGGTGTCCCCCACGTGGCCGTTCGGGGGCTGTTTCGAGGTCTCATCCTCTAACACCATGTTTTTTTGCCTAAGTCTTGAAATATGCAAATTATCGTCGTATTCTCAAAACGGGAGTCCCGCGGCTGCGGTGTCAGTTCCTACGAGTTACATTGGCCCCGTGGGAGTTGTTGGTGGCACCCACGTTGTCGTTCGGGGGATGTTTCGAGTTCTCACCCTCTAACGCCATGTATTTAAGCCTAAGTCTAGAAATATACAAATTACCATCGTATTCTCAAACCGGGAGTCCCGCGGCTACGGGATCAGTTCCTACGAGTTACATTGGCCCCGTGGGAGGTGTTGGTGCCACCCACGGGGACGTTCGGGGGCTGTTTCGAGTTCTCACCCTTTAACACCATGTTTTTAAGCCTTAGTCACGTAATATGCAAATTAACATCGTATTCTCAATACGGGATTTCAGCGGCTGCGGGGTCAGTTCCAACGAGTTACATTGGCCTCGTGGGTGGCACCCACGGGGACGTTCGACGGCTGTTTTGAGTTCTCAGCCTATAACGCCATGTTTTTAAGCCTAAGTCTAGAAATATGAAAATTACCATAGTATTCTCAAATCGGGAGTCCCGCGGCTGCGGGGTCAGTTCCTATGAGTAACATTGGCCCTGTGGGAGGTGTATTTGCCACCCACGGGGACGTTCGGGGGCTGTTTCGAGTTCTCACTCTCTAACGCCATGTTTTTAAGCCTAAGTATAGAAATATGCAAATTACTGTCATATTCTCGAACCGGGAGTCCCGCGGCTGCGGGGTCAGATCCTACGAGTTACATTTGGCCCCGTGGGAGGTGTTGGTGCCACCCACGTGGCCGTTCGGTGGCTGTTTCGACTTCTCACCCTTTAACGCCATGTTTATAAGCCTAAGTCTAGAAATATGCAAATTACCGTCGTATTCTCAAACCGGGAGTCCCGCGGTTGCGGGATCAGTTCCTACGAGTTACATTGGCCCCGTTGTAGGTGTTGGTGCCACCCACGTGGCCGTTCGGGGGCTATTTCGAGTTCTCACCCTCTAACACAAATACTTTAAGCCTAAGTCTAGAAATATGCAAATTACCGTGGTATTCTCAAATCGTGAGTCCCGCGGCTGCGGGGTAAGTTCCTACGAGTTACATGGGCCCCGTGGGAGGTGTTGGTGCCACCCACGTGGCCGTTCGGGGGCAATTTCGAGTTCTCACCCTCTAACGCCATGTTTTTAAGCCTAAGTCTAGAAATATGCAAATTACCATCGTATTCTAAAACCGGGAGTCCTGCAGCTGCGAGGTCAGTTCCTACGAGTTACATTGGTCCTGTGGGAGGAGTTGGTGCCAACCACGGGGACGTTCGGGGCTATTTCTAGTTCTCAACCTCTAACGCCATGTTTTTAAGCCTTAGTCTAGAAATATGCAAATTACCATCGTATTCTCAAATCAGGAGTGCCGCGGCACTGGGTTTAGTTCCTACGAGTTACATTGGCCCCGTGGGAGGTGTTGGTGCCACCCACGGGGACGTTCGGGGGTTGTTTCGAGTTCTCACCCTCTAACGCCATGTTTTTAAGCCTTAGTCTAGAAATATGCAAATTACCATCGTATTCTTAAACCGGGAGTCCCGCGGCTGCGGGGTCAGTTCCTACGAGTTACATTGGCCCCGTGGGAGGTGTTGGTGCCACCCACGGGGACGTTCGGGGGTTGTTTCCAGTTCTCACCCTCTAACACCATGTTTTTAAGCCTAAGTCTAGAAATATCTAAATTACCGTCGTATTCTCAAACCGGTAGTCCCGCGGCTGCGGGGTTAGTTCCTACGAGTTAGATTGGTCCCCTGGGAGGTGTTGGTGCCACCCACGGGAACGTTCGGGGGCTGTTTCGAGTTCTCACCCTCTATCGCCATGTTTTTAAGCCTAATTCTAGAAATATGCAAATTACTATCGTATTCTCAAACCAGGAGTCCCGCGGCTGCGGGGTCAGGTCCTACGAGTTACATTGGCCCCGTGGGAGGTTTTGGTGCCACCCACGGGGACGTTCGAGGGCTTTTTCAAGTTCTCACCCACTAACGCCATGTTTTAAAGCCTTAGTCGTGAAATATGCAAATTACCGTAGTATTTTGAAACCGGGATTCCCGTGGCTGCGGAGTCTATTCCTACGAGTTACATTGGCCCCGTGGGAGGTGTTGGTGCCACCCACGTTGCCGTTCGGGGGCTGTTTCGAGTTCTCACCCTCTAACGCCATGTTTTTTTGCCTAAGTCTTGAAATATGCAAATTATCATCGTATTCTCAAAACGAGAGTCCCGCGGCTGCGGGGTCAGTTCCTACGAGTTACATTGGCACCGTGGGAGTTGTTGGTGGCACCCACGTGGTCGTTCGGGGGATGTGTCGAGTTCTCACCCTCTAACGCCATGTCTTTAAGCCTAAGTCTAGAAATATACAAATTACCATCGTATTATCAAACCGGGAGTCCCGCGGCTGCGGGGTCAGTTCCTACGAGTTACATTGGCCTTGTGGGAGGTGTTGGTGCCACCCACGGGGACGTTCGGCGACTGTTTTGAGTTCTCAGCCTCTAACGCCATGTTTTTAAGCCTAAGTATAGAAATATGCAAATTACCGTCGTATTCTCAAATCGGGAGCCCACGGCTGCGGGGTCAGTTCCTATGAGTAACATTGGCCCCGTGGGAGGTGTATTTGCCACCAACGGGGACGTTCGGGGGCTGTTTCGAGTTCTCACCCTCTAATGCCATGTTTTTAAGCCTTAGTCGAGAAATATTCAAATTATCGTCGTATTCTCAAACCGGGAGTCCCGCGTCTGCGGGGTTAGTTCCTACAAGTTATATTGGCCCCGTGGGAGGTGTTGGTGCCACCCACGTGGCCGTTCGGGGGCTGTATCGAGTTCTCACCCTTTAACGCCATGTTTTAAAGCCTAAGTCTAGAAATATGCAAATTACCGTTGTATTCTCAAATCGGGAGTCCTGCGGCTGCGGGATCAGTTCCTACGAGTTACATTGGCCCCGTAGGAGGTGTTGGGGCCACCCAAGTGGCCGTTCGGGGGCTGTTTCGAGTTCTCACCCTCTAACGCCATGTTTTTAAGCCTAAGTCTAGAAATATGCAAATTAGTGTCGTATTCTCAAACTGGGAGTCCCGCGGCTGCGGGGTCAGGTCCTACGAGTTACATTGGGCCCGTGGGAGGTGTTGGTGCCACCCATGTGGCCGTTCGGGGGCTGTTTCGAGTTCTCACCCTTAAACGCCATGTTTCTAAGCCTAAGTCTAGAAATATGCAAATTACCGTCGTATTCTCAAACCAGGAGTCCCGCGACTGCGGGATCAGTTCCTACGAGTTACATTGGCCCCGTAGGAGGTGTTGGTGCCACCCACGTGGCCGTTCGGGGGCTATTTCGAGTTTTCACCCTCTAACGCCAATACTTTAAGCCTAAGTCTTGAAATATGTAAATTACCATTGTATTCTCAAACCGGGAGTCCCGCGGCTGCGAGGTCAGTTCCTACGAGTTACATTGGCCTCGTGGGAGGTGTTAGTGCCACTCACGTGGCCGTTCGGGTGCTGTTTCAAGTTCTCGCCCTCTAACGCCATGTTTTTAAGCCTAAGTCTAGAATTATGCAAATTACCATCATATTCTAAAATCGGGAGTCCTGCAGCTGCGGGGTCAGGTCCTACGAGTTACATTGGTCCCGTGGGAGGTGTTGGTGCCATCCACAGGGACGTTCGGGGGATGTTTCGAGTTCTCACCCTCTAACACCATATTTTTAAGCCTAAGTCTAGAAATATGCAAATTACCATCGTATTCTCAAACCGAGAGTCCCGCGGTTGCGGGGTCAGTTCCTACGAGTTACATTGGTCCCGTAGGAGGTGTTGGTGCCACCCATGGGGACGTTCGGGGACTGTTTTGAGTTCTCACCCTCTAACGCTATGTTTTTAAGCCTAAGTCTAGAAATATGCAAATTACAGTCTTATTCTCTAACCGGGAGTCTCGCGGTGGTGGGGCCAATTCCTACGAGTTACATTGGCCCTGTGGCAGGTGTTGGTGACACCCACGTGGCCGTCCGTGGGTTGTTTCGAGTTCTCACACTATAACGCCATGTTTTTAAGCCTAAGTCTAGAAATATGGAAATTACAGTCGTATTATCAAACCGGGAGTCCAGCGGTTGTGGGGTCAGTTCCTACGAGTTACATTGACTCCGTGGGAGGTGTTGATGCCACCCACGTGGCCGTTAAGGGGCTGTTTCGAGTTCTCACCCTCTAACGTCGTGTTTTTAAGCCTTAGTCGAGAAATATGCAAATTATCGTTGTATTCTCAAACCGGGAGTCCCGCGTCTGCGGGGTAAGTTCCTACGAGTTATATTGGCCCCGTGGGAGGTGTTGGTGCCACCCACGTGGCCATTCGGGGGCTGTTTCGAGTTCTCACCCTTTAACGCCATGTTTTTAAGCCTAAGTCTAGAAATATGCAAATTACCGTTGTATTCTCAAACCGGGAGTCCTGCGGCTGCGGGATCAGTTCCTACGAGTTATATTGGCCCCGTAGGACGTGTTGGTGCCACCCACGTGGCCGTTCGGGGGCTATTTCGAGTTCTCACCCTCTAACGCCATGTTTTTAAGCCTTAGTCTAGAAATATGCAAATTACCATCGTATTCTTAAACCTGGAGTCCCGCGGCTGCGGGGTTAGTTCCTATGAGTTACATTGGCCCCGTGGGAGGTGTTGGTGCCACCCACGTGGTCGTTAGGGGGCTGTTTCGAGTTCTCACCCTCTAACGCCATGTCTTTAAACCTAAGTCTAAAAATATGCAAATTACGATCGTATTCTCAAACCGGGAGTCCCGCGGCTGCGGGGTCAGTTCCTACGAGTTACATTGGCCCCGTGGGAAGTGTTAATGCCACCCACGTGGCCGTTTGGGGGCTGTTTCGAGTTCTCACCCTCTAATTCCATGTTTTTAAGCCTTAGTCGAGATATATGCAAATTACCGTCGTATTCTCAAACCGGGAGTCCCGCGGCTACGGGGTCAGTTCCTACGAGTTACATTGGTCCCGTGGGAGGTGTTGGTGCCACCCCTAGGGATGTTCGGGGGCTATTTCGAGTTCTCACCCTCTAACGCCGTGTTTTTAAGCCAAAGTCTAGAAATATGCAAATTACCGTAGTATTCTCAAACCGGGAGTCCCGCGGCTACGGGGTCAGTTCCTACGAGTTACATTGGCCCTGTGGGAGGTGTTGGTGCCACCCACGTGGCCGTTCGGGGGCTGTTTCGAGTTCTCACCCTCTAACACCATGTTTTTAACCCTAAGTCTAGAAATATGCAAATTACCGTTATATTTTCAAACCAGGAGTCCCGCGGCTGCGGGGTCAGTTCCTACGAGTTACATTGGTCCCGTGGGAGGTGTTGGTACCACCCACGGGGACGTTCGGGGCTTGTTTCGAGTTCTCACCCTCTAACGCCATGTTTTTAATCCTTAGTCTAGAAATATGCAAATTACCGTCGTATTCTCAAACCCGGAGTCCCGCGGGTGCGGGGTTAGTTCCTACGAGTTACATTGGCCCCGTGAGAGGTGTTAGTGCCACTCATGTAGTCGTTCGGGGGCTGTTTCGAGTTCTCACCCTCTAACGCCATGTTTTTAAGCCTAAGTCTATAAATATGCAAATTACCGTCGTATTCTCAAACCGGGAGTCCTGCGGCTGTGGGGTCAATTCCTACGAGTTACATTGGTCCCGTGGGAGCTGTTGGTGCCACCCACAGGGACGTTCGGGGGCTGTTTCGAGTTCTCACCCTCTAACGCCATGTTTTTAAGCCTAAGTCTAGAAATATGCAAATTACCGTCGTATTCTAAACCCGGGAGTCCCGCGGATGCGGGGTCAGTTCCTATGAGTTATATTGGCCCCGTGGGAGGTGTTGGTGCCACCCACGTGGCCGTTCGGGGGCTGTTTCGAGTTCTCACCCTCTAACGCCATGTTTTTAAGCCTAAGTCTAGAAATATGCAAATTACCATCGTATTCTCAAACTGGGAGTCCCGCGGCTGCGGGGTCAGTTCCTTCGAGTTACATTGGTCCCGTGGGAGGTGTTGGTGCCACCCACGGGGACGTTCGAGGGCTGTTTCGCGTTCTCTCCCTCTAATGCCATGTTTTTAAGCCTAAGTCTAGAAATATGCAGGGGTAAGGCTGCCCCCACTGTGACCTGTAGGTCACGGTTTCGAGTCACGGAAATAGCCTCTCTGCGTATGCAGGGGTAGGACTGCGTACATCCAACCCCCCAGTACCCCGCAGTGGTGATAGCCTCGTGCACTGGGTTTGCCCTATAACCTCTAACGCCGTGTTTTTAAGCTTAAGTCTATCTGGGGGTTATAAATTTCCATAATTGGGGGTTGTGGCAAAGTAATTACACGAATAGCGCTAGTGAGAGTCATATTAATAAGATTTCTTTATTCTCCAACAGACAGAATTGAAGGATAGAACTGGGACTGGTGGGAAGAGTCTTATCAGGTTGTAAAGTCGATTTCTCAATATGAGGAGCTTTGGGGCCTTTTCTATTCGCTTGAGTCCATTATTCTTCTCCAGTTACATTAGTGGTGGTAGCTTTAGTGTCAGGATTTAACATCCACACTCTTTTAATTTTGGGGCATTTGGATATATTATGGCCAAAGGCAACATAGTGGGAACATGAGTTGGTCATAGCTTGCTATTTAACCTTAACACAAGTGGAGGAACCATCCTCCAAAATGAGGTTAATGGAGTTTGGGTAGCTAACTTTTGGCACCGTTTCAATGCAAATCCTAGTAAAGCTAATTCTATTCATTTTTCTAGTGACTGAATCAACATAGATGGGAATTCCTATGGCACTAGCAATGTGATTGAGGCCCTTAACAGTCCAATATTGCATAGGGATGTTGGGAAAGAGCACCCAAACTGGAACTCTAATAGTATCCTCTTTAAAGAACTTGAAGCCATATTTCCATTTATTCAAAATGTTGGGGTTCCCCGCGAAGTTCCAAGGGCCATTTTCCACCACCTCATATCTATAAGTGGGGCTGTGATATTTGAAGAAAAAGGTTCCATCATCATGAGCAAACATTTTTCTCTTCATTCAACTCTTCTAGTCTTATCACATTGGTTACCAAGAAAAAGTATTCAATTCTTCTTTGTGTTGGGGATGTGAACTAAAGTTTGGTTACCAAGGAAGCTTTGGATATATTTAGTAGTTTATCAGGGCTTAGGCCTAATCGTTCTAAAAGTAATATGTTCATTACTAGCTTAGATGAAGAGGAGACTCTTAGTGTGGTTAGCAATCTCAACATTAAAAGTTGGACTAATATGCATGTATATATATGTATATATATAACTGTATATGCATGTTTATAACTGTATATATATGCATATATATATACCAGTATATATACTTTATATATATGCATATATATACCATTCTATATACTGTATATATGCAGTATATATATGCAGTATATATATATATATATATATATATATATATATATGCAGATTATATACTGCAGTGTATATATATGCAGTATATATATACTCTGCAGTATATATTATATAGTATATACAGTATATATATATATACATATATGCAGATTATATACTGCAGTGTATATATATGCAGTATATATATACTCTGCAATATATATTATATAGTATATATAGTATGTATATATATACATATATGCAGATTATATACTGCAGTGTATATATATGCAGTATATATATACTCTGCAGTACACTGCATATGTATATATATACTATATATATATACGCGGTTGGTTCCTACGACTCACATTGCTCCCGTGCGAGATGTTCGTGACTCTTGCGGGACCGTTATGTGTTCATTTTGCATTTTCACCCTTCGATGGCATGTTTTTATGCTTCAGTCTAACTTTTTGCAAATTTACGTTGGACACTCAAACCAGGGGCCCCGTGACTACGCGGTCGGTTCCTACGAGTCGCATTGGTCCCGTGCGAGGTGTTCGTGACTCTTATGGGACCGTTTTGTGTTTGTTTTACGTTTTCACCCTTCGATGGCATGTTTTTATGCTTAAGTCTAACTTTTTGCAAATTTATGTCATACACTCAATCGGGAGCGCCGTGACTACACGGTCGGTTCCTACAACTTACATTGTTCCCGTGCGAGATGTTCGTGACTCTTGCGGGACCGTTTTGTAGGTGTTTTACGTTTTCACCCTTCGATGGCATCTTTTTTATTCTCAAGTCTAACTTTTTCAAATTTAAGTCGTACACTCAAACCGGGATCCCTGTGACTACCCGTTCAGTTCCTACTATTCACATTGGTCCCGTGCGAGGTGTTCGTGACTCTTACGGGACTGTTTTGTGGTTGTTTTACATTTTCACCCTTCGATGGCATGTTTTTATGCTTAAGTCTAATTTTTTCCAAATTTACGTCTTACACACCTACCGGGAGCGTCGTGACTACGCGGTCGGTTCCTACGAGTTACATTGGTCCCGTGCGAGGTGTTCGTGACTCTTACGGGACCGTTTTAAGGTTTTTTTTCGTTTTCACCCTTCGATGGCATGTTTTTATGCTTTAAGTCTAATTTTTTTTCAAATTTACGTCGTACACTCCAACCGGGAGCCTCGTGACTATGCGGTCGGTTCCTACGAGTTACATTGGTCCCGTGCGAGGTGTTTGTGACTCTTACCGGACCGTTTTAAGGCTGTTTTACATTTTCACCCTTCGATGGCATGTTTTTATGCTTAAGTTTATTTTTTTGCAAATTTACGCCGTACACTCACCCGGGAGCCCCGTGACTATGCGGTCGATTCCTACGAGTCACATTGGTCCCGTGCGAGGGGTTCGTGACTCTTACGGGACCGTTTAAAGGCTGTTTTGCAATTTCACCCTTTGATGGCATGTTTTTTTGCTTAAGTCTATTTTTTATCAAATTTCCATCATACACTCAAACCGGGAGCCCCGTGACTACGCAGTTGATTCCTACGAGTCACATTGGTCCCGTGTGAGATGTTCGTGACTCTTACGGGACCGTTTTGTGTTTGTTTTACGTTTTCACCCTTTGATGGCATGTTTTTATGCTTTAAGTCTAATTTTTTTTCAAATTTACGTCGTACACCCCACCGGGAGCCTCGTGACTATGCGGTCGGTTCCTACGAGTTACATTGGTCCCGTGCGAGGTGTTTGTGACTCTTATCGGACCGTTTTAAGGCTGTTTTACATTTTCACCCTTCGATGGCATGTTTTTATGATTAAGATTATTTTTTTGCAAATTTACGCCGTACACTCTCCCGGGAGCCCCTTGACTACGCGGTCGGTTCCTACGAGTCACATTGGTCCCGTGTGAGGTGTTCGTGACTCTTACCAGACCATTTTGTGGTTTTTTTACGTTTTCACCCTTCGATGGCATGTTTTTATTCTTAAGTGTAATTTTTTGCAAATTTACGTCGTACACTCAAATCGCGAGTCCCTTGATTACGCGGTCTGTTCCTATGAGTCGCATTGGTCCCGTGCGAGGTGTCCGTGACTCTTACGGGACCGTTTGGTGTTTGTTTTAGGTTTTCATCCTTCGATGGCATGTTTTTATGCTTAAGTCTAACTTTTTGCAAATTTACGTCGTACACTTAAACCGGGAGCTCCGTGACTACGCGGTCGGTTCCTACGAGTCGCATTGGTCCCGTGCGACGTGTTCGTGACTCTTACGGGACCGTTTTGTGTTTGTTTTACATTTTCACCCTTCGATGGCATGTTTTTATGCTTAAGTCTAACTTTTTGCAAATTTATGTCATACACTCAACCGTGAGCGCCATGACTACACGGTCGGTTCCAACAACTTACGTTGGTCCCGTGTGAGATGTTCGTGACTCTTGCGGGACCGTTTTGTAGGTGTTTTACATTTTCACCCATTCGATGGCATCTTTTTTATTCTCGAGTCTAACTTTTTCAAATTTACGTCGTACACTCAAACCGGGATCCCTGTGACTACCCGTTCGGTTCCTACTATTCACATTGGTCCCGTGCGAGGTGTTCGTGACTCTTACGGGACCGTTTTGTGGATGTTTTGCATTTTCACCCTTCGATGGCATGTTTTTATGCTTAAGTCTAATTTTTTACAAATTTACATCTTCACTCCAACCGGGAGCGCCGTGACTACGCGGTCGGTTCCTACGAGTTACATTGGTCCCGTGCGAGGTGTTTGTGACTCTTACGGGACCATTTTAAGGTTGTTTTATGTTTTCGTCCTTCGATGGCATGTTTTTATGCTTTAAGTGTAATTTTTTTTCAAATTTACGTCGTAAACTCCAACCGGGAGCCTCGTGACTATGCGGTCAGTTCGTACGAGTTACATTGGTCCCATGCGAGGTGTTTGTGACTCTTAACCGACCGTTTTAAAGCAGTTTTACATTTTCACCCTTCGATGGCATGTTTTTATGCTTAAGTTTATTTTTTTGCAAATTTACGCTGTACACTCACCCGGGAGCCCCGTGACTACGTGGTCAGTTCCTACGTGTCACATTGGTCCCGTGCGAGGTGTTCGTGACTCTTACCATACCATTTTGTGGTTGTTTTACGTTTTCACCCTTCGATGGCATGTTTTTATGCTTAAGTCTAATTTTTTACAAATTTACGTCGTACACTCAAATCGCGAGTCCCGTGACTACGCGGTCTGTTCCTATGAGTCGCATTGGTCTCGTGCGAGGTGTTCGTGACTCTTACGGGACCGTTTGGTGTTTTTTTTAGGTTTTCATCCTTCGATGGCATGTTTTTATGCTTAAGTCTAACTTTTTGCAAATTTACATCGTACACTCCAACCGGGAGCCCCGTGACTACACGATATGTTCCTACGATTTACATTGATCCCGTGCGATGTGTTCGTGACTCTTACGGGACCGTTTTTTGGTTATTTTACATTTTTACCATTCGATGGCATGTTTTTATGCTTAAGTCTAATTTTTTACAAATTTACGTCGCACACTCAAACCGGGAGCGCCGTGACTACACGGTCAGTTCCTACGATTCACATTGGTCCCGTGCGAGGTGTTCGTGACTCTTACGGGACCGTTTGTGGCCGTTTTACATTTTCACCCTTCGATGGCATGTTTTTATGCTTAAGTCTAATTTTTTACAAATTTACATCTTACACTCCAACCAGGAGCGCCGTAACTACGCGGTCGGTTCCTACGAGTTACATTGGTCCCGTGCGAGGTGTTCGTGGCTCTTACGGGACCGTTTTAAGGTTGTTTTATGTTTTCACCCTTCGATGGCATGTAAGTCTAACTTTTTGTAAATTTATGTCGTACACTCAAACCGGGAGCCCCGTGACTACGTCGTCAGTTTCTACAAGTCACATTGGTCCGGTACGAGGTGCTCGTGACTCTTACCGGACCGTTTATTTTCTATTTTAGATTTTCACCATTCGATGGCATGTTTTTATGCTCTAGTATAATTTTTTGCAAATTTGCATCGTACACTCAACTCGGAAGCCCCGTTACTATGCGGTCGGTTCCTACGAGTCAAATTGGTCCCGTGCGAGGTGTTCGTGACTCTTATGGGACCGTTTTGTGCTTGTTGTACGTTTTCACCCTTCGATGGCATGTTTTTATGCTCAAGTTTATTTTTTTTGTAAATTTACGCTATACACTCTAACCGGGAGCCCCGTGATTACACGGTCGGTTCCTATGAGTTACATTAGTCCCGTGCGAGGTGTTCGTGACTCTTATCGGACCGTTTTATGGATGTTTTAAATTTTCACCCTTCGATGGCATGTTTTTATGCTTAAATCTAACTTTTTGCAAATTTACGTCGTGCACTCCATCCGGGATCCCCGCGACTACGCGATCGGTCCTACGAGTTACATTGGTCCCGTGCGAGGTGTTCGTGACTCTTATGGGACTGTTTTAAGGCTGTTTTACATTTTCACCCTTCGATGGCATGTTTTTTATGCTTAAGTCTAATTTTTTACAAATTTACGTCGTACACTCAAATCGGGAGCCCCGTGACTACGCGGTCGGTTCCTACGAGTCACATTGGTCCCGTGCGTGGGGTTCATGACTCTTACGGGACCGTTTAAAGGTTATTTTACGTTTTCACCCTTTGATGGCATGTTTTTATGCTTAAGTCTATTTTTTTATCAAATTTCCGTCATACACTCAAACCGGGAGCCCCGTGACTACGCGGTTGATTCCTACGAGTCACATTGGTCCCGTGCGAGGTGTTCGTGACTCTTCCGGAACCGTTTTGTGTTTGTTTTACGTTTTCACCCTTTGATGGCATGTTTTTATGCTTTAAGTCTAATTTTTTTTCAAATTTATGTCGTACACTTCAACCGGGAGCCTCGTGACTATGCGGTCGGTTCCTACGAGTTACATTGGTCCCGTGCGAGGTGTTTGTGACTCTTACCGGACCGTTTTAAGGCTGTTTTACATTTTCACCCTTCGATGGCATGTTTTTATGCTTAAGTTTATTTTTTTGCAAATTTACGCCGTACACTCACCCGGGAGCCCCGTGACTACGCGGTCGGTTCCTACGAGTCACATTGGTCCCGTGCGAGATGTTTGTGACTCTTACCGGACCATTTTGTGGGTGTTTTACGGTTTCACCCTTCGATGGCATGTTTTTATGCTTAAGTGTAATTTTTTGCAAATTTACGTCGTACACTCAAATCGCGAGTCCCGTGACTACGCGGTCTGTTCCTATGAGTCGCATTGATCCCGTGCGAGGTGTTCGTGACTCTTACGGGACCGTTTGGTGTTTGTTTTACGTTTTTATCCTTCGATGGCATGTTTTTATGCTTAAGTCTAACTTTTTGCAAATTTACGTCGTACACTCAAACCGGGAGCCCCGTGACTACACGGTCTGTTCCTACGATTTACGTTGATCCCGTGCGATGTGTTCGTGACTCTTACGGGACCGTTTTGTGGATGTTTTACTTTTTCACCATTCGATGGCATGTTTTTATTCTTAAGTCTAATTTTTTACAAATTTACGTCGCACACTCAAACTGGGAGCGCCGTGACTACACGGTCAGTTCCTATGAGTTACATTGTTCCCCCACTAACGCCATGTTTTGCCTAAGTTTAGAAATATGCAAATTATCATCGTATTCTCAAATCGGGGATCCCGTGATAGCGCGGTCAGTTCCTACGAGTTACATTGATCCCGTGCGAGGTGTTGGTGTCACTCACGGGGCCGTTCGGGGGATGTTTGGGCTTTTCACCCACTAACGCCATATTTTTAAGCCTAAGTCTAGAAATATGAAAATTAGGGTCGTATTCTCAAACCGGGATTCCTGTGGCTGCATGGTCAGTTCCGTGAGAGGTGTTGGTTCCTCTCACAGGACCGTACGAGGGCTATTTCGTGTTTTCACCTCTCACAGGGCCGCTTGTGGGATGTTTCGGGTTTCTCCCCTCTAATGCCATGTTTTAAGCTTATATCTAGACATTAGCAAATTATCGTCGTATTCTGAAACCGGGAGTCTAAAATATTTTCAACATATTATCCGACAATCAAACCAATAATTATCCCTTACTCCTTCTAATTATCACATATTCCTTCAAACATACTATCCAACAACAAGCCAACAACCAATAATTATCCCGTACTCCTTCTATCATCTAAAAGATTTAATAAATAATGCATATCAATTATATAACTACTTTAGTTAAAGTAAAGAGTACCTGGTGTGTAATGAAGAACTGGTATGTAATGAAGAAGTGGTATCTAATTGGTATGTAATAATGTATGTGAGCATTCAATTTCTATTAAATTGGATGAACAAATAAAAAATATCATAAAGTTTACCATGATATGTGTAGGTGGTAGCGTTGCACCTCTATCTGGATGCTCACTCACTGTGAAATACCAAATCTGAAAAAATATTTACGCTCCGTTAAAATAATTGGTTAATTTAAACACTCCGTTAATTTCAGGGACAATATGCCGTTAAAATATGAGGGTCACTATGATGACATACTCCCCCTGAACCGTTAATTCTAGGGCACTATGAAGGTCTGGTTAGGTTAATTTCAGGGGCACTATGAGGGTCTGGTTAATCAAGTAGAGAAAGGACTCAAGTCAGGAACATGAAACAAAGAAAATGACTGTAAAGTTAGTATAGTGGATCATAATATTCAAGAAACAAATGTGAATATAATTTACTTATGAACCTGCATAGTTTCAATCTGCCTCAAAAGAGACCTAGTAGATTCAGGAACTTGAGTAATCAACTCTGCAACCATTTCCTATAATGTACTTTCTATGAGGTTTTCCATTAACCATATAATACAAAAAGGAAAAAAAATGATAAAAATAAAAATTAGGACTGAAATACCAAATATACTAAAATCGATTAATATGAATATTAACATCCTAAAATCTAAATATGTAATATTAACAACCTAGTAGGTTGTAAGACTAAAGTTTCAAAAACATTATCTCACACTATTTTTACTTTTACATTAAATTATCTATATATACGATATATATAGATAAAAAATATTATCCCAAATTCAAATCATATAAATTATCTATATATACTATATATACTGTGTATAAATTGTAAAGACATGTAAACTATATATACATGAATTAATGGAATCTACATAAATTAATGGAGAAAAAAAATAAAATTTACCTGGGAGAGAGCTGGGGCAGAGCTGGGGCGGCTGCTGCTAGGGAGGAGCTGAGGAATACATGTGTTTGACTAAACTCCTTAGAACTCCAACTGATTGAAGAGAGAGAATCGCCATGTTTTAGTTCTAGGTCATCAACATCTGACGAGAGAGAGAGAGAGAGAGAGAGAGAGAGAGAGAGAGAGAAGCGAGCAAATGAAAAAAAGAAATTAGCGCGCCTCTTTATTTTTTAGGAATGACGTGGTCACGGCCTAAAGTCGTGACACACCATCGCAACCCACCACACCCTTGGAGCTCTGCCTGCGACCTGATTGACGAAGAATGGTCACGGCCTACAGCCGTGACCCCCTTGTGCGACCTACAGCAGCTATCAAATGAGGTATGGTCACGGCCCGTATCCGTGACCCATACCAAGACATGGTCACGGCCCAAAGCCGTGACCCTCGATATGTGATGCGCGACCCTTCTCATCCAACCTATAGTGCTTGAATGAGGTATGGTCACGGCCCATAGTCGTGACCCACGCCCAGAAATGGTCACAGCCCTTAGCCGTGACCCTCAATGTGTGTACTCACTTTTTCCTCATGCCATGGGCACGGACTTGGTCCGTGGCCCATCCGCGACCAAGCTTGGAGGGAATTTTGGCGCGAGTTTGGCGCCAAGATGGTCACGACCTGGTCACGGCCCAAGTTCGCGACCACTGTGGTCACGGACTTGGGCCGTGACCACTTCCAGAGCATCGATAATTTAGTGTGGAAATAAATATGGTCACGCCAAATATGGAGTGGGTCACGACCCAAGTCCGCGACCAGCTGGTCGCAAACTTGGTCCGTGACCCACTGGGCGTGACCATTCACAGGATTTGGTGTAGTGACACACGCCCGTAGCGCACCTACCCCTGCTGAGGTGGGGCGGGTGGGGCTGGTGCTGCTGGTGGTAATTGCCCCCGTTGCCCCTGTTGGGCCTTCTGCTGTTGACCTCTGCCCCTCTGTGGGCACTCCCTCTTGAATTGTCATGGCTGGACACAGACAAAACAGCGTCTCTGACCGTTCCCCTATCATTGGCCCTGATGGGGCTGGCCCCGCTGGCCTTCCCCATTGTTCCCTTGGCCCTGACGGCCCTGAGGAACCTATTGTTACTGATTTGGGCCCGACTTCCCTTGCCTGAATCCCTGACCTCCCGGTCGGGACCCACCAGGTCTAAATCTCTTGGCCTGACTCCCCCGCTGGATAATTATATGTTGCTGAGTACCACTCGTGTCACCACTAGTAACTGCCTTGCCTTGCTGGCTCGGCTCCCCTGTTCGCTTTCTCCCCTTCGCATGGAAGTGATGATCCTGGCAATGTATAAATCATTAATGTCGGATTCCTAATCAAATGTTGCCTGATCCTCCAGGCTAAGCCATTCATGAATCTTGACTTCTTCCGCTCCTCGTTGCTCACCTCATTTGGCACAAAGTTCGCCAAACGGGTGAACTCTTACTAATAGTCTGCTACTGACTGGTCACCCTGTACCAACTCACTGAACTTCTTTCTCATCTCAGCCTCTACCGCTGGTGGAAAGTATTTGCGGTCTAACCGCACCCCGGATTCGGATGTCGTCGTCAAATTTCGCTGCTCAGCGGTGGTAACTGATTCCCACCATTGTAAGGCTGCCTCCGTCAGACGAAAGGAAGCAAGCATCTGTCTCTGCACATCGGCACACTCCAGCATGCGCATATGACGCTGAACATTCTTCTTCCAGTCACAAGCCTCCCCCACATCGGCGCTACCTCGAAACTCAGGTGGGTGACCCTTCTGAAAGGTCTCCCTAACTTGCTGCCAAGACGGTGGCCCCACTGGAGCCTGGAGTGTTGGTTCCACTGGAGGCAGTGTCTGGGGCTGTGGAAAATGAGCTGCCATAACTCGTATCCCTGTCTCGACCGCCTGGGACACTATCACTGCCACCTGAGTAGTGGAAATCAACTCTGGTGGTGGTGGTGGTGGTGGCGGCATCTGTGACTCCTGATGAGCCTCTCTCACCTCATCCCTAGCCTCAGCCCACTCCTCTCTCTGCCTCTTTGGTGGCATCTGAAATAGATTGAATTGTATAAGTACATAATTTACACAATAATATACACAGCAGATATACGATTATCTCACAAGCAGAAAATGAATCAACAGTCCTAATAATAGGTCTCTATAACAACCGAGTGCTAAGCTGAAATGTAGAAAGCCGCACAGATCCTAAGGACACTAGAACCTGATGCTCTTATACCATCTGTGACACCCTGCCTAATTAATCCCGGGTGATCAGTCCTAAATCAAGTTAGAACAGGTTTCTCAGTTGGTCAATTCTTAGCATCACTGTCGTCTTTTTAATTACTAACCACCTAAGTGAGAAAATAGATTGGTGCCAATTTTTATCTATCAATTAATTAAATGAGACTCACGCGGAACATAAAAATATGCACAATCACAGTTAAATGAAATAACCATCCACAATTAAAATATCTAACCGAATAAACGATCGGTCCAAATATCCAATACAAGTAGAGTCAAGAAGAAAATCTCAACAAGTCTAATACTAATAAATGAACTGTGAGCGACATGCTCAAATAACTAGAGTCTCTACACGAATGAAGGAAGGATGTGTCTATCAAAGACCCCGCAACATCCACATGTGCTGCAGCAACGGATACCTGGAATAGAGTCAAGCCTGACTCCCCTGTGGTTGGACACCTAAAAGGTTTTTAAAAATTTATATAGCAAGGGTTAGTACCCAAAAACATTTGAAAATATTTAACAAATGATTAACTTGCAGTAATAAATAAATATGCATGCTCTTCATATTTTAGTTAGTGTCGTACTCTCTTGAGGATTTCCTCACCCCTCCTCTAATGTGCACTATTAACGCTTTTATTTAATTTACTAGGTTCTACAATCCTAACCCAATACTTATTTTAACCCTTGAAATTTACCTACTCTAACCAAGTATACTTTGATTCATGATTTTTAAGTTATTATAAACGACAAACTTAATTAAATCATTACCCTTTTTAATTTCATATAACATTCACACCTGTTATGCACATAATACATTTTACACTATGTATTAATCATCCCATATATAATTATTTACCTAATTATATATTTAATCATATTACAGTATTCACAAACATACTGAAATAACATTTAATACAAACTTTCGACCGAGTAACAATACTCAAAAAAATATAAATTTTTCCCTAGTGCTATCCCACTAGGTGTATTCACATAACCTAGTTATCCAAGTTAGATTCGCTCACTAACTTAGTTTAACATACGAATTGGAGGCGGTCATATTCCTTCCCTGAAAGTGAGATGCCCCTCACCCATATAACGGACGCTATGACCTGGGATTATACTCGCCCTACTCCTCAAGCTAGGGGATTCATCCACTACGCGCAACCTCCCCCTATAGAACTAGAGTATATACTAATAATATTCAATCACTTATATTAATTCACACACTCTATACATATATACTGTCACACTCCGTATATATATAAATATAAAATGTCCCGGCTACACCATTTACAAAATCCTTAACATAAGCCTAATTAATTTATTAAGAGTTTTTGGTCCAACTCTAATTATTAATTAGTTCGCACATTAATTAATTAAGTCACCTTTGGTGTCGCCCCCACCATAAAATTGGACCTACTCTCGTAGTCCGAATTAACCTCACCTGAGTCTAAATTCCCGACTCCCGAATTATTTATCCTTTACCTAAATAAGATTTATTCTCTCGGTATTCCTCAACCGTTATCCCCTTGTTCTCTACGTCTATATTTAATCCTTTTGAACACCTTCCCGAAAATTCAACCTTATTGTGTCACACCTAATTTCTCCAAAACTCAACAAATTTAAATTATGATGTCACACTAAGTCGTCTCCAAATTCTAATTAACTTTATTCACCATTAATTAGATTTAAATCTCATGTATAAATTTCTCACCAAATTAATTCATGGAAAAAGGTTAAATTAAATTTTCTTCATATAAAAGAAAACTGAGCGAACTGTCAAAATCTGCCGACCCTCGATCAATTGTCCCCAGACCTTCAATCGATCGATCGAGCAGGTCTTCGTCTTCTTCGCGAAGACATATTCTGCCATGGACGAGTTTCATAAAACCCTAACTCCTTCTATCAGCAATCTCAAGCCTTCTTAACAATAATACAAGTTAGGGACCTCCAGAATGTCCTCCAACGTTATTAATTCGTCCATTAACTACAATTTCTGAATTTGGGAAAATATTCATCTTTAATTCCTTACCCATTTACATCCCAAATCCCTTCACTAAATTCCTTTCTAGTGATCCAGATATCATCCTACCAGATATGTATCAATTTATAATATCAGATTTCTACAAGAATCCTCATTCAAATTCGTAAATCAGATTATTATTTTCAAAACCTCATGTTTATGTAATGAACACCCAAAACAAATTTTGATCAAACACATCACATGACTATGAATTGAAAAACAGATTCAATACTATTCCAAGTTATCCACTTGCCTTAGGTTTCGTAGTGTCTGATTCAGAGATGAATTCCAAGGTTGAAGATGATCCTTGTTGGCTCTCTAGTGATCCCAAAACTGCCTTTAACTGCTATTAGGGTTCCTTAATACACTTAGACTTTTTCTAAAACTCTATCAGCCGTTTTCTTATTCCTTCTAATTCCTTAATTTACCTAAATCCCGTTTTTTGTCTAATGGGCCAAGCCCAAGTGACCCAATTGCCCCCGTGTGGGCCCGGCTATGTCTAAAAATGCCCCGTGACCCGTTTACTATTCCTGGGTACACTTTTCCGACTATCTTGGCCCTTCCGGACTCAACCGTACACTCAGAATTGGCATCCAAATTAATTTATAAAAATATACTTTTCCCCCACCTTTTTTTATCTATACCGACTCCTAGATGAGATAAGTGCATATCCTGTCATTAATACTCAAAATGACATAATTACCATATTACTATTCACTTAGTAAATAAGTTTTTCTTAAATATTAATCATTCACTTCCCGATTAATGTTTAAATAAACTTTTCATAATTATTTCAATTAAAAATTACGACTCACAAGTAATTTTCAATTCCCGAATTAATTAAATATTTAATGCATGAAAGTACGGGGTGTTACATAGGGGTACACGTATGCATCATGCACATATTCTTGATTGAGTTGATTTACCTACCGAATGTGTTCACACCCATTCATTCCATTTACATGACTTGGTTGTTTGAGTTTAAATCCATGGTGTTATTTTTTTTTTTTGAATTTTATTTTTGTATGAAAAAAATTGAAAAATCAAAAATAGTTTGTGAAGATTTTTTTGTATCTCTATGCAAGAGAACGTTTGCCATTTGATTGATGCCTAGTTCTGAATACCGTGACACCCCGACTTTGCTTGTTTGATTTATTCTTCTCATTTGTCTATTTGGGGACATAATAAAAAGGGGGAGAAAGAATTATCATTTTATGGGGGAGTTTGAATTTTGGGGGAGTTTTTGAGATTTGACTTATGCTTTTCTCATACATTGGTATCTGTGTTTATCTCATTTCAAACTCGATACGTCACTTGGTATTTTTCTTTATCTCATGTGTGTAGGTACTACATTGATGATCATATGTTGCACACCCTGATGAGAAAAGATTTGAGATTTTGAAGATCTGAAGAACAAACGATGAAGACTTATTCATTTTTATCTTTCCAGTTTTGGGTTCATGGGAGGGTAGATTTGTATAGGAAATTTGTTATTTGATAATTCGAATATTTTTATGTATGTACCGACATAGACATAGGGGGAGATTTGTAAGGACATTTTTCTCATGTCCAACATGTTAAATTTGTGCATGTCATACGCCGCTACATTTGTCTCGTCACCTCACAATCTTAAATGACGGCCTCTATCCAAATTTTGGGAATCAAGCATTCATCATCTCCATCATGTGTCCCACATATACCTCAACGACCTCACGTTCCACGATTTTAGGGACCTAATTCAAGTGGTACACAAGAGAAGTCAAAATAGTGAAAGAAGGCAAGATATGAAAGTTAAAGGGAATTTTGGTAATTTCACAACCACCGTTCGGAGTTCTAGTCAACTATAAAGTTGTAGTTCTCAACGCCACGAAGATACTGGAAGAAACAGCACCTCAAACCGAGCTACGATGAAGGATTTATGACATTTTGAAAATGGAGAAAATTCCATAGAAGAATGTTGGTTTTTTAATCCCCAAACTAGCGAGGAAATGCAAACCGCATGGTGAACCGGTTCGGGGGGGGGGGGGAACCGGTTCGGGGTACCTGACGCTGGCAAGAGTTCGAAAATCTTAAAATTCCTTTTGGTTTCCTATAAAAGCCAACTTCGGGGGAGTTATTTTGCAAGACTTGGATAGACGATTTTGAGAGTTCTAATTGCTTTAGTCTTCATATTTTTTAGTCCCAAAACTCATTTTTTGTTTCACACAACATTCCCATACCTTTGTGAATCCTTTTTAAAACCCAAGAACACTACTCTGGTTTTGTTCATACTTGTAGAGAAGCCGCCTTTCTTCTTCATTACTGCCTTCCTGGAATGGGAAAGTTCCAGCCGACGAACTTGTGGAGAAGCCGTTTCTCTTCTTCATTGTTGACCACCTGGAGTTCCTGAGGGAAATTTCAGTCGAGACATCGAAACTGGCGCCTGAGAGTATTTCGTATGTCGCTCTTATTTTCATTATAATCCGTGTAACCGTTTTTACAAATTATAGTGAAAATAAAAAGGGTTTTCCCCTTTGAGGGATTTTTCCTGAAATTGTTTTATCCTGCGTGCTTTATTTTATTGGATAAATCATCTAGATGAATGTTTTAGGGTTTAACTAAAATTTGGGATTAATTAAAATTGGATGTTATTTGAGAAGTTGCAATATTTTCTCTGTAGCGATTCTACAACACTAAATTTATTGTAAATATATGACATCAATAATATACATCACATCAACATTTTAATATATAAAATACTATATATATAAATCGTGATAATAAACAATCATAATATTTTATGAATTAATTCAATATCTGCTTCTTGTATGATATATACATCTCATTATATTAATAGTTTAACATCTCTTGTATCGTAAAATAACCCATCATCTCTACCATTTAATATGAGTAGACTCACATTATATGTGTGTTTACTTATTCTATCCCTTTTCAGCCTGAGTCGTTGTCACCTACGATGTGTCAGAACCTAACAATCCAATCCAACACAATCAGTATCCTAGAATGTATGATTGACTTTTATAAACTTACTAATTCAACTAAAATACAACAAACGTTCATATATTCCCCATATTATAATCAATTATAATGCTCACAATCACTTTATTTAACAATTATTAAATAATAACACTTTAAATGTTAAAATAATACAAATCATTTGTTGCAAGTAGTTAATATGTCGCTAATTATTTTAAATTTACACTAATAATTCCTAAATAATAATTAACTAAATTGATATAGAAAGTTATACCACCATACTCCATAAATTGAGTGCAACAACTTTAGTTCTCATCAACATAACAAATTCTAAATAGATAACCCGTTAAAAATCAGTATTTGGTTAATACGGGCCTTAAGGAGTGACATATCTAAATCATTCAAAAAAATATTAAATCACATCCTCTCATATCGTAACACAACTTTTATTTTAGGAGTCATATTTAATCGTACTTAAATAGCCATATAAATCATACACGAGTTAATAGAAGCCTTAAAAAGCACTAGAACAAAATAAATCCATAATTAAAATTTAAATCAGTAGAAATGACTTACATAACTCAACGAAAAACTTTAATTAAGGAAGAATTACCTTTGAAACTAAAATGAATTTTTTAGGATTTTTCGAGTGTGAAAAACCTAATTTTTTCCTATTTCTCTGATTTTCCCTCTTATTTATTCTCCAAGATTCTATTCTAAGTCTTTCCCATAAGATCACACCAAAACATATCATATATGAATCAAATTTATCTCATTTACACTTTCAACCCAATTTACTTAACTTTGGCAAAATTACAAATCAACACCTCCACTTTATGTCATAATAAATAACATATCAAAGTTAATTATTTTTAGCACTTTTTAATATACCTCTCACACATATTTGATTAAGGAACTAAAATTACATAGTCAACCATAAAAATATTAAATAAAATATATGAAACTATCAAGTATTATGCAATAATTTACGTAATTTAACTATTATGAATAATTAATTAGTTTGAAATGGCATGTTATTTTGGAGTATCACAATCATATCCTTATACACGTAATCTTTTTAATTGCATCTATTCAAGTTTAATAACATATCTTATAATAAAATGATTTAATATGATTAAACACAACTTAGCATATTAATCTCAATAATTGAATATTCACTTGGGACGGGATATTACAATAACCCTCTTGTGGAACAAGTATTAAAAATTATGTATCTTTAGAAAAGTAAACAGGAAAATGGAAAGATTATTTTTATTAAATGGATAATAATGGGTATTTTTACAAATAATAAAAAACGGTGGTAAGTTGGACATTTGTTTTTTTATAAAAACAATGATTGGAATGAAAATGAATGAAATTAATAATAGTGAAAGTGTTTTAACAAAGGATTTATCAGGAATGAATTTAAGAAAGGACCGGAGCCTTATGGTGCGACTTTGGGTTAGATCGAAAATAATTAGCCAGTGAAAAAATTGACCGCGACATTTAAGGAGGACGGTGTGATCCATGAACGTAGATGAGATTTGGAAACTCCAGAAAAATGATAATAGATTAGTAAATTGTTACGGAGTTAGTATTTTGAGTTTAAATAACATAGCCCTAAGATATGGACAATTATGTAAAGAAATGACTTGAGTTATAGCGGACTTTTAATTTAACAAAGTGTGTGTTAAATTAGTTTGAAGTGAAAATGATTATAACCTACGCGAGTAATTTAAATTGGGGAAAACTGTGTGAGTTGGTTTTACTTTTGGGATTTAACAATAACTTTCATAAACAAATGATTCTTTATTGTCAGGACTTATAACCCCCCGTGATTTTTAGCCGTAAAAATCTTTGTTAATAAAAATTTTGGGAAAATAATTTTTGGGACTTACTCAATTTTGGCATATAAAAATATTGGTTTTTATATATGTAAGATAAAGTTTCAAGTGGAATTTAAACTGGGATTAAAATTCAGAATTTTGAGGTTTATATACAAAAAAATGTGGGAATCTCGGTTGGTCAGTCTGACCGAACCGGTTCGGTCCTGGGGGCGAACCGGTTCGCGCCGGCAGTGGTGCGTAGGTGATTTAGTTTTTTAATTGTTTGTGTTGAACTAAAACTCTCCTATTTTCTTTTATTAATTAAACTCGGGGTTTGGTCTTTTCAATAAATTTTATATCATTCCAAAAAGCAGTATCCCCCATAATTTTTACTCCTCTATTTTATAAAACCTAAACTCCATTAAACACAAGTTTCAACCCAAATTTTGAAGATGCAAATCAAGTTTTCTCAAGAACATTCAAGAACGTTCTTTTACTATTTTTGCGAGAGGAACATAATTGTATAATTAAATTTTCAAGACGACTTCTTTACATGCATGAATAAATTTATTGTTCCCCTTAAGTGTTGCGAATTTTAGATATTGCCTAAACTTAATTTAATTATGTTTTCTCAAAATAAATTAATAACATAAATTCGGGAAAGTGAGATTAATATCGGGGCTATTTATATAAAATCTAAAATGTAATTTAACACACAAAATAAACGCATGATTATATTAGAGGTTTTAATTATGATAGAGATATGGGACATTTCGTATATTAAAAATAAAAATATGAACTTTAAATAATATTTCGACTCGCGTAATCATGTTATTGATATGTAGGCTTTGGAATGAAGTCATTATTGAGCAATATTGTATTATGCATGTCAAACGGGAAATTTGTACTTGTTATTGGAATATGACTTATTGAATTAAATATAATTTAAACTAATACAATTTTGGATGGAATTTTTAATTGTAGAATTAATTTGATGAATAGTAGCGATAAGTGAAAATATGCTTTATGTGATGTTACTCGTGTTAATATTTCAACACTTCGAGGACGTTGGGATTTTTGGGATAGTTATGCTTTTACCTTGATTTGTTGATTGCTTGACATGTATTGTACTAGTAGGTAGGCCTCGTTATTGTTAACACTTTCTAGGTATAGAACTAGGGAGTATAGGTTTGTATAGTTGGGTATTTTCTGGGTGGGGCTAGGTAGTACGCCGTCACTAGTTTCTCTTTAGCCTAGGTGTGAGACTAGGTGGTGATTTATGGTAGGTATTCTTCCTCTGTGATAGGCTAGGAAATACTTGCATTTTTGTGATCTCTAGTTATAGGACTATGGATGGTTTAGGCCGGATTATCCGAATAAAGGGTGGGGCTAATAGAGAACTATGATAACTTGAATAAGAAATTAAAATTAATGCCTAAGATAAATAACGTCTATTAAAATGAATTGGCATCACGAGTATGTGCACAATTAATAACTTTGGCAAACTGGCTATATCAACGTGGGTGTGTGTGGTTCCACGAGTATGTGCAGGACTAATAAAATTGGGCAAACTGGATATAGTGACATGTCGTGTTTGGAACCTTATGAGTTGTGAGGGGAATGTGTGTGGTGTATAATTGTGGGCGTGCCAGGAGTATGTGCAGGACTTTTAATAGAGTGAACTGGCTATACTGGTGTCGCATTAATAAAATTTGGTTGCATTAATTCAATCAATAATTGCGAATTCGTAATTTAATATCGCAATAATATAATTGGACTTGAGTAGTGGGTGTCGTAGTTACATGGGTAGTTGGTGTCGTGTTACTTTACTAGCATGTAATTATATCATTTAATTTTAAATACTCTATTGTAATATTTATTACATGATACTTATGTTTGGGTTCATAGACCCTAATTGGGAGGAGTAGATAATGTTCATGTTGTAGGGTCTTACCTATTGCATTGGCTAAAATTTTAGGTATAGTTGATGGAGTAGCTGCATGGAATGGATTGGAGATTTTTGGAGTGCAGATGGAGAATTATTTTTATCTGTGTAATAGTTTAGATTTATTCTATTTTGTCATTTTTGATTATGAGACATTTTTTATGGATTTGGTGGGCTAATCGGTTCCACAGTTGTTTACGATTTTTCAATTAAAGATTTTTAGTTGGATTATTTATTTGGAGTTTTCATCTATAGTTTGGAATTGGATTTAGCATGGTGATGGATTTTATTTGCAGGGATGTTTACACTCGTTGGAGTTATCTAAATTTTATCTTGCGAAAAGTGTTTTAAAGTCTCATATTTCTGCCACATACTGAGAATGGTATTTTATTTAATGACGTCCGGCGTAGTTTGGCATCAGCAGCTGGCCACCTCGCTCGCCAGAATGCATGGGGTGTTATAGATGGTATCAGAGCATGGTCTTAGGTGTCCTAGGTTGTGGGTCCATTTTATCTTCCGCAATATATATCTTTGATTGCTTTTGATGACTAGTAATCTTTAGTTATTTCAAATCTTATTGTTGTTTGTCCCTATCTTTTCAGATGGCGAACACTAGGAGATCTGGAGATAGGAGATTGGGATTACGTTCTAGTCCCACCGTTCAGGAGAGGCAGGGCTAGTTTACATTGGGTGCTGAAAAGTTAGCGACTATCATTCGTGAGTCCACATCGGCTAGTAGTGAGATCGGGAGACAGAGGTGGGGAAACCTAGAAGTGAAGCAGCAGGGTACAACCGCTTTAGTTTGGGACAAAGTGATGACAAGTATCCAAAAGGGTAATCCTCCCACTTTTACTGGGGGATCTGACCCAAAGATTGCTCACCAATGTGTGACAACCCGCAATCCGAGATAAGGGGTGGCCAGCCCGATACTCAATATATAACAGGGATCATAGATGGATATCATTCTCAGCATCACAAAAATAAACTGAGTATATAGGAAAACCACCCAATAAATCAGAAAACGGGTTGCCAAAAAGTTTAGAAATTTAAAACCAGTTAAGAAATTTAAATTAAACAACCTAATCTGACAAGCAAGTGGAATTCCAAAAGAGAATATATATAATACAACTAAAACGAATGTACATAAGAGGACCGAATAGGCTGTCGGTCCACAGCTACATACAAAGTATTACAACAGTTTAATATCTTACGTAATACATTCATTAATCAAATACAAAAATTTGGGCCACACGCCCGAGTGAAGACCCGATCATATCTAGAATACAAAGATGAAAGCGTCTAATACAACGTCCTGTAATATTCGCAAACTCTTACAGCCCGTCAAAAGCAAAGGGATGGGAATATCAAAACGGGCGCCCTTGCGGTGGAGCACCTGAGCGGATACAATCATATACGCAACAAGGAAAATGAACCGGTCAGGGCCGAGTTTTATATGATCACCAGAAGAATAAAAAGCATGATAGGTATGAACGGTTATGCATGAATCACAAGGATGATAATATGGCATGATAACTAGCATGTTAAACTTACATTACAATTTAAGATATTTAACTTAATTATGAAATAAAATGTCATTTACATAAGAGAAATAAAAGTAAATAACTTTAATTTAAAACCTTTGCTCATTAATCCAATTACCATATCCTTCTTACATTCCTTATTAGGAATAAAACCATTTATTCGGTTTAATCAAGAAGATATAATTTCCCTACATTAATTAAAACTTTCCATCATTAATCATCATTTCCATTTTTATCTTTCCATTCCTTATCAGGAATATAATTTCTATCAAGTGCTCTTTATGGCACATATCTCAATCGCATGCTCTTTATGGCACGTATCCATGCTCTTTATGGCATATATATCCATCAAGTCCCACTTGAGGTAGAAAAGTTATATTCTCATACATATAACGATTCTAAGACCGACCCTCCGAGTTTCCCCACTGGGCACGCCCCTAAATGACCATCATCTTCCAGGGCCTATCTATACAAGACAACCTGGGCACCTATCGCGATACGTCGGGAAGCGGCCATATGCCTGCGGGAGAGCCAAGACCACACTCGGAATCTCCTCACCAGCGCAGAAAACATATAAAAACCCCACATATGGCCTAGGACTATATCCACCCTGCATTCATTAGCCAGGGGGCATCACCAAGCGCGCGAACTTCCCATATTACTTCATTTAGAGAGAGGTGTTTAAGTAAATTAACATTTACCAAGTTCATCTCATTATCATTTTCAATATTCATTACCAATTTCCATTTCCATTATCCATGTGTTTGGTTCTTTTTATTCGAACCTATCATTATTAAATAGTGTGGTTCATCTTATTCGAACCTATCATCTTTAAACAATTGGGTTCATTTTATTCGAACCTATTCCCATTGAATATTATCATTAATATTCCTCAAACTACAAGTCCCGGCTTAGTCTCCAAATGATCATCATGATTCTACAATTCCCAAAGTTTACATAACTTCGATAAGCCCCTAAGTCTCCAAGCATGGGCATTTAACTTCCTAACTTCTAAAAGTTTGAATAAAAGAAGTAATGCCTTAACATTACTTTAAACCTCCCCGGAATAAACCCCAAATGACCCAATTCTAGTCTAGGGTGGCGACCAAACTCAATTACTACTCTAGGAATCTAAGTTTACTTCTTTTAAGAAGGTTCCTAGGTCCTAATCCTAAAGAAAAATGGTTAAAATTCGAAAAGAAAAACAAAAAGGAAAATACAGGATTTTCGAATCGATTCGGCCTAGCCGAATTGATTTTGGTTTAGAGAAGCGAATCGATTCGGACTAGCCAAATCGATTCGGTCAGGAAAAATGACTTTCTGCATAAATGCTAAATCGATTCGGATGACCCGAATCGATTTGGTCGACTCAGACCTGGAAACTGCCTCAAGGCAAATTGATTCGGCCAGGCCGAATTGATTCGGTTCTGCAGATTTGCCAAGTTTTGGCAATGGAGTCTTAAACTCCAAATTTTCTTCCAACACAAAACCAACCAAACCAACATCATTTACTTCAACTTATACATCATAAATATATATAACTACCATCATCAACAACATTTTTCATCGAAATCAACTTCTAAGGGTTCAAAACCCACAAATCTAATAGAACCCTAAAATGACAAACCATACCAAATTCATAACTATCAAAACTAATTATTCTCCTTATATCATATAGTAGCAAGTAGATAACTTTCCTTGATCTTGCAAATTCATATTTGATTTGGTGGAGGCAACAATCCAAGCTCCAATCTCTCTTTTTCTCCAATGTTCTCTTCCTCTCTCTTTCTCTCTAAGTTAACAATTTGGTCTTAAGAGGAATAGTAAGTCTTAGCAAGACTAAATCGGCCCATTAGTCTAAAATGCCCAACTCTAATGGCTAATACGCGATAAAATGATACGCAACTACAAATTTAAGCTAAAACCAGTCAAAAGTGATCGAAATACCAAAATACAATATGGCACTTATTTTGACTGTCTCGCACCTACCGGGACTAACTACACCCTCCAAATTATCATTTGGAAATTTTATAACTCATTTTAAGTTCCGGTTTCATATCAAACCAAAATGTCATTTTATATCTTATGACACTATAAATCACCACATGGATATTTTTACCTACTCATCGGGTAATCATACAACATTTCAGTAAATATTAACCTTTTCCATATTAAATTAATATTTACTCCATAATCCATCATTTATATAATTAATTACTACACATAGTAAATAAATATAAAATAGGCTCTCAAAAGTGAGGGTTGTTACATACTCCCCCCCTTATGAGGGAATTTTGCCCCCAAAATTCAAGCGTACCTTGCAAGAAGAGATGCGGATACTTTTCCCGCATGTCATCCCCGCGCTCCCATGTCGATTTCTCGACACTATGGTGACTACATTGCACCATAACCAAAGGTACTACTCGCGATATCAATCGCCACTCTCCATGCTCTAAAATAGCGACCGTCTGCTCTTTATAAGAAACGTCGGGTTGCAACTCAATATCTTAGAAAGGAATGTGCCTAAAGGCACCATCACATCTCTTGCACTCCTATACAGGAGAGATATGGAACACGTTATGAACTTGCTGCAAATATTTCAGTAAAGCAAGTTAATAGGTTATCGGACCCACCTTAACATTTATAGGAAAGGTCCAACGTAACGCAGTGCAAGTTTTCCTTTCTTCCCAAAACGCTTAATGCCTTTTTTGGGCGACACTCGCACCAGCACTTGGTCCTTGACCTCCATCTCCACATGCCTTCTCCCCGCATCGACATAACACTTTTATCGATCTTAGTTATACGAATGCGATTCCAAAAGGGCTCGATCTTTTGAAAAAGTATCCCAGATCATTTCAGGTCCGAGGAACTCATTATCTCCCACCTCCAACAAATAACGGGAGATCCACAAAGCTTACCATACAAGGCTTCATAAGGCGCCATCCCATCAGAGAATTTATATGAATCATTATAAGCACATTCAACTGATGGAAGACACTATTCCCAACTAGTCTTGAAGTCAGGCATGCACATAAGGAGTATATGCCCCAACATATGGTTTACCTTTTCGGTCTGGCCATCTGTTTGAGGATGATAAGAAGTACTAAACTTCAATCCGATTCCCATGGCTTCTTGGAAACTTTCCACAAGTGGGAAATGAAAATCTTGTCTCGGTCGGAAACTATAATCAAAGGCACCCCATGCAGTCCAATAACCTCTTCATGCCCGGCCACCAATACGGGCGGCGCATATCTTGACACATTCTGTCGTTACCCGGATGTACCTCAAGCTTAGAACCGTGAGATTCCGCTATTACTTCCCTTTTTAAGTCCTCCTCATCCGAGATAATAAATCTCCAGGGGAAACGCACCCCACCCTTAAAGTCAATAGAGCTGGATTATGTCCCCTCGATCAGCAGCTTGTATATGTGGTCTTAACAATCCTTGTCTCTCCTACCACATCATGCAACGACTTGTTGCTCGAATGAAAGACAAAATTTCTGCCCAGGAAGTAGTACCTCCCTTCCTATATGGTGATCACCCCCACTATGAATTTTTTTAATTCAATCACGGGATAATACTTCTCACAAGTCTTAGCTTATGAGGCGCATTAACATTAGGTCCATTCTCCAGTATTATTACTCCCAATCCTGGCAGAGGCTTGTCAATTTAATCCACCCTCGAGCTTAGAAACATGGCTCAGGAGTGTGAGTCAATTCACCCTTTCGTTACCCATGTAACACTCCACTATGAGATGCCTCATCTCCTTCGGCCTTATCTACCAAACCTCTCGAAATCCCCAACTTCTCGTTACTGGGGAACCATTCCCTCTTAGAGTTAACACACAAGCTATGCGTGGTCAACTCACAACAGCCTTCCTAAACTAACGTCACATGCCCTAAAGGCCTGGTGACCAATAAATCCTAAAATCTACCAACCTAAATCCTATCTAAGTCGTGTACACCTAATACTATGTATATCCCTAGTGCCCAAGACCTTTCTCAACTTCCGACATTTGCTCGGTTTCATGCGTGGGACGTCTCGCCGAAGCGAAATCCAGACAAGGAACCCTCCCGTTACACTACTCCCTCGCGTTATCGGTCATTAAGATATAAAGGTCTAAGACACATGTTCTGTACCGAAAAGATTCTACTCTCAACCCTACTAATAAGATTCTACTTCTATAACTTACAATTATTTAAATAGTTGAAGATTTTAACAAATCAGATATTCACTTTCCGTAAATTCTTACAATTATTTACCCCACAACATATATACATCTTATTAAATAGCCTCCTTATCAAGGCATAACCCGAAGTCTTAATTCGACTTCGTATCCCAGTCTCCCTCGCATCGTTCAGAGGAGAGAACTATATACAGTGCTTCTATTTCGCACTTTAATAGCCCTTAATCACTCTTCTACGTGATTTTCGGCTAAACCTTTCAACCCACCTCTTAACCAACAAAATAAAATAAAATGAAATGAAATGAACTAAAAGAATAAAGAATAACGGCTCCCCACTTCCAACGTTGTCGAGGTTCACGTGTGGAGCGTCCCGCAAAAGCGAAATCCAAACAAGGAACCCCTCCTATACGCTACTACTCAACTTTTTTGGTCGTGGAGATAAGGCATACCAATCACATACCCAATATCACATCATACTCGACCATATCGAGGAAGAGTAAATCAGCCTCAAAGCACAAATTACCAAAAGTAATTCCTATAAATTTACAAACAAGGAAAAATGAGCGAACCATCACCCATAGAAAAACTCAGCACTAGTAAAAGTACTCTCAGCAGATTTTATCAAATCTGTAGTCTGAGCAAAACTCCTAGAAATGAATGAGTATGTAATACCCACATCAAATATCACACAACTCAAGTACCCTTAAATTAAAAACTTACCCTTAATAACGGGGGGTGCCGACAGAGCTGGAGGAAGTATAGCCTCCTGAATTCGATAAACACGCCCTGGCCCAGATGGCCTTTACCTCCATGACCACCCCGACCTGCATGTTGCGAAGCACCTTGACCATGCCTATTTTTATTGCCACTCTCAATAAACCCTCCAAAACGTTGTCTCTGAGACGAATCCCCTTGCTGAGGATCCCTCTCTTTCTGCTTACTACCCGATGATCGGGATGAGGGAAATGCTCCTCCTCCAATCCCACATTCTCCAATCTTTCCTGTTTTCCCCACAACAGTAGCTTTCTTGCTACCCTGTGTATATAACTGATGCTCATGGCAATGGAGTAAGGCTGCATTCATAACCTCACCAAAAGTTTGTAAATCTGGATTACCCAGCAATTGTTGTCGAATTCTCCAGTTTAGACCTCCCATGAACTTCGAGATCTTTCTATCTTCCGGAGTCACCTCATCCGGTACAAAACTCGCCAAGAAGGTGAACTCCTCTTCATGCTCTGCCACAGATCTCTCTCCTTGCACAACTTCCTGGAGCCTCCTTTTCATCTCCCTTTGAATTGCGGAAGGAAAATACTTACGATCGAACAAAGTCCAGAACTCAGTGATCGTCATTGTGTCTCTCTGCTCTGGTGTGGTCGTCATCTCCCACCAGTGCAACGCAGATCTGAAAAGCTTAAAAGTGGCAAGGACTTGTTTCCTCTCCTCGCTACATTCTATCATTCGAAGGCGGCGTTGCATGTCCTTTTTCCATTGATTGGCTCCAATAACATCAGCACCTCCCTCGAATTCCGGGGGATTACCCTTTAGAAAGGACTCTCTAACCCTTTACCACGGAGTAAGTCCCGTAGGAGCTTGAACCTCGTGAGCCCATTGTTGAGCCTGTGGCAATTGTTGGACCACCGCGGTCGTGGCGGCATTAACTGGTTGAGACACTATGTTGGCTACATCCGCAGCATTAATGGTCACTTGTAGTGGCGGTAGAGGACCTACCTCCTCTTCTACAACCCTATTGCATCTCGCTGGGAGACCTCTCTTAGGTGGAATCTGAGATGAAGAGACAATATAGTTAAAATACTACTTAAAACAATCTATCTTGTAGAAGATCACAAACATAAGCAACAAAGAAATCCTAACATTAGGCTCTACATCAAAGAACGCTGCGGTAGAACGTGACAAGTCCGTATAGATCCTAGTACTCTAGAACCTGATGCTCTGATACCATCTGTGATAACTCCCGATCTGAGATAAGGGGTGGCCAGCCCGATACTCAAATGTAACAGAAATCATGGATGGATATCATTCTTAGCATCACAAAAATAAACTGAGTATACGGGAAAACTACCCAATAAATCAGAAAACGGGTTGCCAAAAAGTTTAGAAATTTAAAGCCAGTTAAGAAATTTAAATTAAACAACCCAATCTGACAAGCAAGTGGAATTCCAAAAGAGCATATATATAATACAACTAAAACGAATGTACACAAGAGAACCGAATAGGCTGTCGGTCCACAGCTACATACAAAGTATTACAACAGTTTAATATCTTACGTAATACATTCATTAATCAAATACAAAAGTTTGGGCCACACGCCCGAGTGAAGACCCGATCATATCTAGAATACAAAGATGAAAGCGTCTAATACAACGTCCTGTAATATCCGCAAACTCTTACAGCCCGTCAAAAGCAAAGGGATGGGAATATCAAAACGGGCGCCCTTGCGGAGGAGCACCTGAGCGGATATAATCATATACGCAACAAGGAAAATGAACCAGTCAGGGACGGGTTTTATATGATCACCAGAAGAATAAAAAGCATGATAGGTATGAACGGTTATGCATGAATGACAAGGATGATAATATGGCATGATAACTAGCATGTTAAACATACATTACAATTTAAGATATTTAACTTAATTAAGAAATAAAATGTCATTTACATAAGAGAAATAAAAGTAAATAACTTTAATTTAAAACCTTTTGCTCATTAATCCAATTACCATATCCTTCTTACATTCCTTATTAAGAATAAAACCATTTATTCGGTTTAATCAAGAAGATATAATTTCCCTACATTAATTAAAACTTTCCATCATTAATCATCATTTCGATTTTTATCTTTCCATTCCTTATCAGGAATATAATTTCTATTAAGTGCTCTTTATGGAACATATCTCAATCACATGCTCTTTATGTCACGTATCCATGCTCTTTATGGCATATATATCCATCAAGTCCCACTTGATGCAAAAAAGTTATATTCTCATACATATAACGATTCTAAGACCGCCCCTCCGAGTTTCCCCACTGGGCGCGCCCCTAAATGACCATCATCTTCCAGGGCCTATCTATACAAGACAACCTGGGCACCTATCGCGATACGTCAGGAAGCGGCCATATGCCTGCGGGAGAGTCAAGACCACACCCGGAATCTCCTCACTAGCGCAGAAAACATATAAAAAAAACTCGCATATGGCCTAGGACTATATCCACCCTGCATTCATTAGCCAGGGGGCATCACCAAGCGTGCGAACTTCCCTTATGATGTCATTTAGAGAGGTGTGTTTAAGTAAATTAACATTTACCAAGTTCATCTCATTATCATTTTCAATATTCATTACCAATTTCCATTTCCATTATCCATGTGTTTGGTTCTTTTTATTCGAACCTATCATTATTAAATAGTGTGGTTCATCTTATTCGAACCTATCATCTTTAAACAATTGGGTTCATTTTATTTGAACCTATTCCCATCGAATATTATCATTAATATTCCTCAAATTACAAGTCCCGGCTTAGTATCCAAATGATCATCATGATTCTACAATTCCCAAAGTTCACATAACTTCGATAAGCCCCTAAGTCTCCAAGCATGGGCATTTAACTTCCTAACTTCTAAAAGTTTGAATAAAAGAAGTAATGCCTTAACATTACTTTAAACCTCCCAGGAATAAACCCCAGATGACCCAATTCTAGTATAGGGTGACGACCAAACTCAATTACTACTCTAGGACTCTAAGTAATTCTTATAAGAAGGTTCCTAGGTCCTAATCCTAAAGAAAAATGGTTAAAATTAGAAAAGAAAAACAAAAAGGAAAATACAGGATTTCCGAATTGATTCGGCCTAGCCGAATCGATTTGGGTTTAGAGAAGCGAATCAATTCGGACTAACCGAATCGATTCGGTCAGGAAAAATGACTTTCTGCATAAATGCTGAATCGATTCGGATGAACCGAATCGATTCGGTCGACTCAGACCTGGAAACTGCCTCAAGGAGAATCGATTCGGCCAGGCCGAATCGATTCAGTTCTGCAGATTTGCCAAGTTTTTGCTATGGATTCTTAAACTCCAAATTTTCTTCCAACACAAAACCAACCAACCCAACCTCATTTACTTCAACTTATACATCATAAATATATATAACTACCATCATCAACAACATTTATCATTGAAATCAATTTCTAAGGGTTCAATACCCACAAATCTAATAAAACCCTAAAATGACAAACCATAACAAATTCATAACTATCAAAACTAATTATTCTCCTTAAATCATATAGTAGCAAGTAGATAACTTGCCTTGATCTTGCAAATTCAGATTTGATTTGGTGGAGGCAAAAATCCAAGCTCCAATCTCTCTTTTTCTCCAATGTTCTCTTCATCTCTCTTTCTCTCTAAGTTAACAATTTGGTCTTAAGAGGAATAGTAAGTCTTAGCAAGACTAAATCGGGCCATTAGTCTAAAATGCCCAACGCTAATGGCTAATACACGATAAAATGATACGCAACTACAAATTTAAGCTAAAACCAGTCAAAAGTGCCCGAAATACCAAAATACAATATGTCACTTATTTTTACTATCTCGCACCTACCGGGACTAACTACACCCTCCAAATTATCATTTGGAAATTTTATAACTCATTTTAAGTTCCGGTTTCATATCAAACCAAAATGTCATTTTATATCTATGACACTATAAATCACCACATTGATATTTTTACCTACTCATCAGGTAATCATACAACATTTCAGTAAATATTAACCTTTTTCATATTAAATTAATATTTACTCCACAACCCATCATTTATATAATTAATTACTACACATAGTAAATAAATGTAAAATAGGCTCTCAAAAGTGAGGGTTGTTACACAATGAAGTCGTGATATGGAGAGGCATTTGAGGATGGAAGATTGTAAGGATGTACAGAAACAAAGGTTGGCAACTTTTAAGTTGATTGGGGATGCGTTACAATGGTCGGAGAGTGTCACTACGTCCAAGGAAGGGGATCGTCTGAATTATGGAGACTTTTTGGTGAAATTCAATGACAAATATTTTTCTTATTCGATTAGGAATGCGAAGAAGAAAGAGTTTCTAGATTTAGAACAGGGTTATCGGTTTCTGAGTATGAACAAAAGTTCATAAATCTGTCGATGTTTGTACCGGATGAGGTGAGTACCGAGGAGAAGAAGATGGAGTGCTTCATTAACGGTCTAGCATGGTCGATTAAGCAAATGGTCTCGGGGAATTTGGCGTACACTACTTATACTCAAGTGGTGGACATTGCATTATTTTTATGGCAAGAGAAGGTGAACTATCATAAGAAGTTGGGTAAGAGGCAGGAGTTGAGTGGTCAAGATGGGGCCAAGGCAAGTGAGGAGAACAAGGGTTGCGATGACCAATAATGAAAGAGGCAGCGAGCAGTGCAGGAGCAGCAAGCCTTTCAGCAAGGCAATGGCATCCCACAAGGCCCTCAGGGATAGGGGCGAGGATAGTAGGGTGAGGGAGCACCAGCTAGGCAGTTTGAACCTTTTAGAGCTGCGTGTTACAATTGTGGGGAATTAAGACATCAATCTCTCAAGTGTCCGAAAGCACAGGGCCAGTAGGGCCAAGGGCCTCCAGCACCGGTAGCACTAGGTGCACAGGGAGTGCCAGCAGCACCAGTTGTGTGTATGGAGGGACCGGTTATGCTGAGAGTGTATGCACTTCAGGTGGGACAGGCTCAGTAGTAGCCAAAGAGTGGCTAGTGGGATGACATATTACGTAGTATTTTTCTCAGACATGTTTATGTATATACTCGATATATACTATATTTTTGTTCGTAGGGTATGTGTGGGTAGGATTGGGTGTATGGGAGTTTAATTATAGAATTCTATGGGAATGCATACATAAGTCTTATTTCATTCACACAATTTTATATTTGACATTTATGCTTCATCGAATTTTGAGAACAAAATTCCTGTACTAGTGAGGAAGAATGTAACACCCCGTGATTTTTAGCTGTAAAAATCTTTGAACTTATTTAATTTTGGCATGTAAAAATGTTGATTTTTATATATGTAAAATTAAGTTTCAAGTGGAATTTAAACTATAATTAAAATTTGGAATTTTGAGGTTTATATACAAAAAAACGTGGGAATCTCGATTGTTCAAACCGACCGAACCGATTCTGCCCTGGGGGCGAACTGGTTCGCGCCGACAGTGGTGCGCAGGTGGTTCAATTTTTTAAGTGTTTGTGTTTAACTAAAACTCTCCTATTTTCCTCTATTAATTAAACTTGGGGTTAGGTACTTTCAAACACTTTTATATCAATCCAAAAAGTAGTAGCCCCACATAATTTTATCTCCTCTCTTCTACAAAACCTAAACCCCATTTAACATAAGTTTCAACCCAAGTTTTGAGGATCCAAATCAAGTTTTCTCAAGAACATCCAAGAATGTATTTTTACTATTTTTGAGAGAGGAACACAACCGTGTAATCAGATTTTCAAGAAGACTTATTTACAGGCATGCATACTTCTATTATTCCCCTTAAGTGTTATGCATTTTAGATATTGCCTAAACTTAAATTTAATTGTGTTTTCTTAAAATAAATTAGGAAGATTAATTAGGAAAAGTGAGATTAATATCGGGGCTATTTTTATAGAATCTAAAATATGATTTAAGACTCAAAACAATCGCATGCTTAGATTAGAGATTTTGATTACGATAGAGATATAAGACGTTTCGTATGTTAAAAATAAAATTATGATTTTTAAATAATATTTTGACTCGTGTAATTATGTTATTGATGTGTATTCTTTGGAATGAAGTCATTATTGAGTAATATTGTATTATGCATGTCAAATGGGAAATTTTTACAAATTATTGAAATATGACTTGTTTAATTAAATATAATTTAAACGGACACAATTTTGGATGGAATTTTTAGTTGTAGAATTAATTGGATGAATATAAATGAAAATATGCTTTATTTGATGTTGCTCATGTTAATATTTCGACACTTCGTGGACTTTGGGATTTTTGGGATAGTTCTGCTTTTATCCTTATTTGTGGATTTCTTATGAGGTATGGGACTAGTAAGTAGGCCTTGTCATTGGTAACACTTTCTATGTATAGTACTAGGGAGTGTAGGTTCGTACGGTTGGGTATTTACTGCGAGGGGCTAGGTATTACGCCATCACGAGTTTCCCGTATGCCTAAGTGTGAGACTAGGTGGTAATTTATGGTGGGTATTCCTCCTATGTGATAGACTAGGAAAATACTTGGGTTTTGATGATCTCTATGTATGGGACTAGGGATGGTTTAGGATGGATTACCTCAATAAAGGGTGGGGATAATAAAGAACTATGAGAACTTGAATAAGAATTCAAAACTAATGCCTAAGACAAAGAACATGTATTAAAATGAAGTGGCGTCACGAGTATGTACAGGGCTAACAATTTAGGCAAATTGGCTATAGTGACTTGGGTGTGTGTGGCATCATGAGTATGTGCGGGGATAAAAAATTGGGTGAACTGGCTATAATGAGGTGTCTTGCGTGGAACCTCATGAGTATGTGCAGTACTAACGAAATTCGGCGAACTAGCTATAGTGAGGGGAATGTGTGTGGTGTAAAATTATGGGTGCACCAGGAGTATGTGCAGGAGTTGTAATAGGGTGAATTGACTATACTAGTGTCGCATTAATAAAATTTGGTTAATTTAATTAATAATTGTGAATTGATAATTTAATATCGCAATAATATACTTGGAATTGAGTAGTGGGTGTCGTAGTTACATGGGTAGTTAGTGTCGTGTTACTTTACTCGCATGTAATTATATCATTTAATTTAAAATACTCTATTATAATATTTATTATGTATGATACTCATGTCTGGGTTCACGAACACTAATTGGGAGCAATAGTTATTATTCATACGGTGGACTCTGACCCATTGCGTTGACTAACATTTCAGGTATAGTTGTTGGAGTAGCTGTATGGGATGGATTGAAGATTTATTTTTATCACTGTAATAGTTTAGATTTATTCGATTCAATCATTTTTAATTATGAGTGTCACTTCACTCCACCGTACACAATTTCCTTTGGATGATCTCCTTCCATTGTCCAATCACACTTCCTCACCTTCCCCGAATTCTTACGAATGGCCCTCCAGAAAACTTCTTCGACTCTCACCCTTACCAACGGTACCGGGTGACTCTGAATTTGCATCACCGTTAGCTATAGTTGTACTTGAAAAAACTATTGCGCCCTAGCGGTTATCACCACGTCCACTGCCCGAACAATAATAGTGGTGACTTCTACAACTACCACCGTCCCCCTAATATTATGTGGCTCCAACTAACCCTCTCCTCCTACAATCCTCCTAATAGCCCTTGGTAGTCATGATATACCAAACCCAACCGAACTCGTATATGATTCCATAAATCATACTCAATAGCAAGAGAACGTAAGTCGCATTATGAATCGACAATTCTAAGCATAGGACTCTATATTAAAGAAAAGCAACGCTGGAAATATTGTAAGCCACACAAATCCTATGGACTCTATAATTTGATGCTCTGATACCATCTGTGACACCCCACCTATTTTAACCACAGGTGATTAGTCCTTTATCAAAATAAATAGGAATATCATTTGGTTTATTCTTAGCAACATTGTCGAAACTTTTTAAATTTACTAACCACCTATGTTAAATTAAGCCGGTGCCAAATTTTATCTTTTGTTAACATAACGTCATGAGGAAATTAAAAAAATATAAATCAAGCATCCACACAATTAATAAAAGTTTGAATCATCACAGGATAAATAAATAATTGATAAATGCCGAATAAACCATCGGTTCTAAAACTAATATCCAAACCATAAGTCTACGGAAATAAACTGGACTTAAATACATAGTCTAATTAATAAAATTAAAAGAATATACAAAGTGAAGGGGAAACATGCTTAAATAAAATATTGAATCATAGATCCTAATCTAGGAATGAATAACTAAAACATCTACACAAATCCTTCAAGCCTCCACAAGTGCTATAGCTACGCATCCATGGAATGAGTTATCAAGCTTGGCGTCCCTGTGACTGGACACCTAAAAATATTTTGGAATATAGATTTGATACGGGTTGGAGCCCAAAACCTTTGAAAAACTTTTAGAAAGTATTTAAATTGCAGATATAAAGGCAGTTATTAGATACACACGTTAGTTCCACGTACACTCCATTGAGTTTCTCACCTCTCAATTATTGTGCACACCCAATGTCTCCTATTAAACACACCTAGCTATGAGACCCAGTCTAACTAGACATAATTATCCAACTAACCACACCATGTTTAGCACACCCGTACCGACCATATTATATGTTATCGTCAACTTGATTATTAATATCAACTGGATATTATTGTTGCACCATTAATTAAGTTTCTTATACTTAAATTACTTTTAGATATACACTATCTATCTTTTCTATCATCACAAATAAGTAGAATAATCACATCTGTATATATTTATCACACTATAATATATATAACTACAACATCCCTTGGAATGGCCACCGCGATACATGCATACTTTGCTATCAAGTCCATGTACCTCTCCTACCAAATCAGGGGCTATCAGTTCAAAATGTCTCCTTGAACCATAAAGCAAACAATATACAATGGAGGCGAACATAGTTATAAGCCTTTGGGAAATGAACATATTTAACGTACCCAAATGACACGCATATCCCACTAATACACTGCAAATAGTGAGCCGCCCTAAGTTTTATGGTCTGGGGCACACATTCAGACCTCGCTGGAATCGCCAGGTGGAACGCCTCTACGCGAAGCCTCCCGTGATAGCAGGCAACATAGTTATGTTCACACACATAACAAAACACATAATAGGTATTAGCACAACCTATATACATATATCTTCAGTATAGGTATGAACACAACCTATAATATATCCAGTACGGAGTATTTATATCTCTCGAATACTCAACATACTAACATTTCACACACGATATCATCTTCATATTTTTCGATTATCACTCACTACCCGAAGGGTGCCAATTATCCCTCAAATAATTTCAGTAGTAAAGCATCACAATCCTACTGGTATTAGTCTTAGGTTATCATTTACTCTTCCCATAACCCAATTTGTAATTTCCCGATACGTAACATAATCGATCAACTATTGTCGGCCCCAATCTTAATTATACACTCATTAAGATCGAACCAGACCTTAACTATATATCTACTAATCTTATCTAAGTCTTTATATCATTAATAAACTCTCACCAAGGTTCCACGTTATAATTTCCATGCAAAAGTATACAAAAAAATTTAAACTTAACAAAACTAGGAAGCCGAACCGATTCCGTATAGGAGGCAAACCGGTTAGCAAATCTGGGCAGCCAAACCGATTCGATATAGGGTCCGAATCGGTTTGCAAATCTAGGCACTTATCCTCCTCATTGTTGTTACAAGTTTTCACCAATTATACTATCTCAAACCTCCATGAAACCTCACCATAATTCAATCCAACATACCCAAACACTACACATATGTCTAGGGACGATTTCAAATGTAAAGAATACATCAAATCTAAAAGAAATCTATCCAATAACCGATTAACTCTCTAAATTCATAAAACCCTAGTTTATGGTGTTCTTCATGCATATTCAACATTATACCCAGATTTTTTTCAAGTTATTCATCACATATTCTCTGATTTCGTGTTCTCTATACATAGGGATTTATTCTACATGAATTCCTACACTGAATCATGAATTCCACCCATCCAAATCTGAAGAAATCATTTAAATCGTGAAATTAAAATCCTGCACTACATGGGTATTATAACATACTTATAATAATGCAAGATAATCACTTGCCTTGATAAAGCAGGTCTGATTTTACATTGTAGAAGATGAATCGGTGTTAGAAATCCCCAATCCTCTTTGATTTTTGCTCGTAAAGCTCTCCTCTTTCTTCATTCTCTCTTCTTTTAATATCTTAGGATTTAGAATATGAATTACAACTGACTCAAACTCTTAAACTTAGTTTTTTAATCTTCAATCTCGAAATTAAGCTAATGGGCCAAGCCTAAATGACCCAAATACCCCCGTGTGGATCCGATCATGTCTAAAAGGCTCGGGGACCTAATTACTACACCCAGTACACTACTTCGACTATTTCGACCCATTTGGAATCAACCATGGCCACGAAATCATCATAATAGTCACTTTACATAAAATTCCTATCTAAACCTCAATATGGTCTACATGCGACTCCCGATTGAGATATAACACAATCACGTCGATATCACTCGCTACGACATATAATAATTGTCACAAGTTATTTACTACTTACTTAGTAAATTTATTCCGTAAATATTAATCATTATCTATCCCGAGTAATATTTAAATACATACATAATATTTAATTCAATTAAGTTACAACACACGTGTAATTTAAATTAACAAAATTAATTAAATTTTTAACTCATAAATATAAGGTGTTACAGTATGGCACCCTATGCTCATGTACACACACTAGTTAATTTAGTTAATCTCATTTATTTTTCATGTTAGCGAGTCAATATCTTGTGTGTGATTACTTGCTCTTGTGTTATTTTTATTCTTGCATTTATTTTCACATGGTGTGATGAATTAATTAACTAAGACCTACGCCCGATCATCCACGAGAAGGGATTTCATCACCCGACTCAATCACTTATCCTTTGTGTGATAACCTAGCCATAACTAAATTTAAAATCAATCAACTAGATAGCCCCATAGGATACGGTGTTTGTAGGCCCCTTTTTGATCAATTTGATTTGTAGGATAATCCGTAGAGTCCTCTCCACCCGGCAAACCCTCGAACAGTTTGCTTTGCGGAACGAAAGTGTCTAGGGAAACTGGGTTTTAAGCGCGGCCGCCCAGTAAAACGGGTTTGAGCTACCCCCAGCATTGTACCGGCCGACCGTTTCGTCGTAATAGCTTTGTGGCGAATCTCTATGGCAAGCCTCTTGTCATCTTGTGATTACAGTAGGAACACACCTTTTGCAAAGGCGATCACTCATATAAATTCCATGATTTTTATCGCCCACGGATCTCATTAAAATTTGAGTACCCCTTTCACTAATTTTCATGATAAAAATTGGCTATGTCCTAGTTAGGATTTTTTCTTGACTTGTGTGTGCCCAATTCTTTTTTTGGTAGTCCATTTTAGGGAGTTCGTCTAACTTGTGAGTCCATATCTTTCCCCACTCTTTTCTTCCAAAACAAAATCCAAAAATATTTTCTTCCTTTATATTTTTAGAAAATCCAAAAATATTTTCTTCCTTTATTTTTCTAAAAAAAATCCAAAAATATTTTCTTTCCTTTTGAAAAAGTTTTTAAAAAATCCAAAAAAAATATTTCTCTCCACATGGCCGAAGAACATCCCTTACGGGACTACTTTGGTCATATCCCATTGTCACACGAAGCGTGTGAGAGTGATCCTGAGCCGTCTCTTTATGATATACTTAGTGGTCTCATCTCTCTCACGAGTACCGTTGATATTCTTGCACCATCTATGCATGCACCTCCTATTCCATCACCTTCGGTGTCAAGTGTCGACGTGTTGCCTACTTTGTTGTGCACCCATCGTTCTTATGCTGATCACATGTCCCATGAGTGCCCTTACTTTTCATATCCCTACAAACCCAGCATGGAACATGTGTATCCATACGACATTATTTCAGAATCCACCTCGACCTATTATCACTATATATCCAATCTCGAGTTATGTGAGTACCCTAGCTATTCGTGGAGGCCTGATCACCCTTCCACGCAATACGAATCCCAACCCTATGTTGTAAATCCTCACACATTCCAACAGTTGTCATGGCAACCTTGTGCACCCTATCCTAATCAGTTTCCTCACTATGCACCCAACGATTATCAACCATTTGTCTCTCGCGGAGATGCTTCTCCTGTGTATGACACACTTGACCCTGATCCTCACAGTTTATATGAGTATTCTCCATATAGTCATGTCCATAGCGAGTTCTGTCCACCTCAAACACCACCACCCGTCACTTCACCGCCATCATCCACCTCCGCTCTCAAGAGCCTCTTGCAAAAGTTCATATTCGAGAAAGAGCAATCCACTTAAATTGAAAATGAAGCCCTCCAATGGCTTGAACAAAGATGAAATGAAATTGAGTGTGAGCGAGAGTCAGACTTCACCCCAAGTTAACCCATTATTTCCCCTACGTGGAGTGATGATGCGTTATCTTGTGCCACTGACTTTGAGTGTGACCAACCCTACCACCATGAGAATCTCATTGATGAGACCATTCCATGGTCCGGGCCTCAAGTTGACACTTGTGTTGATTTATCCATCTATAGTGAGACTAATCAAATCCCACCCTATCCAAATGAACCCCACTTTGAGGTTCCTATTCCCTTTCTCGTCGAATCCAAAAAAATGCCCGAGTTTACACCTATAGAGCTTCACCCTTATGTTCCCGAGGAACCACTTCATTATTGGTTAGCTCCAGCTACGAGTGCTCACCATTTTCTCGAGATTGAATTCGAGATGGTTTCTACCTCTCCGAATATGGATCATGTTCCACCATGCATGGCTCCCTTTGAGCCCAATATTTCGAGTGATTCCTATATTTTCAATCTTGGTACCTCATTTTAACCACCCACCACACTACTTGGTGTTCTTATGGAGAAGATGACCACCCCCTCTTTATATACCACACTTCCTCCATCGAGTGCCCTTGATGAACACTCCACGCCTCATGAGGAGTGTGTGTCTCCCATTCTTGAGTTGGATCATCTTCCTCCACCCTTTATCCCACCCGATACACCCTTTATCCTACCCGACCCACCCATTGTTCCTTCCACCCCATCACCTAGTTTGGATCTAGATCATGTACCATGCATGTTCCCAACTATATATTTAGATCCAAACCTAAAACCATCCTCCACCATTCACGAGAGTATTTGTGGTGCTACTCTCTACTTTCGTGACACCGAGCTTGTTACCCCATGCCCATCACTCTCTCGTGGTGTTGATTTTTCCCCTCGACAACTCCCTGGTGTTTCACGGCGCGACCACTATCATCGCCTATTTATAGAACGATCGTGTCATTTCTATGAGGCCCACCCCATCACTATTGCCAAACCCTTTTGCCTCCCCATTCAACTTGAGCACCAAGCTTATAGGGCCTTTGTTGCCCTCCCCTTCCGGCTCAATAAGGCCCAAGACCGATGCCTCTTCACCCTTACTCGAATACACACCCACCCATGGTCCGCTGATGCTTTGCATCGTGTGATGCACTTTTCCATACAAGTGCATTGACCCCTATAGCCTTTATCCAACAAGACTGATGCTTCAGTCTTGTTTGGGGGTGATTCTCATTACCCAATTTTTCTGCAGCCCCACACTTTGATAGACCTTATCTTTAGGGTGAGAATGGTTCGGTCTGGCTGAAGACATTAAACTTAGCGCTACCGAGAGGCATCCCATTTTTCCTTGTATGAGTCTCATCCTGTTTGGGGGTGGTGTTTCACACCACCCAATGCTTTACCATGTTTATAGACTCGTACACATTTTTATCTTATCATTTCTTCAGGTTTTATTTTGGCTACATCTGTCCACTTCATTAGTGGTTGATTCCGGTAATCTCCTTCCTACCTTATGCTCTCAATTTTAAAAATCATTTTACTTACATCGAGGGCGATGTTCCTTTTTGTTTGGGGGTGGGAAATGTTTTCAAAATCGTACCTCTTTTGAATTTTTTTATTTTTAAACCTGATTTTTAAAATTTTCGTGCAGTTTCTTTTATCTCATTCATGGACAGGAATTTTCTGTCATCCATCTTTTTAGGTCTCGGAATCAAGATGGAGGATTTATCTTTTTGTAAATAGCTTATGTAATACGTAACAAGGCATTTTCCACTATGAATTTCTAGACTCAATAAAAAATTTTGCACGTATCACGTCACTGTGGTTTAGAGTTGAAGAGTATTACGATTCCCAAAAAAACTTAAGGATCACTAGTAGAGACTTTAGCTTGCGAGATTTGTGCCTTTCACATTTTAGAGATTTTTACACAATCTTCGAAAATCAAGTTGATTAAACTTCTTTTTTGGGTCTGCAGTTAAATCGTTGTATGATCTCATTATTCTTCATTAAATTTTTGGCTTAATCATTGAGAACGAGATCACTTTCGAGTTGTAAGAAATGCGTGCCTTGAAGTTTGTCCCGATCACTAAACTTTCATCCATACACCTACCATTTACCATTCACTTCACCCATTACATTACCATATTCTTCCATATTTCCACGCATTCCCCACACCATCACATATCATCTCCATTCATATATCATCCATCAATTTATTTTTGAAAAAGAGTGTTTCCAAATGTAAAATGTCTTCAATGATTGAGAGTATAAAGAGAGAGAGAGAAAAAAACATAAAAAAAGGGGAAAAGAAAAGAAAATCCGAAAAAAAATAGAGAAAAGAAAATAAGGAAAGTTTGTAGTTAGGTTTTATGTAAAAAAGACATTTGTGCTCAAAGTATAATAAACTCTTCTCGCATACACATCCATCATCCATCCATCACCATCATACTTTACATAATCCCATTTTATCCTTCCCATCTCATTTTCCCTCACCCACAATCATCCATATTCTCCCCTAGGTGTTCGGGCAAATGAAAGTCAACGTGGTGAATAACTCGACGTTCTCACTATAGTGATTAGCATTCCTTCATGAGATCATTTTCTTTCTTAATGTTCGTTCTTTCTTATATGTGTGTGAGACGTTTGAACTTTCTTACATTTACTCACCCCCTCACACATAAGAGCGATACACTTAACCAAATCTCGAGAGTTCATTTGAGAGAGAGATATCCAGTGAGATTTTGAAGTTGAAGCATTGATTCCGAAAAGGCAATCTAGGAATTACTCTTATGATACTCGATCCATTTTGACTGATTCACACTACACACGTTGAGTTCTAGGAAGGATGTGCTTTGTGTATTTACTTAGCTAACCTTTTCTACATTCTAGCTTGTATTTCTCAAAACATTTACCTCGTGATGGATTGTGCGATTATTCTATGTCTAATAAGAGATAGACTACCATTTTTAAATAAAGAATTTTATAGGTATATTCCCTGCAAACCCTCACGAGACAAAACTGGTCCTGTAGGGCAACCTATAGGTTTAAAGGCTTGTTTCACATGCTAAGTGCAATCGCAAGTTCCCACAAAAGTGGTACACTTTTGGTTTCTTATCTTTCTCTTTCTCTCTATCTTTTTGCTCGAGGACTAGCAATGTTCTGTTGGGGGGTGTGATAAGCACCCAAAAGTGTATATTTTATACCCCGAAAACAAATATTTTAGTTGCTAATTCTCGAAAAATTGGGTCTTATATGCGTAAATGTTTAATGTGCAGGCTTGATCGTTGTTTGCAAAAGTTCGACGCTTATTTCAAGGCAAATGTACGATTTATGGAGCTAATTCCCCAGTTTCGTACCTTACCCTAACTAAACCGAGCTCAAACCCCGAACCCCATGTGTGTTGAGTTTGTGCTTTTCTTATTTTTTAGATTTTTATTTTGAGTCGTTTTTATTTTTAGAATTTATTTTAGATTTTATTTAGAATTTTTGTGTATTTTTAGGATTTATTTGTAATTTTTTATATTTCTTTTTATTTAGTATAGTTTGATTTTGATTTTATTTTTTTTATTAGTTTTTAGTTTTCATTTTATTTTATTTTTATTTATGATATTATTAGGATTAGTTTTTAGGAATTTATTTTTATTAGATTTTGTTTTTAGTTTTTATAGAATGTTAATTTTTATTTTTATTTTCTTCTTTAGAGTCTTTTTAGTTTAATAGGTTTTATTATTTTTATTTTCTTTTTAGTTTGATTTTTTTAGTAGTGTTAGTTTAATAGGATCACAAATGAAAAACACAACCTCATTACCCTACACTCTCCCACACTATACCAACTCACACACCCACACCTCTACCATTTATACCCCTTACCACACACCAACCCTCCTCACCATCTTCAACCTCACCTCACTCTCTCTCCTGCTAACCTCGATAGCCATAACTCCATTAACAAACCCATCACTCTACCTCCTAAAAAACAAACACCTTACCACTTAAACCCATTACCCCTCCAATTCCGGCGACCCCACCACCAGCAGGTGGTGGCTTTGTTCCCAAAAAAAAAAACTATGTCCTACCCCTTTAACCCGCACTTAACCCGCAACCCATCGCTAGACTCTCTTACCTGCACCCGATTCTATCCAACGAAACCCGTCGGCGTCAACACCTTCCGGACCCATGCTAAATCCGGACACCATCCAGCGCCTAAACCAAAAAAAATCCAACCCGTCCCCCTCCAAACCGGAATCAAACCTCAGCAGCCGACAACCCACCTTCCTTTTCAACTCGATCCCCTGCCCCGCCATTACCGGACCTTCAAACCCAAATTTAACCCCAACCCGATTCTAACCCAAGAAAACATTAGACCTCATAACCAAAGACCCAAACTGCCAAATCGATTTTCAGCTGCCAAAGACCACACAAACCAAAATTAACCCAAATAAAAAAATAAAAAAATAATAATAAAACCACATGTCTTTTAAAACCACTTATCCCACTTCTCAAAAATACCCTCCAATCCCCTCACCTCACACTCTCATGACCTCACACAACCCATGCACATTTGTGCATTTCTCCATTTTAACCCCTACTTATCCTCACACCCCTCATGTCCATTTAATCCCTACCCAATTTACCCTTAGCTCCACGTGCTACTATAAAATCATGAGAAGACCCATTTGAAAGAGGGGGAGAGACTTGGAGAATAAGAGAGATAGTTTAGAGTAGAAAATAAATTAGGGAGAAAAATATTTTATAAATAGTTTTATTTTTATTTTTTTAGAGAATTGGTGAGAGTTAATTGTGAGTGATTTTATTTGTATTGAAGAGGATAGAGTTCAAATTGCCAATTTCAAGGAGACTTGTTGAAGATTTGTTCTCTTTCTCTACTCTTTTATTTTATATTCCTTTGATTATTTGTTCATCATGTTTAATATCATGTTAGTCTAAAACCCCTTTCAAGGGGTGGAGTGACCCATTATTTGATATTAATACTAATTTAATTAATTAATTTAAATTAAATGTCCCTTTGATGATTAATTTTGCACTCTTACATTTTAATTTACGCCTTGAGAGAGGGTAAATTATTTTCAAGAGAAAAATTGAAATTCTAGTTATAATACCCATTTTAGATTCGAACTAGAGATCGGAGTTTCTTGAGTGTGGTATTATTCCTTTAAATTTCAACTCTAGACTTACTTTTATGATTTAAACTAGTTTAATCGATCGATCCTAGTGAGTGATTTGTTAGATGGTGTTTGGATCTACATTTCAAGAGTTGTAGGAGTATTAAAATTAATTTTCTAAAATGATATTATTAAAATTACATTTGCAACGAGAGTTGATTTTTTATTTTGATACTAACTTGGGATAATTAATTTTGATGAATTAATTAATTTTAATTAACTAGAATATATGGTGTCATCCTATAGCTTGTTAGTCCTCACTTTTAATTCCTCACCCATCTCATTATTTTGATTTAGTATTCTTATTTCACCTTAATTTCAAAATTGTTTTAATATTTGAAAAAGAAGAAAAAAATAGAAAAAGCAAAAATCGAAAAAGAGAATAGTAAAAAAATTGAGAACACACTATATAATTTACTTGAGTCTACATTATATAGGAGTTACAACTAGTTTGAATATTGAGACAAAGTAGGACTAGTCTTTATGAGTTCCTCCATTCCCAAAGGTTCAAGAAGAAGGAAGAAGAAGAAGAAGCAGTCAAATTCAAAGCATTGCGAAAAGGGAAGTTATTTTTTACCTTAAAACCACTAATAGGACACTTTCACTGCATCATATATCTCATTTTTGTATTAATGGTTTTACAACACTTTAAGACTTTTCAAAATCAAATTAATTCAGTTCAAACAATTTTATACAATTTCAAAATTATTTTTGAATTAATTAAAACTTGTTTTTAAAAGTGTTGTGGTTGAAATTTGAATTTTTGAAAGTTATTTTATTCACTGAAAGTTAGCCTGGGTAGAATATAAAAGCACTAGATACTATAAGGTGTCTTTGTAATTATTTTATAAACACACGTTTTACTTTCATCATAGCCATACACGTGTTGGTAGCTAGACATGTGGATTTTTGCTTTCTCACATACTTAACTTCGAACACCAATCTCAACCCTTAGATTAGTTTGATCAACGGCCTGCATGTCTTGGGTTTCAATCCCAGTGCGTAACTCTCATCCAATGAGATTCGTTTATTTCACGGTCTCGTTATAAACCATTGGATCTTTAGTCAAACTGTACGACTTAATCTCAGCCCTTAATTGCTATCGATGTTCCAGATCCTTCCTTCACCTACTATAAAACCATACTTACCCTCAACATTTTGAGACTTTTATTCAAATCATCCCAGAGAGAAAATAAAAGAGATAAGAGAGAGAAAGGGAAGAAACCTGAGAGCAAATAGAGAGAGAAAGGAAGAAGAACCATCCATCTTCGTCCTTCATCACCTCTGAGTGAATCCCTTTAACCCAAATAGTTTTAAACCTCAAACACTTTTACCAGAAACTAAAAACCACGAGAGTTAGAATCAATCTAGGGTTTCTGTGGGTTTGGTAGCTGGGTTGACATCTTATTAAAGACCTCTTTCGTTTTAAGTCTTTCTCAAATCATCTCTCTGAGAAAATAGCAAGTTTCATATATTAAAACTTGAAATTTTCTAAAGAAAACATCACACGCCTATTTTTTTCAGTTCTCTTTTTGGATCTCTGTCTTTAGATCCACTTGATTCCAAAGTTTTTGAAAAATAAACTTCTAGGGCTTCAGGAAAAACCAGATCCTTAAGAGCGTTTGTGTTTCTTAGTTTTATTTCACATTTTGTGAAATAAAAGTGTTCAAAAATAAAAAGAGACACATAGGACCTTGGCTTTTTCTGAAAGCAAGGTTGTTCGTCTAGATCTGTTCTTGATTTATAAGTTTCTTTTACAAAATCATTTGAATCAATTTCTGCATGTTATTTCTGATTCTGTTTTTATGATATAGACTTCTAGTCTAGTTTGGATCTCAATTGGAGGTTTACAATTTCAAAAATCTTTTCAAAATACTGAAATCGTTTAAGACCTTGGTCGTCTTTTGAGCAAGGTATCCTTGTGATCTGTGGATTAATAGAAAGATCAAGAAGTCTTGATTTGTAATATACAGACTTGGAAATATCCTATTAATCTTAGATCTGTTTGTAATTTGATAGGATTGTCTGTATAAATAAATATGAGAGGGTGAGTTGCATATTTGCATATAGTGCACATCACAAACACTTCTCACACAAACACTTAGACACAGTGGTTTGTTTGAGACTTAAAAGTTGAAAGAGTTACTGGAATCTGAATTTAAAGAAAAGGAGGTCAAGGAAAAGGCAAAGGAGTAACAATGAAGAGACCAGTTCTAGTCAGAAACCTTTGGAGTGGATTTTCTCATGTAGGTATAATTATGGACTTAGATTTAGGATCCTTGTGTGTTTGCTTAAGTGTTGTAACTTGATTCTTTATTCTAGTGAATTTTTGTTTTGTGCCGTAGAGGGCACCGTGGATGTTTCCCTTGATTAAGTGCATTACCACGTTAAAAATTCCCGTGTCTATTTCTTTGAATGTTCTTAACTGTTGTTGTCATTGGTACTACATGGTAACTTTAGTAGATGTTTATTAAAATTTAAAAATAAAGGTAATCAACTATCATATCTAAACCATACATTCAGAAGTCTTTTCAACACATCTTGTATTTTTCAAAAAGAGTTTTGCCCAAAAAGTTTATTTGGAGTTTACACAATTTATAACAGTTTGTTATTAACCTTGTAAACAAGCTTTTAGCATTAAAGCTTTTCTTCAACTGGTATCAAAGGAGGAGCACCTTTTGTGATCCTGAAACTTAAGAAATTATTGTCGAAACTTCTTTCTAAAAAAATTCTGAATATGGATGAAAGATTTGAGAAGTTAGGTAACCTATCCTGATCACCACTCTTTGATGGAAATAATTTTTCGTACCGGAAAGTAATAATGACTTCTTTCATTCTAGGAACCCTTGGTGATGAAGTCTGGGAAATGATTGAAATAGGGTTTGAACATCCTACTAAACATACTTCTGCCACTGATCCAACAAGAATTAAGAAACTTCTCAGTGAATTTACTAAGGAAGAGAAAAAAGCATCTCTAGATAATAACAAAGGAAATAATGCCTTTTTTATGTCCATTAACGAACATGAATTCAAAAGAATATCCATATGTTCTACTTCAAAAGAGGCATGGGACACACTAGTCGTTGCTCATGAGGGTGATGAACGTGCCAAAGCTGGAAAAACTCAAATGCTCATCCAGCAATATAACACACTGACTATGAATGACTATGAATCCTTTGATGACTTCTACACAAGGTTAATTGATATCTTTACAAAACTTCATGCTAATGGTATAACCTACGGTAGAAAGGAAATTATTTCAAAGATTCTTAGGTCATTGCCATCTAAATTTGACAACAAGAGATATGCTATTGAAGAAATGAATGACCCTAATATGACTCCTGAATTACTTACCAGTAAACTGAGGACTGTAGAATCGAAACTAGACTTCAAAAAGAAATTGACCAGACAGACTAATAAACCTTCAGTTCAAATGTTATGTTTTTTTCTAAATTTCCAGTGCCTAAATTAAACACTCAAGATTTTGACACTGACTGTCTTGAAAGCCGTGATTTGGAAAACCTTGACAATGAAATAACTCTTATGAGTAAGCATTTGAAAAAGATTTTGAAATTTAAAAATGATGTAGCCTCTAAACAAGGCAAATCAAATTATCAAGGTAATCAATTTCACAGACCTCATGACAGAGATAATATCAAACACACTTATGACAATAGGAAGAATTATGACCCCAACAGACCTAAACTTGACATAAAAAATGTTAAATGTCACCGTTGTGGTAAACTAGGTCATTATGCTAGTAAATGTCTAACTAGTCTTAATAACGATAACAATGCCATTATGTGTAAGACATGGGACGACTCTAGTGATTTTGATGATGATAAAATTGAGTTAACCCAGATAAATGAGTACCATATGTCTTTCTTTGCTAAGATAATATATAATAATGATGCATGCTTGCCTGCTCATGAACCTGCTATGCCTGTTGATGTTGTTAATGATATTGCTGATAATTTTGTTCATATTACTACTAAAAGACTGTGTATGAGTCAAAGTGATAATGTTGATGACGAATTGAACTTATGAATGAGTAAAGAACCTATCAAAAACATAGGGTACACCTCACACAATGCACTTAGCGAGTTTGATAATGATCTGCCTGATTTACATGAGTTATACACTAAAACGATTAAGAAGAGTGCTCGCCTAGAAAAAATGATAAAAACCTTAAGTGAGCGTATCGATTTTCTTAACCAAACCATTAGGAAGAACACTGAAGATTATACTGCACAATGTGTTGCTCACGAGACTGAGATTGAAAACTATGCGTTGAAAATAAATGATTTGATTCAAAAGAACCATGAATTTGAACAGAAATACAAGGCAACCCTTGTTGAACTAGAAGTGTCAAATCAAATGATTTCAAATGTGTTTAAAAAATGCCAACACTTTGAAACACAAACCAAGTCTTATGAAAAAATTGTTACTGGAAGCAAATTTGACTCTGAAGATAAGTCTGGCCTAGGCTTTAGAGAAATAGTGCACACAAGTAAGACCAAAGTTTCTCCTGAAAATGTTAATTTTGTGAAACAAGGCCAAACTTGTCAAAATGTTCACAAAGGTCAATCTATTCTCAATGTCTCTCAAACAACACATAATCAGTACAATCAACAGATGAATCAAAACATTCAGACCAAATATGTTTGTCCTTCTGCCAGAAACCAAAGACAAAAACCTAAATCTAATGACAACTAGACTACTGTACCCAATAGATCCAAGCCAATTTTCAAAGACTTTAGCAAGAAAGTTAAGTCATATACCCCTCAGTACTATTCCTACAGCAATATTTTCGGCCATACTCTTGACGAATGTTTCCAGAAAAGGTTGTACACCCTAACCTACCTAAACTTTAACTATTCTAGGAAATTAAGAAATACTTATGTACTCCCGAGACATGCCACAAACAACTCTAACTCTAAAAAGAAAAATTGAGGGTCTAAGACCAAAAAAAAAATCATCCAGAACGACCCCTCAAACCTTTTCTAAGTCAAAAGGCAATAAATCTTTTAAAACTAGGTCTATTTGGATTAGAAAAGATTATCTATTACCCCATCTCAAGTGTAACATTGTCATTTCTGCTTTAAAGTCACAAAGCATTTCAACTGGATGGTATTTAGACTCCGGATGTTCTAAACATATGACCGGGGATGAAACCAAATTGAAAAATAAGACAAACTTCCTTGGAGGTAGTGTCATGTTTGGAGATGGTGTTTCATCTCAGATCATAGGTAAGGGAACATTGAGTGAGCACGAGCTTCCTGAACTGAATGATGTTCTCTTAGTTAAAGGTCTTAAAGCTAATCTCTTAAATATATCACAATTTTATGACTCCAATCACTCAATTACTTTTTCAAAAAATGATTGCAAAATTATTGATGAAAAAGGTAATTGTATTTTAACAGGAAACAGAACCCCGGAAAACTATTACACAGTAATCGCCAATTCTGAATCTTGTAATGTTGCCAGATTAGAGGATTCTAATCTATGGCATAATAGATTGGGACAAATAAATTATGATAACCTTAGAAGATTGAGTTCCCAAGAAATAGTTAGAGGTTTACCTAAAATTAAAAATTCTTTTAATTCTTTATGTGGACCTTGTCAGGAAGGCAAAATAAGTAAATTCCCTCACAAGAAAGTTAAAGATGTCCTGACCACTAAGCCTCTAGAACTTATCCACATGGACCTCATGGGTCCCTCAAGAACTGTTAGTTTCTGTGGAAACTATTACATCCTAGTTATAGTGGACGACTATATGATATATACATGGGTAGCTTTTATGAAACAAAAATCAGATACCTTCAATGAATTCTTAAGAATCCTCTTGAAAATTGAGAATGAAAAGGATATCTAGGTGTGTCGAATTAGGAGTGATAGAGGTAGAGAGTTCAAAGACTCTGGTATTTTTGAGTATTGTGTAGCTAATGTCTATAAACATGACTTTAGCGCTCCCAAAACCCCACAGAAAAATGGTATAGCTGAACGTAAGAATAGGACATTACAAGAAATGGCTATGGTTATGTTACATGATAAGAATCTTCCTAGATATTTTTGGGTAGAAGCTTTCCAAACCACGTGTCACATTATTAAACGTATCTACCTCAGAAAAAATTCCAAAAAAACCTCTTATGAGTTATGGTTCCACAAAAAGCCAAATTTAAAATATTTTAAAGCCTTCGGGAATATTTGCTACATCTGCAAAGATAAAGAGAAACTTTCAAAATTTGATACCCGAGGAGAAAAGGGAATTTTTCTTGGTTATTCCTAAAATAGTAGGGCTTTGCGTGTTTTTAACTATAGAACCAAAACCATTATGGAATCAATTAATGTAATTATAGATGACACTAGTGTAAGGAGAAGTGACAGTCAACCAATAGCATTTGATGAGGATGAACCTAATTTATCCACTAATCCTCAAGATGATACTGATTCACTACCACCTGAGAGTCCTTCAGTACCCACTTAGGTTTCTAAAGATCATCCCATTGAAACCATTGTCGGTAATCCTTCGGAACTAGTTCGAACTATATCCCAACTTCAACAAGTGGCACAATTTTCTTGTTTTGTTTCTCTTGAGGAACCTAAAAATGTTAATGATGCCCTTTCTGACTCATTTTTGATAAATTCTATGCAAGAAGAGCTAGTCCAATTTAAGAGTCACGATGTGTGGAATCTTGTTCCTAGACCAAAAGATTCGAAGGTTATTGGCACAAGATGGATTTTAAAAAATAAAACTGATGAAAATGGGGAGGTCATTAGAAATAAAGCTAGGTTGGTTGCACAAGGATACTCCCATATTGAGGGAATTGATTTTGACGAAAATTTTGCACATGTTACTCGTCTAGAATCAGTTCATCCCCTTCTTTCCATCTCTTGCCATATGCAATTCAAATTATTCCAAATCGATGTTAAATTCACTTTTTTAAATGGAATTTTATCTGAAGAAGTTTACGTAGAACAAACCAAAGGATTTGTTGTTCCTATACACCCGGACTATGTCTTTAGTCTTAAGAAAGCCTTATATGGATTGAAACAAGCTCCTAGAGCTTGGTATGAGCGATTGTCTACCTTTCTAGTTTCTCAAAAATTTGTCCATGGCGGAAATGATCAAACATTGTTTGTTAGAAAGGAAAATCAACATGTCTTAATAGCACAAGTATATGTGGACGATATTATTTTCGGTTCCATGTGTCCTAAAAAGTCGAGAATTTTTCTAATATCATGCATACCGAATTTCAGATGTCTATAATGGGTGAACTACAATATTTTTTGGGTTTACAAGTAAAACAATGTAGTGATCGTCTTTTTATTTCTCAATCCAAGTATGCTGCAGATTTAGTTAAAAAATTCAGCTTAGAAAATGCTAAACCTTCTAGAACCCCCATGAGTACTTCAACTAAACTTTTTAAGGATGATAATGGGAAAAGTGTTGATCCCACTCTTTATAGAAGTATGATAGGGAGTTTGTTGTATCTTATCGCTTCTCGGCCCGACATATCCTTCGCTATCTGTATCTGTGCTAGTTATCAAAGTAACCCTAAAGAATCCCATTTATTAAGTGTGAAAATAATTATTAAATATATTAAGGGTACTCTAAAATTTGGTATTTGGTACACAAATGATACGGCTAGTTCTATTGTAGGGTACACTGATGCCGATTGGGCTGGTTGTTCTGACAATAGTAAAAACACTTATGGTGCTTGCTACTATGTAGGTAATAATCTCGTAGGTTGGTCATGTAAGAAACATAATTGTATTTCATTATCTAGCGCCGAATCTGAGTATATAGCAGCTTGTAGTTGTTGTTCACAATTACTATGGATTAGACAGATGCTTAGTGATTATGGTCTCACCGAAAAATAATTAACCATGTTTTGTGATAACCAAAGTTTCATTAATATATCCAAAAATCATGTAATGCATTCCCGAACTAAGCATATTAAGATTAGACATCACTTTATCCGTGACCTTGTCGAATCAAAAGATCTCATTATTGAATATCTGAATACCCAAAAGCAACTCGCAAATCTCTTTACCAAACCTTTAGACAACATACGATTTAAGTATTTGTGAACAACCATAAGCATGATAACTCTCAATTAAAATTGATTTTTTTGTGATTTATACCCCTTGTATATTTTAGAAAAATTGAGGGAGAAGATCTTGAGTATTACTAAGTGATTTGATTATCTATTCCTGATTCTAACTCAACTAATATGCCTTTTAGTGTTTATTTTGTCACAGGCATCTCAGATCCGTTGTATAGTTTCTTACTCTTTTGTAGGGTGTTGGTCTGTATATAGTTGAGTGATGTATTTTTTTTACCTTATCTTCGATTCTAGGATGGGAATGGGTAGTTAGAACCTTTGTATAGGACAACTTGGATTTTTCAAATTTCACCCACGAGTTCAGAATACTAAAGGGAATTTTGTCTCTAATATCCAAAGGGGGAGATTGAGAACACATTATATAATTGACTTACTTGAGTCTACATTATACAGGAGTTCTAACAAGTTTGGATATTGAGACAAAGTAAGATTAGTCTTTATGAGTTGCTCCATTCCCAAAGGTTCAAGAAGAAGGAAGAACAAGAAGCAGTCAAATTCAAAGCAATCCAAAAAGGGAAGTTATTTCTTACCTTAAAACCACTAATAGGACACTTTCAATGCATCGTATATCTCCTTTTTGCATTATTGGTTTTACAGCACTTTAAGACCTTTCAGAATCAAATTAATTCAGTTCAAACCATTTTATACAATTTTAAAATTATTTTTAAATTAATTAAAAAAAAATTAAAAGTGTTTTGGTTGAAATTTGAATTTCTGAAAGTTATTTTATTTGCTAAAAGCTAGTCTGGGTAGAATATAAAAGCGCTAGAGACTATAAAGTGTCTTTGTAATTATTTTATAAACACATGTTTTACTTTCATCATAGCCATACATGTGTTGGTAGCTAGACGGGTGGATTTTTTCTTTCTCACATACTTAATTTCGAACACCAATATCAACCCTTGGGTTAGTTTGATCAATGGCCTGCATGTCTTGGGTTTCAATACCAGTGCATAACTCTCATCCAATGAGATTCGTTCATTTCACCGCCTCGTTATAAACCATTGGATCTTTTGTCAAACTATACGACTTAATCTCAGCCCTTGATTGCTATCGATGTTCCAGATCCTTCATTCGCCTACTATAAAACCATACTTACCCTCAGCATTTTGAGACTTTTGTTCAAATCATCCCAGAGAGAAAATAAAAGAGATAAGAGAGATAAAAGGAAGAAACCAGAGAGCAAATAGAGGGAGAAAGGAAGAAGTCCCATCCATCTTCGTCCTTCATCACCTCTGAGTGAATCCCTTCAACCCAAACAGTTTTAAACCTCAAACACTTTTACCAGAAACTAAAAACCACGAGAGTTAGAATCAATCTAGGGTTTCTGTGGGTTTGGTAGCTGGGTTGACGTCTTATTGAAGACCTCTTTCGTTTTAAGTCTTTCTCAAATCATCTTTCTAATAAAATAGCAAGTTTCATATATTAAAACTTGAGATTTTATAAAGAGAACATCACACGCCTATTTTTTTCAGTTCTCTTTTTGGATCTCTATCTTTAGATCCACTTGATTCCAAAGTTTTTGAAAAATATACTTTTAGGGTTTCAGGAAAAACTAGATCCTTAAGAGCGTTTGTGTCTCTTAGTTTTATTTCACATTTTGGGAAATAAAAGTGTTCAAAAATAAAAAGAGACACATAGGACCTTGGCTATTTTTGAAAGCAAGGTTGTTCTTCTAGATCTGTTCTTGATTTAGAAGTTTCTTTTACAAAATCCTTTGAATCAATTTCTGCATGTTATTTCTGATTCTATTTTTACAATATAGACTTCTAGTCTAGTTTGGATCTCAATTGGAGGTTTAGAATTTAAAAAATCTTTTCAAAATACTGAAATTGTTTAAGACCTTGGTCGTCTTCTGAGCAAGGTATCCTTGTGATCTGTGGATTAATAGAAAGATCAAGAAGTCTTGATTTGTAATATATAGACTTGGAAATATCCTATTCATCTTAGATATGTTTGTAATTTGATAGGATTATCTGTATAAATAAATATGAGAGGGTGAGTTGCATATTTGCATATAGCGCACATCACAAACACTTCTCACACAAACACTTAGACACAGTGGTTTGTTTGAGACTTAAAAGTTGAAAGAGTTATTGGAATCTGAATTTAAAGAGAAGGAGGTCAAGGAAAAGGAAAAGGAGCAACAAAGAAGAGATCAGTTCTAGTCAGAAACCTTTGGAGTGGAGTTGCTCATGTAGGTACAATTATGAACTTAGAGTTAGGATCCTTGTGTGTTTTCTTAAGTGTTGTAACTTCATTCTTTATTCTACTGAATTTTTGTTTTGTGCCGTAGAGGGCACCGTGGATGTTTCCCTTGATTAAGTGCATTACCACATTAAAAATTCTCGTGTCTATTTCTTTGAATGTTCTTAACTGTTGTTGTGATCGATATTGCATGGTAACTTTAGTAGATGTTTATTAAAATTTAAAACGAAAGGTAATCAACTATCATATCTAAACCATACATTCAGAAAGTCTTTTCAACACATCTTGTGTTTTTCAAAAAGAGTTTTGCCCAAAAAGTTTATTCGGAGTTTACACAATTTATAAAAGTTTGTTATTAACCTTGTAAACAAGATTTTAGCATTAAAGCTTTTCTTCACAAATGAATTGCATGCCACTCTTGTATGTTTCACCCTTAGATTTGGATTGATTCCCTTACTTACCGCTACACTCCAGTGTTGCTATATTTTTGTAGGTATGAAAGGTTTTGATTACAGGAGCTCCAAATGACGACAAAAATACACGAAAAGTTTTCTCTATCACTTTTCACCTTCTAATTCACAAGTCTCTATATTTTCTATTCCAAATTTAAGCCATGGGAAATCAATTATGCCAATTTACAAGTCATTATAAATTAAGATTTTTATTTTTAAAAATCTTCTTTCTTATAGAAACTGTTTGTTTAATAACCATTGGAAAAGGAGATATGTGACAAAAGTCTCAATTAAAATAATTATTAATATATCTTAATAAATGATCTACAATACGTCCTTTGAGATTCAATGTAAAGTAATAATATTCAATGAAAAAAACTAATTTCACATAGGCTAATTTTATTCGTTCAACCTTTATTCTTGTTAATCTTAATGTTGAAGGCGTAATTATCCAATGATCATTCATAGAGTTATTCAAATTATTCAATTTCTTTCATACTAACATCTAAAGAAGGTTATCATAGTTATAAAGAAAGAAGAACCTTGTCTTAACATTCTAGCATGATAATTGAATTTATCATAACTAATCACAAATTGATTATTTTATTAATAGAACTAGGAATTCTACCCATGTGTATAATAATGCCATTCATGTTCAATAATATCATCTAAACATATTTTTCACTTAATTTAGAGCAAGCAATATGTCTATAATAATTTTCTACATCATGGGTGTTCAACATATCTCCATTAAACATTATCATAATATAAAGGGTCCATCTCTCTACTCATCATTGTTCAAATTTGAACAAATATTTTTAGTTGGTTTTAGAATCAATAATCATATACATATTCGCAACCTATTTATCTAACTAATCAATTTTAGAATTTGATTAGGTTTACATTAATATTTAACACTAATAACATACAATGGGAAGAGTATAATATAACTTGCCTCTAAAGGAGTCCTTAATCCGACATTTTAATCTTGATCTTCTTGTTTGTGTGATCAATCTTTATCTTTCTCCCTTTTTGAACTCCTTATCCAAGGTGTCCCAAAAGCTATAACTATAATGGTTATGTGTGTGAGGAGCTTTGGGAGAGCATTATTAGGTTTAGGGTGTGAGAGAGTAAAACTAGCGGTGTAAATTCGCCTAAAAACTTTTTTTCAGTAAGCCCATGAGAAAAACCTACACAGAAGCGGCTTAGAGGCCCGTTATGGCGGCCATGGAAGCTACTATAATGACTCATGACTCAATCCTTAACCTTTCTTCATTAAATCCTATTTTAATCCCAATCCAGCTCATGCCAAACTTATCACCCAAAATGCATGTTTTTTACTCAAAATCCACCCATCTTGATCACCTCGCTACCTCAAAAGTGACCATAACCACATAGTTTCGACCTAAACCCCAAATCGACCTAATTCAAGACCAATCCATAAATTTAACGTTCAATTAAACACAAATTAAACTCCAATTGAGAGTATACATTTTCATTATTAAATTTGTTTACACAAATTTGGGTCCAATTTAAGTATTTTAATTAAAATTCCACATTTCAATTATTAAATCAGATTTATTATCAAGTTAAAATTTCCACTTCATTTATTAATTTAATTATTAAAATTATAAAAATAAGAGATTTGTATTATCTCCCCCTAACTTTCAAATGACGAAATTCAATCTGTAAACCCACTCCGTAATAGTTTTCTTATTATACTAAATGATTTTACCTTTTAATAGCTTTAATATTTTTGTTAGTAAAAACATGAAATAAAATGATATAACATATAAGAACTAAAGTTTAAAAACATTATATATATATATATATATATATATATATATATATTTGTGCGCGCGCGTGTGTGTGTGTGTCTTGATAAAAGGAATACTATATATAATACTTACACCCAACAACTGGTCATGTCGAGTTATGTTCGTGTTGGTTTTTAACATAGAGTTTGTATCTAAACAGTTGACTTCTTATCTAGTGAAAAAGACATATTTAAACACCATCCCTATTCTTAACGGGGCATGTCGCATTCCCCAATTTTAATTCATTAAGATAATAATTAAATTTGGATCATATACAGGTTGGCTTAATAAACCGCTAACAAACCAAACAAGACCCATCAATTCAGTTTTTTTTTTCCTATTTACTTAACAATGTATCTTATATCTTATTCATTAATAATATTTATTACTTACCTACACTAATGGATCTTAACATGTCGTAATGCTTTGGTGGGTAAATCATATCATCACCAAACATATTCGTTAACAATCAAGGCATATCAGTTGTTGTTAATATGACCTGGGACCATTAATGATACACCTATTAAATAAATAATTTTGAATTGATTTGTGCAGTATTATCGTATCGTGTCTCACTTTATCATGTTTAATAACACTAACACTTAAAACAAGGGTATATTACAAGTTCAACATATCACAACACTTGAACATTTTAAAATAAACATATAAAATGATAGTTTGCTTTTCTCAAATGTATGCCAAATAGTAATTTAAAATAATCAAACAAAGTGTCCCACTAATAGCACATTATCTTCAAAATTAAACAATTCTAAGAAGCTTTTTTTTTAAAAAAAATTGTATTGTTTATTAATTTTGTATTACTTATGATGAGTAAATTATTTTAGGGTTTTTTAAAACTAAAATATGTTTAGAATTATTTGGTTTTGGGTTTTGTACTTTTTCTTATTGACCAGTGAAAAAAGAATTTATTAAAAAAAATAGGAAAATAAAAAAAATCAGAAAAAGGATAAGAAAATTATAAACTTGAAAAATAGAAAAAGGGAAAAAAGTTATAAAAATATTGTCCTAAACCCTTTTTTGATTTTTTTTTACTTTTTTTTTTGTTTTTTTTTTCATTTTCATTTTTTCAAAATTTTAATTATTTCCTATTTAGTTTTAATATTGTCATATTTTACTGGTCTTGCACATGACTGTTAATTCTAACAGGCCATTAACAAATAAATACTAAACTCAAAGTTAATTAATAAAAATTACTACGTTGAAAATACATTTTTTTAAGGTATTTGAGTTAAAAAAAAAATCATTATTTTATGATACATATTCTTGTTTCCATCACATTATACAAAAATTGTTGGATAAAATATTTGCTTCGATTAGTATGTGATCCTAGTGCTCCTTTACACTACTTTGGGGGCGAACCAGTTTTATAATGAGCAATGCTAGGGAGACCTAGTTGTTAGACCAAGTTTTAAAACACCTTGACGTGTTATCATCACATTGGATGGTGTGTGTGGGTCAGATGGATTACACTAAAAATATAACTTAATGTCGTGATGACATATCATAGGATCCCAAAATTGAATCCAAAAATTGGGTCCCCTTAGCATTTTCTTTTTTATAATATCCAAAAGATAATTGTAACAAGTTGACAAAACTTTTCATCTCATGTACAGTTTAGGGAGAGAAAAACTCAATAATAGTAGTAATAATATAATGTGTTATCATCCACTTTGGGTTATTCTAGTGGTAAAGAACTGTTCATTTAGGTTAAATATTTCGAGTTCAAAACCTCCTACGGATATCAAACTTTAAGCGGAACATGTGTTAGGGTGACTCTGACAGAACATTACTCCTATTTAGCTCACATGAAAAAGTACAAATGACTCGTTCATCTGTAGGTTCAAATTTATCCAATTTTTTTTTATATATTTATACTTCCTACCAAACAACACGTGATGTGAATAAACTTTCATGGGATTGAACCACAAATAAGTAATTAAGTAGGGCGTCAAAGTCAACACAAATATCATATATTGTATTTAAATATATATTAACAACTTATCATATACATGACATCTATTCGCTTAAAACATTTAGAACTATCAATTAAGTAATCAAAATTATGGAGCTATTAATTTCCTATTCTACTAGTAGGTAACCCGCGCGATGCGCGGGCGCTTTATAATATTTTTAATTATATTTTTATAATTATAAAATTAATAAAATTATGTTATACTAAATTGAAAAAAAAATTGAAATTATAGTATTAATAACTATAAGATCCATTTTTTTATCATGAGCTGTTATCAGAACCTCTCTTTCATCATCTCCGATATAAATATACATACAGATCTGGTATATATTATGGTAAACTCGAATATGGAGACCTAGCATGTCCTATAATTGCTCAGTGTGTGTGTGGTATGACTGTTTTTATTATTTTTAATGTACATATATATATTTTAGTCAAATTATGTAATTTTTATTTTGTTTTATTTTAAGGTTTTTATTTATTGTATTTTATTATTTTATGTAAATATTATATAAAACGTGTGTGTCATCATGTCAGTGGTTTTATATATTTAGGTGTATATTTAATATTTATTTTATTTTATTTTTAGTGTTCTTTAGTTTATATTTTTACTTTTATTTTTATTTTATTTTACTATGAGTCTTTTTATACGTTATATGTGTATGTTCGAGTTTTTATATTTTTATTGCGTGTGTATTGTATATATATATGTATGTATGTAATAAAGAGAGTGGATCTAGTGCGGACCTAGTTTGCGGACTAAGTATGCGGACTAGCTACAGTCCAAAACTTACCTAGGGACCACTTTTGTTTCTATATGTTTTCGTCTTTTTCTAAGGTTTTAGGGAATAGAATTTTCTACCCCAATGATTTCTAAAGTCTTTTAAGCTTATTTTAAATCTTAATTAATCTGGAAGTCTAAGTGTAGAAGTTTCAGGGCTACTGCTACTTCTCAAGCTTCTTCCGTCACTATCGTACTGGAGTTCTGAATAACGAGGATTATCTATATAAATAGTTTCTTCAGGGAGTTTAGAAATTGCAAGAGGTTTTGATGGAAAATATTCTAGCCTTAAATACCTTATACGGTATCGTGGGTTTATCTGTCTAGTTTCTTTATATATTTGATTAATAATATCAATTATATCGTTATTTATAAATGCGTATAAATTATTATCACCATAAGATGACAAAAATCTACAATATGTTCTAGGGGCAGTTGTCTCTACATTTTTAAGAAGAGGGCAGATTCCTCCGGCTCTAATTAAAATAGCCTTTGTTTCAGCTAACCTTTTTTGTCTAATAAATTTTAATACATCTATACTGCCTTTAAGTATCCTAGTGTATTCTTGATATTTTTCAGGTCTTGACAGTTCTTCTGCAAAATCTTTAGTTTTTAATTTTTGTCTAAAGAGATCACGGATCCCTGTTCTAATTATTTCTATTCTAGGTACTTCTCTTCCTAACCACTCAATAATTTGGTCTATATATTTGAAATTACCACATGCGTATATTAAAGCAGATTCTATAAGTTCTTTATTTTTAGAGTCTATAAGAGTCCAATCTTGGATTTCTCTAGTTAAGTCTGAATTTGTTTGGTTAACAAATGCTAAAAAGTCTGAAGTGATTTGTAAGCTCATACAAGATTCTTAAAAAAAATAATATGTAAAATAGTTAAGGGTTTGGTTCGAGTTATACCTTCCTTCTGGTCTACAATATCTTTATCTTCCTTCCTTCTTCTCTCCAGCCTTGCTACTATTCTTCTCCAGTCTCGACTTCCTGCAACTCTCGCTTTATGGTCGCACCTCAATCCATTATTTTGGTGTTGAACCCGTTTCCTGCCTGTACACCTTCACGCCTAATGCCCACCTGGCTAACGGCTCACGACAAATCAACACCTGATGGCGGTTCACTAGTATAACACCTTTTGTGCTACACCAGAGGTTCCACACAATAGTCCTCTATGAACAGAAAGTTGGAGACAATTTGGAAAATAATAATAACTCAACATAAGAGATTTTTGGAAAATAAAATACTTTTATTGCATTGCATAAGCAAATACAACTCTCCCCTCTACCCTAACTATGAGAGGTTTACTAACTCATGTACATATTACTCACTACAAGCATACTCTCTCTCTCTAGTATCTTATACTGAAAGTCTAATAACTGATGTCTTCTAATTCTCCTTACCTCTCCTTTTATAGCATAAGGAGGCATACAGATGACTGGTAACCAGTTACCAAAAGTGATCCGGTTGAAAGCATACAATTATTAAAGATAAATACAATAATAAAAAGTCTAAAGTTTGGGAATCTTTTGAGTCTTCTTTTTTCAAAAGAAATCCTGTCGTCTTACAATTATTCCACACCTAACGTCTTCAGCTGTCTCATTTATCTTTGTGAAAGGAGGTTGTCTGGGGCCCATATGGGGCAGGTCTGAGCTATCTTTCACCTTTATACTGCAATGGAGTCTTGTCGTCTTGTAATAATGCATAGGTCTAACGCAAGGCATCTTCTGTCTTTAATAATTCTTCAACTAACGAGGGGCGCATCTTTGTCCCATCCGTGTCTTCTTCTTCCTTGTTTTGGTTTGGTAGGGCATTGTTAAAAAATTCATCAATGAGGCCCACCGTTCTAAGGCTAGCTGGCAAAACTATCTCTATGATTTCTTTGGATTCTTTCTTGAGTCTTTCGTTGAATGGATCATCAGCTTGGATTATCAGGTCTTCTTTGTGGTAGGTAGTGTACCACCTGTCTTCTCCTGTCAACAACTCCATGATTTCAATTGTCTCCATGGATTCAGCAATCTGGAGCTTGGACTTATCAATAATTAAATCTTTAGTCTCGCCTTCTGATAAAATCTCAACGTCTTCATATATAATTGGAAAAGCTAATAAGTCTAAATCCTTTAACTCTCATTCATGTACAGGAACTTAGAGCAATCTGATAGATTCTAGCAAATAAAGGAAGGTAGTCTTCTACCTTCTTAACATACTCATGGACTATTTTTCTAAGAGCAACATAGTCTTCAATATCCTTTATCTGAACGAGTCCAATGAACCCGTGGTCTGCAAGAGTTATATGAGTCATGTCTGATTTTCCAAAAAAATATATTTTTGGAACGTTTTTGAAGAAACCTTTAATCATTAAGGCATATCCATTTATTTCTGATAATAACATATTAAAATGATCAATAATGTTATTAGTTTCTTTTTGAAAGTCTTCTGCTAATGGGAGATTATTATGACCAAATGGTATAACAATCTTAGTTTTAAAAGTCTTTTTCTGATAACAGAAATCAGTAGGTCTAGTTTTGGAGGTTTCTCCAAGAGTCTGAGCATAAGTCTGAGTCTGAGGTCTAGGCATATCAGTACCACTGAGCTGGGTAACTGCAAGTCTTTGAGTTCTCACGAATCTGGCAATGGCTGCCAAATTTATTTTAACTCAATCCATAGTCTATTCTTCACGTTCCACCATATAGCGTCTATGAGAGTATTTTCATCATTTGAAAATTCTCATCTAAATTTTATTAAGTCTGGATATCTTTGATCAGGTCTATATTGGGGAAAATACATCTTCCCAATGAGTCTATTTTGAGAAACAATCTCATGTCTAGATTTTCCAGGAGGAACTAGGATATCATCAAAGTTCTCTAGGATTGGTCTTTTTTTAGAGTCTTAAATATGAGTCTGTCTTTGCGCTATACCAGCATTTGGCCTTACGCATCTAAGATAGTTTGCAACGTTTTCTTTGTTCAGTCTATTCGTTCCAGAAGAACTCATGCTGTCTAGGTCTTCTATTTTCAACATAAAACATGAAATCATATTAGTGTTAGCAAACATCGTCTCTCTTGATATAATGTCTGGAATGGTATTTTTACTTCCCTTAATATGTATAACAGGGAAGTCATAACTATTAAGAAATTGTTTCCATATAATAAGTCTATTAGTCCTTGATTTGGACAAGTCTAAGTCTCTGAATTTTACTGCATAAGAAGAGTCAGTATATACAGTAAAATGTCAAGGTTCTAAAAAATGCGGGGCGTTATCGAGGTGCGGAGGCCAAGCCTTAAGCCTTAGAAGCCTAGGCGGGCCTTGGAGTAAAAAGGCGTGAAAAGGCGTTTAGGCATTTTTTAATATATTTTAATATTTTTTTACTATGACAGGGCTATTTAAAATACTAAATTGGTGCATACCTTAAAAATATGTCTAAATATTTGTAAATTAAAATACTATTTTTTTAAAATACAAAAAAAAAAGAATTGCATTTTTTCACGCCTTACTTCTAAAAAACTCGCGTTTTTTCGCGCCTTACCCCCAAAAAATGCTCGTTTTTTCACGCCTTGCCCCAAAAAACATTGACCATCGTTGACCACACCTTGATCCATGCCTAGGGCCAAAACTTGGCGTATCTAAAAAGCCTCGCCCCTAGGCGCGCCTAGGCGCATTTTTTAGAACACAGTAAAATGTTTAGGTCTAAGAAAAAATATATATTTTTCTATTGCCCTTACTATAGCTAAAACTTCTTTTTCATGGACAGTATATCTTGTTTCGGGATTTCTAAAGGTTCCAAAACTATATCTACAAAGTTTCTTCTTTTTTTTCTGATGATCAATGGAAAAGTATACTGCTCCCCATTGTTTATTAGAGGCATCTATTTCTACTATAAACTGGTCTTCTACATTAGGCAGTTCAAGTAAAGGAATGTTCTTGACCGCATCTTTAATCTGTCTTATGACTTCAAAATCATGTTTGGTTTAATAAAAAGGATTGGTTTTGTCTGTTCCTTTTAATTTGGATGTTAGGCTTGGTCATTTTGAAGCAAGGTCTTTAATAAAGTCTGCAGCACAATTAAGCAATCCTAAAAATGATTGTAATTATTTTCTATCTTTGAGTTGATCTAGAAACTCAAGAATATTTTTAGTTATGTATTCTGCTGAGGATATTTTTCCTTTATTATTATGCATTTCCACAAAGTCTATCTCAGTCTGAAATAATTGCATTTTTCTTTCGGAAATAATAATACCATGTTTGTCTAATTCAAAAATAACCTTTTTAAGATGGTCTACATGCTCTGTCTCATTCTTACTGGCTATAAGAATATCATCTATGTAAACAAGACAAAATTCTGAATAAGGTCTAAATATGTTATCCATTCTTCTTTGGAATACTTGAGGAGCATTCAAGTATCCAAATGGCATTACTGGCCATTCGTATTTTCCTTGGGGCACACTAAAGGCTGTCCAAGTAATACTGTCTGGATGCATCTTGATTTGCCAAAAGCCTGATTTGCAATCAAACTTACTGAATATAATTCTATCATCAATCAAATTGATTAAATTATTCTTGTCTGGTATCTTATAAGAATCAAATTCACAATTCTTCTTTAATTATCTAGAATCTATAACCACACATCTTTTTCCTCTTTTACGTTCAGATTCATTTTGAACATAGAAGGCAAGGCTATTATGTCTAATTTTACTTTCTCTAATAATGCCTAACTTCAGCATTTCGTCTATGTCTTTTTTAATTTCGTCCCTATCTTCTTGTGAATATCATTTCTTATAGGTTCCACCATTAATAGTGGCGTCTGGGTTAATAGGGATGATTTCAAAATAACGTTAGTGATTTTCCCACTTAGCGATGGGATTTTCTCCTAAAGTAGGCTCTGCTAGTTGCCTAATCTTTTCCTTTTCTACTTCTATATCCATTTTCTTCTATTTGGATATAGCTTGAACCTGTAATAAGGTATGCTGGGCTTAATCTAAAATGTCTTGTTGTATAAGTGCTATTTGCTTATAACACCTTTGGTCTGGACACTTACATTATTTTTGTAAAGGTTTAGTAATTTCTTAGGCTTCTTGTTGGGTTGTAGGTCTAGGTCTACCATGCTCAGCTGAAGAACTCTGATGTTTTATGGGTCTATAGTTGGGTTTGACCTACATAAGGTCAAAGGCAGTCTTGTGATATATTCGAAGGGATTTAATTTTAAATTCCTCTTTATCACTAATTAATATCTTATCATTATACTGAGTATAAGGATGATATTTACTAATAAATTCTTGTCCTAAAATAATGTTTCCTGTGAAACTAGGACGAGGATCCATTATCCAAAATCGATGATTTACGGTTTTGTTGGTCTGATTTCCTAATTTAAAATAAATAGGAATAGTCTGGAAATATAAGGTAAATGGATCTCCATTAGACACTTTACCATAGATTTCTTGAGTACTTTCTAAAAAATAGTCTTCAAGGAAGGCACTATCCTTGCAAATACTCTGAGAGCATCCTGTATCTATAAAATCTAAAACTCTTTTAGGATAGTCTTTGTGTTGAACAAATAATTCTACAAAACAAGCATGTGGTTTAGTAGAAATTCCTAAATTTTTCTTTTCTAAAATAGATATTCCTTTTTTAGGTTTATCTATAGAATCTAAGGGTATTTGGTCTTCTGAACTACTATCAGAATGGTATCCTTCTAAATCATAGGAAATTCCCTTTCCTTTGAAGTCTTCACTTTCTTGCAATCTTTTAGCTATATTTCTATCAATGTCTTCATAATATGTTTTAATATCTAAGTTTATTTGAGCGTCATACTGGTTAGTATAAATTGTTCTAAATCTAGTTCTCCAACAGGTTTCATGGTAGTGTAATTGACAAATAAGACAGACCATAAATAATTCTGTGTGTATAATCTCAAAGCATTCTACGCATCTAAAGTCTTTCTTGTTACATTTCATTTCAAATGTGCAATAATGTCTTTCATCAAAGTAGCATCTAGGTATATAGGTTAGTAATTCAGGATTACTAACTGTCCATCTTTTCTTTAAAAATGGGCTTAATATGCACTTGTACCAAGTTTCTTCAAAGTCTATATATTCATTATCTAAATCGTCTTGATTAGTTTGCATCATATACAAGTCTAAAGTATCCTGAGAGTCTTCGTACTCATCAGTATCACTATTATAGTCTTCCGAGTCACTATCTGTATATGCATTATAGATACTAGTATTGTCATCATCTTCTATGTCTGATATTTCTATAGCATATAGGATATCTAACTCTTCTTGATCTGCATATTCTAATATTGTATTAATAATATTAATACTTTCTTTATCTTTCTTATTAGGGAAGTCTTTAATTAAAAATAAATAAATATTCCATCTAATTTTTTATTATTACAAAATGAAAATATCAATTTCAAAAAGCTTTTAAATGTGTGCATGTCATGATTTCGAATTTTAAAAATCGTATTAAAAAACAAACCTTCTTCACTAATTTAATCTTAAATGGTGTCATAACAATAATAAAAAAATTTACTTTGTCATGACTGAATGTATAGCATGGTGAATCCAATCTTCCGTTTGTACACCAAACCTATATAGAGAGATGAATCCAAGCCTCTGTGCATAAACTAAAAGTTAATCAAATGAAAAAAATAAAAGATTGAAGTATGACTATCTAAATCTTGCAATTTCTAATTATAAGGAAGATCAAAACCAGTCCTTCTTAAATCGGCTTTTGTATCCCTTGTCAATTCATTTTTGGCTTTATCATCTTTAGATCTCTTCTGTAATGTGAGCACCTAAAAAATGGTCAATTTAAGTTTAAATAATAATATTATACATAAATTAGAAAGTAGCAAAATAGAAATAAATATATTAAATAATTTTCACTACTCGAGTTTTGTAAATTACATCTTTATAAAAACTCCTGGCCTTATTTTTTCCTTACAAAAAAAATATTATCTATAGATGAAAAGCATGCTCCCCAAAATAGAAATTTGCACAACCTATTATCATAACAAAAATATTATGGATTAAAAGCATGCATTAAAAAACTTAAAGCATAAAAAAAATTATTGAAAGGAAAAAGTAGAGATTAAAAGATCAGGGCGTCTTTTTTTAAGCCTGGAGTTCAAAGTGAATTATCCATTTACACATCACATCCCACACACCAAAAAAACTAAAAAAAACAGAAGACAATACCTCATGCACGGAGAAATGAATAATTTTTTTTTAACTTTATATATATTAAAAAATTAACTGATAGAAATGGGCAGAGAATTAATGTATTTATAAGATATCATTAAACTCTAATACTATTCTTTTTGAAGTATAATATAGATTTATCAAACAGCTCGAGTATAGCTACAAGTTATTTTATTTTTAGTTTTTTCCATAGTAAACATCTTTTTAAAGTGTAATTTTTAAGTGAATTCTAAGTCAGAAGTTAATCTGCATTGCATGTAACTTAAAAATGTAGAGACAATAAAAAAAACACTTTTTTCGAGGATTTGCATGCTTTATCCCTTGACATCCACAACTTAATAAAATAAACTTAAATCCCTCGCATATAAAAACATGCGTTCCACCAAATATATCTGAATGCGGAATAATCGACTAATCATTTTTCGCATTTCACCTTTGTTTTCTTCGACATTTCAATTATAGTAACCCACCCAAATGCTAGGCTTTATTTCTCACCAAACCTATAATATTTTGCTACAACTTTAAATCAAACCATAAAAACAGATGCAACAATACCTTCAGACCATGTTCCTTCCAAACAAATAATCAAATTCAAACGCCAATTACTCAAAAGCAATAAAATTAGAAATTTAACATAGTGTTTCAAATTCCATTTACCCTAAAACATAATCATATGCGTTCATTTTAAGAAAACCAAACAACTTACCCATTTAATAAATATACTTTGTCTAAAATTTCATCTCATTTTTATTTTCTGTATCGACATTGAACACGACACTCCATTATAGTAGACATAATTTCTTATATATATTAGTACTTATACATTTTTCTTTTTAAAACTTAAAATATATGAAAATAAAAGAAATCTAAAGCACGTACAAGAAAATTTACGTGTACCATCACCATTTACATCCACACTACAAATAAATATTGTTATTAATATACGCCTAAATATAACGAAAATCATAAATAAACACAAATCACACTTTATATGAATACATAGATATATGACGACACTTTATATTTATGTATTCATAAATATATGCCTGAATAAAACTAAATTCATAAATAAACATGAATCGTACTTTGAATTACATATATAAATACATAAACAACTTATAAGATTCCATAAAAAAAATCTTATATCCTTAATGCTAAAGAATAATAATATTTCACCTCAACTATACATCTAATCAACAAACAAACTCATGAATAAGTACATATATGCACGATTAAGAAACTATAGCCAAAAATAAATTAGTACATGCAAAAATGACTAAGTATACATGTACATTTATGATAATACACACATAAATCATTAAGAGATTGTTTGTTTTTAGCTCTCAAGTCTAAATCTGAACCATTCATAATTAAGAGGTACCAAATAGTATTTTTTTTAAATGATTAAGACGCTAAAAACTATATTTGCCTATGAATGGTTACGATGTAAAATTACCTCTGAATCAACTCTGAATCTGAATTTGACTAAAGACATTCATTCAGAGTTTTATTAGGACATAAAAATAAATAAATTTTTTAGATTTAGATTTCAGACTTCAAATTTAGAATTTAAATGCAACTAAAAAATTAAACTCAACCTAACTGTACACGTACATATATGATAGTACATGGATATCTGATAAAGTACAAGGAAAAAATAAAAGTGAAAATGAAATATTAAACTTGAGATTAAAATTCCAGATTAATGTTATAATTAAAAAATGTCTCACTAATGGATAAAAATAAAAGTAAAATTCATAATACAATCCCACCACACCGCCCTCAAACCAACATAACCATAGCCACCATTAACACCACTAAATCCACCACCATCATCAAATCTTTTATCACCTATAACACCCCATAATTATGAGTAATTTATGTAGCGGTTAAATTGCAAGTGTGACGTAATTTAATTTAAATGGAAAATAAAGTGAAAATAGTAAATATTAATTTATGAGAATAAGATTGATATATATCTGGTAAATCTACTAGCGTGTTTAAGTAAATTTAATTAAGTCAATTTTAGTGCGTCGTTTTTTAGTAGAAATGACGAAAATTTATGGTATCGCAATCGGGGAATTTGTGCGAGATATTTTTGGGATAAAATATAATAATTATGTTTAGTGACTCGGATGGTGATTTTGAGCACACGGTTGGTCCAAAATAGCTCAAAATGGTCAGAATTATATACCCGAGGGTAGTAATTGGGTTCAGGGAGCTTTTTAGACTAGCTCGGGCTCACGTAGGGGTATTTGGATCGTTTTGATGTAGGCTAATAACTTAATTTATAGATTAGTGAATTAAAATATAAGTGTTAGAGATATGAGGCAGTCATAACATTTATTATAAACCCTAAGAGAGAAGGGAGAGATTAAGAAGACGAGTAATCAAAGGAGAAAGCTAGAAGAGGCAAATTTAGGAGGAGATTCAAGGATTCTAACATAAAATCAACGCCAAGAGAGAGAGATTAGACCCTAAAAATAATCCAAGGCAAGTAATTAACTTGATTTAAATCAAATTGAGGTTAATTCATATTTATATTATGGTAGGTGTAGAACAAAAGAAATTTTGGGAAGGGTTCTCTCATGTAAATGGGTTTTTTTTATGAAATTGATATCATGGGTAGTTTAGATGATCAATTGATGAAGTAAAACCATTTATGATTGCGAGAATTAGATTATATTTTAAAATTTTATTTTTAAGTCACATAAATATGGAATCTTATTGGGTTCTTGGTTGAAGATCATGAATCTTGAATAACTTGAGGTTTAATTGATGAACATAAGATGACAATCCGCCAGAATTTTAGATGTTATTGTAAACGTATGTCATTTTAATTATACTTAGAGTTATATTACGTGCCATAGATTTCTGGAAATTTCTAGGTCTTAGATTTTCAATGAGCTTTGAATGAAGTCATTTGGAGTTTTGTAAAGGGAGAAATCGACTTTTTACTATAGGGTGTCTAATTTGTCAGCATATCAATCTGCCAAATTTTTTTGTAATATTTTAAATGTATATAATTTTAATTGTACATAGAATTATATTGCTTTACATAGATATCTGGAAAGGTATACTCTTTAGCTTTCAATGAGCTTTGAATGAGGTCATTCGGACTTCAGTAGAGGGAGAAATCACAATTTTACTACAGGGTGTTTAATCTGCTAAAAAATTTACGACCCGATTCGGTTGCTTAGAAAATGGCAATTTTAATATGTTAGGTGTAAAATGTGAAATAAATTATTGGAACCATAACTTGAGTATTTTGGGATTATCTATCGATCGATTGAATCTAATTTTTGGAGAATTTTGGGGTTCGATTATTGGTTAAATTCCGGGGAAATCTAAATGAAGTTTATAAGGACTAAAGGTCAGAGAGAGTTTAGTGGAGTGATTTAAAGAGATTTTATTGGCTAGGGGTGAGTGGGCAATTAAAGTCGAGTTAGAAATCTTGAGAGAGATAATTAATGATAAAGTTTAAATATCGAATTGGTGAGATGAATTCGAGAATAAATGAATGGGCTAGTTGGGTAAGTCCGAGTGTTTGAATTGAGTTATGTTACTTAATAAATGTGAATAATTTCTATGACGAGCTATTTGGGTAAGTCCGAATGTTTAGCAGGGGGACGCTATTGTTTTTAATTAATGGATGAGAACTTAATTAATTAAGAGTCATGAGATAGACTCAGGATTTGTAGGCTAGTGCTTTGAGCGAGAGACACCGGCTTAAATATAGAAAGTTTAACTGCATATTTATTTTCTGCATCTTTATTACTTGCTATATGTTTTAAAAGGTCTTAGTATCTGACCCATTTCAAATCTATTTTCAAAACTTTTAGGTTCCCAACTATAGGGACGCCAAGGATAATTGTTCGTTCTAGGTACATGTAACTGCAACTGATGTGGAAGCTTGCATGATTTCTGAGTAGACGATTTCATTCTTGATATTCTAGAATAGGTTCTCTGTTCTAGTAATATTGGGCATGTCGCCCCTTTTATTCAGACTTATGTTTTCAGATTTTTTTTGTTGGTTGGATTTATTGTATTGGATTCTTATCCGATGAGTTATTCGGGAACCTTAATTATTTATCTCGACTTTAGACTTTATCTGGTATTTCATTTATATTGTCACTGTGTATGAATTTATTGGGGATTTGGTTAATCCTGTTAAATAATAATGAAAGATAACATTTGACACTCCTTGTTAAAGCAATTAGGTGGTTAGTAATTAATCATGTTTCGACGGTGATGCTAAAAATGAACTATATAAGACCAACATTTTATTTTGGTAGAGGGATGGTCACCCATTATTTTAATAGGCAGCGTGTCACAGATGTTATCAGAGCATCAGGTTCAAGTGTCCTTAGGATTTGTACGATTTTTTATGTTTCAGCGTAGCGTTCTTTGATTTATATCCTTATTGTAGGATTGTTGCATTCCTCCTCACGTACACATTTACGCTCTTCTGCTGATTATTTTGTATTCGATTGTGGGCTTATACAAACTTCAATCTCATTTCACAATTCGTCGAAGGGAACCCATCAAACGAGAGCGAACGCTAGGGAGGAAGCCCCACAGGGGAACATTAGAAAAGCACAATGTAATACCTCATAATTTTAATGACTTTTAATATGAGATTAATTAAAAGTTAATGGGCTAAATATATGGGGATTAATTGGAATTAATTATGAAAAATTAATTGAGATTAATTCGGATTTAATATTACTAAAGAAAAAAGTAATATGTGAAAATAATAATTATTGTCGGGAGCTACAAATACGACAGTAATGGAAATTAAGTCGGGACGCGCTTATGAGTCGTGTCGGAACTAAAATTGGGAAATAAAATGAGATTTATTTTTAAGTCATTTGGATGATGATTTTGAGTGCTCCGTTGAGTCCGAAAGGGTCGAAATAGGTAGAAAAGTCTACATTGGGGTTTGTTTTGGGTCTCGGGTTAATTGGCAGATGAAAGGACACCCTGATGGGGCATTTTGGTCATTTGGCTTGGAAGATGAATATCATACACATTTTCTGTCTTTTATCTAGCCTTGGAGACTTGTTATATTGGTGGGTTTAGACTCTACGTAATGTTCATTTCATGAAATCACTTGTGAGGACTTTTGAGAGAGAGTGAAAAGTCATCTAGAGAAAGTGAAAGGGTTTTTGTGGAGAGGAAGAGTCATCTAGTGGAAACCAAGGGCCAACCACAATCTCTACACCTTGCACCACCATCGGAGAATTGCCGAAAAGTCACCAAAAAAAGGGAAGATGAGGTTCTAACATTATCTTCTCCAAAGGTTCAGCCCTACACTAAGAGGAAAGTGTAATTCTTTCTCTAATTGGTGCTTCTATTATCCATGTTAGATTAGGATTCATAAACATCCATGAAACTTATGTAATTGGGTTTGAAAATTGATTGATAAACCAAATGAAATGGATAGGTATTGCATTTAGATGAGATATACACATGTAGAGGATATATAAATGATGATTTGTAGATTCAATCAAGAACTAAATTCTGGGTTCATTTTGAATATCAATGGAGAATTGAGAACTGGTGATATTAAGAGGGTTTAATTGATTTTAATTGAATCTTTGAAATGAGAGTTATGCAGGATTAATCTTTTGTTGAAGAGATATTTTAATCCACGAAACTGGAATCATTTATTAATGAAATTTTTAGTTTCTTGGAGAAAATAACAAAATATGAATTTCTGGAATTTAAGGGAATTAACATGTTTGAATTCAACCTTCTCGATGATTTTAGGTTGTTTGATTAGTAGAGATCATTTATATATCATGTTATAACATCTGGGTTGAATAATGAGTAGATTGGGATCGATTGATGATGGTTTTGATGTTTTAAAATGATCAAACCCGTAGCTAAACATATGTAGAATCTGGGCAGAAAAGTGATCAATCGATTGATCGAATCAAGAATGTTGATCGATCGACGATCGATCGATCGACCAGAAATAGTCGATCGATCGACTTCCCCTAGAAAAAGTGATTTATTCCCTTTTTAATTTGTGATTAAATCCCATTGGTTCAAATTTTTTGTGATGATTATTAGAACATAATAGGACCTAGAGTAGGGCAGTAGGATATACCTAAGACCTGAAATGTGATATTATGTATGGGATTAAATGGGAGAAATTAATGAGTGTTAATTGAATAAATTACGGTGGGTAATTATATTAGAATAATTTTGGTACATTAACAAGGAGTGAGAGACTTGGGTTAATGGTTAAAAATTATATTAAAATGAGAATGACATTATGGGATTGATAAATACATAATAAAAATAAGATGATAATCGTGATTAACAAGTACGGTTAGTAGTCGAGAAATAGGACGAGTACTTAGAATAGGATGAAATCCTAATATGATATTGGTCGAGTGCGTACCGAATTTTATATAGGTTGATGTGTATACCTATTACTTATTTAATTTATGTGTATGACATACCTAGCCTACTTGCTATCGACGGGAGGTTTACGCGTAGAGGTCAGTCATATCCTGAGGAGCCTTAAGGGGGATCTTTGACTTGTTACCTCAGAACATATGACTTAGGTTGGATTGCCATTAGTGAGAATAATGGTATTGAGAGGTCTTTTGGGTACGTAGGTATGTGCGTATCCCAAAGGCTTAGGACTATGTTCACCTCCATTACTTGTGTTTGATATTTATGGTTCGAGGGATCTTTACCGAACCTATAGTCCCCTATACAATGACAAGATGTACTGGGACATGATAGCAGAGAACGCATGCATCGCAACTGAGCCTTGGGGTGCAGTTTAGTATATATATAATCTAGTGAATGTATATATATACTTGTGATAGTGTTTACAGTGTGAATTAAGTAGACATAAAAGATAATAAAATATGAATAGAATTAAGTAGGTGAATACTTAATTATATTGAATTGTAAAAAGGATTATCCATATTATAGATAAATTGTATATATATGTATTACCTGTATTGCGAGAGAAATACATGGGAAAGATATGGGCTATGGTTAGTTGGAATTGATATAAACTAGTTAGCATGGGAATAGTAACTAGTATGATTTAAGGTACGTTAGGTGTGCACTCTAGATGAGAGGTGAGAATCTCAAGAGTGAGTCCGATAAATCTAACATATTTATAATAATTGTTGAATATAGCATTTATTCACTTGTTGTTTCTTAAACTATTTATACATCGGGCTCTGAATCGTTTTCTTATATTTTCTCTTCTCTCTTGCATCTCCTATAGCAAGTGTCCATCCGCTGGGATGCCAACCATAGAGGATTGAGATTTTGACAAGCTATGGATGCTATGAAGTCATGGACTTAGTTTAGAAGCTTTCATATTCATTAATTCATACTCAGTAGTTGATATTTCATTTAGGGAAAGTCGCCCAAGACGATTCTAGTTATTTGTTTCCTATTATAGACATATTAAGTTCTTATATGTTGCTTTTGGTACATTTAATTTTAGTGGGATTATTGTATTGAGATATTTAAACTGGAGAGTTTTATTCCAGTTGCATTTAATTCAGTTTTGATATTACTTTGTTGTTATTCGTTGTGTGAATGGATTGTGTTAAATGTGTTATGTTTTAAAAATGAAAATTTTATTTATATTAAAATCTTGAAATTTTTTAACACCTGCTTAGTTGGATATTATGTGAATTATTAAAAAAAAAGAAAAATATTTTTGACAGTGATGCTAAGAATAAACCAACTGTAAATTCTGTTTTAATTGGATGGGTGTTACACACAAGTGGCCGACATCGTAGCACAGGCAGTTAATGTGGCGATGACCTCATTACCATAACATGTTTTGTAGATTCATCCACATCCTCCAGTGGAACCAGTCATTTAGGCCCACCCGAGGCCATCCGACTGGTAGATAGTGAGGGAGGAATTTCAGAAGGGCTGTCCACTGGTGTTTCAGGGTAGCTCAAACATAGTCGTGTCCAGTCAGTGGAAGAAAGACGTGCAGTGTCACCTTCGTATGGTTGAGTGCAGTGATACTCAGAAACAGTCCTTGGCAACATTCAAGCTAGTGGGCGCGACTTTCCAGTGGTGGGAGTCAGTGACCACAACAGGAGAGAGGGATGCTATGACTATTGAGGAGTTTTAGGTACGGTTTGACCGTAAGTATTTTCCGTTCGCTATTCAGACAAAGATGCAAAAAAAATATCTCGATGTCTCTCAAAGGGACCGGAAAGTAGCAGCATACGAGGAGTTTACTCGTTTAGCTAATTTTATGAAGGACGGGGTGAAAACTGAAGAGAAAAAGATGCAAAAGTTCATGGATGGACTTGCCTGGAGAATCCGACAGTACTTGTTAGGTAATCCGACATTGAAGATGCACACTGAGGTCATCAATGCCGCTCTACTTCATTGTCAGGATCAACACTTACTCATAAAGAGGATCAAGCAATTGGGTGAGACTAGTCAGATTGGGAAGGTAGGTGGGAATGGTGCTAATGGGGCACAATTGAAGGGAGATAGGGATTCTCGACAGGGGGATTCATCTAAGAGATTTAAATCAGGAGGTTTCTGACCTAAGGGCGGTGGGTTCACATAATGCCAGCAGGGTCTCATTCATTGTAGCAACAGCATCCCATTCCTTAGGGTCGCCAGGGCCAAGGGAATATCAGGGAAGGTCAATAGGTCCAGGACTAGAGGCAAGAAGGTTTTTCTAGAAGTTGTTTCGATTGTGGAGAGATGGACCACAGGAAGAGGGATTGCCCAAAGAAATTCAAGGGGAAACTATAGGATAGTATCCTAGAGGTACAACCATTACATTAAATCTTGGACCAATTTTGACGTGAGAATCACGTTCAGGAACCCGTTTTAGCAGCTAGAGGTAAATTTTTATTTTATCCTTATGAGTATAGTGTAAGTTTTTGGTGACATAGGTGCATCACAATATATGATTATTAACACTAAAATTTGTGTGTGAGTCGGATTTATGGGGTGCGTAGCCAGTATCAACCTTATTATGTATATATATATATATATCGTGGGGTAGCGGGGCTCTTCGGTGCCGCCTACGGAGGAGAGGGTGTGAACACTAAGAGAATTTTTATATTGTGCGTTATTTTTCTGCTTTTGATAGTTATAAGAGTAGAGCATATTATTATCCTGAGTGGAGACTGGTTAGTGAGGGTTTGTGCGGTAGTGGACTGTTATAGAAAGACTATCGTATTCGCTGTTCCAGGGTAAGATGTATTATTTTACAAGGTATCACCTGAAAGAGAGTTGAGCTTATATATATAATATAACATATAAGAGATTTCGAGAGTATAGATGCCTCTTTACATTTGATCCAATTGTGTAGAGACTTTTACTGATGTGATTCAGGGTATATTGGGTTTACTATCGAGCGAAAAGATGTAGCTCATTATTGAATTAGCGCTGGGGACTTAGTGATAGTCAGAGAACCGTAGCGTATGACTCCTTTAATGATAAGGGAGTAGACGATTAGACTTGTACGTCTGGGGATAGGATTGTGGATACCCTGATTATGTGACTTGGGCCAACGGATCTCAATGACCGACAATGCTAGGAAGTAGTGTATCGGGGGGTTCTCGTTTAAATTTTACTTATGAGACATCCCACGGATGAACCTTAGTGCGCATTGAGAGTTGAGGGATGTGTGGTTATTAGGGCATGGAGTTAGTACTTCAGTTATTCCAAGCTTATGTGGATAAAGCTGTGAATTGATAGTTATTTGATGATTTAAGGTCAGTGGAGCAGGGTGGTATTTATGCAGATATGCACAGGATATAGGGTGTATGAGCGCCTTAATTAGTTGACTTTTAAGTATCATCTGCGATGAGAAGACATGGAAATGTATGGGTTGAACATTTGCGTAAGGGTAAGTTATAAGCAAAATTAAAAAAAAAATTGGGTGACCAAGGTAAAATGGTAAGTAAAATAGTGGGAATTTTGGAGTAAGGTGATTAGAATGGACTTGTCACTAGTTTAAACGGTAGTGTATAGACCATCGGGCTAAAGAGTGTCATTAGTGGAGGCGTAGTGGGAAGATCCTAATGGTTTCGATGTTGAGAAGATATGGATGTTGTGTAAGGAACTATCCAGAGCTATTAGTACCAAACTTATCTAAATTTTGAGGACAAAAGCATGTAACACTCCATAATTTTGAATAATTCATTTTAGTGGTTAAACTGCTTGTGTGACGTAATTTAATTTAAATGGGTTATAATGTGAAATTAGTAAATATTAATTTTTTAGAATAAGATTAATATATTTGTGGTAAATTTACTAGCGCATTAAGTTAATTTAATTAAGTCAATTGCAGTGCGTCGTTTGTGAATAAAAACAGCGGGAATTGACGGTATCGTAATCTGGACATTTATGCGGGATATTTTGGAATAAAGTAGGATAATTATTTTTAGTAACAAAGATGGTGATTTAGAGTGCACAGTTGATCCGAAATAGGTCGAAGTAGTCAGAATTATATAACCAAGGGTAGTAATTGGATTCCGAGAGCTTTTCAGACAAGCCTTGGCTCACATAGAGGTATTTGGGTCATTTTGATGTAGGCCAATAACCTAATTTTGGGATTAGTGAATTAAAATATAAGGGTTAAATATGTGAGGCAGCCATAACATTTATTTAAAACCATAAGAGATAAGGGAGATATGAGGAAGAAGAGAAATCAAAGGAGAAAGCTAGAAGAGGCTAATTTGGAGGAGATTCAAGGATTATAACGTCAAATCAACACACACAAGAGAGAGGTAAGACCCTATCCAAGTCAAGTAATTAACTTGAATTAAATCAAATTTAGGTGTATTCATATTCATATCATGGTAGGTGCAGAACAAAATAAATTTTGGGAAGGGTTCTCACGTGTAAATGTTTTTTTTAATGAAATTGATATCATGGGTAGTTTATATGATCAATTGATGAAGTAAAACCATTTATGATTGCGAGAATTAGATTATATTTTGAAATTTGATTTTTTAAGACAAATAAAAAGATGGAATCTTGTTGGGTTCTTGGTTGAAGAACATGAATCTTGAATAACTTAGGGTTTAATTGATGAACAAAAGATGACAATTTGACAGAATTTTGTACATTATTTTTAAAGGTATGGCATTTTAATTGTACTTAGAATTAGATTGCATGCCATAGATGTCTAAAATGTCTAGGTCTTATCTTTCCATTGACCTTTGAATGTGGTCATTTGGAATTCGGTAGAGGGAGAAATCGACTCTTTACTATAGGATGTATAATTTGTCGCTATATCAATCTGCCAGAATTTTTGATGTTACTTTAAACGCATGTCATTTTAACTGTACTTAGAATTAGATTAAATGCCATAGATTTATAGAAACGTATACTTATTAGATTTCTAATGATCTTTGAATGAGGTCATTTGGGCTTTGGTAGAGGGAGAAATTATAATTTTACTATAGGGTGTTTAATCTGCCAGAAAATTTATGATATAATTCGGTTGCTTAGAAAATGTCAATTTTGTTAGTTTAGGTGTAAAAATTAAAATAAATTATTGGAACCATAACTTGGGTAGTTTGGAATTATCGATCGATCGCTGAAAGCTAATTTTTAGAGAATTTTGGGGTTTGATTATTGGGTAAATTTCGGGGAGTTCCAAATGAAATTTATAAGGCCTAAAGGTCAGAGAGAGTTTAGTAGAGTGATTTAAAGAGATTTTATTGTTTATGTTTGAGTGGGTAGTTAAATTCAAATTAGAAATAGTGAGAGAGATAATTGACGCTAAAGTTTAAATATCAAACTGGTGAGATAAATTCGAGTATAAATGAATGGGCTGGTTGGGTAAGTCCGAGTGTTTGAATTGAGTGACGTTACTTAATAAATGTGAATGATGTATACGAAGGGCTATTTGGGTAAGTCTAGGCATTTAGTAGGGGGTCACTAGTGTATTTAATCAATGGATGAGAACTTAATTAATTAAGAGTCGTGAAATAGACTCAGGGTTTGTAAGCTAGTGCTTTGAGCGATAGGCACGGGTTAGCCGAATTTTGTGATAAATTTATGAATGTAATTAATATATGTGTGTATGATATTTATACGTAACATACCTATCCAAGCCGTTATGCTACTAGGGAGGTCGCGTGCAATGGGAGGTCACTCTAGCGAATCTCAAAAGAGGTAATACCGTTCTCCAGGGTCATAGGTGTTGTGCACGCTTATGTGATGTAGGGTTGGAGTACCGTGGAATAACGTGGTGTGGTTATGACCAGGGACTTAAGGCAATAACCTCCTCTAATGTTCATTTGTGATTTTTGGGTCCGGTGATAAGATTCCGACCTAGTTTTCTGAATGTGGTGGACATTCCTGAGCACGATAGCATGCTAATGAGCTCGCTTTCCAAATGTGGAGAACATTCGAAAATGCGGTGACATATATTATGAGTGATATATGTGCATATATTGTCTTGGTGTGACATGTCTTATAAACGTATATAGTAGTAAAATAAATTATATACGGTCTTAATATGTTAATGATGAAAGTGAATAAATAACTGGAGCAAAGTTATAAATTGATTAATGATTTAATTATCTAATGAGAGACATAGCTAATTAAGAAATGAAAGTTAGAGAATACTCGAGTCAAGATAGTGTGCTAGTGAGTTTTGCAATAATACTAGTTAGGAAGGGTAATGTAACTAGGTGGGTTAAGATGTAGGCGTTAGGTGTGCACAATAGTTGAGAGGTGAGGGGTAATCTCACGAGAATGCGATACCGACTTAAACATGGAAAGTTTAACTGCATATTTATTAACTGTATCTTAATTACTTGCTAAATATTTTAAAAAGGTTTTGTACTCTGACCTGTTTCAAATCTATTTTCAAAACTTTTAGGTGCCCATCCATAAAGACGTCAAGGATTATTGTTCTTACTAGGTACACGTAGCTGCAGCTGATGTGAAAGTTTGCAGGATTTCTGAGTAGTTGATTTCATTCTTGATATTCTAAACTAAGTTATCTATTCTAGTAATGTTTGTCATGTCTCCCCTTTTATTCATTCTTATGTTTTTAGATTTTTTTTATTGGATTTATTATATTGGATTCTTACCCGGTGGTTTATTCAGGAACCTTAATTATTTATCTCAACTTTAGACTTTATCTGATGTTTCATTTATATTGTCATTGTGTATAGATTTATTGGGGACTTGTTTAATCCTGTTATATGATAATGAAAGATAAAATTTAACACTGCTTGTTAAAGTAATTAGGTTGTTAGTAATTAATCATGTTTCGACAGTGATTCTGAGAATGAGCTGTGACAACTCGGATATAACTATGATAAATTATATTTCAATCATGATTACCTTATGTGATATGTATAATGTGTTATTAAGATATATAATGCTAGGATATCATATTTAGTCTAATCCTACCTTCAAAAATCATAAAATACCGAATTGGCTACAAACATAAAATTTTGAAGTTTTCGGTAGGATTATTCATGTTGGAGACTTGTTTTGACCCTTATAATATAATAATTGCCTCAAGGTGAACTAGATATTTGTAGATATATAAGTTAAGTTTGAAGCAAAATAAACGGCATATCAAAAGGATGTCCGAGTAAGAAGTATACTGAATTTACGAACAAAGGGCATATTTGCACATTCCCTTTAAGTGGTAATTTATCTTTTAGTAAACCAAATGGTTTAATTTGATTGGTTGGAAAGGAGGTCTGCCTTTATCGAATTAAACCTATCCATTAAACCTATTTCTTTAGCAAATTTAATCCTAGGTTCGGTTTGAAGAGTTTTTAGCTTGAGGAAAGAGAAAGTAGAAGTTTAGGAAGAAAGGGTTACAAGAAAAGCTAGGAAAACATTTCAAGAAAATCCTTAAGGTATTTCCAAGGTATAATTATGTGTTAATATTTCTTCAATCTTGGATTATACTCACTTAAAAGTATATAAATCATCAATTATTGATTAAAATTCCATCCTCCTTTGTGATAATAAGTATTTGTTCATATGTGAGATAAGTGGTGTATGTAGGTCGTATTGCTTTGTATTGAACTCCCTTGTATTCAAACTTTCATATATTTTTGTGTGCTTACTAGAATTGATAAATTCTAATTGTATATGAAAATAGACTCATATATTCATATCATATCCGAAAATTAGAATTAAACTCCTTGTGGTTAGGCCTTACTGATGGTTACGAGTTGGTATATAGTTGTTGTTTGTATAATTCATTTTGATATGACCAGAGTTCGGTAAAGCTTTTGACATAGCGAATGAATTCTAAAAATTATGAAACTTTAATTATATATTATAAAGTATGTGTATTGAAATTGTGTGGAAAATAATGGAAAGTTAAGGTGTAAAAAAATTATGGAAATTCTTGGAAGTTGAAGGAACAATAGATGAGCTTATAGGGAAGATTTAGTATGTTGTAAAGAAATGCTTATAGCATGCTCTAGGAAGCTTGAAAAATTACACCGTCACTTGTAATGGAAAGTATATTCAGATATGTTTTCATATTAATAAGGTTGGACACATGTATGTATAAATTTATGAATTAGGATAGTTAATTATAGATGACAATAAATTGATGCTAGGATGGATACCCCGTGAAAGAATGTTTATATCTCCTCCTTCCAAATGTTATTTTGAGTACATGTTTCATGTGTATATACATTGAGAAGTATACTTTTATGTTTACTCGGTTTTAGTTATAAATTACTTATGAGGTATTTTCTACAGTTGACTGTTTATAACTTTATTAACATATATACCATTGTTTTGTCGTTACTCATGTTTCATGGAATGTGACTTAAGTGGAATGATATTGTTGTAGTATAGTCATTAAAAGTTACATAAATATGTTAGGATAATACTTATGATTGTGATTCAATACTGATTTAGTTGGATTGATAGGTGTAAGGTCTAATCCATCAAGTTCATCTCCACCCGAAGGAAACGTTAATACATAGTTGAAAACCCTAGGTGGCCGTACTCACTGTAAATATGTATTTATACATTGTTATTGATATGATCTGAATATTACGAATATAAATTTTTTCATTTTTATCTGTCAAAATGGGAGGTTACTCCCTGACCCGAAATGGGGGAGAATTTTTTTATTAATGACAAGGGGTTACTCCTCGACCAAGAATGGGGGATGTTTATTTATTACAGACATGATATGTGAATCATGATTCGAAAAGTTAGATCATTCATTATGAATGGACCGGATAAGTTAATACACTATTATATGGATATGATTTATTACATATAATTTTATGCATTAGTATAGTAGTGATGCATTCACTGATGTATTTTGCTCACGGTTCTTATGTTGATATTTTTCAGGCAATATGATGTCACTGCCAAATCTAGGAGGTCGGGTTGGATTAACCAGCAATGGGTAAAACAATGATTTTGTTTAAATATAAATGATGTAATTAAGTTAACTTATCTTTCAAGAAAGTTTGTATAAGCATGACTACTTTATTATTGTAAAAAGTTTTTAGTTATATGGATTTACGTTGATGACTCTATAATTAAGACTCGTGTTTATGGTTTGGTAAAAAAATTAATTATGGTTTGACTCACTTTGTCTTTCAAACTTAATTATAAGTAACTGGGTTGGGGTGTGTCAGTTTTTGGTATCAGAGCCTAGGTTTTAGAGGTTTTGGAGTTAGAAGAGTCTAGATTTGGCAGTGAATGTAAGAAATGTATTTTGTTTGGTACTAACGATTATGTTAGGAAAGATATGTACATCTGCATGTTGTTATATCTTTGATTCATTTCAGATATAAAAGAATGGAAGGAGGGAATGTTAATGTGATAATAGAAGGTGAGGCTTCAAATATGCCAGTAGAAGCAGAGGTTGAACAATCTGTTCATATAATTGTAGAACCCAAACAAGAAAAATTGACCGATATGTAAAAAAATGGCACGTGTTATGATTTTAATGGCAGAGAAAGAAGCTAGGTTTATGGCTCATATGGAAGAACAACAGGCCAGGCAACTAGAGGCACAATCATTGACTAGGTCTAAGGAGGTGATACACTAGGAACAAAGGAGTACTGCACACGAAAAATGTATTACAATGAATCCATCCTCATTTGAAGGAGTGTTTGATCCAGTAGAGGCAAAAGTATGGATTAAAGAGATTGAACTTATTTTTAGGATAATAAGAATGCTTGAAAATTATCAGGTTACCTTGGCGACTTATTTGCTAAACGGAGAAGCTAAGTATTGGTGGGATGCCACAAAACATTTGTTGATTACTCCAGGAGGTGGAAATGTGATCTCATGGGATGCTTTTGTTAAAGCCTTGCACGATAAGTATTTTCTTCCAATGTATCGAAAACAGAAGGAGAAAGAACATTTTATTTTGAATCAAGGAAGTATGACAGTTAGAGAATATGAAGCTAAACTTAGAGCCTTATATAGATTTGCTTCGAGGTTTATACAGAACGAGGAAGACATGTGTAGCCGATTATATGATGGACTAGAGTTGGTCATTAAATCATGATTGTCGACTTTAGAGACTATTAATTATTTGGCCTTGGTGAATAAAGAGATACTAGTAGAAAAGGATGTGAATGAAGCAAGAGGGAAACGAGAACGAAGTGCAAAGAAAAGTAGATTTGATCAAAATTATCAAAAGGGTAGTGATATAGAATATTCAAGGCTTGGAGGGTAGAAATTTCAGTATAGTAGAGGTATGGGAAGTAGTTCGCAGAGGGGTGAAGCTATTAGTGGAAGAGGTTCAGGTTTTCAGCACAAAGAGATCCGAATGCTTGTTTCTTCTATGGGACATCATGTCATATAAAGAGAAATTACCTAAAGTTACTGAATATATAATGTTTTAACTGTCATTAGAAGGGTCATCTGAAAAAGAATTGTCCTATGTTATTAAGAGCAGTTTCAGTTAGTAACGTGGGGCCTAGTAAAGGATCATTTCTAGGTAGTACAACTAGGGGAAGAGGTACATGACAAGCAAGTGGATCAAAGGCAGGAGGAAGAGTGTTTGCGATGACGTTTTAAGATGCACATGCTACATCGGAAGTGGTTACAGGTAAACTTTCTATTGCAAATAAAGATTTATATGCACTCATTGATCTTGGATCTACGCATTCATTCGTAGCATTACCTATTGTTTCATATTTGGGTAGACCATTTTCATTTCTCAATTATGCCTTATATATTTGTACCCCAATGGAAAGTGTAATTCTGGTTGAACGTGTTTATAACGATTGTGTCTGACGAATGGGTGAACGAGATTTATATGTTGATTTGATACTGTTGGCCATTCGGGATTTTGATATTATGTTAAGGATGGATTGGTTATCATCATATTATGCTTTCATTGATTATTTTTTAAAAGAAGTTACATTTCATCTGCTTAGTAAACCTGAGTTCCAGTTTACATGAGAAATGAATGTTATTCCTAATTATCTTATATAAGCAATTAAGAGCAGGAAGTTGTAGAGTAAAGGTTGGATAGGGTATTTAGCTTATGTTATTGATACTAGTAAAAAGACTCTTAAAATTAAAGATATACCAGTGGTTAGATAATTTTCTAATGTCTTCCTAGAGGAATTGCCAAGATTGTTGTCCGAAAAGGAAGTAGAGTTTTCAATTGAATTAGTTCTAGTTACTGGTCCAATTTCCCTTGCTCCATACAGAATGGCACCAACAGAGTTGAAAGAATTAAAAGTGAAATTACAAGATCTGATAAGCAGAGGTTTTATTCAACCTAGTATTTCTCCATGGGGTGCCCCAATGTTATTTGTGAAAAAGAAAAATGGGACAATGCGATTATGTATTGATTATCAACAATTGAATAAGGTGATCACTAAAAACAAGTACCCTTTACCTCGTATCGATGATTTTTTTTATCAATTACAAGGGGACATAGTATTTTCGAAGATTAATTTAAGATTAGGTTACCAACAATTGTAAGGAAAGGATAGTGATATTTCGAAAATAACTTTTCGAACTCGATATGGACACTATGAGTTCTTAGTGATGCCATTTGGATTAACTAATGCTCTAGTAGTTTTTATGGATCTGATGAACTGAGTATTCTACCCTTTCATTGATTCATTTGTTATTGTATTCAAGATGATGTGTTGATTTACTCTCATAGCATGGACGACCACGAGAAACATTTGAGACTTGTATTGCAGATTTGAGAGATAAGATATTATTTGCTAAATTCATCAAGTGTCAGTTTGGTTGAATGAAATTATGTTTTTAGGGCATGTTATCTCGGGAAGTGGGATATATGTTGATCCAAAGAAGGTAGAATCCATCATTGAATAGGAGAGTCCTAAGAATGTGACAAAAATTAGGAGTTTCTTAGGACTGGAAGGTTACTATTGTAGATTCATTAAGGGATTTTCAGTAATAGCGTTACCATTGACAAAGTTGACTCATAAAGAAGAAAAATTTGTGTGGAATGCGAGAGGAGTTTTAATGAATTAAAGAATCGGTTAGTTTCAACTCATATACTTATTATTCCGTGTGGTAATGAGTCTTTCATAATCTATACAGACACTTCATTTTAGCGGTTAGGATGTGTTCTTATGTAAAATGGGCAGGTAATAGCATATGGTTACAGACAATTAAAGACACATGAACGAAACTACCCTACGCACGATTTGGAGCTAGCAGCCATTATTTTTACTTTGAAGTTGTGGAGACATTACTTATATGGAAAAACTTGTGAGATATAAGTGAATCATCAAAGCTTGAAATACTTGTTTACATAAAAAGAACTGAATTTGAGACAGAGGCGTTGGATAGAGATGATTCAAGACTATGACTATACCATCCATCATCATCCTAAGAAGGCCAATGTAGTAGCAGATACTTTAAGTCGAAAATCATCAGGGATTCTGGGTTGCATACAGTGTGCCCGTGTTGGAAATATTCTTGACTTGGCATCGATGGGGATTGAATTAATGTTTTAAAAAAAGGGAGGATTATTAGCACCTGTTACGGTGAGACCTTTATTGGCAGAATGCATACGAAATTTACAGATCAGTGATCCATTCCTTCAGAAAAAGAAATGGGAAGTTCAGGATGGTAAAGAGAGTGACTTTGAGATTAAGAATGATGAATCATTATGTTATAAAACCGGATTTGTGTACCGAATGATCCATCCTTAAAGAAGGATATATTAGAAAAGGCACATAATTGTATTTATTCTATGCATCCTGGAAGTACCAAAAATGTATAGAGATTTGAAAAAGTATTACTAGTGGAACAATATGAAATGGGAGATTACAGAATTTTTAGCTAAATGTTTAGTATGCCAGCAAGTGAAGGCGGAGCATCAAAAGCCGACAGGATTATTGCAGTTATTGCCTATTCCGAAATGGAAGTGGTCGCATATAACGATGGATTTTGTTACAAGATTACCATGATCACCAAAGGGGTATGATTCTATTTGGGTTATTGTAGGCCGATTGACGAAGTCAGCTCATTTTCTTCCAGTTAAGACCACTTACACTATTGACAAGTATGCACGTATCTACGTTGATGAGATTATCTGTTTACATGGGGGCACCGTGTAATACCCCGTATTTTTGTGATATTTATTTATGGGTTTAATTGAATTAAATGTGTATTAATTGGGAATTAATCCGGATAAAATACTAGCGAGATGTGAGTTAGTATTTAATTTTAATGCGTATATATGGCAATATATGAATATTGAAATTGTTGAATTTGTCGTGAGATTGATATACGACAATTTAGGAAATTTTGTTGAGACGCGTGTGACAGTCGCGTCAGGAAAGTAATTATTTAATTAAAAAGTGAATTTTATTTCTATTAACCGTATGGTCATTTTGAGTGCGCCAACGCGTCCGGAAGGGTCGAAATAGTCAGAAAACACTAGCCGGGGGTTGAGTTTGGGTCCCGGGGCATTTTTAGGCCATACCGGCAACTTAAAAGGGTATTTTGGTAATTTTGGAATTTTAGGAATTAAAACCCACGAAAATTAGAGATTAATTATGATTATTAAATAAACCCACCAACCCATAATCAGCACTAAACTAAGTAGTGGGCTACGGGAGAAGTTTAGAAGAGAAGTTAAGGGTCTAAATAAACCTCCACCTCCATTGTCATCCTTAGAGAAGAACTTGTAGAGAGAGAGAGAAGAGAATTCTGCAGAGAGAGAGAGAACAATTCAACCTTCAAGATTCAACATCAAATTCAGAGAAAGATTAGTGGCAAGTGGTTTAATTACATTATTTGCAAAGAATGTTTCTTCCACGCGTAGAAAATTTATATAATTGTTTTGTTCTTGGAGAATGATAAAGACCCATTGAATGGGAATTAGAAATTACATTTTGATGAGGAGATTGCATGTAGAATTGTGTTAGGGAAATTACACTGATAGAAATACATCATTTATATCACCAAAAAACATATTTAATTATATCTATGGAGGACTTTAATTTTCTAGGGTTCATGTTCATGGGATTTGGGAAAAATTGGAGAGATTTGATGATTAGTTGATGTTTAGGAAGATTTGGCCCTATATAAATGTTTAGTTATGACCTATGAATGTTTAATGTGGATTAGAAACCTTAAAACACTGTTGGGATGATTTTTATATGGGATTAGAGGTGAAGAAATTTGGGAAAAACGAAAAAGGAAAATTTTGGGCTCGAAACTGGCCTCTCGTTAGAAGACCTGCCCAGGTCGTTCGAACGAGCTTCTAATGATTTGACAGTTTGCCTTCTAATGAGTGGGATGTCCGTTCGATGACTTTCGTTCGAACGAGATCTCGTTAGAATGCCCACTTCGTTCGAACGAACTCTCGTTCGAACAGCCTCGTTCGAACGAGACTTCTAACGAGTTGACAGTTTGGCCTTTTTGGCCTGATTTGACTTTTAGTGTTCCGTAACCTTGTTTAATTGTAGAGATTACAATTCCTTGTTGACTAATCGATATAGTTGGGACATTTGGGATATATTGAGGAGTAAAACATAGAAGTGTGGTTTGAACCAAATGATATTTATGGGTTAGAACGTGAGTAACTATTTACGACGTGAGGATAATGGATGACGTGTATATATAAACCGGGGACAAGTGTGTGGGTATAAGAACGAGAAGTATACCACTAATAAATTACAATAATTACTAAGATGTGTGAATGCTTAGTATATGTATATGATTTTATGTGTATGACATACCTACCATACTTGCTATCACGGGAGGTTTACGTTCGCTTAGGGCCATCTAATCCTTGTGTGCCTGGAGTTAGTTTGGTACCTTCAGAACATAATGCTAGAATGTCTTATTTGTGAGTTAATAAGTCAGCTGACTATGGAGCGTAGGTATGTACGTGACCCATGGATATGTTGAATTATGTTCGCCTCCATTTTTGTGTGTTGTGCTTATTCTAACAATTCCTGAGAGATTCGGAATTTGTAATCCTTATGTACGTGATGTACCGGGATGGATAACAGAGTATGTGTGCACCGCAGCTTAGTCTCGCGGTGCTTGTATTGAATATTTATGACGTGAATAAAATACACTTAAATAATGGGAACTTTCATGTTGGTATTGTGAGTATAATTATGGAAATGTTTTGAGAAAATATAGCGGGTTAACCGATAGTGAATTGTATTGCTACTAATTGAGAATATGAGTTTAAGTAAAGCCCTCTATTTAATTGATAACGCTAGAATGTATAATGGGAATTGAGTAGTAAGGGGTAGAACTTATTACGGTTTGGTTAGATATGTATGTCACTTAGATGGGTACGGTACGTTAGGAGTGTACAATTAGTCGAGAGGTGAGTACTTCATGTGAGTGCACGTCCTAACATGTATTTTGCATTCATTATTTTAATGTCATTAAAACACTTGTTGTTTTTAAAATAATCTCCACTTTCGGGCTCTGACCCATTTGCTTTCAAATCTATTTTTGTAAAAACCTTTTAGGTTCCCAGCCACAAGGACACCATGCATAGGATTCCCATTCAGGTGACGAGCTGTAGCTGTTCGTGGAAGTTACAGGGCCTTGCTAGTAGACGCTTCTTTTGTCTTGACTCCATATTCAGTTTTAATATTTGTAGGGCATGTCGCCCAATTCCTTTAGAGACATTTTATATTTCAGTTATTCAGACTTGGGTTTGTAATTAATTCAGGATGCAGACTGGTTTCATTTATTTCTATATTGGGATTGTTGTGAGGAGTTTTTCCTCCAGACTTATTATTATTCGTTGGTTATTTTATTGGGACTTTATGGTATATGGTGATGTTATTCTTTTACATTTCATTTATCTCATGTTAATCGGATTTAATTTAAAATTTGGCAACTTACTTTTTAAATATTAGGTGGTTAGTAATCATAAAAATGTTTTCGACAGTGATGCTATTAACTGAACCAACTTGGCATTTTGTATTGATTTAATAAAGGAGTAGCTACCCGGTATTTAATTAGTCGGGGTGTCACAGGTGGTATCAGAGCATCAGGTTCTAGTGTCCTTTAGGATCTGTATGGCTTATTATGTTTCCGCTGAGTTTTCTTTGATGTAGAGCCCTATATTTTAGGACTGTTGTATTCTTTTGTATATGCTACGTTCTTCAGCTATTTTGAGTTTATAACTGCGAACTTATAGACTTTATTCTTGTTTCAGATGCCTCCACGACGTGCACAACGGATTCCTAGTTATGCAACGCCAGAACCACAGCCCGCACTAGTTCAGGGCACGATGAATGCCGCCGAGGTTGCAGCCATTGTGGCCCAGGCGGTAAATGCCGCACTAGCCATGGTTCAGTAGGCACCACCTCAGGCGCCAGTAGCCGCGCCAGTTCAGGCACATGCATTCCCGTCTTCTTGGGAACGTGTACGTGATGCTTTTCAGAAAGCACACCCAACGGAGTTCGCAGGTAGCTCCGATGTTGTGGTTTCGAGTCAGTAGAGGAAGGACATTCAGCGGCACTTGAGGATGTATGAGTGCACCGATGTCCAGAAGCAGATAATAGCTACCTTTAAGCTAGTGGGGTCTGCACTGCAGTGGTGGGAGCCTATTACCACCGTGGAGGAGAGAGATACTCTCACGATACAGGAGTTTTGGGTGCGGTTTAACCGCAAGTATTTACCGTCATCTGTTCACACGGAAATGAGGAGGAAGTTGATGAATCTCAGACAGGAGGGTAAGACTGTGGCCGAGTATGAGGCCGAATTTACAAATCTGTTGAATATTGTTCCGGATGAGATACCGACAGAAGAGAAGAAGATCCAGAAGTTCACCGATGGATTGACATGGAAGATCCGTCAGCATTTGTTAGGGAACCTTTCATTGGCCACTTATTCTGACGTGGTTAACGCTGCACTGTTACACTGCCAGGATCACCGCTTTCACATGGCTGAGAGCAAGAGATCAGGAGAGTCCAGCTATCAGGGCAGGACTGGAGGAAATGGTTCCAGTGGGGCACAATCTGTTCAGGGGCAGAGACAGGGTGACCAGGGTTCCCAGCAGGGGGATCATAAGAGGTTCAGATCGGGGAATTTCAGGTACGGACAAGGAGGTTTTAGGCAGGGCCAGCAAGGTCCGAACGGCCATCAGGGCCAGCAGGGTCATAATGGTCAACAGCAGCAGTTTCACCAGGGCCAGCAGAGCAAAGGCAGAAATGGTAATGGTCACCAGGGTCGTGGTCAGCATGGACAGCGAGGGGGAAACTTCTAGGGGAAGTGTTTCATTTGTGGTAAGATTGGACACAAACGTCAGGATTGTCCTGATAAGGGTAGGGCCCCACAGCAGCAGCAACAGGGTGCTCGACACGAGCCGCAGAGGCCTATGTTTCCCGCCGCCCTCCCAGCACCACCGCAGATGGCAGCATTACCACCCATTCCAGCAGTCCCAGTTCAGCAGGGGCAGCTTCAGTATGGGAGAGTATATCAGCTTCAGCAGGCCGCAGCCCCACAGGATCCACCGGCCATTGAGGGTATGTTCTCTATTCAGGGGACTCTGGGGCGCATTTTATTTGACACGGGGGCTACACACTGTTTTATTGCTATGAGATTTGCACGCACCATTGGGTTGTTAGACACCGCAGAGAGCACCGCTACTTGTGTAGACTCACCGTTGAGTAGGGGTTCCGTGATTTCCCTTGTTTGTAGAGGTGTGGGTATAGAGATCGGGAGGTTTACTTTACCCGCTGATATGTTAGTGTTAGAGATGCACGAGTATGATGCCATTATTGGTATGGATTGGCTAGTTGCGTACCGAGCCATGATTGACTGTTTCAGTAGGAGTATTATCTTTGCCATTCCCGGGCAGGAGATGTTTTTAGTGGCGATGCCTCGTCCTGAGGGAGGATCGTCCACTCATTTGTACTACATAGAGGAGGAGACCTCTAAGGAAGTGGTGATACCACTTGATTCGATACCCGTTTTTAGTGAGTTCGCTGATGTATTTCAGGATATACCTGGACTACCTCCGAGTAGAGAGATAGATTTTGTGATCGACTTGACACCGGGCACTCGACCTATTGCCCGCGCACCTTACCGTATGGCTCCAGCTGAGATGAGAGAGTTACGGGATTAGATTGAACAGTTATTGGGTCAGGGGTTTATACGGAGGAATACTTCGCCGTGGGGTGCCCCTGTGTTGTTCGTTAAGAAGAGGGATGGATCGTTGAGGTTGTGTGTGGATTACCGAGGGTTGAATAAGGTCACGATACGGAATAAGTATCCGTTGCCCCGAATCGATGACTTATTCGACCAGTTGAGAGGAGCTTCTTTCTTCTCAAAGATAGATTTGCGATCGGGATACCATCAGTTGCGTATCAGGGAGGAGGACGTCTCGAAGACTGCTTTCTTAACAAGATATGGTTCCTACGAGTTTCGGGTTATGCCTTTTGGTTTGACCAATGCTCCAGCCGTGTTTATGGACTTGATGAATAGGGTGTTCAGAGAGTTCCTAGATCAGTTTGTCATTATCTTCATTGATGATATTCTGGTTTACTCCCAGACAGAGGAGGAGCACGCCGAGCACTTGAGGCAGGTTTTGCAGACGCTACGTCAGAACGAGCTGTATGCAAAGTATGAGAAGTGAGGGTTTTGGCTGAAGGAGGTTCAGTTTTTGGGGCATATTATTTCCGACCGGGGGATATCTGTTGATCCGGGTAAGGTATCCGCGGTGAGGGAGTGGGGACAGCCCACGACACCGACTGAGATCCGCAGTTTCTTGGGCCTAGCAGGATACTACAGGAGGTTTATTCGGGGTTTCTCCAAGATAGCGGGTCCTTTCACACATCTGACTCGAAAAGGTGTGCCGTTCATTTGGAGTGATGCCTGTCAGTTGGCATTCGATGAGTTGAAGGACAAGTTGACCTCAGCACCTGTGTTAGCATTGCCGAGACCGGGAGTTGAGTATCTAGTTTACACCGATGCGTCCTTGCAAGGACTTGGAGGTGTATTACAACAGGAGAGTCAGGCCATAGCTTATGCTTCCCGTAAGCTTAAACCTCACGAGAAGAATTACCCCACCCATGACTTGGAGTTGGCGGCAGTTGTATTTGCCCTTCGGATATGGAGACATTATCTTTTGGGGGAGAAGTTTCGATTGTTCACGGACCACAAGTCCCTACAGTACCTATTCACGCAAAAGGAGTTGAATATGCGGCAGCGAAGGTGGCTTGAGTTTGTGAAGGACTATCAGTTCGATATCCAATATCACCCGGGGAAGGATAACGTGGTAGCAGACGCGTTGAGCCATAGGCCAGTAGACGGGGTGGCAGGGGTATGGAAGGCAAAGTGGAAGGAGTTGGGACACCAAGATGCAGTGGCCCGATCGTTCATGTCTGTGATGACGGTTACACCGCATATTATCACGAAGGTGGTAAAGGCACAGGAAAATGACTCGTTCTGTCAGGAGCAGATAGTTCGATTATTAGCAGAGGGAGCCGAGTCCTATACCATTAGTTCAGACGGGGGATTATGCTTCAATGGGAGACTGGTAGTTCCGGAAGGGGAGGAATTGCGACACGAGGTGATGGCAGAGTCGCACGGCTCACGGTTCGCGGTACATCCCGGTGGGGACAAAATGTACCAAGACATGAGACGACAGTATTGGTGGAGCGGGATGAAGAGAGATATCACCGTGTTTGTTTCTAAATGCGCCACTTGTCAACTGGTAAAAGTGGATCATCAGAGACCGGCAGGACTTCTACAGCCATTGAAGGTCCCGATGTGGATGTGGGAAAGCATATCCATGGACTTTATCACGGGGTTACCAACGTCACAGAGGGGTCACGACTCCATTTGGGTAATTGTGGACAGGTTGACCAAAGTCGCTCATTTTCTACCCGTAAGAACCGACTACACTACGGGAGAGTATGCCCAGCTCTTTATTGCAGAAATAGTGAGACTTCACGGTGTGCCCCTAAATATCGTGTCTGACAGAGACAAGATATTTGTTTCACGGTTTTGGGAGAGTTTTCAGGAGGCCATGGGCACGGAATTACGGTTGAGTACGGCGTATCACCCGCAGACCGATGGGAAAACCGAGCGTACAAACCAGATGTTGGAGGACATGTTGCGTATGTGCATCATTGATTTCGGGGGTGGATGGGAGGAGTATCTTCCACTGGTGGAGTTTTCTTGCAACAACTCCTACCAGTTCACCATTGGCATGGCTCCATTTGAGGCGTTGTACGGTAGACCTTGTCGTTCCCCAGCATGTTGGTTGGAGGTGGGGGACAACAAACTACTTGGGCCGGGAGTGATTCAGGATACTTCGACGAGAATAGAATTGATACGGAGTCGCATTCGGGTAGCTCAGGATCGGCAGAAGAGCTATACTGATGCAAAGAGTTTCTTCAGGGAGTTCCAAGCGGGGGACCAAGTTTTACTCAGAGTATCTCCTATGAAGGGGATTATGCGATTTGGGAAGAAGGGGAAGTTGGCACCGAGATATGTGGGGCCATTCCCTATCATCGAGCGGATTGGGTCTGTTGCATATAGATGTAACACCCCATATTTTAGAGGATATATAAATTAATTAAATTAGTGAGTTGGATTTATTTAATTTGGAGAAATTCATTTAATTTGGTGATTTAAATTTAATTTATTTAAATTGGAGAAATTATTGAATTTGGAGATGTAGAATTTATTATTTAAATTTGGGGATTTAGAAATTCAAATTAATTCGGGTTATTGAAAATTTTCACATGTGTCGCATTTTGAGGTTGAAATTGGAAAATTTTATAAAGTATCTCGGATGACAATTCTGAGTGCATGGTTGAGTCCGGAAGGGTCGAGATAGTCGGAAAAGAGTACCCGGGGGTAGTAAATGGGTCTCGGGGCATTTTTAGACATGATCGAGCCCATACGGGGGCATTTAAGTCATTTTTAATTGGCCAATAGGCTTAATTACGGGATTAAGGAATTTTAACCTAGGTTTAAGTGTGTTGGGAAGCCATGAGTCATTCCAAAACACAAAGGGTTGAGAGAGGAGAGAAAGGAGAAAGAAGAAGAAGGAAAGAAGGATGACAATAGCAATCCGGGCAAGAATTTCGACATGGGATCGTCGGATTTAATCCCCCAAGGCAAGTGTTTTCTTGCTTTAATTTGAGTTGTAGTTAATGATGTAAATAGTTGTAATTATGTCAATTAATTCTGGAAATTTGGAAGAAGGAATTTGAATTGAAATTTGTGGGTTTATGGTGAAGAAGATGAAGAATAACCATTGATAGGGGATTTTTAACTTTGTGAGAAATTGGGTTAATAGTGAAATTATAACTTAATTTGAGAAGTGAACAACATGATTAGATCTTGGTTTTTGAATCTCCATTAGTGGTATTGTTGGAAGAAATTGTTAATGATGAAGTTTGGGTGGATTTAGGATGAATCTTGGGAGGTTTTCGGGTTAAAAGATCTGGGTATAATCGAAGGTTTTGGAGCTTTAATGGTGATTCTGTAGGCGCTGCCCTGTAGAAAATCGCGTTTTCTACATTTTGTTGTCTCACGCGCTTCCTCCAAAACTGCTCCAAAATGCCTCAAAACATCAATTTATTAATCTTGGGGGAATGTGGGAAAACTTTTTAAGAAAGTTTTTTTTTTAAATCTTCTTTGAGGTGAATCTTTATAATGCCCTAACTTTTGGCAGACGGACTCGGATTAGTGTGCCGTTCACGGCCACACATAGATAGCGAAGAGTATCACGCTGTCCTGGGAATGTTTTTAATTAGACACAAAAATTGAAAGGTCTAAAATACCCTTGAAGACAGAATGAGTTATTTGATTTTTAGCACAACTTTAAATGAGCATAACTTTGTCATACGAATTCGGATTTACGTGCCGTTTGTGGCCACGCATAGCAAATGGAGAGTAGTACACAGTACTAGGAATTTCATTACTGAGGCATATATTGTGAAATGTCTAAAATACCCTTGGAGTTTTAATTAGTGATGAAACTTTCCCGAATTGAAACTAAAAATTGTTGGGAACTTTGTGAGACTAATATGAACTTAATCAAGTATATATGAGGTGAGATATATAATTATATAAATTATATTAAATCGTGGGATGTAGTTATTTTGGTATTGGATCGTATTTAATACGAGCGAACTAGTAATAATTGGAATATATGTATATATATATATGAATGTGTGAATTATATATATAAATATGGGAATACATAATCCAATAGAAAAAATGAGAATAGGTTATGGGAATACCTAAAACAATGATAGGTTGTGTGAATACGTAAAACAATGAAAGGTTGTGTGAATACCTAATATTTTAATAGGGTGCGTGAATACATATTTGATTATTTTATTATGTGTATGACATACCTAGCTGCTTGCTATCGCGGGGGGTTGTGTAGAGACGGTCTTATCCTGAGTGACCTTCGGGGGGATATTTGACTTGTATCTCAGAACATAGGACTGTGAAAGACTTATTTGTGAGTTGATAAGTCCGCTGACTATGGGAGCGTAGGTATGTGCGTGACCCATAGGTATGTGAACTATGTTCGCCGCCAATATGTGTGATTTGTTTATATGGTTCGTGGGACATTTCCGAACCGATAGTCCTTGTTTGAGTACGAGACGTACCGGGACATGATAGCAGAGTATGCAATGCACTATAGGTGTATCCTTAGGGTGATGTGTTAGTATATATATATATAATGGTGGTGGATATATATGTATACTTGTGATATAATTACAATGTGATAATTGTAGGCTATTAAGATTGTGTTAATACATATATATAATAGTGAGGGATATATATGTATGCTTATGGTATATCTACAATGAGATAATTACAGACTATTAAGATAGTGAAATCTTATATAAACGTAAATAGTAAATACTTGACTTTAGTGTGATAACACTTATTTAAAAATGATAATTATTGAGATCAATTATGATATACTACTACGAGGGGTAACTAAAAGGATAAGCCTTTTTCCTAGTTAGAAGTGTGTCAGATGGCTAGGCGGAATAAATGAATGCGATAGGTGTGCACTATAGAAGAGAGGTGAGATTGTCCTCAAGAGAGTGGGACCGTAAAAGCAATTATGAACATTATATACTACGCATTTCATTTATTGCAATAAAATGCTTGCTAAACATTTTTATAAATCGGGTTCTGACCCGTTTCTTGTACTTCTTCTCTCTTGTCTATGTATATGTATATTAACAGGTGTCCAGCCACAGGGATGCCATAGTTGACTTATCTATTCCAGGGTTACGTAGCTGTAACATTGTGGATGGTTGCAGGATTTGATTTAGACGTATCATTTCTTTATTCCTAGAGTTGGATTCTTATCTCAGTTGTAGATTCATTCAGGTCATGTTTCCCCTTTTTACTTTTAGACTCAGTATTTGGTTTATGTATTCATTTATTGAATTATTATTATTGGGATTTTGAGCTGATTGTTTATTCGGCATGTCTTTTAGTCATTTAGTATTGTTTTAGACTCATGGTTTGGATGTATGGTTTATTTGTTATTCAGCATGCATATTTAATTGTTTAATAAAAAGATAAAATTTGACATCAGTCTTTTTGAATACTAGGTGGTTAGTAAAGTTTTAAAAAGTTTTCGACAGTGATGCTAAGAATGAACCCCTGAGATTCCTGTTTTAAATTTGATATAGGACTGATCACCCGGTATTTATTTGGGCGGGGTGTCACAGGTGGTATCAGAGCATCAGGTTCTAGTGTCCTTAGGATCTGTATGGCTTTTCACGTTTCAGTTTAGCGTTCTTTGATGTAGAGCCTTATGATAGGATTGTCGAATTCATCTACGTATGTGATTTCGTTCTCCTGCTATTAAGTATAGTTGATGTGATTTATGTACGAGTGCGGTTAGGTTTCGGACACCGAGCATTATAGGACAATCAACGGGGACCGTTAGAAGGAATGCAGGAGGAAGGCGGCAGAAGCAATAGAGTAATCTGAAAATAGTAATGGCGATAGAAGCCACCACAATTGTTGTTTAGAAAAGTGATGATAGGAAAATCTCGGGGACAGTAGTTTCCCGTAGCACAATCAAGGATGACAATGGTGAAAATCTTACACTCACCCAGCGTAGTCGGCAAGGGGTGGGGAAAGTCGAAAGGACTCTTTCATGGAGCCATCGATAAGAATCCAGAAAAAAGAGGAAGTGTGATAAACCAATGGAAGGAGAAATCCAACGACAACTATGTAGGGTAGAGTACAACGATACTCAGTAGTAAATTTTGGACAATAAAATTTTAAGCTCATAGGAGCAACGTAAAGTGACAAGAGCCAGTCACTATATATAAGAAGAATATGGGATTAAATGAAAATTTTGAGTACAATTTAATCGTTAGATTTTCGATCTGTTGTTCGGACAGGGGTGCGAATGAAGTTTAGAAACTTATCACAAGTGAGCAAGATAGAAACTGATCGCGAGAGAGAAGTTAACTTGGTTAGTGAACTTCGTACCCGACGAAGGGGATACGAAGTATATGAAGGGTACATAAGTTATTAATGGGCTCGTGAGTTGAATACAAAAGCGTGAGTGTAAAATCCGAATAAGATGACTAGTGTCGACGTCATCAAGGTTGTGTGTTACAAGTTTATATTAACGCTTCCATGGGAAGTGAATCTTGAGAATTGAAAATTGAGCTGAAAAGAAAGACTGGATTTAACGGTGTTAGTGAAGCACCACATGATGTTATACCCAGTAGGGACCCAGTTAAATGTTTCGATTAAATTGAATTTCTACCAAGTAATGGTGGATTCAGTCAGGGCCATTGAGGACAACAACAAGTCCAAGAGGGCCAGCGAAGCCAAATGGACAACGGGGGTAGCAATCGGGGACCCGATGATCAGGCAAGGAAGATAACATGGAGAGGTGTCCTATGTGTAAAGAGTAAGAACACATGTGTATACCGTGTTTATCGCGAATCGGGGATAGAAATGGGATGCCCAGTAGGGGCAACAGTTATAAGAAGTTTTGGTTCCGTTAGGACGAGGGCGTTATGTCCCAGAACCATTTGAACCGCCACTCGAGGTGATTGAGATATGTTATGTGTGATAGTAGTTTGTTAATTCTAAATTCACATGTGAAACGGGTTTAGTAGAGATGACGTGAATATTAAAATAGTGTACATATCTTTGTCGTCGCGTAACAGGGCTCTCATTAGTTCCATCTGCAGGGGAGCAGGTGAGGACACTAGGAGGGTGTCGTATATTATGTGATAGATTTTTTTTCCTTTTGAGGGATATGAAAGGGAGCATATTTTTATCTTGCGTAGTGACTGTATACCGAGGGTTGGAGCAATAGTAGACTGTATGGGAAGTCTATGGTGCTCGATGTGCCAGGGTAAGACATTCTACTTCATGAATCATCACCCGAAGGAGGGTCGAGTCAATATATATATATATATATATATATATATATATATATATATATATATATATATATATATATATATATATTGTATTATACCATAGACTTCGACGAGTATAGTTGTCTCATTATGTTTAAATCCTAGTGAGTGGGGACTTTTACCGGTGTAATTCAAGGTATATCAGGCAACCGTTGAGCTTAAAGATTTAGATCATTATTGTTTACGTGCTGAGAATTAAGTGATAGCTAGAACACCGTATTGTGTGATGCCTTGAGAGACATGGGCATAGGCAAATTAAATAATGTGTCGAGAGACAGGATTCGTGATATCTAAGTTATGTGCTTTGGACCTACGAATTTTGTTGAAAATGTTAGAGAATAGTACATTGAGAAATTTCTTTGAACTTAGTTGCAGGATGTTACATATAGGGACCTTAATTTATGTCTGCGGTGACGAGACGTAGTTGGATGCTAATGCATCAGTTTTAAAATTTTAGTTACTGAACGTGTAGGGAAAACACCTTAAGTTGAGAGCTATTAAAAATATAGGGCCACTGGATGAATATATATATTATAGTGTGCATATACGTGTATATATTTGATACTGTGTTTCATAATAGACATATAAGAATATGTTGGCATTGTTATATGTAATCCCAATGAGTAGGGACATTTACTGATGTGATTCAGGGTATACTAACTTATTATTGAGCGGAGAGATATATCTCGTGATTTATTCGCGCTAAGAAACTGGTGATAGTAAAAGAACCGTATTATATATTGTCTTGTGTAATATGGGAGTGAACGAATATACTTTTATGTTAAGAGATAGGGATTTGGGGGGTATGTGCAATGGACTGAGGGCCTAACGGATCTCAACGACCAACAATGTTAGGTAGTAGTGTATCGGGAGGGTTCCTTGTTTGGATTTCGCTTTGCGAGACAACCCACGCATGAAACTTAGCACAACGTTGGAAGTGGGGAGTTGTTTGGCCATAGGACATAGGTTTGGTACCGTGGTTATTATACATATATAGTTATAACTATGAGTTGATAATTATACTACGACTTAAGGCCGATAGAGCCGTATAGTGTTGATGTGAGAACACTTTGTGGAACACTTTCACCACGAGTAGATCGGTGGGATAACCTAAATGATAATTAAGTTGCAATTGGTAGGGTAGTTTAGTATAACTCACCGTATAATCAGCTCAAATATGAAAAGCTTAATTATAGCAAGTCTATTACGTTAAGTTGAATTGGGCAGTTATGTGCAGCATATAGGGTGTATGGGCACCCTAGTTAGTTAAATTTTTATATATTATCCGCGGTCGATAGATGTAGAAATACATGTGCCAAAAGAGTAAACGAATAAGGGAGTTATCACAGGGGGATGCTGGAGTATTCCCCAGTAAAGGAAGTATTATAGCCGTTAGTGGTTAGGCTCATAGTAGTGTCAGAAGTTGGAAGCTTCAAAGTGTTGTGTAGGCACCAATGTGAGATGATACATTATATGATGGAACATTTTAATATAAGATGACTAAAGCAAATTGGCCACAGGATTGAACGGTAGTGTAGGGACTGTTGGACTAAGGGGTATCGCTAGGAGAAGTGTAATGAGAACATCATAACGATTTAGATTGTGTGGGAAAGGATGAAGGTGTACGAGATTATATCTGAAGCTTTAAGTACTAGTCTTATCTGAATTTCGAGGACGAAATTCCATTGTAAGGGGAGAAGTATGTAACACCCCATATTTTAGAGGATATATAAATTAATTAAATTAGTGAGTTGGATTTATTTAATTTGGAGAAATTCATTTAATTTGGTGATTTAAATTTAATTTATTTAAATTGGAGAAATTATTGAATTTGGAGATGTAGAATTTATTATTTAAATTTGGGGATTTAGAAATTCAAATTAATTCGGGTTATTGAAAATTTTCACATGTGTCGCATTTTGAGGTTGAAATTGGAAAATTTTATATAGTATCTCGGATGACAATTCTGAGTGCATGGTTGAGTCCGGAAGGGTCGAGATAGTCGGAAAAGAGTACCCGGAGGTAGTAAATGGGTCTCAGGGGCATTTTTAGACATGATCGAGCCCATACGGGGGCATTTAAGTCATTTTTAATTGGCCAATAGGCTTAATTACGGGATTGAGGAATTTTAACCTAGGTTTAAGTGTGTTGGGAAGCCATGAGTCATTCCAAAACACAAAGGGTTGAGAGAGGAGAGAAAGGAGAAAGAAGAAGAAGGAAAGAAGGATGACAATAGCAATCCGGGCAAGAATTTCGACATGGGATCGTCGGATTTAATCCCCCAAGGCAAGTGTTTTCTTGCTTTAATTTGAGTTGTAGTTAATGATGTAAATAGTTGTAATTATGTCAATTAATTCTGGAAATTTGGAAGAAGGAATTTGAATTGAAATTTGTGGGTTTATGGTGAAGAAGATGAAGAATAACCATTGATAGGGTATTTTTAACTTTGTAAGAAATTGGGTTAATAGTGAAATTATAACTTAATTTGAGAAGTGAACAACATGATTAGATCTTGGTTTTTGAATCTCCATTAGTGGTATTGTTGGAAGAAATTGTTAATGATGAAGTTTGGGTGGATTTAGGATGAATCTTGGGAGGTTTTTGGGTTAAAAGATCTGGGTATAATCGAAGGTTTTGGAGCTTTAATGGTGATTATGTACGCGCTGCCCTGTAGAAAATCGCATTTTCTACATTTTGTTGTCTCACGCGCTTCCTCCAAAACTGCTCCAAAATGCCTCAAAACATCAATGTATTAATCTGGGCGGAATGTGGGAAAACTTTTTAAGAAAGTTTTTTTTTTTAAATCTTCTTTGAGGTGAATCTTTATAATGCCCTAACTTTTGGCATACGGACTCGGATTAGTGTGCCGCTCACGGCCACACATAGATAGCGAAGAGTATTACGCTGTCCTGGGAATGTTTTTAATTAGACACAAAAATTGAAAGGTCTAAAATACCCTTGAAGACAGAACGAGTTATTTGATTTTTAGCACAACTTTAAATGAGCATAACTTTGTCATACGAATTCGGATTTACGTGTCGTTTGTGGCCACGCATAGAAAATGGAGAGTAGTACGCAGTACTAGGAATTTCATTACTGAGGCATATATTGTGAAATGTCTAAAATACCCTTGGAGTTTTAATTAGTGATGAAACTTTCCCGAATTGAAACTAAAAATTGTTGGGAACTTTGTGAGACTAATATGAACTTAATCAAGTATATATGAGGTGAGATATTTAATTATATGAATTATATTAAATAGTGGGATGTAGTTATTTTGGTATTGGATCGTATTTAATACGAGCGAACTAGTAATAATTGGAATATATGTATATATATATATGAATGTGTGAATTATATATATAAATATGGGAATACATAATCCAATAGAAAAAATGAGAATAGGTTACGGGAATACCTAAAACAATGATAGGTTGTGTGAATACGTAAAATAATGAAAGGTTGTGTGAATACCTAATATTTTAATAGGGTGCGTGAATACATATTTGATTGTTTTATTATGTGTATGACATACCTAGCTGCTTGCTATCGCGGGGGGTTGTGTAGAGAAGGTCTTATCCTGAGTGACCTTCGGGGGGATATTTGACTTGTATCTCAGAACATAGGACTGTGAAAGACTTATTTTTGAGTTGATAAGTCCGCTGACTATGGGAGCGTAGGTATGTGCGTGACCCATAGGTATGTGAACTATGTTCGCCGCCAATATGTGTGATTTATTTATATGGTTCGTGGGAAATTTCCGAACCGATAGTCCTTGTTTGAGTACGAGACGTACCGGGACATGATAGCAGAGTATGCAATGCACTATAGGTGTATCCTTAGGGTGATGTGTTAGTATATATATATAATGGTGGTGGATATATATGTATACTTGTGATATAATTACAATGTGATAATTGTAGGCTATTAAGATTGTGTTAATACATATATATAATAGTGAAGGATATATATGTATGCTTATGGTATATCTACAATGAGATAATTACAGACTATTAAGATAGTGAAATCTTATATAAATGTAAATAGTAAATACTTGACTTTAGTGTGATAACACTTATTTAAAAATTATAATTATTGAGATCAATTATGATATACTACTACGAGGGGTAACTAGAAGGATAAGCCTTTTTCCTAGTTAGAAGTGTGTCAGATGGCTAGGCGGAATAAATGAATGCGATAGGTGTGCACTATAGAAGAGAGGTGAGATTGTCCTCAAGAGAGTGGGACCGTAAAAGCAATTATGAACATTATATACTACGCATTTCATTTATTGCAATAAAATGCTTGCTAAACATTTTTATAAATCGGGTTCTGACCCGTTTCTTGTACTTCTTCTCTCTTGTCTATGTATATGTATATTAACAGGTGTCCAGCCACAGGAATGCCATAGTTGACTTATCTATTCCTGGGTTACGTAGCTGCAACATTGTGGATGGTTGCAGGATTTGATTTAGACGTATCATTTCTTTATTCCTAGAGTAGGATTCTTATCTCAGTTGTAGATTCATTCACGTCATGTTTCCCCTTTTTACTTTTAGACTCAGTATTTGGTTTATGTATTCATTTATTGAATTATTATTATTGGGATTTTGAGCTGATTGTTTATTCGGCATGTCTTTTAGTCATTTAGTACTGTTTTAGACTCATGGTTTGGATGTATGGTTTATTTGTTATTCAGCATGCATATTTAATTGTTTAATAAAAAGATAAAATTTGACATCAGTCTTTTTGAATACTAGGTGGTTAGTAAAGTTTTAAAAAGTTTTCGACAGTGATGCTAAGAATGAACCCCTGAGATTCCTATTTTAAATTTGATATAGGACTGATCACCCGGTATTTATTTGGGCGGGGTGTCACAATAGACTTGGGTTACCGGAGCATTTGCATCGGATTCATGATGTGTTTCATATTTCCTCGCTAAGGAAATATCTTAGAGACGATTTGGCTCATTCTCTCATTGCTTTGGAGGACATCGATCTCCAGCCTGATAGCTCCTACGAGGAGGGGTCGATTGCTATTTTGGACCAAAGTGAGCGGAAACTGAGGTCAAAGATAGTTCCGTTAGTGCGTGTTCAGTGGCGACATCATAATGTCGAGGAGTCCACATGGGAGCGCGAGGATGAGATGCGCGAACGTTATCCAGAATTGTTCTTACCAGGTACTTTCTAGTTCCGAATTTCGGGACGAAATTCTGTTATTAGGGGGGAAGTATGTAATACCCCGTATTTTTGTGATATTTATTTATGGGTTTAATTGAATTAAATGTGTATTAATTGGGAATTAATCCGGATAAAATACTAGCGAGATGTGAGTTAGTATTTAATTTTAATGCGTATATATGGCAATATATGAATATTGAAATTGTTGAATTTGTCGTGAGATTGATATACGACAATTTAGGAAATTTTGTTGAGACGCGTGTGACAGTCGCGTCAGGAAAGTAATTATTTAATTAAAAAGTGAATTTTATTTCTATTAAGCGTATGGTCATTTTGAGTGCGCCAACGCGTCCGGAAGGGTCGAAATAGTCAGAAAACACTAGCGGGGGGTTGAGTTTGGGTCCCGGGGCATTTTTAGGCCATACCGGCAACTTAAAAGGGTATTTTGGTAATTTTGGAATTTTAGGAATTAAAACCCACGAAAATTAGAGTTTAATTATGATTATTAAATAAACCCACCAACCCATTATCAGCACTAAACTAAGTAGTGGGCTACGGGAGAAATTTAGAAGAGAAGTTAAGGGTCCAAATAAACCTCCACCTCCATTGTCATCCTTAGAGAAGAACTTGTAGAGAGAGAGAGAAGAGAATTCTGCAGAGAGAGAGAGAACAATTCAACCTTCAAGATTCAACATCAAATTCAGAGAAAGATTAGAGGCAAGTGGTTTAATTACATTATTTACAAAGAATGTTTCTTCCATGCGTAGGAAATTTATATAATTGTTTTGTTCTTGGAGAATGATAAAGACCCATTGAATGGGAATTAGAAATTACATTTTGATGAGGAGATTGCATGTAGAATTGTGTTAGGGAAATTACTCTGATAGAAATACATCATTTATATCACCAAAAAACGGATTTAATTATGTCTATGGATGACTTTAATTTTCTAGGGTTCATGTTCATGGGATTTGGGAAAAATTGGAGAGATTTGATGATTAGTTGATGTTTAGGAAGATTTGTCCCTATATAAATGTTTAGTTATGACCTATGAATGTTTAATGTGGATTAGAAACCTTAAAACACTGTTGGGACGATTTTTATATGGGATTAGAGGTGAAGAAATTTGGGAAAAATGAAAAAAGAAAATTTTGGGCTCGAAACTGGCCTCTCGTTAGAAGACCTGCCCAGGCCGTTCGAACGAGCTCGTTCGAACGAGCTTCTAACGAGTTGACAGTTTGCCTTCTAACGAGTGGGATGTTCGTTCGATGACTTTCGTTCGAACGAGATCTTGTTAGAATGCCCACTTCGTTCGAACGAACTCTCGTTCGAACAGCCTCGTTCGAACGAGACTTCTAACGAGTTGACAGTTTGGCCTTTTTGGCCTGATTTGACTTTTAGTGTTCCGTAACCTTGTTTAATTGTAGAGATGACAATTCCTTGTTGACTAATCGATATAGTTGGGACATTTGGGATATATTGAGGAGTAAAACATAGAAGTGTGGTTTGAACCAAATGATATTTATGGGTTAGAACGTGAGTAACTATTTACGACGTGAGGATAATGGATGGCGTGTATATATAAATCGGGGACAAGTGTGTGGGTATAAGAACGAGAAGTATACCACTAATAAATTACAATAATTACTAAGATGTGTGCATGCTTAGTATATGTATATGATTTTATGTGTTTGACATACCTACCATACTTGCTATCACGAGAGGTTTACGTTCGCTTAGGGCCATCTAATCCTTGTGTGCCCGGAGTTAGATTGGTACCTTCAGAACATAATGCTAGAATGACTTATTTGTGAGTAAATAAGTCAGCTGACTATGGAGCGTAGGTATGTACGTGACCCATGGATATGTTGAATTATGTTCGCCTCCATTTTTGTGTGTTGTGCTTATTCTAACAATTCCTGAGAGATTCGGAATTTGTAATCCTTATGTACGTGATGTACCGGGATGGATAGCAGAGTATGTGTGCACCGCAGCTTAGTCTCGGGGTGCTTGTATTGAATATTTATGACGTGAATAAAATACACTTAAATAATGGGAACTTTCATGTTGGTATTGTGAGTATAATTATGGAAATGTTTTGAGAAAATATAACGGGTTAACCGATAGTGAATTGTATTGCTACTAATTGAGAATCTGAGTTTAAGTAAAGCCCTCTATTTAATTGATAACGCTAGAATGTATAATGGGAATTGAGTAGTAAGGGGTAGAACTTATTACGGTTTGGTTAGATATGTATGTCACTTAGATGGGTACGGTACGTTAGGAGTGTACAATTAGTCGAGAGGTGAGTACTTCATGTGAGTGCACGTCCTAACATGTATTTTGCATTCATTGTTTTAATGTCATTAAAACACTTGTTGTTTTTAAAATAATCTCCACTTTCGGGCTCTGACCCATTTGCTTTCAAATCTATTTTTGTAAAAACCTTTTAGGTGCCCAGCCACAAGGACACCATGCATAGGATTCCCATTCAGGTGACGAGCTGTAGCTGTTCGTGGAAGTTACAGGGCCTTGCTAGTAGACGCTTCTTTTGTCTTGACTCCATATTCAGTTTTAATATTTGTAGGGCATGTCGCCTAATTCCTTTAGAGACATTTTATATTTCAGTTATTCAGACTTGGGTTTGTAATTAATTCAGGATGCAGACTGGTTTCATTTATTTCTATATTGGGATTGTTGTGAGGAGTTTTTCCTCCAGACTTATTATTATTCGTTGGTTATTTTATTGGGACTTTATGGTATATGGTGATGTTATTCTTTTACATTTCATTTATCGCATGTTAATCGGATTTAATTTAAAATTTGGCAACTTACTTTTTAAATACTAGGTGGTTAGTAATCATAAAAATGTTTTCGACAGTGATGCTATTAACTGAACCAACTTGGCATTTTGTATTGATTTAATAAAGGAGTAGCTACCCGGTATTTAATTAGTCGGGGTGTCACACACCGGTGTCAATTGTATCAAATAGAGATCCAACTTTCACTTCTAAGTTTTGGCCTCGTTTACAGAATGCCATGTGCACAAGTTTGAAGTTTAGTACAACATTTCATCCACAAACCGATGGGCAATCAGAAAGGATGATTCAAATATTAGAAGACATGTTACAAGCTTGTGTATTTCACTTCAAGGGTAGTTGGGATGATCATTTGCCATTAATGGAATTCTTGTATAATAATAGTTATCAGTCCACCATTGGTATGGCTCCTTATGAAGCTTTATATGGTAGGAGATGTAAGATGCCTTTATGTTGGGATGAAGTAGGTGAAAGGAAAATTTTGGGTCCTGAATTGATAAATATGACAAGTGAAAAGATTAAAATGATTCAGGTATGAATTAAGTGCCTAAAGATTTTATTTAAAAAAAATTAAGATTCTAATAGTTACTGTTTTGGAACTACCGACTATTTATTTTTAAATTTTTTTTTAACTATTAGAATTTTTGTAACATTTTTCTTAAAACACTCCCATGCTTGGATTTTATTTAAAACATTTTTTTAAAATAAAATCTTTAGGCACTTAAAAAATTGTTTAAAACTATTTTTTTTGTACATTTTATTTAAAATGCTTTATAATATCACATATATGTATCGTTGGCGCGTACCAACATATTAGAAGAAATGGTCCGCCCCCGTGGTATGTATAGATGGTTGGACCGCCTATGAATACCGCTGGCGCGGACCATTTTTTTAAGTAGTAAATAGATTATTTTTGAAATAATAAATAATGGTCCTCGCCATCGGTATGAAAAAAAATACGATTCCATGCCACGTCGCTTTTTATTTGGGTCGTGATCGTGTTACTTAAAAAAAATATAACAAAACAGTTTTCAATATAAAAAATAATTTTTTTATATGTTAATTTTTTTCCCAATTTTATGTAAAAAACATTTTTTTTTTGAAAAAAAAACTGTTTTTAAATCTATCTTAAAAAACTTTTTTTTAAACTATCATAACAGTTTAAAAAAAAGGTTTTTAAAACTATCATAACAGTTTGTTTAAAAACAGTTATTTTTTAATTTTAAAAAATAAAAAAATATTTTAAAAGCAATTTAAAATACTATTCTCTATTGATAAAAAAATTAACAAATAAAAAAATATTTGTTTAATCTGTAGAGGAGCCCTTTAAAAAGTATTTGAAGTGTTTTAAGAATTTTTAGAGTGTGATTAATTATACCTTTCAAGGTATTGATCTCAATTCGAAATCCAAACTTCATAAAGTTACATTTGTACTTTTCCCAAGATGAAAAAGTATAATCAACTATTATTTGATCAACATTCATATCATAAACAAAAAATGGCTAATTCAAGTACATCTTGCATAAAAAACATTTCAATACATTTAGCTGTATTTTTACATATTAAACATTAAACCATATTAACAAAATTATAACCTATTCGTCAATCTTACAACATTAGTTTAAAAAATATACAACCAAAAAAATACTCAATAAAAATAATAAATTATATCCAAAAAGGGTACATCCATAAAAAGATCCTTATTATCATTAGGAAAAAACAACCATCAAATTTTGTGAACTTTTATTATAAACAAGCTTACATCTATTAAAAATATTTCTAACATGTAAGTGTAATCATGTAAAATGAATAGATTTGCATAAGATATTACCAAAGCATCATATAAATTCCATGTATATACATAAAAAAATAAAAGTAATTTTATTATAAACAAAACTTATAGCATATCAAACAACAAAAATGTTTGTTTTACCCATTTATGAATCTTTACGGTGAACAAAAAGATGATAATAAAAGGGAAACTCGATACATTTTAAAATCTGCATGAAAAAATGAACTCTAGCTTAAACGCTTTCAGTAAGATTGTATTATGAGATATATAAACTCTCAAAGTTGTAAACTATAAAACGTTGGGTGAACAATAAAAAATTTCAAATTTCAAAAATATAATTTTTATGCAAATCCGACTTATATTTTTAGAAATATTTAATATCAGCACGAAATGATAAATTAAGAAAAAAAAGGCTTATTTGTTTAAAGAATCCAAATCCCAACGCAAAATAAAGGATCACAATATTCAAATGGGGATTTGTAAATTTAGGACATATTGTAATATGTATTTTGGAAATAGGACAACAAACATTTTATTTATGGTTTTAGTCCATATTTTTTAATAAAGTCTCTAGCGCGGACCATATTTATAAAACGTCATCCAATAACAACATACCACGTGTCCCTTTCATTTGAAAATAGGGACTAAAAATGAAAACGAAATATTTGTTGTCCTATATCCATAATCAATATTATTTTAAGTCCTAAAATTACATAATCTATATTCAAAAATATATACTCATGCTAAGTTGTCCAAAAACGTAGCAAGAGACCTTAACATTAAATTTTTATTATTATTTTTTTAAATGAAAAAAATGACAATGACTTGCACATTGTGATAAAAAAAAGAATAATGTTACTTTTATTCGTATTTAATATCGAATTAGCATCAAATATATTTTATATAACTTGTTTTATATGTGAATTCATAAATAATATCAAACCTATTTGATACTAACTCAATATTGATAAGCGATGAGAGTATCATTACTATGAGAAAAAAAAAATGGAGTAAATGGTTTTCCTTTTCACGTTTTCATCAACTAGTTCTCACTTGAAGAAGACTTCCCATTAACGTACAAAACAATGAAAGTGATTTGAATTTTCCAGATACAAGCACTACTATGATTGATGTCTTTTTGCTTTGACCATGTGTCACATTTGACTGAACAGATGGTCAAGTGTTCCTGCCCCACTAAGGCGGCTCGTTTACAACGGAATGACAGTCGTGCCCTCACGAGCTTCACGATATTATTCTTCACAACACAATCAAATTTGGTGAAGTTAAACGCATCACACAAAAGGCAAATGTAACTTTCAATACTGACAAGAAAAAAATGAATGGGTAAGAGTAGGGCTACTCATTTTTGTTATCCATTTTTGTTATTTCGGCTTCAAAGTGTTGTATCTTGTTTTGTCTTTTATGTTCTGACGGGACGCATACAAGTAAAGATAAAGCAAGGTACAACACTTTAAAGCCGGGGTAACAAAAAAAGATAGCGCTAACATTATCCAAAAATAAATACTATTTTTTTTTGAAATAATAGTTAAATCCACAATATTTTATCTAACTTTTATTTTAACCACTAAAAGTTATTATCAATTTATTTTAATAAAGAATTAAGGTTAGGGTTACATTTCTTTCTATATTTGAATTTTTAGGATAATAGTTTTCGAGTTTAAAAATCTAGTCCCCGTGGTACAATAACATTTATTTGTGTGGTTCCTTTAGAGTTAGGAGTACACAAAACAGGTAATTTTATTTGTTTTAGTTAAAGAGGTATTTAGATTTATACCCTTAAGCATACTCATTTAAAACTCATTCTAAAAATAAACATATAACCCCACCTCCACTCCACCCCACCCCATCCATCGGATACCTCGTCGGAGACCACCGAAATTCTCGCCGGATTGTTTCTCTCTCCTCGTTTTACTCTCCTTTCGTCTATTTCTTTCATTTTTTTGGTCCGCGCCAGCGGCACCATTGCCAACGTCAGAGAAGAAGTTTTTTCGCCGGAAAAAATATAGCGTTCGCAAAAAAAATGGAGTTTTCGCCAAAAAAATGGAGGTTTTAGTGAAATAGTTGTGATACCCCGACTAATTAAATACCGAGTAACTACTCTTTTATTAAATTAATACAGAATATCAAGTTGGTTCAGTCTTAGCATCACTGTCGAAAATATTTACTTAATTACTAGTCACCTAATACTTAAAATAGAGAGATGCCAAATTTTATTAATTAAGTTAACAATTAACCAAGTAATTAAATCATCATCCATTAATCGCATAAATAATCTCATATGAATAACCAAAGAAATGAAATAAACTGAGTTTGGAGTAAACACTCCAATAATAATAATACCAGAGTAAAATAAAATCCCAATACAAGAGTCTGAATAAATAAACCAAAATCTGAAATAATGAAAGTCTGTATCTACAATCTCTAAATAAGAATGAACAATATGCCCTAACTGATATGAATGACTCTGAAGGAACCAAGGATAAATGTGGAGGCGTCTAATACCGAGATCCTATACCTTCCACATCAACTACAACACATCATCAGAGTGGAACTCCTATGCTTGGCGTCCCTGTGGCTGGTCACCTAAAAGGTTTTTACAAAACAAAATAGATTTGGAGGAAAACGGATCAGAGCCCGAGGTGAAAACAGTTTAAAAACAGCAAGTGTTTAATTGCATTAAGCAGTAAATATTATATACATGTTAGTTGCATACTCTCACATGAGTTTCTCACCCCTCAACTAATGTGCACGCCTAACGTATATCCTTAAGCCATCTTAGTTATGCCGGTATCTAACTAGTCCGTACTAACTCCTACTTTCACATTCTAATATAGGGTGCTTATTCGTATTACCCAAACAAGTCATATTTATATCCCACATTTACATTCATTAAATTAATTATCTCAAGTGTTATTTAGATTTTCACATTCTTAACCCATTTACATATCTTAGTTACTCAAATCTACTAAGCAACACTGAAATAAGAACAAACACATATATATATATATACAAATTCGACACCCCAAAAGGCTGGAACATGTGGTGCACACATACTCTGCTATCAATCCCGATACATCACACACGTAAGGATTTACATATTTTGAATCACTCAAGAACCGTATCAATACAATTCACACATATTGGAGGCGAACATAGTTCACATACCCTTGGATCACGCACATACCTACGCTCCAATGGTCAGCTGACTTATCAAATCACAGATAAGTCATTCACAGTCCTATGTCCTTAAAGTACCGATCTAAATCCCCCCCACACAAAGATAAGATGGTCATTTTTCCAAAAATCAACCTCCCGTTATAGCAAGTATGGTAGGTATGTCATACACATAATCATTCATATACTAGGCAATCACACCATCTAAGTATTTATCAACATTAATATAGGTACTCTCTATCCTATATTACGAGTCACATACACATTTTAATGTCATCCGAAATATTCTACGTAATATATTTAGCGCGACAACTCTCTCGTCGTATAAATCCGAATATTTAAACCTATCTCAAAAGGTTACTAAGTCACCCACCTGCATCTAAGGTTATTTCAGTAATTCAAATTCTCTCTTCTACTGTTCCTAACCTTAAATTAATTTTCATCCAATTTCAATCCCAATTTTATAAAATTTCTAACCGTACCTCACTCGGTAAACACTCGTAAGTATTGCATTTAATCCCATAAGGTATAACATATTCGGGGCATTAACTACAATCCTACTGACCTTAACTAAGTCCCTTAATATCTTACTAATCTCCCTAAGAGTTCCTATAAGCTTGGAAATTTTCATACCTTTAAGGGAAATAATCTACAAAAATCAAGAGGAGTCGATCGATCGAGGGAAAGGGGTAGATCGATCGATCCAGTCGATCGATCGACATTCATTGGTCGATCGATCGTTTGATCCAACAGGAATTGCGATTCTGCATAATTTTACCAACGAATTTCATCAAACTTAACCCTCAAATCCTCTACTATAATGTCCCAAACTCCCAAATATTTATTCCTACCTTCCCACCAACATAAATACATAAGTTTCAATGTTTTAGAATCATCAAATCATAACGGGGAATCACTTTCTTGGATCAAATCATATAATTTTCACAAAAAACCTAGTTCTCCTATTTTCTTTAAGAACATTATATAATTCAATAAAAAATTCATAATTCTCTACACACGGATCATAATTTCGTGGCTGCTATATTCCCAGAAGATAAACTACATGCAAAACCTACCCAGATTACGATTATTTTTCAAGGTTATTCTTCAATTCTAAACTAACATGGATGATATATGCACTGAATTATCACAAGTTAAATCACTTGCCTGGAAATATAAGTTCTGATCCTTTGGAGAAGACGATACGGGAGAAATCCTCTCTCCTCGATCTATCCAGTGGTGGTGACGGTGGTGGAAAAAGCCTAAAGGGGGTGGTTCTCATTTGGTAACTTCCTCCACTTCTTCTCTAATGGCCGTATGTGAATCTTGGTGATGGAAACCCTAAGGCTCTAACCTAATGGATGATAAAGCTTTCTAAATATTGTGGGTCACTATTCCTCAAATTGTAAAAATGACTTAAATATCCTCATGGGTTGCCAATTAGGCCTAAAATGCCATGGGATCCAAATTATACCCCCAACTAGTGTTTTCTGACTATCTCGATCCTTCCGGACACGTTGACACACTCAAAATAACCATACGTATATTATAAAAATAATTTACTTTTAAATCTATTAAATTGATTCCAGACACGACTGACACGCACTTCCCAACTTAATTACCGAAACTGTCGTATTTTCAACCCGCGACATTTTTAATAAATTCAATAATCATATATTACCATATTCATTCAGTAATATTCAACATTAATATCATAATCAAATACTAACTCTCGTCTCTCTAGTTATTTAAATCTGAATTAATTTCCCATTAATTATCCCAAATTAATTTAATTAATCCCATAATTAAAAGCAATTTCATTTAATTAATCTCATAATTAAGAGCCATAAAAATATGGGGTATTACAATAGTAAATTTATCGATTTTAATTTTTTGTCAAAAAATATCAAATATGGGTGTTGTTGGATAGATCTCAACAAGTAGATTTCAAATATATAAATTTTGTGAATTTTGGATTTGTAGATTTGAAGTTATGGACTTTTAAAATTTTGATGAGTTTTTTTTTTATATGAGTTATCAACTGGCATAGTGGTAATTTTTCATGTTGTTTTTAGTACAGGGACTAAATTTATAAAATTATGTGGAATGTCCTACATGTATACACTTTGAGTTAGATTGAACCTTTTTCCCCAAACCCCCTTATTTTAAATATTTGTTAAACTATAACCTTAACTCCACCGCCCCCACTGCCACCACCCACAATGACCTCCACCCACTCACTGCCACCGTCACTAAAAATTCATCAAAATACCACCACCACTAATCCTAACTTAAAAAGTATTTTTCAAACCCTGATCTCAACACTAACTTTAACCATAAAAGACATCAAATCTGACCCCCCTCCCCCCCCAAATCACAACAACCAATTCCCATCCCCTCTCTGTTTTATCCACCACCGCAACCAATGAAACAACCCGACTATTTTTGTCGTGACGAAATAAATAAAAACTAAACAAGTAAATATAAATCGAGACAAAATACTGAATAAGATGAAATCATCTCTGATACCATCCAATTACCGATATAAAATGAAGCTAACTATAGAATAAAAATGTATCTCAAATATAAAATCCATATAACTGATTGTACCGAAATATACAAATATAATGAGATAGAAGAGCATTACTGCTTGACTTTTACATCCTATGAAGGAGAAGTAGAACTTTGCTAGAGATACTCCTCTAACAAAATCCACCCAATTCTACGATAGCAATAATGGTCCAATCCTTATAAGAACATATTCAACAAGAATGTAAATAACAAGTTTACAAAGTATAAGAATTTAACTGAAGTTGAGCCATAATAATAATAATACATATTCCTCTCATGTTAAGTCAATTTTAAGTCATTTAAGTTACCCAACTCAAACAACCTAAAATAAGCATGCAACTAATACCCAAACCTAAGTGAACCCCTTGATTATATTTAATTTATCTTAACTGAATATAAGTAGAGGGTTCATAATTGTACCAGTCTATACATCTCAAATATATGAACATATAAGATAATACATTCTATATGTTTACATCTAAATAAGTACGCTCCATGACATGTACATCATATATGAGCTATGTAAGGAATTTTTTTAATCGAGTCAATTTGTATGTATTGATTTTATTTCATATTTGGAAAAAACATATTTGAGTCATAGGTTGGTAGGATTTGGGTTGTCAGTCCTTTAAGACTCTGATGTGTGATTGAAGACCATGTAATAAAGTTAAAAGGTCATCGACGATACATTGGGTTATGTGCCGAGTTTTCGTATTCAACATCCTAAGGTTCTCAATAAAGGAATGAATACATATTTATGTTTTATCAGTGGGTACGTTTGGTTGTTGTTTTATAAAATATTTCTGAGGCATTTTTGTAAAATGATTTTTAAAGAATAATTTTTTTTTCATTTAATTTAATCGAACAAGTTTCCCTTTTCGTTCCAATGAGATTTTTCTATTCATTCGAAAGAGTTTTTAATTTTTCTCTATCGAGATATATGTTTTCGTTCAAACGATCTTCAAACGAACTTCAAACAAGGTTTCGTTGTTCATAAAGAAAAATTAATAGAAGGTTGTTCGATACTCATTCAAACGAGTTTGCTATTGTTGTTCGAACGCGGCTATGTTTGGTTCGAACGAGAATGCATACTTCGTTCGAACAAACAATATGTTTTCATTCGAACAAGTTATCTAAAAAAATGTGTTGCCTCAAAAAATGTATTTTTTTTATAAATACTCACATCTCACATCAGTTTTCATAGAGGGTTTTTATGAAAATAATTTTTCAATTTATTGTGACAACCCGACTCTTTTAATACCAGGTGGCCAATCCTCTACTAAAATATAATGCAAATCCCAGTATGGATCATTCTTAGCATCACGGTGGCAAAATAATAATATAACATAAATAATAGGAACAACCCACACAACCACAATAACTGAAATAACCATAATTCATGAATAAGTAATAAGGGTGAATCGAATAAACCATCGGTCAACAAATAACATCCACAGTATAAACCGAATAATTAGTAATAAGTCTAATTACCTTCACTAGGTATTCATTTATAAACAGTATTTTAGAGACACACTTTCTCCCATTGAATAATCACGCATTAAATATACAAAGCTACACCCGTGCTATAAATAGATATACACACTATATCTTGTAAGCATACATATATATAGCTCACTATATACGTATAACCGTATATCCAGAGCTTGGATCTCGCGAATACATTCCTCATGTGTTATCCGTCTTTAGGCATCACGCCTCACACCGAGCCACAGGGTCAAAATCTCACCACTGATCCTAAACGAAAACACATATAATGGATGCGGTCATAGCCATACGTTCTGGGGATCGCGACTATACTACATCGCACCTCACCAGTCTCTAAACCAAGACCTATCCTTACAGCCGGATAATGTTCATGCAACAGTACTATGACCTAGGGAACCAATCCAACACCTGTTGATCAATGCCCACTACTCGTAACCTCCTTCGATAGCACTACCGAGTGAGTATGTTCAAGTAAACAAGTAGCATACACACATTCATATATATATATATATATATATATATATATATATATATATATATATATATATATATATATGCATCCCTCTAATATGTATATATAATAATTACTAAACTCATATGCTTATCCCGCCGCACACAGTTCACCCAAATCCCGAAGTTCATCCCAACTTCCCGATTTATTTATTTAACTAGTCCCTTACCCGAGAACCCTAGTTAATTATTAACTTCCCAACAATAAATATCAACACAAAACTATTTTTAATTAAATATTCACTCACTTGGATAATCTCCCACATACTCTCTTGAGTTCATAAAAATGCTCGGACGTTTCCATGATCCAAACTCGAACTAAACTCACGGGTCGTTCGAATGAAATACAATCTCGTTCGAACGAGACGTTTAAACGAGATTACATAACACATACCTGAAGCATTTTTCTTAGGCGAGATTCATCTCCAAAATCTTGACTTCTTATCTAGGGTTCTTTCTACCAAAATTCCAAGAACTATAATCCATATATCATCCAGAAAACAGAATCCCATCACTATATAATTCATTCTTACATGGAAATTTCCATAAATTCAAGATTATAATTCTTGTATCAAGTTGATTATTAAATATTCCATAGTTATCAAGTTCTACATCCTGTTCTATTAAAACCCAGAACTTTTATCTCTAACTTTAATCCTAATCAATCCCAATTAATCGTTGATTCATAATCATTCATCTTACATAATCAGATTTCTTCATCGATCATCAGTTTTCCAATATTTCATATATAAATCCCCAACTTCTACTTTAAATAAAGAAAGTAATTAATTACAAATGAAAGTGCGATATAAAGCAAGTATTTACTTGACTTGTTGGATTAAAAATTCGAAGTCTTTAAGTCGGGTTGAATCCTCTTCTTCTCCTCTTCAAGATCCCCCTTCTTTTTCCTCTTTTCTATTCTCTAGGGTTCTCTCTCTTAATCTTTTCTTTGGAATGTGAAAGGTGGGTTATCATCTACCTTCCCAAAACCTTAAATTTCCTTCAAAAAACCTAATCCCGTTTTCCCTTTAATTCTAGGTATAAAATTACCTTCCTACCCTTATACGGGCCCTTTTATATCTAAAAAGTCCCCAGAACCTAAACACAACACCCGAGTACCTATTGTGGACTATTTTGACCCTTTCCGGATCACCGGTGCACTCGAAAAGGTCATCTGAGTCATCCAACTCCAATTATGCTAACATCTCATTAACTGAGCCCGACACGTGTATACCCTACGCATTACCCAAAAATTATATCGATTCGTTGATGTAATACCCTATCGACCTATTACCAAATTGAACCATCGTTATCACTCATACGCGACATACAATAAATCATATAACTATTTACTTATCCCACACAAGTAAATAATAATTATAATAAATATAAATCATTTATCTCACTAATTAATATTTACCAAATTCCAGTTTAATTTTTTCCTAATTAAATAAAATAATTAAATAATACTAAAATTACGGGGTATTATATTCTCCCCCCCTGACAATGAAATTTTATCCTCAAAATTCTAACGTACCTTCCACGAAGAGCTCCAGATATTTTTCCCGCATGTCATCCTCACGCTCCCATGTCGACTTGAAAATATTGTGGTGCCCTCACTATACACGCAGTGATGGCACCATCTTTGACCGAATCTTACACTCGCTATGATCCAAAATGGCAACATGTATCTCCTCATATATGATATATGGATGCAAGTCAATCTCCTCTAGAGGTATGTGTTAGTAAGCAATGTCATCCCTACAATACTTCTTCAACGATGACATATGGAACATGTAATGAATCCTCTCCAACTGCTCTATCAAGGCGAGCCTATAAACAATCGTCCCAATCCTCTCTATAGTGAGAAAAGTCCCCACATAGCTAAGTGCCATTTTTCCCTTCTTCCCGAACTGCATCACTCACTTTAAAGGAGATACCCACAGTATCTCCCATCGGTCTGGGGGTGATAAGATGTGATCAAACACAACACTATCCCCATAACCTCCTGGAAGCTCTGACAGAAGTGGGACACAAAGATCTTACCCTAATCTAAAATAATGTTGAAAGGCACCCCGTCCAATCTCACTATCTCCGCTATGAACAATTGAGCATACTTCCATGTCATGTAATCCACCTGAACTAGTAAGAAATGGGCTACCTTAGTCAACCGATCCATAATGACCCAGATGGAATCGTGACTCCACTGTGATTGCGATAACCCTATGATGAATTCCATCGAAATACTCTCTTATTTTTACACAAGAATCTCTAATGGTTGTAGAACCCCGACTGGTCTCTGATGATTGACTTTCACCATCTGAAAAGTGGTGCACCTATAGAAAAACTCTACTATGTCCCACTTCATCTCGACCCACTAATACTGTCACCTCATATCCTAGTACATCTTATCCCCTCCAAGATGTACTAAAAATCGTGACCCATGCGCCTCCTGCATAATTGCACGCTATAGATCCTCATCGTTGAGGACTATCAACCTCTTATTAAAGCGTAAGCCCCCCTCAGAACTGACTGAGTGAGACTCCACTCTAACCGCTAGTAACTACTAAATCCTCTTTGACAAAATGGATCCTCTGACTATTCCTTCACAGCCCTCAAAATGATCTCGGGTGTGACGATCATCATTGCTAAGTACACCACACCAAAAATAATAATTTGGCACAGTTTAAAACTGTGCCAGAATCAGGTGTTCCAAAATGGTCATTTTTTTCTAGGATGGTTTAAAAGTGAGTCAGATTTGACCAAATAGGAACACTTCTGGCACACTTTAAGACCGTGCTAAAAATTAATATTTCTGGCACACTTTATAACTGTGCCAGATTTAGTACATTTTGGAACACTTTCGGCACAGTTCAAAACTGTGCCAATATTTGATACACTTTTGTCATGTTTTTTAACCGTGCCAAATTTTTGGATCAAAGAAAAAAAATTAATTATAAATAATATTACGAAAAACATTTTCATTATTTTTTGTACCTGTTTTAGAATAACAAAAATTCAATAATAATATAAAACCAGCATGCCAAAAATAGTACAATAATAAAAATAGTCAGCAACAACACTAATACACATACAATAAGCCCACTAAAAATTAATGGCTCAAATTCCATTAATATAAAATTCATGTCAATACATATGAAATTCATCTCAATACATGCACAACCATCGAAGTTCCAATGAGTTATAAACAAAAAAGAGTAATTAATTCTTATCATTTGCCAAGATTGAAAGCCAACAACCTATACGATCCTTTCAAAGAGATTCTTGCTTGCCAACATCTAGATCGTGGAAACTCCATTGCTTTCATGGATGAATTGATCGTAGTCGATCAAAGAAAATAGTAAACGGCAAGGTCAACATCTTTGAACATTTCTAACCACTTGCAGTAATCTCCAAGGCTACTTGAGTGAACTCTAATTAGTTGGTACCTGTAGATGAAAAGCAAGAACTGGTATTAGCAATGCAATTATAAAACAAACAATGCAGGGACCGTAAATTAAAGTAATATATAAAAGAGATAGTACACTTTTCATAAAAATCTCTTTACATTAGGAATCGGAACCTAAGTGCTCCTCCACAGTGATGTATATATATAAAAGAAAGACTCGCCTAAGCATTTTCTGTATATATATATAGCACTGTTGTTAACTGGGACTATCCTAGAAATCAGGAAATCAACTTCGGATTTCCACAGTTTTCTTATGCAAATAAATGTCTCCAGTCCTCTAGTTAGGGGTATAAAATGACCCATGCTACTCGAGTTTGGCTTGGTTAAGGCTTATTCGAGATTGGTTTGTATGAATAAACAAACCAAGGTAAAACCTTATTTGAGATTGTCTACGGAGTTTACGAAATCTATCTTGATCACATTTTAAAGCTCGATATGTTTAATGAACCAAGAATTTGTAACTTCATTACAGTGATTGCTAAGGGAACCACACCATGGTAATTGTTTTCCCGTTGATTGAAATTTGATTATGTTCTCAGCCATGGCCTAAAAGCAGGGGAGAATCCTCATTTTTCTTTTCCAAGTCAAAACAGAAGGCCAACAAATTATCAGGATTTGTTGTACACAATATTAGTGTTCATGTGGAAGTTATGGATATATCTTACGTCACTTCATGATGCTATTCGAAACCTTGGGGTTTTTATTAAATCAAAATGTCACTGCTGAGTTAATCTTGATCAAGAATCAAAACCTATAATAAGAAAACTGTAATAAGAATCGTGATCAGAGAGATAAATATTCATACAGAGTCAAAGAGACATACCTATGGAACAATACTTCATGTTCTGACTATATCAAAACCAATGACAAAAGTTCCTTATCACAACCTCAAAAAAGTGGTCCAAAACCTTCACAAAATCAACACACAAGTTTGAATTTCAATATAACCAATATCACAATGAACATATTATCAGTGACATTAATATACCATCATAGTCTTAGTTTCACATTCTTAAAGTCATGTACATAAAAGGTGGGTCAATGCGCCAACTATATTTGTTAAATCATTGAATCGGGAACAAACTCTTTATATTATTTCAAAGATAAATTATGTCATGTAACCTTCATAATTTTTAGTTTATGGTTAACATATAAAAAAACACTATTGTATTGAAGTTATGAAAGTATTCCAAACACAAAGAAATCAAAATTAATAACTCAATAAATAGGGCATATGATGATGATGGGTTCAACACTCCACATTGAAAATACATACCTGACAACCTTCAAAAGGTTGCATCCATACGATAACCCATATGGTATGCTCACTTTCAGCCTATAAGATGGCAAGTGAAATACTTTTCCAACAAACTAAACCAGCAGTTGATTGCATTAATTCCAAAGATGGAAGAAATGCATGAATATAGATGGTGAATTGCACTTCTAATAAACCAAACCCATATATTCTCGGCTTAGCTCATTTGGAGGCCATTGTGCATAATTAATGTACCAGCATCACAGGCCTTCCTTGCTCAGAGAAAGGCTGCACCATTCAAGGGGGCAAGTTTTCAAGCAGTTACATACCCAAGCTAAACCACAATTTCATTCCTTATTCGAGTTGAATGGTAGTGGCAGTAGGTGGTTCTAGAAATAATGGGGTATTATCACCCAATGAAGGTAGTTATGGTTTTATTTAGTTCAATTGATGGATGAATAGTTCAGTTACGTGGTAGTATAGTCATGATAATTAGTGGGATTGTAATCCAATTTCTTTGGAGTTTATCAGTTGTACTGAATTCTTTGGATTGGGAACATTATAATGAGTGCTTGATAATAGCATGAGTGCTTGAATTATTTGGATTGGGAACATTATATGTAGTTATATATTAATCATAAAAATCCCCACCAAAAAAGTAATTAAAGAAACTACAAAGTTCTATACAAAAGCACTGCCAACAAATTTAATTAACACTGAAGTTAAAACATATATATTACACCATACCTCTAGGGGTCCTTTATAACAAACTACAAAGTGTCAGTCTCCTTATGTCTGAACACTCATTTCCTTTATATATAACCCGTTAAATGATGTGTTTAAAAAATAAATAAGAGTCTGGAATGATATATGGTTTCATATAGATCTTTATGAATTCATCACAATAAATTGCTACCAGGTTGAAGTTTGATAAGATGATTAAAGGTGGATTGAAGATTTTAGGATTTGGGGATCTTCTATTTTCCCTTTTTCTTCTTATGGTTCGTTGGTTGGGTCTGTGTATATGTGTTAACCTTTTTCTTTTTCTTTTTATGGTTCGTTCGTTGGTTGGGGATCTTCTGATTCAGGCTCTGAATCTGGAAGCAAAATCTCATTGCCCACTCATGAATATTTAGGAATCTTTACAGATAATTTTGATAGGAAGTGGAAGATACAAGGATATTCAGTAGACAAAGATTAAGAAGACTATTATCCCAGAGTTTGACTAATTACCCACTAATAAATCCTAAAGCATACAATGTAAAAATAAAGGAAAAGTACTGTTTTAGAAGACAAGTACCTCAACTGATGCAGATGAGCTCATCATGTTTTTTAATTTGTAAATCATCTGATCCGAATCATAACATTTGGAAACATCACCAATCGTAACTCCTGGATAAATACACCATCCAAACCACAACCTTTGGAATCATAACCTTTGGAAACATCCAAACCCACTGATATTGTTGGTGTGAATCGACCTCCCAAGAAGAGGCAGTGAGTACCTTTGGCATATAACCAATTCATAAAAGAGGAAATTTAATTCAAGAGCTATATGCATTATCTACGTACCAATTTAGACACATGAGTACGATCCCCAAGAGTTATATGCATTCCATCCATGTCACAACACCACAAACGCAAATATAATATTCATTCCATCCATAATAATATTTTATCACAACACCACACTCGCAAATATAATATACAAACAAACAAAACAAAGATAGCAATTATATTGTCAGAAGCGATAGTTACTTTTACACTTAGGACTCCAAAAGTTTATGCAATACCACAAAAGTTACAAAAGTTAGTGCAATACCACTAATTAGCACCAAGACAACTATTCGTCGGTGTCACCAATGGGAGGACAAAAGTCATCGAGCCAATACATAATTCCATTTTTACCAACATCTCCCAAGTTCTGGCAATGAGCTTGTTTTCCACCCCAAACTGGATACTTGGGCACTTTAATGTCATCAAGTAAAACTCGCACTTCATTATTTCTCAACGTATGGAAGTGAACGGTAGAGACGACTCCTAGTTTCATTTTCCTCCCATAACCTATAAGTTCACATGTGTGGGATAGTATTTTGCATTCAATTAGAGAGGTGAAAGTTGAAACTTCGAATGCAGGGGAGGAAAGAGAACATGAGGATTTCTACTTTCTAAAGTAGGTAACTCTTGAACGTTGTGGTCAACACCTGAAAATTTCCCAGTTTTGAAGTCAGTGATGAATTATGATAATAAGGACTTCATCCCCTCCATTTCACTCCTAAGGTCATCAACATGATCCTTTTAATTTTTGGTGTCCTTTTTCACCTCTTAAATCATTTCTCTGGAAAATGCCAACCCTAATATAGTGGTTCTCAAAAGTGTGGACCCAACACAATGAACATGTCCTCGCGTATCTTTTTTGAACACCTCAAAAATAGGCCCGACATCCAGGGTCTCCTCCTGACCACTCTCTTTATATACATCTAGAAGAAATTGAATTTGGTTCTGTAAAAAAATATATTAACATTAGGTTTGATGATAATGATACACTACTTTTTTAGGACAAAACGAACATTAAAAAATTTAAATTATCACAAATGTTTTATCATGAGGGGCATAACCACCTCCTTTGACTATATGAGTCGCCAACCACAATTCAACGCGAGTGGGTTCACGTTCATGATTCTTTCTCCAATTCTATGAAGCTTGGTCATAACCATGACGACATGTGCTATGAGTTGTCTTTATCACACAATTTTGTTTAGTCTATTTGTTCTTTCTTTGCAAAGTCTTTTGAACCTCTAAAGCTTCATTATTGTAAAACACATCCCACTCCTCAGATTTGACATTTCTTGGCACTATTTCCTTCCAATTTCCAACATCACCATCCTTCAAATTAACCCTTATCTTTGACTTGAACTTTTTCCAAGCATCGTTCGCTTTTTTCATAAACACAGTCTTCTGACTTTTGCGCACATGTAGGAACTATTTCTACAATATACGAAGAAATAAAATTAAAACATCACATAATTGAAGTTACTAACTATTACATTCTTCAGAAAAGAAAAAAATAGTATACCATGAATGATGACCAAACTGAGTTCTTATATCACACATCCACTTGTTTCCAACTCGTATAATAAATGGGAACATGTGTCCTTGCTAAGTCTCCCAACCTGGTTGAGAGAGTATATGAATCTTCACCATCTGAAAGGCCGTGCTCATTAAATTTCAATTTCTTAGCGGAAGAGTCATCACCTGCTCTCAAAGCACACGAAGCAACCTTAGAACGGGAGGATGATATAGGTGTCGCCCCCACTTAGTGACGGTTGCGAAGTATCACCCATATGAGACATTTATCTGGAAAAAAGTGACTATTGGACACCAAAATAATCAGAATAAACATTAACATGAATATTACATGTTAAAATAGCAATATAAAGAAGATTACATGTTCAAGTAGCAGTAAACTTAAAATTACATGTTCAAATAGCCATACACAAACTATTAAATGTTTACAACAGCAATAAACAGAATAAATAGAATATTACCCATTCAAAATAATAAAAAATAGAATATTGCATGTTTAAAAACAAGTTCATAACTAAATCATTACACTAGAACACTTCATCAGTGTCCAAAAGCTCCAATAATTTATCATTTTCCTCGAGAATTGAGTCATACATCGTACGGTCAATATCAATCGCATCTATTTATTTTGTCAGTCTCTTAGGGGAGTGTAAAACAACTGATTACCCCTTCAGCTTTACATCAGGACAATAAAATACTTGACTTGCTTGAGATGCAAGGATTAACGGATCATCGTGAATGGTATTTTTACTCATGAGCTTACTAATATTCACCATCACCAATTTTGAGATGGGTTCAACTTTGCAAGCATTCTTATTATAAACATCCACCCAATCACAATAAAAGATCGTATGTGTGAACTCAATGTAATTGAGGTAGAGTATTTGTCTAATAACTCCATAAAAGGTTGTCATTATCTCGTTCCTATTAAAGGCCTTTGGGGATACACTGCTACTCTGAAAGTTATGATTCTCTTCATGTGCAAAAGTATAGAAGGTGTATCAATTGCATCAAAATTTCTCATAACTGGTAACCCTATGGAGCTGACCATCAGCATATGGCAAAATTCTCGTATCATTACATCTTGAGGCCTGTAAGGAAATGATAATTTTTTAGAGTTTCATTAAAAATAATTACGATTGATAAATAAGTACTCGTATAAATAAAGACTTGCCTCGTTCCTTAGCCAATGGATGGAATCATCAATTCTATGCGTCAATGAAGTCTCAATTACCATAAATTTTCTACAAGAAATTAGTTTTAAATTAAGAAATATCACATTACAATAAATTAATATGAATTAACATAGAACTAAGTGTGTACCTTCTCCATTCATCAACACCGTTGCATTGAGATAAAACCCTTCTTCGTACTTACTCATATTGTACATTATTTAAGATTAATTCTTTACTTTTACCTAATGGTCGTTGACATTCCGAGTCATCAAACTCATCATTAAGAAAATCCTTAAGATTCCTCTTATGAGTTCCTTCACCTCTTTTTCATATGTAGTCCATGGCATACAAAGAAGCTTCGTGTAACAAATATGCATTAGCAATGCTCCCTTCAATGTACCTCTTCTTTCGTGACCACTTTTGATATCTGCCCATTTCTCTCTCAAACAACCACATCGCCCGATATCTTGGCGGCCCAACTGTCAAAGCTTCATCGACTAAATGGTGCATGAGGTGGATCATCACCATAAAAAAGGAAAGTGGAAAATAAATTTCTAAGACACAAAGTGCCTCTACCAATGCGTTTTTAGCCTTCAAAAGATGATCCCTGAATATCACTTAGGCACACAATATGTTAAAGAATATGCTTATTCGTTGTATAGATGTAAACAAAGTCTTATGATCCGAAAATGAATGCATAAGCAAGGCAGGAAGCAACCATTGCATAGTGACGTGATAATTGTAGGACTTAAGATTGGTAAATCCAGGTGGATCGAGGTTAACATTGTTACTGAAATTTGATGAAAATCTAATTGGTACCTTTAATGTTTTTAGTATACGATAAAATGCTTCTTTCTCTTCCTTTTATAATGCGAAAGGTTCCTTTGGCATCCTCCTTTTATTACCGCCTTTAATATCTTTCATGCACAACTTCCTTTTAAGATTCAAATGATCTTTCAACTCTTCACAGACTTTGACCGTATCCTTATTTGATGAGTTTTTCACAAAAAGTATTGTACCTAAAAGTGTCTCTATGACATTCTTTTCAAATAACATCTAAATTATGTCTAATATTATGATCCTTCCAGTACTCTAAGTCAAAGAAAATCGACCTCCTTGAAAAACCCTCAGTTCCCGTTAGATTCTCATTGTCACACTCACTTGGATAATCATCTTCTTCCATTATGACATCCTCCTTCTCCTTCTCCTTCCCCTTCCCCTTCCCCTTTCCCTTTCCCTTTCCCTTTCCTTTTTTGTCTTCCTCGCCCTCTCCCTCTATCTCAACACTTTCTCAATTTCTAAGTGATACTATATGTTCAACTTTTGCACTTGTTAAGTTTCTTCGAGCCATAACATCCTCTATTTTACCATTAAATGTTTTCTTTAATGTGTCAAACCTGTAAGGATGGTTTTGAGGAAGGAACATACGAGATAATTGGTAACAATATTTTATTGACTTAGGAATATATTGAGACGGTGTATTTGTTGAACAAACGGGACACCCATTGTAACCTTGAATAGAACAACTTGCTAACATCCCATAAGCTGGAAAATCATGAATAAACCACACCAACATGGATTTTAATGGAAATTACTCATTTTTGTTTGCATCCCAAGCCTCAACTCCTGACCATAAGATCGTTAACTCATCGACCAATGGTATACTTACGACCAAACATGTTATTTGGGCTAAAACCATCAGTTTCTATTACAAGTCAAATATTGCGCGGATCTTTTGTAAAATCTCTCCACATAATGTTTGAATTTACCCATTCTACTGAATCTTGGGGATGACGCAAGAATTCCATACAAGATCTTGCACGAGCATGCCAAGTAATTTTCTCTGCTATCCATTTTATGATATACAACCGTTTTAGCCTAGGGATTAAAGGGAAATGTCACATTACCTTCTTAGGAACCATAGAATAATTTTTTTTTTCCCATTAATATTTTGAATTTCTACCCCGTCCTAGTCTACAAAAGTAAACATGTAGCGTAAAGAACTACATTTTACATATCCATTAGATTTTTCATTCTCTTTCCAAAATAACATGCAGTTGTTAATGCATACATCATACTTAACATAATCCATACCGAGATCTCTAATGGTGTTTTTCATTTTTATATAACTAGTTGTCAAGTTGTTCCATTTAGGAAGTAGTTTATTTAATAATCTAAGAATTCCACCTGTAGCACCATCTGACAAATAGAATTGTGTTTTCAAATCATTCAACTTTATAAGAGCATACATTATGGTATGATACGAAGAACTAGTAGTTAGGTGCAATGGATCCTATGCGAGTTGATGTAAATGATCATACTTCTTGGCTTTGTATTCAGTGTGTGAGAATCATTGGGATTGTCAAAAAGTGGGAGGCTTCATCACTGCTTACACAATTATGTTCACTAGGTTCTGCTTCACCCGTAAACATCTCACAAGCATCATTGATAAGATTATTCAAAATTGGAATATTGTGCACATCAACGTGTTCTGTCGATGTCACAAACTGAGGTGGTGGTTGGACTTGATCAATAACTAATGCCTCACCATAAAAATTACATAAGGTATAGTTAATGTCCATACCATATGTCATTAAATGAATGAATATATCATCTATAACAACATGTCCTTTCCCATTTCGACAACTTCTACAGGGACATAAATGTTTAGGATTCGAACTATTATTACGCACATAATGTAGAAACTCTAACACCCCATCTCTATACGTATCGGCCTCAATATTTTTCTCGTTTATCCACGATGAGAGGGAAACCGAGTGTTCGTGTAGGGACACTATCGTTGATTTCAGCTCCCGCTCTACATGCACAAAACTAAGCTACTACTACACTTGCGAGGAAAGCACAACGGTAAGTTGGGTATCGTAAGAAATCCACAGGGAGTGATTGAATTTTAGATTGGTAATTATTTTATTACTTCAAGAATAAAAGTGTAAAAGGTGATAGGGTGTTATGGTTACAAAGGAAAATAGAGAAGTTAAGACTAAATAAAGTAAAAGCAAGAGTCGGGATCGCATACACACGTTCGCGGGCTAAAAACCTAGTAATTAGAATTCCGGCTTGAAAGCATTTAACCGAGCATTTACAATTCAGCATAAACTTCACGCAATAAAGAATTTAACCCAAAGTTACATGAATAAACATTTAATTGAAAATGGTCACACGCGGATTAAATTCGAATTGTCGCTATAAACACTAAAGTTGCGTGACAAATAAAGTTAAACACATAACAATCCAACTTTAATACACACAGTTTTAATTAAACGCAATTTTACACGAAATCTAGTTTTCGGAGCTCGAGGCCCGTTAATGGTAGAACACAACCCCGACCCTATTTATCTAAGGCCTAAGCATGAATTAAACTAAATTAAACTAAATAACTAGAGTAAAACAATAAATAATTTAATTAAACTAATTATCTAGGCAAGAATAAGGAAGAACATAACTATATTAATGGAGAGGATGATGAATAGTACAACTTACAAACCCAAATGGATGTCACTCCAAAGAGAAATGAAGATGAGCTCTCAAAACCAAACCCTAACCTAAAATATCTCTTAAAACTAAGTGTATGATTTATTACAACAAATATCTCTTATATAGTAAGTTGGGGGAAAAGAAAAGAAGAAAGAAATGAAAAGGAAGAAAGTGCTGTAAAAAACAGGGGATCGATCGATCAAACCCAAGGGTCGATCGATCGATGGTTTAGAAAATGAAAACTGTCTTTGAACCAAGGCAAAAATTTAGGATTCGATCGATCGACCCTTTTTGTTGATCGATTGATCCATCAGGTTTTAGCCAAGCTGCATTCTCCCCTGTTTTGATTTCTTGAAATTCCCCTCCACTAAGACTCCCGTAACATCTTTGTTATAACTCAAAATTAGGCAAGATCGAAGGCTACGCGAAGATAACTCAAAGGGATACAACATCCAAGAAGACATTAGGCCAAAGAACTAAAATAAGAAATGACTAAAATGCCCTTGAATGTGTCCTTGAGTGTGAATTTGAAGTAAAAACCATCCCAAAAATGCCATAACTCCCTCATTATACATTGGAATCATGCACCGTTGGTGGCCATGTGAAGAGAAATCAAAGGGCCTCAACTTCTGTGAAGAGTTTGGGATCAAAATCCAAATGTCAGAATTACTAAAATGCCCCCGAAGCTGCAATCTTTAACGAAACTTTTCCAGAAAGCGTCCGAACTTCATAATAAGCATCCAAATACCTACAAAACCTTAATGTAAAACATGTATATATAGAAATCCGAGGTTGTCTGGTTAACGAGCATAAGTATAGGGATTAAGATACCCGATGGGACTAATAACACGTAGGTTAACGGGTGAAATACGCAATATTTAGGTCGTATCACACCCCCTAACTTACGCATTGCTAGTCCCTAGCAATGAAATAGGAAACAACAAGAACTAAAAGAAAACCAAAATAGGATACAAGTACAAAAATTGGATAAAAGAATAAAAATATAAAATCCACTTTCGTAGGAAACACGATTGCATTTAGCGTATGCAATAAGCCGTTAAACCACTAGGTTACCCTAGTGGACGAGTGTCATCTCGCATGGGTTTTCAGGGATGAAATCCACAAACATTCCCAACCTAACATGCAACAAACTCAACAACAATGAAAAATATTTCAAACACGTTATTTGCATATTGATCTAATTCAAGCTAAAGTCCGTTGTTATTAACAGGTTGAATGCACCTCATAGAATTGAAACTTTAAAAGTGGGAGGGGGGAGAGCATATGCAAAATATGATTTGGAAAAAAAATTAAATAAACCGGATAAACATAAAAGAATGCATATATTCAATCCTCATTGGCATGACACTCCTCAAACGAAATCACTCAGAACGGGAGGTAATACACGGGACATGCGGGCATAAAGAGTAAATGTAAATGGAAACAAGGTCGCACACATGTCACAAATGAATAACGCTATATAGGAAATAAAAAACTATAATCTCAATGAAATATACCTATGGTCATCCCCCGATTCGCGCGACGAGCGAGCAGCGTGAGGGAGGATCCTAGGTCCCGCGCGTCCCTCTCGGGAGCGCTTCGACCGACGCCATTTGGGTGAGGTGAAAGATGTAGAGATATTAGAGTCACTAGTCTATTTCACTCAAAATAGACAAAATAAAAGGGGAAGCCATCCCGGAGGACAGCATCCAAAGACATACAGATGCATACGAAACCAAAATGATTCGAAAAGGGTTCGGAGGCTAAGTTACGAAATGGGAAGGTGTTAGGCACCCATTCCGCCCTTTCGGTCTCTCATGGGTTTTTGCTATTTTCCTTTTATTTATCCCGTGATGTGTGTGCATGTGTATATATAGTGGAGATAGGAATCATCGATTTGTACCATGGAAGAGGTAAAGCGAGTCATCCGTAGGAAGGTATAAAAATATTTGAAAATAGGATTTACGCGATTATCCTTACGTTGACCATTATGATGGAACGATAACGCATGTGGAATAATACGCCACTAAGAATAAATATATGTATATATAATATAAGAGAATGGACTTTAGAGAAAATAAAAAATGAGAGAAAAAGTAAAAATAGGACTCGAGTCTCGAGTTTTACCTCGACACGCCTACGTAGCCCATAGAGGCATCAAAGTCCACGTAGTTCGCATGCAAAACGAGGGGTGGGGTTTATCCCATAAATTCAATTGGGGGATTCTCTTATTTTTTTTGTGTGTGTGTGTAGAAAAAATGTTTTAGTTGTGAGAAAAGTGTAAGAAAAGTATGAGAATTCCCGTTTGGAATTTATGAGCAAACCCTTTTTTTCTTATTTTTGAGTTTTTATTTATATGAAAATAAGAGATGTGCAATAATACTAAATAAAAAGTATATTAGGATGTGTGAGATGAGATTATAAAAGTTCTAAGTATTAAAACAAGTTATTGCGAATTTATGAGAATTTAAGGAGAGAGTTGAGAAAATTAGACCTTCTTGAAGATCTTGAGCTTGATCTTGAATGTTGGAGAGCAACCCTTAGACTTGGATGATGATGGAGGGTGTTGAATTCACCAAGTTTGATAAAAAGGATGATGAAAAGTGAAGGTTGGAAAGAAATTTGGCTGTGGAAATCACGCTGACTTCGAGAGAGGTTTTCTGGATTTGTTGAGAGTGATATCTATCAGATCTGGGCTCCTCTTGCAAGTGAGGTCAAACCTATTTTTTATAGGCCCAGGGAATTGCCGATCGGCATAGCCCTATTCCTGCTAATCGACAGGTGCATTTAGGCATAGTGCCGATAGGCAGGGTCTGGGACCTGTCGTTTGGCAATGTCTTTCAGGCCTTTTCAGAAAATCGGTCCCAAAATGCAAACCATTGATCAGAATCGCGTACGGGGCAGACAGTTGGAAAGGTAATTCAGAGACCTGCAAAAGTCCTTAGGACTGCTCCTGGGTTTAGGAGCTGACTTTGGGTTAAATATGGCTTGGAAGCGTTCGTCAATCTATTAGACGGGGAATCATCGGACGCAAATGAATCGTTCGTTTGCATGGTAAGTCTGAATCATGCACGACGTGGACCGTTAGAATGGTTAGGAGATGTACTTTGACATTCCAAAGAGTTTGATCCGGTTCGGGGAGTTGACTTTGGTCAATTGGACCCTGGAAGCATTTGGTGACCTCTCGGAGTAAAATGGATCGTTTGTCCGTACCGTAAGTTGGAATCGCGCACGGGATGGACTGTTGGAAAGAGGTTTCAGTGCCCTTCGAAGATTCATTCAATCTAGGTCGAGTTGAAGAGTTAAATTAGGTCAAACAGAGCTCGAGAGCGCTCGGTGGCCTCCTGATTGAGCTTTGGGGGAAAATAGGTCGTTCGTCCGCATGGTAAGTCAGAATCACACACGGGACAGACCATTGGAAAGGGGTTTCAGTGCCCTTCAAAGATTCATTTAGTCTCGGTTGAGATGAAGATTTTAACTTTAGGTCAAACGGAGCCTGGGAGTGCCTGATGGCTTCTAGGTTAGTACTTGGGGTTTGGCCTGGCTTTGTAGTGATGAAGGGAGATACTAGGGACCTAAGGAGAGTTTAGGGGGTAATAGAATGGGGTGTCTACAGAGCCCCTTGACGGGTGAGTTTGGAACAAATGATAACCGTCGAATAGACACCGCATGATGCTTTTGAGGGAGGATAACTAATTTAGAGGGTCAAGGCCAATTCTGAGGACCTAAGGGAGCGAGGATGACCAATTTAGAGGGTCGAGGCCAATTCTGTGGACCTACGGAGTGTGCTGGGGATAACCAATTCTGTGGGTAGAAGTCGATTCTACGAGCTTAAGTTGAGATGACCAATTCTGTGAGTCGAAGCCAATTCTATGGGCTTAAGGTGGAAGTGACCAATTCTGCGGGCTTATGTAGGGATGACCAATTCTGCAGGTCGAACCCAATTCTGCAAGCTTATGTAGAGATGACCAATTCTACGGGTCGAAGCCAATTCTGTGGGCTTAAGGTGGAGGTGACCAATTCTATGGGCTTAAGGTGAGATGACCGATTCTGCGGGTTGAAGCCAATTCTGTGGGCTTATGTAGAGATGACCAATTCTGCGAGTCGAAGCCAATTCTATAGGCTTAAGTATGAGATGACCAATTCTGCGGGTCGAAGCCAATTCTAAGGGCTTAAGGTGGGTTGACCAATTCTGTGGTTCGAAGTCAATTCTGCTAGCTTAAGTTGACAATTCAAGACTGAGGTCAATTCTGACCTAACTAAGCTGACGACCGAGGTCAATTTTGACCTAAGAGAGGTGACGACTGAGGATCGAGGTCAATTCTGACCTAAAAGAGGTGATGACCAAGGACCGAGGTCAATTATGACCTAACTAAGGTGACTATCCAAGACCGAGGTCAATTTTGACCTAAGAGAGGTGATGATCAAAGATCGAGGTCAATTCTGACCTAACTAATTTGACGATCCAAGACCGAGGTCAATTCTGACCTAAGAGAGGTGACGGTCGAGGACCGAGGTCAATTCTGACCTAAGAGAGATGATAACTGAGGACCGAGGTCAATTCTAACCTAACTAAGGTGACGATCCAAGATCGAAGTCATTTCTGACCTAAGAGAGGATAAAGATTGGATTTTAGGTTCCGCTAGGGAATAGCGAATGAACTGGGGAAAATTTAGAGCGTCCTTTGGATACATTGATGGGGAGAATTATTTTCCGGGATTCTGCTGGGGAGATTATCTTGAGGTTTTGTTTTGGGCTGGGGAGCCGACTGCTGGGGAAATATTTTGCATCCTCTAGAGGAATAGCCAAAATTCCACTGGGGAGATTTAGGTGGCCCAGGGTTTGGATGTATTTCTTGGGGAAAATTGAGGCCTTTGGGGCATAAGGGGTGATCTTTAGAGATCCTCCGGGGATGTTTTCGGGAAGAGTTTTACTTGATTTTTGAGATTTTTGGTGGGGAAATAAGGGTTTTTCTTGAGAGAGTGCAAAATTTTCTTAGTGAAAATGTTCTAAATCTTTCCTGGGATTTTTAGGAATTTTTTGAGAATTTTTCAGGGCTGTCTGGTATTTTCTGGCAATTTTAGTACGAAATTTTAAGGGGGGTGCTGGTCGGCATGGTGAAGAGGGTGCCATTCGGCAATGGCACGAACTTTTGGACTGCCTCGAGAAGGTAAGGGGTCAGTGCCAATCGGCATGACCCTTGGCATCCTATATAAAGGGGGAGAATTCCCCTCATTTTTTTACAACTTCTTGCTTTCTTTCTTTCTGCGATTTTCCTCTGCAAATCTTTCTAGCATTTCGATCTCTAAGAAATGGCTGCATTTGTGAGCACTGTAGCGTATAAGGAATAGTTGACTGTTGATGACTGGGTGAATGTGGAGTGGAGGGCCAGGGCGCCTCTTACTTTGGGAAGTGAGAACTCCTTTGACTCATTCAAGCCGGTTACGGATGAGCGGACCTTACTGCGAGAGCCGTCGCGTCATCGCTCTTCAAGGGTGGTGAACCTCGGCGGTTATATGAGTAACTTGACTTTTGACATTCTTCTATTTTTTGGTGATTTTTCCTTCTTTCTTGAATTTTGATGAGGTTTTTTCTTTTGACAGTCTGATATCTCTTTGAAGAACATGCGTGCCCGTGGGACGACGGGCTTAAGGATGTCTGGGAGCATCTTCCACCTGTGGTGTGTTGGGTGGTATCATCAGCAAGTTTTGGGAGGTTGGCGTCTGCGCTGGATGAGACGCCTCAGTCGACAACGGTCTTATGCGCTTTTAGGGAGAGATGGTGGGATACTACCCACACAATCCATTTCGGTTTTGGGGAGATGACCGTGACTCCCATAGACGTGCAGCAGCTATTGGAGCTGAATTGCAATGGGGAGCAGAAAGAGGTGGATCGCACCCTACGGGTGAGGCCGGAGGCAGTGAGGGCGGCGCTTGATGATATAGGGAGGATAGTCTATGGGGATTCCATCCTGCTGTCCTTACTGAAGGATGTTTTGCTTAGTAGGAAGGTTGATTTGGAGGATGGGCTGTAGGTGAGGCAGATGGACTGGTTGTTCATTTTGCTGGTGCTGGGAAGTTTCATGGTGGCGTCGAGTGGCGGCGTCGTCCATTTGTGGTTTTCGCCATATTTGAGGATGTTTTCGAACATCCCTCTCTATGATTGGGGGAGCCTGACTTTGGTGACCCTCTTTTTTCTTTGGATGCATTCAGCCTGTTCTTCCAGCAAACTTTTACTGGAGCCACGTATCTCCTCGAGGTATCCTTTAATTTTACGCATTTTCCTTTCATGCATTTGCATTTTCCTTATGCGTCTCTTTTTTATTGTGAATTCCTGTCTTTGGAAGACGTGGTTCTATGAGGTGATTGAGTGCAATACCTAGCTGATCACTCTGAAGGACGATATCGTTGGGGACTTCTACCAATTGTATCGATGGCGGAAGGCCAATCGACAGTCGAAGGGATCCCTCTCTTTGGAGGCGGTGCATCAGGTCTTGAATGGCCTGACCAGTGGTAGGGTAAGACTCTTTCCTTTTCAGTCTTGGTTTTTAGCATGTTCTGATTTTGTATTGACTTATGCCTGCTGGGGATTTTCAGGTGACTTTTTACCCTTGAGGGACAGCCATTCAGGATACGGGGGCGACCGGGGTGAATGAGGCATTTGCTGGCACATGAGTTCGTACATTCCTGGTATCTTTGGGAGAGGGTGGGTCGGAAGATTGCTGAGGAGGAGGTGGTGGTGCCACCTGCGCAGCCTCCTATGTCTATGAGGCGGGATCGGCTGCTGCCGGAGGATGCGAGTATCGCGGTGATGATCGGTGAGTCCTACTTGTTATATACTGATACGGTCGTGCCGTATGACTATATGGACTTTGTGACGAGCTGCTTGATGGAGCCTAGCATATATGATGCCTTGTCTTTCCCTCCTGCGGGTTCGAGTCGGGTGGTGGGGTCTTCTCACAGCGGCGGTGGTCCATCGATGTCTGCGGCGGTGGAGACTTCAGAGGTTCCATTCATGCGGTTGCATAACCCTTCGTACAACATTCGGCGGGCTGATGGAGGGATGGTGCCTATATTGCACCATCCTCATGCGATGGATCTGGAGGAGTTGGGTTTGACAGAGGAGTTCCTTCATCCTTTGGTATACCTTCTTCCTCTTTTTGATTCTTTTTCTGTTTTAATCCCTTTTTTGATACTGATCTTTACCTTTTCTTTGCATCAAATCCATGTGTCGACCACTTGGCTGAGGGACATCAGAGACTGGATATCTTCGGTGACTGCTCATATTCAGGATGCGATCCCACTTCCTTCTTTCTTGGTGCCGTATGCTTCATCCGAGGAGGACTCTGGCTCGGGTAGCGGTAGTGCATCATCTCGCCGTAGGGTAAAGGGAGCACGTCGCAGGGGTGGAAGCTCTTAGGGGTGAAGGGTAGGTGAGAGAGAGAGAATCTGGGTTCGGACTGAGTCCCATTGTTTTTTTCTTTTCTTTTATTTCCTGTAAAATTTGATGTAACACATAAGAATATATATATACAATGCAATGTGATTTTTTTATTATCTTTTGTTAATGGTGAGTGATGCTTTTTACTTTGCTACTGAGACCGTGAAAATAGACATTTTAAAGATTTTTTTGAAGGAAAGTTTTAAAAATGGGATATTATATAGGGGTGGAAGAGGATTTTTGAAATTCTGTTTGAGAATATCAATTTATTTTTTATTGAGCTTCTGATTTTGATAAAAGAGGAAAAAGGAAAATTTCCAAAAATAAGGGGTTGCCGATCGGCAAGACCCTTGTCTTGCCTATCGTCAGTCAAGTCTAGTCCCATCAGTTCAAAGCTTTTGATTAGTGGTCTCTTCAGCTTTTTGGTACTTTGTGGGGTAGGATTCCCTCCGATTTCGGCAGGGATTATGTCTTTTGTGAGGGTTCTCAAGTATTAAAAGGGGTAGGGGTGGAGTGTTTTCATCACACCTTCACATTCCTACTATATCTTAGTCCTACAAAATGGCTCTCCCTGGTAGTATTGAGTTTGCTAACTACCTCGAAGCCTTAGAAGCGATGTGCTCTTATAACGTCGACTACGATGCTTTCAACATGCGTCGAGTCTCTTTGTGGCTCAATCGGTCCATGGAGTGGAACATGCTAATGGCGGTGGTACAATTTTGGTACCCCGAAGACCATGTATTTCGCTTTGGGTTGGATGAAGTTTATCCTACCTACGAGGAATTTTCTGCCATGCTAGGGATAAATTCCAGTGTTACTGCAGTTTTACCCAAATTTTCTCGTTCTTCCAGGGATTTGCTAGCTAGGCTTTTTCATATTTCGCCTTCGGCGACTAGATAACTGGTTGCTTGAGGAATTATCTCCCTCCCGGCGGTGTTGCAGTCCGTGCATTTTAAGGAGGTAGGTGATGCTGGATATGATGGAGCCATTGCTCTGGCCCTAGTTTCAAAATTACTACTGGTGATTGGGGAACTGCTGGTCGATCCGCAACTTATAGCGATTATTTCGTGGATGTCATACTGTCGCAATCCTGCGGTGATACTGGTGGAGACCCTGAACGGTGTGGATGCTTGGCAATAAGGTCATTCTGACTTCCTGCGAGGTAGCCCCGTGATACTGTTCGTATGGTTGTTTGAAAGACTCCACCTGGTGACTCTTCCAAAATACCATTTGTCGGCTGTACCCAACTTCTTTTCGCATCACTTCTTCAGCGATGGCCTGGATATTGAGAGCTGGGAGAATTAGCTTGTGGAGCATGGGGCTGGGAATCTATACTGGTCAGTGCCTTGGTGGGGACAGTTGCTGCCTGTTCTGGAGCTAAGAGAACACCCGAATGTGTAGCTGGTTGGTTTGAGACAGACTTCTTTTTATTTCTCTTGGCGGCTTATGTGCCAATTTGGCTGGGCACTGGTCGTGCCACCTCGGATAATAAATTTCTTTCTGGTAGAGGATTTGACCGAGCGTCTGCGCCTGCGGCTTGGCTCTCTGTGGGAGAGTTGGCGTCCGTCGACCCGTCCCTCTCAGTCTGTTAGGAGAGTTTGGCATATCCCTGGGGATTATATGAAGTGGTTGTGGAGGAGAGTAGTTAGCAAGATGTTGGCAGTGGAGACTGGACAAAAGTGGCTTGTCTCTTTCAACACCATGGAAGGAGGTTTTGTGGTTTTTTCGAAGCTGTTCGAGCTTATCGGTCCATGGAGTGTCTATGACACTCTGTTCAGGCAGGGTAAACTTGGGGACCCTAGGATGTAGATGATGATGACGGATCGTGCTCCTATGGTAGTTACGGATAGGACTCTTAGAGAGTTTATTGTGGGGAATAAATGTGGGGATTTTTTTTAGGAAGGTAGGGGGGAAGGGATTTATCCGTTCCTTTTATTATGTAATATGTACCGAAATTTATTAATAGTTAAATAAATAAGTTTTTGATCATCCATCTGTGCCTTTTGATGAGTTTTGTGTTGTTTGAATTATCTATACCGATCGCTAAGGCATACATGATCCTTTTGTTCAAGTATACGTTAGAATGGACTGCCATTCTCGGAGATAAGAAAACAATAGTATTTTGTGAAGAAGAAAGGGTCGTGCTCATGTAAGGTGTATGAGATGCCTACGTACCTCTGGGGATTTTGAAAAGTTTTACTTTGTTTGAAAATGGTTTTTGCAGAGGATTAGGCCCACGTAGTTCTGGGTAGAGGGAAATGACGAGATTTTTTTTTAGAATAGAAGGGAGATGAGAAAAGTCGTAGCGCGCCGAGACTTTGGGCTAGGGGTAAAACTTCTTGAGATGGTCTAGGTTGACTGGACGAGCCATATCTTCCCCGTCTAAATCAGTGAACATGGCAGCACCGCCAGACAAGATCTTCTTAACAATGTAGGGGCCGCTCTAATTGGGCTTCAATTTGCCTCTGGGGTCCCAGATGGGTTCTATCTTGTTGAATGAATGCGCTTTTCGGTGCTGGTACCCTTATATGTGGTATAGTGCTTTTAATCTCCTTTCGTCTAGGAGGGTCAGCTCGTCAAGACGACTTTGGCACCAGTTTTCTTCACTGATCTCACTTTCAAGAATGACGTGCAGTGAGGGTATTTTCAGCTCTACGGGTAGGACTGCTTCCATACCATAAACTAGAGAGTAAGGGGTAGCCCCAGTAGAGGTTTGAATATAGGTTCGGTAGCCCCTGAGGGCGTACGGGATCCGGTCAGCCCAATCACGATAACTTTTTGTCATTTTGTTGATGATGGTTTTGAGGTTCTTATTAGCGGCTTCAACTGCACCGTTGGTCCGAGGTCGGTAGGGAAAAGATTTGTGTCTCTAAATCCCATATTAGTTTACGACTTCTGTGACTTCTGCCTCGAAATGCAAGACGTTATCTGATACTCTCTCGTGCGGGACCCCATATCGGCAAATAATATTTTTCTTGATGAATTTGGCCACTTTCTTGGTGTTCAGCACTGCGTATGACTCAGCTTCGACTCATTTGGTGAATTAATCAATGGCAACTAGGATGAACTCATGCCCGTTGGAAGCCTTTGGTGTAGCTTTCCCTATGATGTCGATAGCCCAGGTGGAGAACGACCAGGGAGAAGTCATATTGTATAATTCACGTGGAGGCAGATGCTGAAGGTTAGAGAATTGTTGGCATTTGAGGCATCTACGGACATAGGCGGTGTAATCTTGGGTCATGGTGGTCCAGTAGTAGCCTTGTCGGATGATATTTTTGGTGAGCATGTGACCGTTCATGTGGGTCCGCATTCCTCGCTGTGGATCTTCTACATTATCTTTTTAATGTTAGCCCCTGCGATGCAGTGCAGATGAGTTCCATCGAAGATCCTTTTGAGCAGTGATTTATGACAGATGATGTACTAGGCGGCGAGTCTTCGAAGGGTTGTTCGATCTTTCTTGTTAGAACCCTAGGGATACCTACCATGCTTGAAGAGGTGCCAGATATCGTAGTACCAATAATTGTCTAGCTCGAGATCTTCTATAGTGACGAGCTCAATGTGGTAGTAGTGGGTTGGTTTGTCTTGCTTTTGAATAAGGAAGGGGGTCATTGTGATTCCTTCGAGTATGTTGACCATGGAGGCCAGGGTAATAAGGGCATCGACTAGGTTATTCTTTGCTCGATGTAGGTAATGGAAGGTGATATATTGGAATTGGGAGGCTAATTATTCTAAGTGGGCATGAAAGGGTTGGAGTTTCTCGTCCTTGACTCTCCACTTTCTGAACACTTGACCGATGATGAGGGCGGAATCCTCGTAGACTTCTAAACATTGAATACCTTCCTTGAGAGAAACTTTGAGGCCTACCGTGCATGCCTCGTACTCAGTCATGTTGTTGGTGCAAGGGAAATCACACTTGATGGCGATGGGAGTGCAGGAGTCATCTATGGCGATCAAAAGTATCCCAATGCCATATCCCTTCTTATTGGTAGAGCCGTTAAAGAAAATGTTCCATCGAAGGTAGTCTTGAGTAGTACAAGGGATGGTTTCATCTGGGAATTCGGAGATCCAGACATCAGCTTCTTCTACGGGGTAATCTGTGAGGTAGTCAGAGATGGATCTATGGGCTTTCTGCGTGATGTACACGATATCAAACTCGACTAGGAGCATAAGCCATCGGGCCATTCGGCTGGACAAGGAGGGTTTCTTAAGCAGGTATTTGATGGGGTCCATTCGGGATACAAGTTTTATGGGGAAGGTGAACATGTAGTGTCGTAACTTTTGGGTGACCCAAACAAGTGCGAAACACACCTTTTCCAAAGCAGTGTAGTTAACCTCGTACCCGGCTAATTTGTGACTGGCATAATAGATGGCTCTTTCTATGTGGGAATCTTTAAGGTATTGGTCTAGCAAAGCCCCAGCTGCATTGTCGGTTATGGTTATGTATAGGAGCAAGGGGAGACCAAGCTGTGGTGGTATGAGTACCGGGGGTTGGGTCAGATATTGTTTGATTTGGTCAAAAGCTTCTTGACAGGGCTCATTCCAAATCTTAGTTGAATCCTTTCAGGGGAGTTTAAAGATTGGCTCGCAGATGGAGGTTAGCTGGCTGATGAACCGGTTGATGTATTGCAATTTCCCAAGGAAACCTCAGATTTCTTCCTTTATTCGGGGAGGTGGCATCTCAAGTATGGCTTTCATCTTGGCAGGATCTACTTCTATCCCCTTCTCACTGACCATGAATCCTAAGAGTTTTCCCTTTGTAATTTCGAAGATGCATTTCTGCGGATTGAGTCTCATCTGATACTATTGAAGTCGTTCGAAGAACTTTCAGAGAGCAGGAATATGACTTTCCCTAGTTTTGGACTTGATAATTATATCATCCACATAGACCTCAACTTCTTTGTGAATCAGATCATGCAGGATGGTTGTGGCAGCCCTCTGGTAGGTAGTTTAGCATTCTTGAGACCAAATGGCATAACGGTGTAGCAAAAGGTTCCCCATGGGGTGATGAATGCGATTTTTTATTGGTGGTCTGGGTGTATTTTGATTTGGTTGTATCCGAAAAACCCGTCGATGAATGACTTAAGAGCATGACTGACTATGTTTTCCATAATCATGTCGATATTGGGTAGCGGATAATCATCCTTTGGAGAGGCTTTGTTCAAATCCCGATAGTCTACACACATTCGCACCTTTCCTCATGATTTTGGCATGGGTACTATATTAGCTAGCCACATGGGATATTCAATCACACGAATGAAGCCTACGTTTAACTGTTTGACCACCTCTTCTTTGACTTTGAGCGACCATTCGGTGCGGAGCTTTCTCAACTTTTGTTTGACTGGCTTGTAATCTGGGAGAGTGGGGATCTTGTGCTGAGCTATTTCAGGATCAATGCCGGGCATATCGTCATAGGACCATGTGAAGACATCCACAAATTACTTTAGAAATTCTTTGAGTTGTGCACACTCATGCTCGTCGAGGGTAGCCCCTATCATAATCTCGTGCAGTTGGCTACTAGATACGAGGTTAACAACAACAATCTCTTCTTCATTAACTTGAATGCAGTTATGTTGTTTATTATTAACCTTATTTAGATCAGTTAAGAATTGTTCATTTACAAAATCATCATCATCAAAAGTTTGATTAGAATCCAAACAGTTAATGTAAGGCACAACAAGATACTCAAAATCTTTTTTTATTTCATTGATAGGAAAACAGTATTGAGAATCTCATTAAATGAGGACTCGATTACATTTGAACAAAGATAGACAACATAAGAAGAAATGGGGTAAACATTGGATTTAGGGGATATTTCAGCAGGTAAAACTGGCGCAGCATACCAGTTGAGGAGAGGTGTATCAGCAACTTTAATCAGTTGGGACGAATCCGGTGATATAGTGCCTGAGTGAACCATGCAGAGTGTCAGCCCTAGTGTCTGTAAGTTGAGGAATCTTCAGAGTCACTTTCCTCAGTCTCTTTGGTATCTTTAATGAGAGGTTGTACTTGGTGTTGGTAACCTTCGACCTATGGGTAGCTGTCTTGGAAAAAGATCTCCATTCCAGGCTTCATCTTCTTGTCTGTATGGTCATACCATGGTTCTCGAAAGCCGTAAAAGGGGAAGTCTTCACCTCCTTTGATGAATCATCCACTCAAGAAGTCACCTGGGATAGTCTAGATGTGGTCTGGTTCTCTCTTTGGTCGAGATTGGCGGATCATTTTGAGCTCTTATTCTGATGATTGATACCCCAAACCATAAGGAGGGAAAACCTTCTTCAGTTTAATGGGCTCGAGTATCCCTTGCTGTCTTTGTCCTAGCCCCAGTCCGGGCATGGAGTGCATGTTTCTGAACATTTGAATCACATTGATGTTGCCATGAGGGTTGTATAATGGACAAACCCTTTCTTTGAAGTCATCCCCTACCGGGAGTAGGAGTGGTTCAACTCAGAATCCTAATAGGAGAACATCATTTGACTCGTGTTGTATCTCAAGGATTGGACTGTTGGTACCTGCACCCTCGGTATTGTCGTCGTCACCCAAAATGGTGATGACCCGTCCGTCGGTGAAGAACTTTAATTTTTGATGGAGTGAGGAAGACACGCCCTTGATACCGTGGAGCCAAGGTCGTCTTAGCAATAGGTTAAAACATTATGGGATGTTAATAACTTTGAATTCGACGACAGGGTTTATAGGGCCAACCCCTATTATAAGCTTTATGGATCCCCTTACCTCCCGACATGTATTATCGTAGGCACGCACAACAACAGAGGTTGGAGTGAGATCGCTTTATTTCAGGCCTAAACATTTGAAGGTTCTCAATGGGAAGACATTCAAGGCGGATCCATTGTCGACAAGAGAGAGTGGTACGACCTTCCCCATAACTTCGATGGAGATGTTGAGTGCATGATTGTGGTTTGGCCCAATCTTGGGTATTTCTTCTTCGGAAAAGGATAGCATTCGAGTAGAGGTCAAGGATCCGACCAAATTTTTCGCTTATTCTGGTGTGGTAGAGGGAGGAACTGTGGGTCCAGTGAGCAACTTGATCAAAGCATTTCTGTGTAGCTGAGAAGCTATGAAAAGCCCCCATAGAGTGATGTTAGCTTGAGTTTTCTTTAGTTGATCGAGGATCTTGCTCTCCTCGATGGTCATCTTTGGCATAGGAAGGTTTTCAGTGCCCCTACCTTTGTCATTGGCTGGTAGTGAGTTTGGGATCTGGTAATGCCTCCCTGATCTGGTTATGTGATTTACTGAAGAAGGAAAAAACATGAATCCCGTTTCCTCATCGATCTTGGGTTGTTTTGCCACCTTGTTTATTTCTCCCAGAAGTTCTTCAAATGATATCATTCCACACATGTCAGCTACCGGACCAGTTTTCTCGAAAGCTTGTTCTTCATTCGAATATCTGAATTCTTCCCCCCATCCGGTGGCAACAATTTTTTCTTTCCATTTAAAGTCGATGCATTCCACAGCTTCAATGGCTTATTCATACAGGACATCCCATTCTGTGGGGATATATAAGGGTGAAGGGACCAGGCGCCCCTGTAGCTTCAAAGCATCAAGTAACTCGGTTATACTGCAAATGTTGTTAGTTTGCCTGAATAATTCTACCATGATTTGGATGACATCATTCAGGCTGACTTCATCGATTAGTACTATCCAACTATCTCACTATCGGGCCCATTTCCGTGCTTCCAAGAATAGCATACTGAACCTCTGGCAATCAATGTCCATTTGTGAGGGAAATTTCAGCCCGAACTCTACGAGTTGGTTTAACACTTGTGACAATTACATGCTTCCATTTTCAGAACGGGTACGGACAGTGATGCATGCTCTAGTAAGGAGTGACAGTTCCTGATCAACGAGGCTAGTAGGGTGTAGGAGGAAATATGGGTAAATTTGGAGAGGTTTAGGAAAGTATATAGGTGTGATTTGAGTTGAGGGATCAAATTCTGGGTTCTCTTCTAGAAAGATGGCATTGGCATGATTTGGAAGTGGGTTGTGACTAGTGTTTGGCTTAGGATTGGCTAGTGGGGTGATGGTACCCCGGTCAATTAGACCTTTGATTATGTTTCGGAGGTGAAGGCATTGGTCGGTGGTATGGCCAGCAGTTTGGTGAAAGGCGCAATGGGTATCTGCCTTGAAGTTTCTTGGGAGTGGATATGGAAATGGATGGGGATCCATAGGTTTGATAAGGTTTCGGCTTAACAAGGCTTGATAAACTTTAGAGAGGGGAGCATGGAGCTCAGTGTATTCCTTTTGTACTGGGACAGGGCGGCTTTTCGGCGCCCATGATGTGGTTGGTTGAGAGATGTTGTTGATGGTTGAGACTGTAGCACTGGCAGGTTTGTCATATTTTCTGGGGGTGAACTGTCCGGACACCTTCTTTGGGTCAACTTCTATTTTAGCAAGACCTTCCTCGATTTCTACTCCTTCTTCTCTGAGAGATCAGAAGTGGGGATAGTATTGTCCTCCCATCGTTGCTCGGACATGGGGTAAGAAGTTCTTCTTCACCATGCTGACTTTTCCTTCCTCGGACGACCGATTGGTCATGGTTATTGCTCTTTCCCTCCATCGGGGGATGAAGTTACAGACTGATTCTCCAAGGTTCTATTTGAGCAGCTCTAAATCACGACGGGTGACCTCAAGCTCTTCATTGTATTTGTACTGTGATATGAATTCCTGGGATACATCCTCCCAGCTACGAATTTTGGACTCTTCGAGAGACGAAAACCATCGAAGGGAGCTATCCTTCAAAGTTTGCTGAAATTATTGGGCCGTCACTTATTCAAAAGCCCCTAGTAGAGTCATGGAACGGTGATAACTTTGGAGATGAACAATCGGGGGTCCACTTCCTCTGAATTTCTCCATATTCGGCATCTTGAACTTCTCGGGTAACCTCTCTTTAGGATAAGGAGACATGTGGGTGTAGTCCATACAATTTCCTGAGATTTTGACTTGGTCGCACTTTTTGGTTAGCATCTTGAGGCCCTATTTGACTTTTTTCATCTCTTCTTCCTTTGGATCAATGATCATAGGCAAGTTAACCCCAGGCTGGGCAAGGTTCGGCATAGGAAGCTGGGCAGGCGGCGACCCATTAACAGGAAGGACACATGGAGTGTGCTGATACTCTTCGGGAACCCAGATGGGCTCAGGTGGATCCATAGCACAGGGGAATAGGACCTTAGGTTCTTGAGGAACGGGAACCTGGTTTCGTTGCATCTCTCGGACCTCAGTTTGGAGGTTGTTAATCTTGGACACAAGTCGAGCTAGGACTGTCGTAAGATCCAACTACACAACGGGTACTTAATTTGTGTTCTTCATGGAAAGTGAATGGATTTCGGACTCAGAAGGACTAATAGGGGAACAGACGGAACTCCGGGGTGACTTGACTGAAGATCGAAGCCAATAAGGAGCCAGACCAAGGGCTTGTGATCGACCTGAGAAGGTGTAAAATGGGATTTATTTTTAAGAATATATTTTTTTTAAATTGAAAGACAAAATGTTTTTGGATTTTTGATATAGAGAGGAGAAATGTTTTTGGATTTTTGATAAGGAAAGCTAAAAATGTTTTGGATTTTGGATAAAGAAAAATGAGAATTTTCCCTTTGGAGACAGTCTCAGCATGATTATTATAATTATTATGTTTTCACTTGTATTAATTCTCCTAAATGCAAAATGAAATGCCGGACGGGACCCGAGCTTGGAAAAATTGGGTTTGTAATATATGCAAAGCTATGGATGGAATTGTGACCAAGATCACAGACAGGGTTCCATTTTAAAATGCACAAAGATTCGGGCGGCAGGCCGACCCGGAATTTCGGCAGATTTTCGGGTAGAAACCGACAATCTAACATGTTTGTCCTAGGCTTAACACCTATTTATGGGTATGCAGTTGGTTGGGTGAATCGGAAAGGGTTCCCCCCTTTGGTGTGACTTCCACGATATACGTCTTGCTCTTGCGGGTAATCGGTACGTGTGGACAAACCATTTGATATACCTGAGTGTACGTGAATTGCCTCACCATATACCTCATGGGGACAGTACGTGTGAGAGCGAATTTGATATACTCGGCGTACGTGAATGCATTCCCTGCGATATACCTCCCGTCATGACTTCGGTCAAGCGGTACGATGCGGGGGAACCTTTCGATATACGTCGAAGGTACTTGGACAATGGAAGGAGAGAGTCATATTGCTTATGATAACTGCTCCCTATCGGACCAACGGCCATTACGAAGTGACCTTCCAGTTACTGGGTAAAAATTTGGTCAATAACAATGCTCTTTGGTGATGTCGTGTGAATCATGCATGATTCTCTTATTAGTATCTTATGAGAATGTCTTTTTCGATTATGCCAAGCAGGGAGCAAAGTACAAGTACCAATGATTCACCAAGTATGGATGGATGTTGCGTGCACATGGTGCGAAGTGTACATGGAGAATTTTCTACAAGTGTGTGAATAGAAGCATAAGTATGGGATATACATGAAAAAGGGGAACATGCAAAATTGGGAGAAATATAAACAAACATAACATCCATGTAAATAGAGTCTAGCCCTTAAAAGAAACTCCCTAGAAGAGTCGCCACTGTGGCCATCACCCGATCCTCCCGACAAGTGGGTAACGTGAGGGAGGATCCTAGGTCCCGCGCATCCCTCTCGGGAGTGATTTGACCAACGTCACTTGGGTGAGGTGAAAGATGTAGAGAGATTAGAGTCTCCAGTCTATTTTACTCAAAACAAACAAAAGAAAATGGGAAGACATCCCGAAGGATATCATCCAAAGACATACTGATGCATACGAAACCAAAATGATTCGAAAAGGGTCCGAACTCTAAGTTACGAAATGGGAAGGTGTTAGGCACCCATTCCGCCCTTTCGATCTCTCATGGGTTTTTGCTATTTTCTTTTTATTTTCCCCGTGATGTGTGTGCATGTGTACATATAGTGGAGATAGGAATCATCGACTTGTACCATGGAAGAGGTAAAGCGAGTCATCCGTAGGAAGGTATAAAAATATTAGGAAATAAGATTTACGCGATTATGCTTACGTTGATCGTTATGATGGAACGATAACGCATGTGGAATAATACTCCACTACGTACAAATATTTGTATATATATAATATAAGAGAGTGGAGTTTAGAGAAAATAAAAAATGAGAGAAAAGGTAAAAATAGGACTCGAGTCTCGGGTTTTACTCCGAGACGCATATGTAGCCCATAGTGGCATCAAAGTCCACGTAGTTCGCATGCAAAACGAGGGGTGGGGTTTATCCCATAAATCCAATCGGGGGATTCTCTTATTTGTATGTGTGTGTGTGTGTAGAAAAAATGTTTTAGTTGTGAGAAAAGTGTAAGAAAAGTATGAGAATTCTCGTTTGGAATTTATGAGCAAACCCTCTTTTTCTTGTTTTTTGGATTTTTATTTATGTGGAAATAAGAGATGTGCAATAATACTAAATAAAAAGTATATTAGGATGTGTGAGATGAGATAATGAAAGTGCTAAGTAATAAAACAAGTTATTGCGAATTTATGAGAATTTAAGGAGAGAGTTGAGAAAATTGGACCTCCTTGAAGATCTTGAGCTTGATCTTGAATGTTAGAGAGAAACCCTTAGACTTGGATGATGATGGAGGGTGTTAAATTCACCAAGTTTGATGAAAAGGATGATGAAAATTGAAGGTTAGAAAGGTATTTGGGTGTGGAAATCACGCTAACTTCGAGAGAGGTTTTATGGATTTGTTGAGAGTGATATCTATCAGATCTGGGATCCTCTTGCAAGTGAGGTCAGGCCCCCTTTTTATAGGCCCAGGGCATTGCCGATCGGCATAGCCCTATTCCTGCCAATCGGCAGGTACGTTTAGGCACATTGCCGATAGGCAGAGTCTGGAACCTGCCGTTTGGCAGTGTCTTTTAGGCCTTTTCGGAAAATCGGTCGCAGAACGTAAACCGTTGATCAGAATCGTGCACGGGGTGGACTATTGGAAAGGTAATTCAGAGACCTTTGAAAGTCCTTTGGATTTCTCCCGAGTTTCGGAGTTGACTTTGGGTCAAATATGGCTTGGAAGCATTCGTCAGTCCAATGAACGGGGAATCGTTGGACGCAAACGGATCGTTCGTCTGCATGGTAAGTCCGAATTGTGCACAGGGCGGACCGTTGGAAAGGTTAGGAGATTTAATTAGACATTACAAAGAGTTTGATCCGGTTCGAGGGGTTGACTTTGGTCAATTGGACCCCGGAAGCATTCGGTGACCTCTTGGAGTAAAACGAATCGTTCGCCCGTACCGTAAGTCGGAATCGTGCACGGGACAGACCGTTGGAAAGGGGTTTCAGCTCCCTTTGAAGATTTATTTAGTCTCGGTCGAGTAAAAGAGTTGACTTAGGTCAAACAGAGCCCGGGAGCACCCAGTGGCCTCCTGATTGAGTTTCGGGGGAAAACAGGTCATTCGTCCGCATGGTAAGTCAGAATCGGGCACCGGATGGACCGTTGGAAAGGGGTTTCAGTTCCCTTCAACGATTCATTCAGTCTCGATCAAGCTAAAGACTTTGACTTTTAGTCAAATGGAGCCTGAGAGTGCTCGATGGTTTTTAGGTCATTACTCGGGGTATGACTTGGGTTTGTAGTGATGAAGGAAGATGCTAGGGACCTAAGGAGAGTTTAGGGGGTAATAGAATGGGGTGTCTACAATACCTCTCATTAAAGGAGGCAAAATGTATTTTCACAGATTATCAAAACTATTATGACTTTTAAATTAAATGCACCCTAAGATCTCATAGGACTTTATAGGGTTGTAATGTAAGTTAGGCTAGGGTTATGAAATGAAGGAAATATGTATGTATTCAAAATGTTCGGGGATGAAAACTCAGGATAATGGTAAATTACGGGCAATTACAAAAATGGAAAATAATTTCCAAAACAAGCATTTGATATGAAATTAGAGAGTGACAAGGATTATTAAACACTATATACAACATTTACAACTTTCTCTTTCCTTTTTCTTTTATTCTTTTTTCTCACTTTTTCTTTTGTTTTCTTTTTGCTTTTTTCTTTTTATTTTCTTTTTCACTATTTTCTTTTCTTTCATCACTCTCACATGCCTAAATTGCAACCGCAATGCAACATCAATCAATCCCAAGTATCATTCCAAATAAAGTTATGGAAGGTAATATGTATGGTTTATAATTCCAATGTGGAGTTAGTTATGTGATTTTGGGTAATGAAATGAAAGGCTAATATTTAGGCTGAAAAGGGTTGACGAGGGTAAACATATAAGGTGAGGTCAAGGCTAATATGGGTGATATGACAAAGATTGCCTATGATCATTTCATAAAGTTTACGCAATTCTCGAGTCAAAATAATATATGAAAATCATGCTCAAGTAACACATTTCAAGATATAAACTCAATTAATGAACGATCAAATGAAAGAATAGTGAGATTACCGACGAATTCAACATTTTCAAAGAAGAAAGAATAGTGTATACACTCACAAAAGACAAAATGTACAAAGCTTACTCGGTGTAAGTATATATAATGCAACAAAAGATTACTGAGTTATTAAAATCTTAAACAAAATCAATATGACAAGAATAACGCATGTGCTCAAGGGATAAAGTTTAATTCATGAAGTTATTCATAATATCAATGATTTGAGGACTAAAGTCTAATAACTTTTAAAATAGAGAACACGCATCATTGAGTTGTCTATTGGATCAGACAATTATTGAAATTTATCATTGGAAACAAAGGCAAAATGCCTAACAAAGGAGAAAAAAAGAAAGAATATATTTTTGAAAATTTTTCAATTTTTCACAAAAAGGCAGACTTAGTAACTAAAACGTAAGAAAATCAGTGGACTACACATGAAATGGATAGAATATCCTACACCCCTAACTTAAATGTTGCATTGTCCTCAATGCGCATTAAGAACACAACACAAAGATATGAAAAGAACGATAATACCCAAAATTGGAGCGATCTCCATAAGCACGAGTCCAATGAAATCTACAAAACAAGTTAGTAGCAAGCATAGAAAAAAAAATAACAAAAAATTAACTAATTACAGTAGACTAAATTAAAAGGAAAGAAAAAAGAAAGAAAATTAAAAAGCTAACTATTTACAGCCTACTATTTAGGCCTCACACTAACTATACACTAAAAGTCTAAATAGTCGAGGATCCACCCAAAATATGATTTGACTTTGGAGGATCGATGGTGGACCCTCCCTAGAATGCATGACTCCCAAAAAATAGGAATTCCGTTTGAACAACGGAAGGCATGTGTAAGGCGTAAGAAATGAACCATCGCCAATTATAAATAATTTGGGGACGATGGGGGATTTGGATAACAAGGGGGAAAGATACACTTGAGGTCCAAGAAAAATCGACTGATCTCCCAAAGGGGTTTCAATAGTAATGGGAGATGGCGCACACGTGGGGATTATATCCATCGAAAATAAGTCCGATAAAAAGTCCTCATCGGTAAAAAGTGTAGAAGTTTTAAAAGTTTCTAACGACTCATAGGAATCAACCTGTAATTCTAATAGTTCATGTGACACCCCACCTAATAAAATACGGGGTGATCAATCCATACCAGATTAAAGCAGGAACCTCATATTGTTCATTCTTAGCATCACTGTCGAAAACCAATTTAATTACTAATAAATTATTAGGCTGGCGTCAAAATTTTATATCGACTAATCTTTTTAACCAAACTAACTAAATGAAACATTCACACAGTTTATATACATGAAACTGAAATGAAATAAAATAACCGAACACTCGATTTAACAATACAACCAAATCGAATGCCGCACCAAAAGGCGGTAAGAATAAATAAATACAATTGGGCTATCGACCCGAATATTACTACAATGCCTCCTATCTAGGTCACAAGGATAGAAGCGTCTAAAATAAATCTGCATGCATCCACAGTTACTGCACCAAACGTCTGACTCGAAATAATCATCATCCAGGTGTCCCTGTGTCTGAACACCTAATATATATACATATATGGCAAGAGAGGGGAAAATAGAGAAACGGGTGGGAGCTCGAGTTTTGCAAATATTTAGCAAGTGCATCAAATGCCATATTTTGAAATATGAAATCTCTCATATTTAAAATGGTTTCGTACTCTCATGAGATACACCTCACCCCTCTTCTAATAGTGCACACCTATCGTATACCTTTTAAACGACCTAATTAAGCTACCCTGCCTAACTAATCTCTTACACCCATCTTCTAAATCCTCATAACTATCACTACCCAACATGATATAATATAAGTTATGCCGTAAGCTATTACTTACTCTTTAATGGATATAATTCTCGATTGGATATAAATATATATAGTCCTCGTTTCTATATATAACTATATCGTTCATATTCCGTAACTTTCAGTAGTTTAAAATACCATTTTCACTTTAACATATAATATCCCTTATTATATAGTTCTCACTTGAACCTACGATTCACATTTGTATTACTTCGGATATAAAGCTACCAGAAGACGAATAACCTTTTATTCATCTTACACTTTACACCATTCAAAGTTATATGATATCTCATCTTCATATACAAGAAATATACTATAAACAACAAGTATATTTATACCTACTTTTCAATCATAAGTATAATAACCATCCCACCGAGCTATAACTCGAGGATGTAGTCTCAAAGTGCCAATCCAAATCTGAGTTTTCTCAAATTAACCCCAATACCAAGTGAGACTCTCTCATGATCATGGTAGAAATACAAAACGGTGGAGGCGGTCACATTCCCTCCTGAAAGTGGGATAAAATTATCGCACCCGTATGAAGGACAATATGACTTGGGGATATACTCTCCCTGCTCTGCAAGCCAGGGGCTTCACCCTCTTCGCTTAACCTCCCTGGATAGTACTAGAGATACAAACATACATAAATATATCGTTTGCATAGAAATATATTTGTAAACAAGTTTTTTTTATATATATATATATATATATAAACATATAACGTTCCTCAATATGCTCTGGCTATAATTGCCAAACTTTTATAGCGATAGCCAATAACCCGAATGTTCCCATTCGAAATAGTATGTAAGTATTCATACACTTAAAATACTAAACCCATAAGTATTCTCTTACTTAAAATATAACTCACACCTTATTCAATTTTAAGGGTTATAATATAAACCCGAATATACCAATTCTTAACAATTAAATAAGTATACTAACTACTTATCTTAATTCCAGAGGTATCTCATCACCTTTACTAATAGTCGTCAATAGACGTATAGTATAACCGCTCAATTCTCTTTAGCCCATATCCTAAACTCCATCCTAATCACGTCCTAGTATTTACTAAATTATAATCGGCCTATATTTATCCTAACCGCATAAATATATCTACATATGCTTGCCGAATAATTTTCTCGAATGTCTCTCGTCCTAAACATTCATTAGGTCCATATCCCGGATTGTACGCTTTACTAATACAAGGTTCTCTATTTTAATCAAAGGTCTACCCACCTTCAATTCCATTATTTATGATTCCTAATATCACGTCTAGAATCACCTACAAAAATATCCAATTTGTGATTTAAATCCCATACACTTAAGGGAAGAAAACTGCCAAATTTAGCAAAGGCGAATCGATTCGGTCTCCATTCGAATCGATTTGGAAAGTGCTCTGCAAGCGGGTCCCTAAAGGCGAATCCATTCGGTATTAATTCGAATTGATTTGTCCTGCGACAGCCTTACAGATCCCCTTATGCGAATCGATTCGGTCTAGAACCGAATCGATTCGCCCTGTTCGGAGGGCAATATTTGGGCGATTTTTCAATCTCCAAATATCCCAACTATCAACCCAATCTCAATTTTAGTGGTTTTTAATCTCAACCAACAACAATATAATCATCCTAACACTGATTTATAACTAACACATCAATTAATTTATGGTATTAAACCATTTATCTAAGATTTAAACCCTAAAACCATTAAAGCCCTAGTTTATCATTTCTCCCATTTCTAACCATTTTTACACTCCATTATCATGGGTTTAAAACTAGAAATCATTAAGAGTTCACAATACATCAATTTGTAAACTTAAACTCAAACTTCCCAAATTTATTTTAAGGTTTCTAACCCAAAATTTATCTAGTTTACCAACTATAATATGAGATACACACTCAAATGAATAAAGCAAGTAAATATTTTCCTCGTGGATAAAATCCGACGACCTCGAGTCGAATCCCGTGAAGTTTGGCTCGGAATTACCTTTTCTCTCTTTTCTTTCTTCTTCTCTCTCTCTCTCTCTCTCTCTCTCTCGAGCCTTATAAGAGATAAATAAGGGCTTGTCCCTTATAAAACCCCAAAATGACTCGTATACTCAAATGTGAGTCCCTACTAGTCCAAAAGTCCCTGGAACCTAAACATTACCCCCGAATACTCTATTCTGACTATCTCGGCCATTCCAAAACCAACCGTGCAATCGAAATCTCCATACGAGTTACCTAAATAAAATTCACTAGTCGTACCCGACACTTTTCTACAGGTATTTACTATAACGTAAACTATCTCCCGTCACTTAACCCAACTGTGACATGACCTAAAAATATTCCAACTTATTTACTAAGTCACGTAAGAAAATATAACCCAAGTAAATATTCATCCTTCACTGGAAAACTAATATTTCTATTCACTTTAACTTCTAAATTCATTAAATTACACTCATAAATTCCAAAATTACTATTTATAATAATTTCCTCTAATTACCAGATTACGCCACTTATGTAATTTAAATATCTATAAAAGTACGGGGTATTACATACTTCCCCCCTTACAACAAAATTTCTTCCCCGAAATTCAGATACAACCTGTACTACTAACCTAGGATCGTTAATCATACTACGTCCTATCACACCGAAGTCGAATGGTACTACCCAATGGTACCCTACCATATACCACCTATCTCAAGGCTTATATTCTAACACACTAGCTTAATGACAAGCTTATCTAAATCTCAATATGCTACAACACTACCTCGGTCATAAGGTTGTCTCTAACAACGTCACATCGCACCTAGTGTTTCCATAACCTTATATAAAGAAAACGAGCCTATACTCGCCGTTTTAATGTATTGGTTCCATCGTAGAACCACGACTCTAAGTGTCCACTCATATACACCTGGACATCTAATTTCCCTAAAAAAGGAAACTACACTATACAATTGGATTATCGCATACCTCCTAAATGCCTCCATTTATAACTGCCCCACAACATATTCTTCAGCTTTATATATTATGCCTCCTCTATCTCAGAGGATATATAAAATCAACTTGCTAAGGTACTCACACACCCTATTACCCGTGCACATCTGCACAATAATTTCAAACGTCAGACACGTAACACTATCTCTAAATAATGGCCCTCACTTCCTCGGCCTGGTGCTAACATCGGGGTCCTCTCAACAATATTCTCAAGAGTCAATTCTTCCTATACTTGGAAATTTAATCCTTCTTAAGGTTAACACACCAATCTTCTCCTGGTTAACTCGCTATAATCTTCTAATCTCAGCGCCACTTTCCCCATTGGCCTTATTCCATGGTAATCCTAAGATTGATATGTTTTTCTACACACGTAAAAAGAGTGCTATACTATCTATACCCCTAGTGGCCAAGACTTTTCCTAACTCCAGACATTAGCTTAGTTTCATGCGTGGGATGTCTCGCAAAGAAAAATCCAAACAAGTAACTCTCCCATTACACTACTTCCTCGCATCTTTAGTTATCAAGATATAACGACCTAAGGCAACCAATCGAGATGTTCTAAGATCCTACCTCATAAACACACTAACGCATTTCTACCATTATGTCCTTCCATTTTTGCAAAATGGAAAGTCTAAATAATCGGGGCACCAATACTCTACATAAATGTTACGAATATCATAACCAAATCTTATTACCTAAGAATTTTACTTATACTCAAGGCCTGGCTATAAGCCTCAAATCGATTTCCCTTTACCTGGTCTCACCCACATACTTGCGGTGAGAGAAACATTTCAGAGCTTTTCCATAGCATTTCCATCTCCATAAGTCTCCATTCATCACATGGCCCTCAATTTATAGTGTTCTCTTCGCACTAAGTAACATATCATCAAAACCAACATCCTTGCATTCAATAACATCTCTCCACTCATGACGTTGTTAAGGTTCATGCGTGGAGTGTCTCGTAAGTGAAATCCAAATAAGGAACCCCTCCAATACACTACTACTTAACTTTGTCAGTCATGGAGGTCCGCTAACTTCAAATATGCAATTGGGATAATCCCATCTACCAAAAAAATATGGTTAGGACTCGTACTTCTCTTAAGGATCCAAACCACAAAGCGCTTGTACTAACACTAAGTCCTTTGCGCGAACAACAACGAGCTTAAACTCACCGCTTAACACTAAATCCTGCATACCTTAAATCATACCTATAAGGCCGCCACACACAAAAATCGAGAAAATGAAACATCTACTCATAGAGGTTCTATCTAAACATATAATACATAGCGAGCTCAACCCGTATCCAGGTGAGATATCACAAAAACAACCAGTTCCACCCTGGAATCGTGGGTACGATAGCCTTGCAATCATTAGCCTGCTATCGCTCCGACCAATAAAAAACCTATTATACTCAGAATAGTACTATACTCATATAACACATACAAAACAAGCAATGCAAGCCCAAATATAAGCTCAATATATTAACACCCACTTTCCCAACGAATGAAGAAGAATAGTACTCCGCTATTGCGGAAAAACATATAGATATACCTTCTATAATATTATCGGTACTGGCACAAAAATCCAATCACACACATTAACCTAGGGTTAAAAAAATACTGTGACTCTATCTATCCACGAAATATACCTCTTTCATCTGAGGTGAAACTCATAACGATAACTTTGCCAATCTCTCTGACTTCTCTAAATGGTTCTCTGACATAATACACTTGTCATAACCGAACCAAAGCTACTTTAATCGATGCTCCACCTAAGTATCCCACTCTTCTCCTTCAACTCCTATTGGTAAAGGACTAACCGTGTGGTTCTACACTCCACATCACCCTATTCCCCATCTCTGGCCACCCTGACCATGTTAAATTATCAGTATCTTGGACACTAATAGCCTCGACCCTGACAATCACTTTCATAGTTCTCTTAGCTCCTCCAAACCAAAAGAAAATAATACCACCGGCCTCAACAACCCTGTTTTAATGAATCCCCGGGTGGATTTCCACCGGTGGGGTTTCACGAACACAAATTCTCTATAAGTATTAGCAACACTTAATAGTGAACCTATCATTCCACTAAAGGACTCTTTCTTCATTGTACCTACCTTACTTAAGTACAAAGTTCCCTTCTCCATATCACTCTTTATCGGCCTCTGATAGATCCTTATGTGAACAATTCAGGAACCACATTCTCTTCATTCCGGATAAACCAAAGGAATTTGCAGTTAAAACCATCCGTAAGATCCCTCTATGAGCAAAACATCCTTCTTCCCCAAATTTGGTAATCAACGTTCACACCATTTCCACACTGCTCCAACGAGTGAAATTTTTTCCTCAATTTTCACATCTGGGCATTCATATACCCTGCTCTAAGCCATAGCTTCTGAGCCTTATACTTCCACTGAATAAAGCTACACTGCCTCCCCATAACTTAAATGTGACAACCCGAATATAATTTTGATAAATTATATTTAAATCATGTTTATATTATGTGATATGAATAATGTGTTATTAGTATATCTAATATTAAGTTCTTATGTTTAGTCTAATCCTACTTTCATAAATCATGAAATGTCGAGTTATGTACGAACACAAGATTTGGTTATTTTCGATAGAAATGTTCTTGTTTAAGACTAGTTTTGACCATTGTAACATTACAATTGACTTGAGGTGAAAACTAGATAGTTGTAGAAATGTGAGTTAGGGTTGTAACACAACAAACGTATCATCAAATGGATGCCCGAGTAAAGAGTTATACCGAATTTACGAACAAGGGGCAAAGCTGTCCATTTCCTTTAAGTGGTAAATTGTCTTTTATTGAACCAAATGTTTTAAATTGATTGGTTGGCTTGGGAGGCAGACTTGGCCGACTTAAAATCCCCCCTCTAACATGTTTCTTCAGCAAAACAAAACCTAGGTTCAGTTTCAAGTGTTGTGAGCTTGAAGAAATAGAAAGTTGATGCTTAGGAAGAAAAAGTGAGGAGAAAAAGTGTAGAAAAATCCGTAGAAATTACGTAAAGAGCCCTGAAGGTAATCCTAATTGTAATTCTTGTTATTTATCTTATATTACTGATTTATATGATATAAATAATCATAAGTTTACGAAAGTTTCAGCCCTTTATGTATATGTATGGTTAGATGCAAGCTTATGTTAAGTTGAGTGTAGAAACCCTTAAAATTGCTTTGTGTTGAAACCCCTTGTATTCAAATCTGCATATCTCTTTGTGTGATTACTGGAATTGAGAAATTCCAATTGTAAATGAAAGTATACTCATATATGCATATAATATCTGAAAATTAGAATTTATCTCCTTGTGGTTAGTCCGTAATGATGATTTCAAGTTGGTACATAGTTGCTGTTTGTATACTTGATTTCGGTATGCCCTGAGTTTAGTCAAGATTTTGAGATAGAAAATGAGGTACAAATATTATGAAACTTTAATAATGTACTATTCAGTATGTCTAATGAAAGTGTATTGAAAATCATGGAAAGTTATGCTGTATAAAAATTATGAAAATTCTGGGAATTCGAAGGATCAATAGAGGAGCTTGTAGGGCAGATTTCTTGTGTTGTAGAGAAATGGTCATAACTTACCCTAGGAAGCTTGAAAAATTACACCGTCTCTTGTAATGGATAGTATATTCATATATGTTTTCATATTGATGAGTTTGGACCCCTGAATTTATACAATTTAGGAACATAGGATGGTTAAGTATGTAGTACAATAATTTCAGGCCATACTGGATACCCCTTGAATGGATGTTTGTATTTCGTCGTTACAAAGTGTACTTTGAATACATATTTCATGTGTATATACATTGAGGATTATAATTTCATGTTTACTTGACTTTGGTTATAAATTACTCATAAGGTACTTCCTACGGTTGAATGTCCGTAACTTTATCAATATGTACATCATTGTTTGCCTTTACCTATGTTTTATGGAATGTGACTTAATTGGAATTGTATTGTTGATGTATGGTCATGGAAAGTTACATAATTATGTTTGGATAATATTTATGATGAGGTTAAGTACTGATTTAGTTGGATTGACAGGTGTAAGGCCTAATCAATCCAGTTCAGCTCCACCAAAGGAAAACGTGAATACATAGTTGTCAACCAAGGTGAGTGTACTCACTGGAATGATGTATTTGTATACTGTTATGAATATGATCATAATGTTATGAATATAAAATTGTTCATTTAGGTTTACCGAAATGAGGGGTTACTCCTCGACCAGGAATGGGGGAGATTTGTCTATTAATGACAAGGGGTTACTCCTCGACCAGGAATGGGGGAGAATTGTCTATTTAGACAGGATATGTGAATCATGATTCGGAAAAGTTGGTCATTCATTTTGAATGAGCCGGATAAGTTAATACATAAGTATATGGACATGATTTATTGCATTTAAATTCATGCAGTAGTTTAGTAGTGATGCATTCACTGGGCTATTTTTGCTCATGGTTCCTATGTTCACATTTTTCAGGTAATGCGATGTCACTGCCAAATCTAGGAAGTCGGGTTGGGTTAGCCAGGAATGGGAGAAACTATGATTTTGTGTAAATGTAAATGATGTAATTAAGTTAAATTATCCTTCAAGCAAGTTTGTATAAGTATGACTACTCTGATGTTGTAAAAAGGTATTTCAGTTATATGGATTTACAATGACGACTCTGAAATTAAAACTCGTGTTTATGGTTTGGTTAGATTAATTATGGTTTGACTCACTTTGACTTTCAAACTTAATTCTAAGTAACTGGGTTGGGGTGTGTCAGCTTTTGGTATCAGAGCCTAGGTTTTAGAGGTTCTGGAGTGAGAAGAGTCTAGATTTGGTAGTGAATGTTAGAAATATATTTTATTTGATACTAACGATTATGTTAGGAAAGATATGTATATCTGCATGTTGTTATATCTTTGATTCATTACAGATATAAGAGAATGGAACGAGGGAATGTGAATGTGGGAATAGATGATGAGGCTTCAAATATTCCAGCAGAAGCGGAGGTTGAGCAACCTGTTCAGATAAATGTGGAACCCGAGCCAGAACAACTGACAGATATGCAAAAAATGGCACGTGCTATGACTCTAATGGCAGAGCAGCAAGCTAGATTCATGGCACAGATGGAAGAACAACAGACCAGGCAACTGGAGGCACAAGCCTTGGCTAGGGCTGAGGAGGTGATACACCGAGAAGAAAGAAGTACTTCACATGAGAAATTTATTAAGATGAACCCACCCTCATTTGAAGGATCAGTTGATCCAGCAGAGGCAGAAGTCTGGGTTAAAGAGATTGAAATTATTTTTGGGGTAATGAGAATGCCTGACAATCAACGAGTGACCTTGGCTACGTATATGCTAAGAGGAGAATCTAAGTACTGGTGGGATGCCACAAAACATTTGTTGATTACTCCAGGAGGTGGGAATGTGATCTCATGGGATGCTTTTGTTAAAGCCTTGTATGACAAATATTTTCCCCCAATGTATCAAAAACAAAAGGAGAAGGAATATTTCATGTTGAATCAGGGGAGTATGACAGTTAGAGAATATGAAGCTAAACTTACAGCCTTATCTCGTTTTGCTTCGAGGTTTATACGGAACGAGGAAGATATGTGTAGCCGATTTCTCGATGGACTGGAGTTAGTTATTAAATCAAGGCTATCGGCTTTAGAGACTGTTAATTATTCAGCATTGGTGAATAAAGCCCTGTTGGTAGAAAATGACGTGAATGAAGCAAGAAGGAATCGAGAACGAGGTGTAAAAAGAAGCAGATTCAATCCAAGTTATCAAAAAAGTAGTGATACAGAATATTCAAGACTTGGAGGGCAGAAACTTCAGCATGGTAGAGGTATGGGAGGTGGTTCGCAGAGGGGTGAGGCTAGTAGTGGAAGAGGATCAGGAGCTCCAGCGCAAGGAGATTCAAACGTTTTTTTCTTTTGTGGTACATCGGGCCATATAAAAAGAAATTACCCAAAGTTACAGAGTATAGAATGTTTCAACTGTCATCAGAAGGGCCATCTGAGAAAGAATTTCCCTATGCTATCAAGAACAGTTTCAGTCAGTAGTGTGGGGACTCATAAAGGATCTTCTCCAGGCAGTTCCACCAGGGGGAGAGATACAGAACAAGCAACTGGATCGAGGGCAGGAGGAAGAGTGTTTGCGATGACGCTACAAGATTCCCATGCTACACCTGAAGTGGTTACAGGTAAACTCTCTATTGCGAACAAAGATTTATATGCACTCATTGATCCTGGATCTACGCATTCATTTGTGGCATTAGATATTGTTTCATATTTGGGTAGACCATGTTCATTTCTCAATTGTGCCTTATATATTTCTACCCCAATGGAAAGTGTGATTCTGGTTGAGCATTTTTATAAAGATTGTATCTTACGAATGGGGGAACGAGATTTCTATGTTGATTTGATACCGTTGGCCATTCGAGATTTTGATATTATATTGGGGATGGATTGGTTATCATCATACCATGCTTCCATTGATTGTTTTCGCAAAGAAGTTACATTTCATTTGCCTGGTGAACCCGAGTTCCAATTTATAGGAGAAAGGAATGTTGTCCCAAATTGTCTTATCTCAGCAATAAAGAGCAGAAAGTTATTGAGTAAGGGTTGTACAGGGTATTTAGCGTATGTGGTTGATGTTAGTAAGGAAGCACTTAAAGTTGAAGATATATCAGTGGTTAGAGAATTTTCTGATGTCTTCCCAGAGGAATTGCCAGGACGGCCACCCGATAGGGAAGTAGAGTTCTCCATTGAATTAATTCCAGGTACTGGTCCGATTTCCCTTGCTCCTTATAGAATGGCACCAACAGAGTTGAAGGAATTGAAAGTGCAATTACAAGATCTGATAAGCAGAGGGTTCATTCGGCCTAGTGTTTCACCATGGGGAGCCCCGGTGTTATTTGTGAAAAAGAAAGATGGGACAATGCGATTATGTATTGATTATCGGCAATTGAATAAGGTGACCATTAGAAACAAGTACCCTCTACCTCGTATCGATGACTTATTTGACCAATTACAGGGGGCCACTGTATTTTTGAAGATTGATTTGAGATCGGGTTACCACCAACTGAAAGTGAAAGATAGTGATATTTCCAAAACAGCTTTTCGGACTCGATATGGGCACTATGAGTTTTTGGTGATGGCTTTTGGATTGACTAATGCTCCGGCAGTTTTTATGGATTTGATGAACCGGGTATTCCACCCTTTCATTGATTCATATGTGATAGTATTCATAGATGATTTGTTGATTTACTCGCGTAGCATGGAGGAACATGAGAAACATTTGAGACTGGTATTGCAGATTTTGAGAGAGAAGAAATTATTTGCTAAATTCAGCAAGTGTGAGTTTTGGTTGAATGAAATTATGTTTTTGGGGCACGTTGTCTCGAGAAATGGGCTATATATTGATCCAAAGAAGGTGGAAGCAATTGTTGAATGGGAGAGTCCTAAGAATGTGACAGAAATTAGGAGTTTCCTAGGATTGGCAGGTTACTATCGCAGATTCATTAAGGGATTTTCAGCAATAGCATTAACATTGACAAAGTTGACCCGTAAAGAAGTGAAGTTTGTGTGGGATGAAGAATGCGAAAGGAGTTTTAAAGAATTAAAGAAGCGGTTAGTTTCAGCCCCTATACTTGCTATTCCATGTGGGAATGAGTCTTTTGTGATCTATACAGATGCTTCATTTCAGGGGTTAGGATGTGTTCTTATGCAAAATGGGAAGGTAATAGCATATGCTTCCAGACAATTAAAGACGCATGAACGAAACTACCCTACACACGATCTGGAGCTAGCAGCCATTGTTTTTGCTTTAAAGTTGTGGAGACATTACTTGTATGGAGAAACTTGTGAGATATTTACAGATCATCAAAGTTTGAAATACTTGTTCACATAGAAAGAACTGAATTTGAGACAGAGGCGTTGGATAGAGCTGATTAAAGACTATGACTGTACCATTCATCATCATCCTGGGAAGGCCAATGTGGTAGCAGATGCTTTGAGTCGAAAATCATCAGGGATGCTTGGTTGCATACGGTGTGCCCGTGTTGGAAATATTCTTGACTTGGCATCGATGGGGATTGAATTGAAGTTTTCAAAAAGTTGAGGATTATTAGCACATGTCACAGTGAGACCTTTATTGGCAGAACGCATACGAAGTTTGCAGATCAGTGATCCATTCCTTGAAAAGAAGAAACAAGAAGTTCGGGATGGTAGAGAGAGTGACTTTGAGATTAAGAATGATGAATCGTTGTGTTATAAAAATAGGATTTGTGTACCGAATGATCCACCCTTAAAGAAAGATATATTAGAAGAGGCACATAGTTCTATTTACGCTATGCATCCGGGAGGTACCAAAATGTACAGAGATTTGAAGGAATATTACTGGTGGAACAATATGAAACGTGAGATTGCAGAGTTCATAGCTAAATGTTTAGTATGCCTGCAAGTGAAATCAGAGCATCAGAAGCCGGCAGGATTATTGCAGTCTTTGCCTATTCCGGAATGGAAGTGGGAGAATATAACGATGGATTTTGTTACAGGATTACCCCGATCACCAAAGGGGCATGATTCTATTTGGGTGATTGTAGACCGATTGACGAAGTCAGCTCATTTTCTCCCAGTTAAGACCACCTACACTGTTGACAAGTATGCACGTATGTACGTTGATGAGATTATCCGTTTACATGGGGCACCGGTGTCAATTGTATCAGATAGAGATCCAACGTTCACTTCTAAGTTTTGGCCTCGTCTCCAGAATTCCATGGGCACAAGTTTGAAGTTCAGCACTGCGTTTCATCCACAAACTGACGGGCAATCAGAAAGGACGATTCAAATATTAGAAGACATTTTACGAGCCTGTGTATTTGACTTCAAAGGTAGTTGGGATGATCATTTGCCATTGATGGAATTTTCGTATAATAATAGTTATCAGTCCACCATTGGTATGGCTCCTTATGAAGCTTTATATGGGAGGAGATGTAGGACGCCTTTGTGTTGGGATGAAGTAGGTGAAAGAAAAATTTTGGGTCCGGAATTGATAGATATGACAACTGAAAAGATCAAAATGATTCGGGAACGGATAAAGATAGCGCAAAGCAGGCAGAAATTTTATGCAGATAAGAGGAAGCATCCATTGGAATTTCAGAAGGGAGATTTTGTATTCCTGCGTATTTCACCGTGGAAAGGCGTTATGAGATTTGGTAAAAAGGGGAAACTAAGTCCAAGATACATTGGACCATATGAGGTGTTGGAAAGAATTGGGCCCCTGGCTTATAGATCAGCATTACCTCCAGATTTATCCCGTTTACATGATGTGTTTCACGTATCTATGCTTCGTAAGTATTTGGCGGATCCATCTCATCAGTTGAAAACTCAACCAATTGAACTGAAGGAAGACTTGTCGTACATCGAGGAACCGTTGGAAATTATTGATCGTAAGGAGCAGGTATTGAGGAATAAAGTTATTCACTTAGTTAAAGTTATGTGGATGAGCCACGGAGTTAAAGAAGCAACTTGGGAAATGGAGGATAGCATGAGGAAACAGTATCCCCATTTGTTTGGTAAGTGACCTTTATATTAAATTTCGGGGACGAAATTTTCTAAGGGGGGGAAGTTGTGACAACCCAAATATAATTTTGATAAATTATATTTAAATCATGTTTATATTATGTGATATGAATAATGTGTTATTAGTATATCTAATATTAAGTTCTTATGTTTAGTCTAATCCTACTTTCATAAATCATGAAATGTCGAGTTATGTACGAACACAAGATTTGGTTATTTTCGATAGAAATATTCTTGTTTAAGACTAGTTTTGACCATTGTAACATTACAATTGACTTGAGGTGAAAACTAGATAGTTGTAGAAATGTGAGTTAGGGTTGTAACACAACAAACGTATCATCAAATGGATGCCCGAGTAAAGAGTTATACCGAATTTACGAACAAGGGGCAAAGCTGTCCATTTCCTTTAAGTGGTAAATTGTCTTTTATTGAACCAAATGTTTTAAATTGATTGGTTGGCTTGGGAGGCAGCCTTGGCCGACTTAAAACCCCCCCCTCTAACATGTTTCTTCAGCAAAACAAAACCTAGGTTCAGTTTCAAGTGTTGTGAGCTTGAAGAAATAGAAAGTTGATGCTTAGGAAGAAAAAGTGAGGAGAAAAAGTGTAGAAAAATCCGTAGAAATTACGTAAAGAGCCCTGAAGGTAATCCTAATTGTAATTCTTGTTATTTATCTTATATTAATGATTTATATGATATAAATCATCATAAGTTTACGAAAGTTTCAGCCCTTTATGTATATGTATGGTTAGATGCAAGCTTATGTTAAGTTGAGTGTAGAAACCCTTAAAATTGCTTTGTGTTGAAACCCCTTGTATTCAAATCTGCATATCTCTTTGTGTGATTACTGGAATTGATAAATTCCAATTGGAAATGAAAGTATACTCATATATTCATATAATATCTTAAAATTAGAATTTATCTCCTTGTTGTTAGTCCGTAATGATGATTTCAAGTTGGTACATAGTTGCTGTTTTTATACTTGATTTCGGTATGCCCTGAGTTTAGTCAAGCTTTTGAGATAGAAAATGAGGTCCAAATATTATGAAACTTTAATAATGTACTATTCAGTATGTCTGCTAAAAGTGTGTTGAAAATCATGAAAAGTTATACTGTATAAAAATTATGAAAATTCTGGGAATTCGAAGGATCAATAGAGGAGCTTGTAGGGAAGATTTCTTGTGTTGTAGAGAAATGGTCATAACTTACCCTAGGAAGCTTGAAAAATTACACCGTCTCTTGTACTGGATAGTATATTCATATATGTTTTCATATTGATGAGGTTGGACCCCTGCATTTATACAATTTAGGAACATAGGATGGTTAAGTATGTAGTACAATAATTTCAGGCCATTCTGGATACCCCTTGAATGGATGTTTGTATTTCGTCGTTACAAAGGGTACTTTGAATAAATATTTCATGTGTATATACATTGAGGAGTATAATTTCATGTTTACTTGACTTTGGTTATAAATTACTCATAAGGTACTTCCTACGGTTGAATGTCCGTAACTTTATCAATATGTACATCATTGTTTGCCTTTACCTATGTTTTATGGAATGTGACTTAATTGGAATTGTATTGTTGATGTATGGTCATGGAAAGTTACATAATTATGTTTGGATAATATTTATGATTGAGGTTAAGTACTGATTTAGTTGGATTGACAGGTGTAAGGCCTAATCAACCCAGTTCAGCTCCACCAGAAGAAAACGTGAATACATAGTTGTCAACCAAGGTGAGTGTACTCACTGGAATGATGTATTTGTATACTGTTACGAATATGATCATAATGTTATGAATATAAAATTATTCATTTCAGTTTACCGAAATGAGGGGTTACTCCTCGACCAGGAATGGGGGAGATTTGTCTATTAATGACAAGGGGTTACTCCTCGACCAGGAATGGGGGATAATTGTCTATTTAGACAGGATATGTGAATCATGATTCGAAAAAGTTGGTCATTCATTTTGAATGAGCCGGATAAGTTAATACATAAGTATATAGACATGATTTATTGCATTTAAATTCATGCAGTAGTTTAGTAGTGATGCATTCACTGGGCTATTTTTGCTCATGGTTCCTATGTTCACATTTTTCAGGTAATGCGATGTCACTGCCAAATCTAGGAAGTCGGGTTGGGTTAGCCAGGAATGGGAGAAACTATGATTTTGTGTAAATATAAATGATGTAATTAAGTTAAATTATCCTTCAAGCAAGTTTGTATAAGTATGACTACTCTGATGTTGTAAAAAGGTATTTCAGTTATATGGATTTACAATGATGACTCTGAAATTAAAACTCGTGTTTATGGTTTGGTTAGATTAATTATGGTTTGACTCACTTTGACGTTCAAACTTAATTCTAAGTAACTGGGTTGGGGTGTGTCATTAAACTTCAGCGTATGGTCCTTATCAAAGACCCTATAAAATTTTTACCCAATTTACTTCAGTGGGTAATTCAAGTTTATCACCACTCTCTACTATAGCGGTACATGGATAATTATAACTACTATACTTTAGTAGTCGTTGCAGCAATCCTTGACAATGCCATAAGGGGAGTGACTGTAACACCCCGTATTTTTGTGCATTTAATATTTAATTAATTTGGGATTTTAAATTACTGGTGTGTTGTAATTTTAATTGAATTAATTATGACAATATATATATTTAAATATTAATCGAGGAGTAAATGGTTAATGTTTAGGGAAATTTATTTACTAAGTGAATAGTAATAATTTAATTACGTCATTTCGGGTATTAATGACGGGGTATGCACTTATTCCAGCCGGGAGTCGGTATAGACTTAATGGGGTGTGAGATAAGGATTTTTATAAATTAATTCGGATGTCAATTCTGACTGCGCGGTTGAGTCCGGATGGGTCGAGTTAGTCAGAAAAGAGTATCCGGGGGTAGTAATTGGGTCTCGGGGTATTTTTCGGCATAGTTGGGCCCACACGGGGTGAGTTAGGCCACTTTAATTAAGCCCATTAGGTGAAAAACGGGATTAAGGGTTTTTAACCTAAGGGGGAGATTAGAAAATCAGCAGCCATCAAATTCTAAACCTAGGGTTTGAGAGGGGATTTGGGGAAAAACAAATCAAGAGCAAATTGGAGGTGTTTGGAGCCAAATTGAGGGACTACGCCAACGGATCAGACACTACGAACACTTTTAGGCAAGTGGTTATTTGTTTTGATTCTTAAAGCATGATAATCAATTCATATCATAGTGATGTGGGTATGAAAATCCGTTTTTGGGTGTAAATGGGTACAAATTGGGGTTTTTGTTTTTGAAACACTTGAATGAGATTCAAAGTAAGATTTAGATGGGTGATTGATATCTGAATATGTATATATGATTTGGACGAAAATTTCAGAACATAAAAGAGTGGAAATTGAATCTGGAATTTTGGATTTAAAACAGATAACTAAATTTTATGGTGTAAGACCCATTTCGAAAATTATGAGATAATTAGAGAAGTTGATATCTTAATGGTGTCTATGATTGGATAGGATGTGGATTAACCATGTGTAGATGATGGAATGATGTAATTAGAGGTTTAAATTCTGGTTTAGAAACCTTGAGGTTCGTTAATGGTGGAAAACAAGGGGGAGGCAGACCTGTAACGAAGGGGTCGATCGATCGATCGGGGGAAATCGATCGATCGATGGTGGGAAATTTTGCCCAGTTCGGCCTGGGTGAGTTACAAGGGGAAATTAATTTATAAATTAAGTTTCCATATATTTATTAGTGATAAATAATTATGAAACAAATATTCCTAGTAATTATGGGAAAGAGTAATTGGGACTAGGATGAATTTATGTGGGACATTTAATGGATAAAAATTGAGAGACTTTATTCCAAAATAGTGATGTACGGATCAAGTGAGTAAATCCGGGTATATTGGTAAAGCGACCCAAGGTAGTGAATTAAGTTTGGAGATAAACTAAATAATTTTGAGTCGGGATATAGACTCGGGAAATATTAAGTTACGGGCCAAGTAAGTGAGTCCGGGGACAACGGTTGAGTGACACCAAGTTATTAAATTAATAAGAGTGATAATTAATTTAAAAAGAGTCGGATTGTAGACTCGGGTAGAATTAAATTAATAAAGGTGTTAATTAGTTTAATTAAAGTCGGTTTGTAGACTCGGGTATGATTAAATTAAGGAGTGGGATAATTAGTTTAATCAGGATCAGATTGTAGACTCGTGAAGGGTACTTATTAATTAATGTGATAATTAATTATATTAGAGTCGGACCACAGACTCGGAATTTGGGTTGATTAATTAATTTGTTAGCTAATTTGATTAGAGTCGGGCGATAGACTCGGGGAGGTATTAAATTAAAATGTGTGTTAATTAATTTAAGGAGAGTCGGACCATAGACTCGGGGAAAGTATTATATTATTTAAGGTGTGAATTAATTATATTAGAGTCGGACCATAGACTCGGGAAGAGGATAAGTTATTAAGTGAGAAAATTAATTACATTTGAGTCGGGCCACAGACTCAGAAACTTACAGGCAGTGTATGGGATTTTGAGTACACGGTAAAGCCGGGGTTATTAATATATATATATATATATATATATATATATATATATATATACGGTGTAGTGGTAGTATATATATATACTTGTATGTATTGTGTGTGACATTAAATTACAGGCAGTGTGCGGGAGTTTGAGTACACGATAAAAACCAGGGGTTCTTAATATATATATACGGGTAGTGATAGTATATATATATGTATATATATTGTGTGTGATAGTAAATATCAGTGACTAGATATTTATTCAATTTAAATACTCTAATGCTATCAAGGGAGGTTGCGCGATGTGGGTGAATCCCCTAGCTTGAGGAGTAGGGCGAGTATATCCCCAGGTCATAGCGTCCGGTATATATGGGTGAGAGATTTATCTCACTTTCAGGGAAGGAATATGACCGCCTCCACTTCGTTATATTTTAGTCCAAGTTGGTGAGCGATTCTAACTTGGGGAAACTAGGTTTTGCGAGCACACCTAGTGAGATAGCATTTTAGAGGGAATCATCCGATGAGGGTATACTCGGAAGGATGGATACGCGTACGATATATGTGTGGATGTTAGTAAAGGTACGTATAATATAGTAGTAAATATTATATGTAGGTGATAATACAGTGCGTGATGTATTTACTTTATATAACTCGGGTTACAGTTATATGCAGTTAATTAATGAGAAATTAATTAAGTTAATCATTTGTGGGAATAATACAGTGTGTGAAGTATTTACTTTATATAACTTGTGATACGGTTATATGATATTATTTAAGAGGAATTAATTAAGTTAATTGTGAAATAACTTATAATTCAAGAATCATTATACTCGGGTTAGAGTAGTATGGCAAGGGAAGGTTATACTAGGACTAGTGGACGGGGTGGTACAACTAGGTGGGGTTAAGATAACCGGTAGGTGTGCACTATAGTGGAGGGGTGAGAACGTCCACAAGGGAGTGAGACACTAACTTAAATATGAAGCGCATTCATGCATTTTAAATTACTGCAGTTAATTCACTTGCTAAATATTTTCAAAATGTTTTGGGTTCTAACCCTTGCTATAAAACTATTTTTTTAAAACCTTTTAGGTGTCCATCCACAGGGACGCCAGGATTGATATTCTATTCCAGGGACACGGAGCTGCGGCATATGTGGATGCTAGCAGGAGTTTGGATTAGACGCATCATTCATTCATTCCTAGAGTAGGAATCTTGTATCAGTTTCAGTTTTATTTAGGGCTTATCGCCCAGACTTCTCGGTACAGTTTTCAGATGTTGAATATTTGTATTTGGATTATTTCTTTGGTGGCCAGTGATTTATTCGGCATGTTGTGTATTTATGATTCAGTTCTTTTTCATTCAGTTGTGTGAATGGTTTATATATTCCGCATGTACTATTTTGGTTTTATTAAAAAGTTAAAATTGGCACCAGTTTTTGGAATACTAGGTGGTTAGTAAGTTTTAAAAAGTTTTCGACAGTGATGCTAAGGATGATCCAACTGGGATTCCTATTTTAATTTGGTATAGGACTGATCACCCGGTATTTTATTAGGCGGGGTGTCACAGATGGTATCAGAGCATCAGGTTCTAGTGTCCTTAGGATCTGGGCGGCTTTTCACGTTTCTGCTTGACAATCTTTGATATAGAGCCCTATTATAGGATTGTTGTATTCTCATACGTATGCGCATATACGTTCTTCCGCGAAATTTATATTTGAGAGTGAACTCATACAAAATTCGATTCTCATTCCAGATGATGCCCAGGAGAGAGAGAGCAGCTAGGGCAGCAGGGGGAGAGGAGACGAAGGAGGCTCGTTAGGAGCAAGAGATACCGTAGCAACGGCCAGGGATGAATTTGGCGGCATAGGTCACTGAAATAGTTGCACAGGCAGTTGGAGCAATGGTGGTCACAACGGCAGGGTACTTTCCACGGGATCAGCCACACATGTTAGTGGCGTCGGATGTTCAGACTCACACAGGGTCGTCGGGGTGGAAACAATAAAGAGAGGTTATTTTAGCGGGAACCCACCAGAGTTGCGAGGGGGTTCAGGTGTAGTACTAGCGTGTCAAGGAAGAGAGGTATCCAGCGTCACCTACGCATGGGAGATTGTGATGGGGTGCGGAAGTAAAGGCTAACCACTTTTAGTTAGTGGGAGTGGTGCTACAGTGGTGGGAGTCAATCACAACAGTTGAGGAAAGGGACACACTAGCTACTTCCGAGTTTTGGGGGCTGTTCGACTGCAAGTATTTTTCCTTCAGCGGTTGAGACTGAAAGGAGGAAAAAATTTTGTGAGGTGACTCAAAGGGAGGCCGTTTAGTGGCCGATTATGAGGAAGATTTCACTCGTTGGCAAAATTTTTTACCGGATGATGGTAAGCTAGGAAAAGAGAAAGAAAGCAAAGTTTATGGATGGGTTAGTCTGGAGAATCAGACAACATTTAATTGAAAATTCCGCATTAGTAGATTATACTGATGTCATTAACGCAACACTCTGGCACTGTCGGGAATATCGCTTCCACGCGAAAGAAAGCGGGAGGGGAGTGGGGATTAGCCAATCGGATGAGGCAGAAAGGAACAATACCAGTAGGGTATCCCAACAGCAGACTGGGGGAGATCAAGGGCAGGATTTCCGGCAGGGGAATTTTGCCACACGATCTAGAACTGGAGGCTATCGGCGGGATGGCCAGGAATTTCAACAAGGTTGGCATGGAAGGGATCAGTGGCAGGGTGAACATATTAGAAAATGTTTCGTATGGGGAAAAGAGAAACACATGAAGAGATATTGCCTTAAGCAAGGCGGGAGTCAACTACGGGACGAGGTCCTGGATGTACAACCACTAAAGAAAATCACGGGTGCATTCGGGCAGGGAGAAGCTACTCCGGAAATCGAGAAACAGCCGTTGCAGCTGGAGTATAGAAGTAATTATTTTACCCTAGGGGCATGGGGTATATTGTTGAGTGACAAAGAGGATGTCACAGTATAAGACTTATTTTTACTAGAATTCGCAAGTGGGTCGAACTTAGTAGGTGCGTTGGCGGTAGCAGCCATAGCATGTGGGTAAACTTTTCCGTAGGGTAGCGGAGTTCCTTAGTGTCCTTCATGAGAGAGTGGAGGCGTACACTGAGTGATTGGTTGAATTAGGCAAGGAATTTCTACTTTCAAGAATTATGGGAGTAGGGTTGATAATACTTTAAACATCGACTGAATAGTGATGGAATTTAACTATTGTGAATAGTGGAGTTAAATTTTGGTGTTCACGACACTAGGGTATGATTGGTACTAGGTATCACCTGAGAGGGCGTATAGCCTATATATATGTGGGTATATATGTTGTATTTCGTGGTGCAATAGCACATAGTGAGGTTTGGTGTTCTCACATTTTATCCCGGTAAATGGGGATGTGCACTGAAGTGAATCAGGGTGGTTAAATTTATTTTCAAGCAAAGAGCGATAGCTCTTGGTTTATTTTGCGCAAGGACTAGTGGTAGTAAGGGCGCGGTATTTCATGTTGTCTTCGGTAGCATAAGGGTAAGCGTATATACTTTTACGTTGAGAGACAAGTATTTATGGGGAGATGGTTGGACGTAGCATGGGTGGAGTACCCGGGCAGTAACTATATAGGTATATATATATATATATATATATAGGTAATATGATTACGGGTTCGAAGTTATATTACGGGTTACGACTAGCACAGTCAGGTAACTTTCGTGCGGTACAGCGCGGGGATAGGGTGTATGGGCACCCGGGTTAATTAAGGCAAAAATTTTGTGCGATTAAGCACGGGTATAGGGTGCATGGGCGCCCTGGTAAAGTTAAATGCATCCTTGTGTAACGTATGGTTAGAATCGGATGGGATAGATATAGCGGGCTTGGAGGCACTTGACTAGCGACTAATATGTAAATACTGGAACACTAGGTTTATCTTAATTTCGAGGACGAAATTCCTTTGTAAGGGGGGAAGTATGTAACACCCCGTATTTTTGTGCATTTAATATTTAATTAATTCGGGATTTTAAATTACTGGTGTGTTGTAATTTTAATTGAATTAATTATGACAATATATATATTTAAATATTAATCGAGGAGTAAATGGTTAATGTTTAGGGAAATTTATTTACTAAGTGAATAGTAATAATTTAATTACGTCATTTCGGGTATTAATGACGGGGTATGCACTTATTCCAGCCGGGAGTCGGTATAGACTTAATGGGGTGTGAGATAAGGATTTTTATAAATTAATTCGGATGTCAATTCTGACTACGCGGTTGAGTCCGGATGGGTCGAGTTAGTCAGAAAAGAGTACCCGGGGGTAGTAATTGGGTCTCGGGGTATTTTTGGGCATAGCCGGGCCCACACGGGGTGAGTTGGGCCACTTTAATTAAGCCCATTAGGTGAAAAACGGGATTAAGGGTTTTTAACCTAAGGGGGAGATTAGAAAATCAGCAGCCATCAAATTCTAAACCTAGGGTTTGAGAGGGGATTTGGGGAAAAACAAATCAAGAGCAAATTGGAGGTGTTTGGAGCCAAATTGAGGGACTACGCCAACGGATCAGACACTACGAACACTTTTAGGCAAGTGGTTAACTGTTTTGATTCTTAAAGCATGATAATCAATTCATATCATAGTGATGTGGGTATGAAAATCCGTTTTTGGGTGTAAATGGGTACAAATTGGGGTTTTTGTTTTTGAAACACTTGAATGAGATTCAAAGTAAGATTTAGATGGGTGATTGATATCTGAATATGTATATATGATTTGGACGAAAATTTCAGAACATAAAAGAGTGGAAATTGAATCTGGAATTTTGGATTTAAAACAGATAACTAAATTTTATGGTGTAAGACCCATTTCGAAAATTATGAGATAATTAGAGAAGTTGATATCTTAATGGTGTCTATGATTGGATAGGATGTGGATTAACCATGTGTAGATGATGGAATGATGTAATTAGAGGTTTAAATTCTGGTTTAGAGACCTTGAGGTTCGTTAATGGTGGAAAACAAGGGGGAGGCAGACCTGTAACGAAGGGGTCGATCGATCGATCGGGGGAAATCGATCGATCGATGGTGGGAAATTTTGCCCAGTTCGGCCTGGGTGAGTTACAAGGGGAAATTAATTTATAAATTAAGTTTCCATATATTTATTAGTGATAAATAATTATGAAACAAATATTCCTAGTAATTATGGGAAAGAGTAATTGGGACTAGGATGAATTTATGTGGGACATTTAATGGATAAAAATTGAGAGACTTTATTCCAAAATAGTGATGTACGGATCAAGTGAGTAAATCCGGGTATATTGGTAAAGCGACCCAAGGTAGTGAATTAAGTTTGGAGATAAACTAAATAATTTTGAGTCGGGATATAGACTCGGGAAATATTAAGTTACGGGCCAAGTAAGTGAGTCCGGGGACAACGGTTGAGTGACACCAAGTTATTAAATTAATAAGAGTGATAATTAATTTAAAAAGAGTCGGATTGTAGACTCGGGTAGAATTAAATTAATAAAGGTGTTAATTAGTTTAATTAAAGTCGGTTTGTAGACTCGGGTATGATTAAATTAAGGAGTGGGATAATTAGTTTAATCAGGATCAGATTGTAGACTCGTGAAGGGTACTTATTAATTAATGTGATAATTAATTATATTAGAGTCGGACCACAGACTCGGAATTTGGGTTGATTAATTAATTTGTTAGCTAATTTGATTAGAGTCGGGCGATAGACTCGGGGAGGTATTAAATTAAAATGTGTGTTAATTAATTTAAGGAGAGTCGGACCATAGACTCGGGGAAAGTATTATATTATTTAAGGTGTGAATTAATTATATTAGAGTCGGACCATAGACTCGGGAAGAGGATAAGTTATTAAGTGAGAAAATTAATTACATTTGAGTCGGGCCACAGACTCAGAAACTTACAGGCAGTGTATGGGATTTTGAGTACACGGTAAAGCCGGGGTTATTAATATATATATATATATATATATATATATATATATATATATATATATATATATATATATATACGGTGTAGTGGTAGTATATATATATACTTGTATGTATTGTGTGTGACATTAAATTACAGGCAGTGTGCGGGAGTTTGAGTACACGATAAAAACCAGGGGTTCTTAATATATATATACGGGTAGTGATAGTATATATATATGTATATATATTGTGTGTGATAGTAAATATCAGTGACTAGATATTTATTCAATTTAAATACTCTAATGCTATCAAGGGAGGTTGCGCGATGTGGGTGAATCCCCTAGCTTGAGGAGTAGGGCGAGTATATCCCCAGGTCATAGCGTCCGGTATATATGGGTGAGAGATTTATCTCACTTTGAGGGAAGGAATATGACCGCCTCCACTTCGTTATATTTTAGTCCAAGTTGGTGAGCGATTCTAACTTGGGGAAACTAGGTTTTGCGAGCACACCTAGTGAGATAGCATTTTAGAGGGAATCATCCGCTGAGGGTATACTCGGAAGGATGGATACGCGTACGATATATGTGTGGATGTTAGTAAAGGTACGTATAATATAGAAGTAAATATTATATGTAGGTGATAATACAGTGCGTGATGTATTTACTTTATATAACTCGGGTTACAGTTATATGCAGTTAATTAATGAGAAATTAATTAAGTTAATCATTTGTGGGAATAATACAGTGTGTGAAGTATTTACTTTATATAACTTGTGATACGGTTATATGATATTATTTAAGAGGAATTAATTAAGTTAATTGTGAAATAACTTATAATTCAAGAATCATTATACTCGGGTTAGAGTAGTATGGCAAGGGAAGGTTATACTAGGACTAGTGGACGGGGTGGTACAACTAGGTGGGGTTAAGATAACCGGTAGGTGTGCACTATAGTTGAGGGGTGAGAACGTCCACAAGGGAGTGAGGCACTAACTTAAATATGAAGCGCATTCATGCATTTTAAATTACTGCAGTTAATTCACTTGCTAAATATTTTCAAAATGTTTTGGGTTCTAACCCTTGCTATAAAACTATTTTTTTAAAACCTTTTAGGTGTCCAGCCACAGGGATGCCAGGATTGATATTCTATTCCAGGGACACGGAGCTACGGCATATGTGGATGCTAGCAGGAGTTTGGATTAGACGCATCATTCATTCATTCCTAGAGTAGGAATCTTGTATCAGTTTCAGTTTTATTTAGGGCTTGTCGCCCAGACTTCTCGGTACAGTTTTCAGATGTTGAATATTTGTATTTGGATTATTTCTTTGGTGGCCGGTGATTTATTCGGCATGTTGTGTATTTATGATTCAGTTCTTTTTCATTCAGTTGTGTGAATGGTTTATATATTCCGCATGTACTGTTTTGGTTTTATTAAAAAGTTAAAATTGGCACCAGTTTTTGGAATACTAGGTGGTTAGTAAGTTTTAAAAAGTTTTCGACAGTGATGCTAAGGATGATCCAACTGGGATTCCTGTTTTAATTTGGTATAGGACTGATCACCCGGTATTTTATTAGGCGGGGTGTCACAGTGACCACTACTATGGTCCTCATTCCCAACTTTAACTTACAGATCCAACTAAGACCCACCTCCTGCCGCCCTCGTAACGGCCTTCCCTTTTCGCCCTTCATCAATCAGCACACGAATCTCACCCGAGCGTGTAAAAGTTTTACTATAATCTTACATAATAGAAGGAGAGCGAAATCTCACAATAGGAATCAACGATCCCTAATCATAAGGCTCTATATCAAAGAGAAAGCAACATTGAAAGCGTAGTACGTACACACTGAGTCCTAAGGACACTAGAACCTGATGCTCCGATACCATCTGTGACACCCCGCCTAATAAAATACCGGGTGATCAATCCTATACCAGATTAAAACTGGAATCTCATATGCTTCATTCTTAGAATCACTGTCGAAAAGCAATTTAATTACTAATAATTTATTAGGCTGCCGTCAAAATTTTATATTGACTAATCTTTTTAACCAAACTAACTAAATGAAACATTCACACGGTTTATATACACGAAACTGAAATGAAATAAAATAACCTAACACTTGGTACAACAATACAACCAAATCGAATGACGCACTAAAAGGCGATAAAAGAATAAATAAATACAATTGAGCTATCGGCCCGAATATTACTACAATGCCTCCTAGATAGATCACAAGGACAAAAGCATATAAAATAAACCTGAATGCATCCACAACAGCTACAGCAAACGTCTGACTCAAAATAATCATCATCCAGGCGTCCCTGTGTTGGACACCTAATATATACATATATGGCAAGAGAGGGGGAAATAGAGAAACGGGTCAGAGCCCGAGTTTTGAAAATATTTAGCAAGTACATGAAATGCCATATTTTGAAATATGAAATCTCTCATATTTAAACTGGTATCGTACTCTCATGAGATACACATCACCCCTCTTCTAATAGTGCACCCCTACCGTATACCTTTTAAACAACCTAGTTAAGCTACCCTGCCTAACTAATCTCTTACGCCCATCTTCTAAATCCTCATAACTATCACTACCCAACGTGATATAATATAAGTTATACCATAAGCTATTACTTCAACTTTAATGGATATAATTCTCGATTATATATATCTATATATAGTCCTCGTTTCTATATATAACTATACCGTTCATATTCCGTAACTTTCAGTAGTTTAAAATACCATTTTCACTTTAACATATAATATCCCTTATTATATAGTTCTCACTTGAACCTACGATTCACATTTGTATTACTCCGGATATAAAACTACCGAAAGAAGAATAACCTTTTATTCATCTTACACTTTACACCATTCAAAGTTATATGATATCTCATCTTCATATACAAGAAATATACTAGAAACAATAACTACATTTATACCTACTTTTCTATCATAAGTATAATAACCATCCTAACGAGATATAACTCGAGGATGCAGTCTCAAAGTACCAATCCAAATTCGAGTTTGCTCAAATTAAGCCTGATACCAAGTCAGACTCTCTCATGAGCATGGTAGAAATACAAATCGGTTGAGGTAGTCACATTCCCTCCTGAAAGTGGGATAAAATTATCACACCCATATGCGAGACGATATGATGTGGGGATATACTCTCCCTACTCCGTAAGCCAGGGGATTCACCCTCATCGCGTAACCTCCCTAGCTAGTACTAGAGATATAAATATACATAAATATATCATTTGCATACTAATATATTTGTAAACAAGTCGTCTATATATATATATACTGTAACAATACCTGCATATATAACATATAACGTTCCTCAGTATGTTGTGTCTATAATTGACGAACTTTTATAGTGATAGCCAATAACCCGAATGTTCCCATTTGAAATAGTATATAAGAATTGATGCACTTAAAATACTAAACCCTAAGTATTCTCTTACTTAAACTATAACTCACACCTTAATCACGTTCAAGGATTATAATATAAACCCAAATAAACCAATTCGTAATAATTAAATAAATATACTAACTACTTATCTTAATTCCGTAGGTATCGCATCACCTATACTAATAGTCGTCAATAGACGTATTAGACAACCGCTCAATTCTCTTTAGCCCGTATCCTAAGTTCCATCCTAATCGCGTCCTAGGATTTACTCAATTTTAATTGACCCATATTTATCCTAACCGCATAAATATATCTACATAGGCTTGCCGAATAGTTTTCTCGAATGTCTCTCGTCCTAAACATTCATTAGGTCAATTCCCTGGATTGTACCCTTAACTAATCCAAGGTTCTCTATTTTAATCCAAGGTATACCAACCCTCAATTCTGTTATTTAGGATTCCTAATATCACGTCTAGAATCCCCTACAAAAATCTCCAATTTGTGATTTAACTCCCCATACACTTAAGGGAAGAAAACTGCCAAATTCAGCAAAGGCGAATCGATTCGCCCCAAATGCGAATCGATTCGGTCTCCATTTGAATCGATTCGGAAAGTTCTCTACAAGAAGGTTCCCAAAGGCGAATCGATTCGGTCTTAATCCAAATCGATTCGGCCTGAGACAGCCTTACAAATCCCCTTATGTGAATCGATTCGGTCTAGACCCGAATCGATTCGCCCTGTTCGGAGGGCACTGTTTGGGCGATTTCTCAATCTCCAAATATCCCAAATATCAACCCAATCTATATTTTAGTGGTTTCTATTCTCAACAAACAACAATATAATCATCCTAACTATGATTTATAACTAACACATCGATTAATTTATGGTATTAAACCATTTATCTAAGATTTAAACCCTAAAACCATTAAAGCCCTAGTTTATCATTTCTCCCACTTCTAACCATTTCTACACTCCATTATCATGGGTTTAATACTAGAAATCATTAAGAGTTCACAATACATCAATCTGTAAACTTAAACTCAAACTTCCCAAATTTATTTTAAGGGGTCTAACCCAAAATTTATCTAGTTTATCAACTATAATATGAGATACACACTCAAATGAATAAAGTAAGTAAATACTTGCCTCGTGGATAAAATCCGACGACCTCGAGTCGAATCCCGTGGAGTTTGGCACGGAATCCCCTTTTCTCTCTTTTCTTTCTTCTCTTCTTTCTTTTCTCTCTTTTCTTTCTTCTCCTTCTCTCTCTCTCTCTCTCGAGCCTTATAAGAGAGAAATAAGGGCTTGTCCCTTATAAAACCCAAAAATGACTCGTATACTCAAATTCGAGTCCCTACTAGTCCAAAAGTCCCCGAAACCTAAACATTACCCCCAGATACTCTATTCCGACTATCTCAGCCATTCCAAAATCAATCGTGCACTCGAAATCTCCATCCGAGTTACCTAACTAAAATTCACTAGTCGTACCCGATACTTCTATACACACATTTCGTACAAAGTAAACTATCTCCCGCCACTTTACCCAACTATGACATGACCTAAAAATATTCCAACTTATTTACTAAGTCACGTAAGAAAATATAACCCAAGTAAATATTAATCCGACACTATAAAACTAATATTTCTATTCACTTGAACTTCTAAATTCATTAGATTATACTCATAAATTCCAAAATTACTATTTAGAGTAATTTCCTCTATTTACCAGATTACGCCACTTATGTAATTTAAATATCTATAAAAGTACAGGGTGTTATAGTTCAATGATGGAAAACATATATGGTAATGAAATAAATTCAATCTCAATCAACACATCATTGGAAGGAGATTGAATTTCGTGCGAGAAAGATTCGCATTTGATGAGAAATTCTTTGAAAAATTGAGGTGAAACACAAGTTTCCACCTCCTCGTTGTTTTGTGCATAAGAATTCATCTCATCGCAAAGTGCTCCAAGTCTCATTCCAGCACCATTTAGTCTTTCCAAACCTTAGGAGTAAAGAAGAAAAGTTTCTTCCAAAGTAAGCTTACTTGTCTCAAGAGCCTTGGATTCCTCATTTGGTTGAAACTCGTCTTCAAAAGTATCGAAATAAGAATCGTCATTGGATTCGAATAATGAATCCAGCTCAAGCTCCCAATAACAATTTTCATTTCGAATATTATTTTCAAGTCTTTCAATCTCAAGAAAATTTTCAAAATGGAAAACTTGAACACTATCCCCAAAGTAAGAATCATTAGAATGACCGTAATAACTATAATATTAGGACATGATTATCGAATTGTTTGTAGATGAAGAATCCGAGAAAGAAAGTGAGAAATCGTGAATCAAAGTTTCTTAGCGCTCAAATAGGCTATCCTGCAAAAAAGGTTAAAAAAAATGAATACAAATAAGAAAGGAAAGATACTACGAAATAATAAAACGATCCCTATCTAAAACACACTCCCTGACAACGACGCCATTTTAATGAGAGGGAAACCGAGTGTTCATGTAGGGACACTATCATTGATATTGTCTCCCGCTCTATATGAAAAAACGTAAACTACTACTACACTTATGAGGCAAGCACAACGATAAGTTGGGTATCGTAAGAAATCCACAAGGAGTGATTGAATTTTAGATTGGTAATTGTTTTAGTACTTCATGAATAAAAGTGTAAAAGTGATAGGGTGTTATGGTTACAAGGGAAAAGAGAGAAGTTAAGTCTAAATAAAGTAAAAGCGAGAGTCGGGATCACATACACACGTTCGCGGGCTAAACAACTAGTAATTAGAATTTCGGCTCGAACGCATTTAACCTAGCATTTGAAATTAAGTATAAACTTCACGCAATAAGGAATTTAACCCAAAGTTGCTTGAATAAACATTTAATCAAAAATGGTCACACGTGGATTAAATTCAGATTGTCGTTATAAACACTAAAGTTGCGTGACAAATAAAGTTAAACGCATAACAATCCAACTTTAATACACACAGTTTCAATTAAACGCAATTTTTACACGAAATCTAGTTTTCAGAGCTTGAGGCCCGTTAATGGCGGAACACAACCCCGACCCTATTTATCTAAGGGCTAAGCATGAATTAAACTAAATAACTAGATTAAAACAATAAATAACTAAATTAAACTAATTATCTAGGCAAGAATAAGGAAGAACATAACTATATTAATGGAGAGGATGATGACTTGTACAACTTACAAACCCAAATGGATGTCACCCCAAAGAGAAATGAAGATGAGCTCTCAAAACCAAACCCTAAGCTAAAATATCTCTTAAAACTAAGTCTATGATTTATTACAACAAATATCTCTTATATAGTAAGTTGGGGGAAAAGAAAAGAAGAAAGAACTGAAAAGGAAGAAAATGCTGTAAAAAATGCACACTGTCTTCGAACCAAGGAAACAATTTAGGAGTCGATCGATCGACCCCTTTTGGCGATCGATCGATCCATCAGGTTTTAGCCAAGCTGCATTCTTCCCTGTTTTGGTTTATTGAAATTCCCTTATGCTAAAACTCCCGTAACATCTTCGTTAAACCCGGAATTAGGCACGGTCGGAGGATACGCGAAGATAACTCAAAGGAATTAAACATCCAAGAATAAATGAGGTCAAAAAACTAAAATAAGAAATGACTAAAATGCCCTTGAATGTGTCATTGAGTGTGAATTTAAAGTAAAAACCATCCCAAAAATTCCATAACTCCCTTATTATACATCGGAATCATGCACCGTTGGTGGCCACGAGAAGAGAAATAAAAGGGCTTCAAATTTCGTGAAGAGTTCGGGATCAAAATCCGAATGATGGAATTACTAAAATACCCCCGAAGCTACAATCTTTAACGAAACTTTTTCGGAAAGCGTCCGAACTTCATACTAAACATCCAAATACCTATAAAAGCTCAATTAATCCCTTCAAAGTGTGTATATATAGAAATCCGAGGTTGTCTGGTTAACGAGCATAAATATAGGGATTAAGATACCCAAGGGGCTAATAACGCGTAGTTAATGGGTGAAATACGCAATATTTGCATCGTATCAATCCACTCTTTGTTGATTCCCTACGACATCCTAATAAGTTTAAATAACACATATTATAATATAAACACTTACTGTAGATATATTTAAGTTTTTATTCAAGTGTAAATATGTATATATTTTAGCTCCTATATTTCCTCCAACTCCTCTTCAGGGTAAGGGTCCTATCCCATTCGAAAATGCATATTTTGTACTGTTCATAACGTCTCATGCCATGTCCTAATCTGGAAAATTTCGCCAGCATCTCCCTGTAGTTCTTCATGTACACAACTTAAATTGGGAGTGTTCCTGTGTTACTTAAGTTTTTCAACGAAGAAAACACAAAATACTACATCAATCTAGTATGCACCCAAAGAACATAAATAAATACCACCGAATTTTCTAAAATAGGACATGTATGAACATTATGTATAATACAAACTTTTGTATTTCCAAACTGTCCAAAAATGGGACAATCCAAGAGTTCTCAGCATAGTCATAGTGAGACCTCTTGAACGGGTCTAGGGTTTTTCTACATGTGTAACATTATTATTGAATGTTTACCATTAATGTCTACTTACTATTTAAATAGTTTTTTTTCTGTTAAATTTTCAACACAAAATCTCATTTATTCATTTAATCAGTGGGGGTGTCTACTTATTATTTCAATTTGTTTTTTTACCTTATTATTGAATGTTTGACACTTAAATTTTCTAAAAAATCCATAACCTATACAAATCAGAACAAATATGCATTTTAAATAGAAGGGTAAGAACATGAAAACATAGAATAACACTAAAAGATCTCAAGCTCCGTCCAAAAATTAATGATTTTTTTTTCATTACCAACATTTAATTTGTTCCAAAAACTCACACATTAAAAAAGACAGTAAATATTTAAAAATGTATATATAAAACCCTAAAAATGCAAAACACGAATTAAATCACGGATTGCATAAACTCTAGGATCAAATCTGATACCGTTCCAATAATACTTTCCAAGAATACTTTGAACCCTAACTTTGGCAGCTTGTGAATACCAGAGCAAATCACGAACACCAATCTTTATCAACATGAAAAGAGAGGCATCTCTTAACATACACTGATGACAATTAACAATGTGTAATATTTAGCAAACACTATTAAAATGTGTTATGTATGTGTAGTTGTCTTTCTACATTTTTTAGTTTGACTTCCTTTACATTGAACTAAATGGCACTGAAATATTTATGTGCTATTTATCGGAATAAATAAAGCCTATAAAATTGGCAAATCATTAATCCTCTCTTGGGTTCGATCTAAAATGGCCCAAAAATCCAGGTGCCAATTTTAAATTTCTTCTCACGACGACAGTAATATGGTAGGTTACAGAGGAAAAACTTATGTCCCCCTTGTTAGCTAAATATATTGAGCTTGACTTGTTAGGTATAAAAAAATACAAATGATTTTAAAAATTACCTGATTGGAGATCTGAGCAGAGAGAGAGAGAGAGAGAGAGAGCTGATAGAAGGGACTGCACTGATCGGAGAGAGAGAGAGAGCACGCAGAGTCGAGAGTGGGAATGAGCAAAGTTTCTTTAATGATTTTTTAATGGTATTTTATATTTTAGTAAGTGTACTCAATTTGGTAAACTTTAAAATAGTGCCAAATTTTGGCACCGTTTTAAAGTGTGCCAGATTGTCATTAAACCGTGCCAAAATTTGACAAAGTTTTAAACCATGCCAGATTTTTAATATCAGGGATTGACAAATGACTGTTTTTGGTGTAGTGGTAAGCCCGAACTACCTTATCCTCTTGACGAAACTCATCCCACTTCGCCTTCCACACCGTAGCTAACTGCCTACTGACATACAGCTCAATGCATCTTCCACTACGTTAGCTTTCCCTAGATGATATTAGATGTCAAAATGATAAACTTTTATGAACTCAAGACACCTACACTCCCTCATGTTCAACTCCTTCTGCATGAAAAGATATTGAAGTGACTTGTGGTCCATAAACAATCAAAACTTCTCCCCTAGTAGATAGTGCCTCTAAATCCTCAAGGCAAAAATGACTATTATTAACTCCAGATCATGCGTGAGATAGTTCTTTTCATGGGGATTAAGGTTGAAAGATGCATAACCTATGCCCCACTCCTCCCATTTTAGAACTCCCCCAAGTCCGTGTAAAGACGCACTGATAAAAATGCGGTATTCCACTCCTACCCTAGGTAACGCGAGTATTGGCGTTGAAGTCAACTTGTCCTTTAACTCATTGAAAGAAAACTGACAGTGGTCTTCCTAAACCCTTACAAGTTAAATTCATTATGGGGCTCGTAATATTTGAAAACAATCTGATGAACCGGCGATAGTACCCTACTAACCTCAGAAAACTACGCATCTCTGTCATTGTCATGGGATAGCCCCACTCTCTCACCGCTGACACCTTACTCGGATCCATGGAAATACATCTCTCAGAGATAATGTGACCCAAGAACTGCTCCTCCCTTAGCCAGAATCCATATTTTTCAAACTTGGCATACAACTGATGGTCTGTAAATTTTGAAGAATCATACACAAGTGGTCTGCGTGCTCGCCCTCTGTCCATGAATAAATTAAGATGTCATCTATGAAAATAATAACAAACCGATCCAAGAAATACATGAACTCTCTATACATGAGATCCATGAAAATCTCTAGTGTATTGGTTAGTCTGAATGACATAACCCTGAAATCATACCCATATATCATAAAAAATATGATCTTAGGGACATCCTCCTCCCTGATACGTAATTAATGGTACCCTGACCTCAAATCAACCTTAGATAAGTAAGTTGCTCCTCTTAGTTGATCAAACAAGTCATTGATATGCGATAACGGATACTTGTTCATGATTGTGACCTTGTTTAACTCCCGTTCTTTATACACAACCGTAAAGACCCATGCTTCTTCTCCACAAATAGAACTGTGTCACCCCAAGGTGAAGTAATCCTTCTAATAAAACCCCTGCCCAGTAATTATTGACTATGATCCCTCCACTCCCACATCTCTAAAGGAGCCATACAATACGACACTCGTGCTATCGTCCTAGTCCTCGATGATAAGTCGATCATAAACTTGATCTCCTGACTTAGTGGCAACCTCGGTATCTTCTGAAACATATCAGGATAACCCGTAACCATAAGGAACGAATTCAATGAGATTAATATACCCTAAAATGTCTTCTCCTTAATATAATACAAATGCGTTCTCGACCCTCCCTACGGACGAGGCATTTCCATAAAAAACATGTCCTGCCTTGGTACATGATAGTCTTACTGTAACAGTCCAACATCACTCTATACGTCACTAACCATTCCATACCCTAAATAACATCATACTCATCCAAGTCTAATATAAGTATATTCGCTACTAAACATAACCTCCCCATGTACACACATTCCCCTTTGCAGACGGAATGAATGAGATGAGAGTCCCACCACCCAAAGGTGAATCTACAGTCATGATAATATCCATGGATAAATCCATCAAACCCATCATACGTGCAAACCTAGTGTTGATAAATGAGCATGACAGTCTTATGTTAAATAAAACCCTCCCTATGTGCCCATGGATAAGAAACATACCCTCAATAAATGGTGGAGCTGGTGATAAAGATAATCCTCGGAGATGATACACATGCTCAAACAGTCCATGCCCCTGCTGAGGTGGCAACATTGGAATTGCTGATGGGATTGGAAGTTACTATACGTACTGCCCCGATTGGGCATCCTGCTCATGATCCCTAGCCCTGTTCAGGTATGAACGTTGTATGTGGCCCTTCTCCATACACACGAAGCATCTATAAGTAAATTTTGCCTGCCTCTAGCCGTGTTGGCCCTGATGCGACTTTTCCTGCCTCTAGCCCTGATAGCCTTAGCCATACTGGGCACCTGTCTGATTCCCTTGAACCTATTGGCCCTACGAGTTATGCTGTTATTAGTCTTGATGGCCACGCATGAATTTCCCATTCCCAACCTGAACCTCTTAGCAGTGTCCCCCTATTGGGAACCCTGCTCATTATGCTTCTTCTACTGTTGTGGTGCCTCGTTGGCACCACTACTCCAGTCTTCCCCTACTGGATAGACTCTCCGAACCTATTCTATCCCCTCAAAAGGAAGCAATGATCCAAAAAGTGGAGCAATATAATATTTACGGCCTAAGAGTAGGCCTACAATAATAGGTTCACCAATAAATGCTAGTGAATCCTCCAAGTGAGTCCATCGGTAAACTTAAGGACCCTCTTATCCTCGGTGTTCACCTCGTCTGGCATAAAGTATGACAAGATCATGAACTACTCCTTATATTTAGCCACGGTCCATCGCTCGTGCGAAAGGTCAAGGAACCTCCTCCTTATCTTCGTCTGAACTGCTACCGAAAAGTACTTGCGATCGAAAAACACCTAGAATTCCTGAACAGTTATGGTGTCTCTCTCTTCTGTTGTGGTGACTAACTCCAACAACTTAAGTGCTTCTACCATTATCTTAAAAATAGCCAGTATCTGGTTTTGAGTGTTACCTCACTCAACCATGCAAAAGTGCCTCTGGATGTCTTTTTTCCATTGTCTAGTTACAACTACATCCACGTTCCCCTGGAACTCTGGAGGATGGCACTTTTGGAAGGCCTCTCTCACTCTTTCCCAAATAGAAAACACAATGTGAGCTTGAACTAGTTCCAATGGCTACTGTGGATGTGCTCGAGGAAATTATTATGCTAAGGCAGTCGTCGTGGATTTAACCGCCTATGCAACGATGATGGCAACCTCTACTCTATTCATCGTCCCCTAGTGGCCTACGGCTCCGACTAAGCCTCCTTCCCTGCAGACATTCTAGCGGCATGAGCTAGTCGTCCTCTCCTATTATTTTTCATCTGAAACCAAACCGAAATTATATGAGATTCACTTTAATCATAAATAATAGCATAAGAACGTAAATGTTCAATATGATACAACAGTCTTAAATATAGGGCTCCACATCAAAGAAAATGCAACACTGACAACGTAGCAAGTCCGCAAAGATCCAAAGGAGACTAAAACCTGATTCTCTGATACATACTTTGACAACCCGACTATTTTAATACCGGGTGGCCAATCTTCAACTAAAATATAACAGGAATCTCAGTATGGATTATTCTTAGCATCAATGGCACAAATAATAATATAACATAGATAACAAGAACAATCCACACAACCACATAACTGAAATAACCATCATGCATGAATAAGCAGTAAGGGTGAACCGAATAAACCATCGGTCACCAAAAAATATGCACAATATAAATCGAATAATAACAGAATAGGAAGAGTAAACGTCCGAAAAAATATAAAAGTCTAGGGGTAAGATCAAATCTATAATTTATGGGAAACACGCCCAACTATAAATGGAAATAACCGATCCTATCTAGATGAGAATGGACTGCAGCGTCTAAATGAGAATGTAGCATCAATAGCTACTGTCGGTAAGAACGAATATATCTTTGCTGTCCTGATTGCTGATGATGCACACCTGGGGTGTAAAAAGGAAAACAAAAAAGACAAACAAGAAAATGGTGGGTCAAAGCTCATAGAGTAAATTTTTTTTCGCAAGAACAGAAGCGTATTACTTTCAAGATTAACCTGCCATACTCCCTTAAGATAAACCTCACCTCTCAATTACAGTGCGCACTTAATGTGTTCATTTCATTCTAATTGCACTAACCAGTCTAACTAGTACACATAACTACTATCTATGCCCAATCCTGCAAATACTTTCTATTCAAACGAGATTACATAACGTAGACCTGAAGCGTTTTTCTTAGGCGGGATTCAACCCCCAAATCCCTAATTCATATCTAGGGTTCTTTCTACCAAAATTCCAAGAGCTATAATCCATATATCATCCAGAAAACATAATTCCATCACTATATAATTGATTCTTATATGGAAATACCCATAAATTCAAGATTATAATCATTTTATCAAATTTATTATTAAAGATTCCATATTTTATCAAGGTCTACATCGTCTTCCATTTAAACCCGTAAGTTATCTCTAAGTTCAAGCCTAATCAATCCAAATTAATCGTTGATTCAAGATCATTCATCTTATATTATTAGGTTTCTTCATTAGTCATCAATTTTCCAATCTTTCATATTCAAATGCGCGATATAAAGAAAATTTTTAGTTGCTTGTTGGATTACAAATTTGAAGTCTCTAAGCTAGGTTTAATCCATTTCTTCTCCTCTTCAAGATCCATCTTTTTTTCCTCTTTATCTTATCTAGGGTTCTCTCTCTCAATCTTTTGTTTGGAATGTGAAAGGTGGGTTATCATCCACCTTTTTGAACCCTTAAATGTCCTCCCAAAAATCTAATCCCATTTTTCCTTTTAATTCTAGGTATAAAATGACTATCCTACCCATATACGGGCCCTTTTATGTCTCTAGAGCCCAAACACAACACCTGGATACCTATTATGTACTATTTGACCCTTCTTAGATCACCGGTAGACTCGAAAAGGTCATATGAGTCACTCAACTCCAGATATGCTAACATCTCATGTAACGGCCCATACACATGTATTCCATTTTCGCCACCCATAAATTATATCGATCCGTCGATGTAACGCCCTATCGACCTATCATAAATTAAACCGCCGCTATCACTTATATGCAACATATAATAAATCATATAACTATTTACTTATCCCACACAAGTAAATAATAATTATAATAAATATTAATCCTTTATCTCGCAATTTAATATTTACCAAATTCCAATTTAATTTTCTCCCAATTAAATAAAGAAATTAATTAATACTAAAATTACGAGGTATTACAGTTCTATCTTGAGCATCCCGAACCCTATTTTACTCGCAAATTGGACATCCAAAAATCTTACATCTATATGTTCATTTGAGATCTCTTCTGTGTTGCACCATATTGATTTTCTCTTCATACTGTGAGTGTTTTAAGCGGTGGAGACCGTGTTTATATCGAGCAGTGGCTAGACTCGTCACGAGACAAGTATGACCGGTGGGATACCAAGATATGGAAAAGTGCCTGCACTATGTGGATATTTTAAGGCATCCAACATTGATTGAAAAAAAGGTTACAAGGAATGAGAAAGAACATTAAGACTTGAAAGCGTCGAGTTTGTGAGTAAGTCTAAGTTGTTCTTGTAAACTGCCTATATCGTAGTGAACTTGTCTGGTTGGGCCATCCGAAAATTTTCTCATTGTGGGTTTTTGTCGTACAAATTTTTGTTGTGATTTACTTATTTTCTTCCTTCTTATACTCACCTAGATGCATACTTGGGTCAAGATTAAAATTGGTAAAGTTGTTTAACACAAAACTTGTGGCTTTTGTTCGGTGCAAAGATTACAAAAATTTTGAAAATTAAAAATTGGTGGTGTTTCCATATAACCCTAAGGCACTTTAGCTTTCTCAAATTGGTATTCGAGTGGGTCACGCTATTTTGTTGTGTTAGATCCCTATTTTGTGCTTATTTATAAGTCAAATGGAGTTTGATCGGAATAATAGTTTCGTTTTTCATCCTCCATAGGCTGGTGGGTCAATCTATCCCTATTGGAAGGCGCGGATGCAATTTTTCCTGAAATCGTCTGATGAGAATACTTGGAACTCAGTTGAGTTTGGGTGGACTCTGCCCACTAATGGTGGTGCTCCTAAAGCATATGCCTCTTTGACAGCGGCTGAAAAGAATGCCCCGATTTTTAATTCTAAGGGTGTGGACTCTATTTTTTTACGTTGTGACCACTAAAGAGTTTAGGCACTTTATGACTTGCGAGAGCATAAAGGATGCTTGTGATATTTTACGATTCACACACGAGGGAACAAATACTGTTAGGGTTCCCTAGCAATAAAATCTGACGATTAAGTTTGAAATGATTAAGATGTTAGAGAACAAGTCTTTTAATGATTTCTATGCCAAGTTGTCGGATATTATCAATTCCCCGTTCAACCTAGGAGAGACTATCCCTAAGCCTAGAGTGGTGCGGAAAATCTTAAGGTCGTTGTGTAAAAGATTGAGCACCAAAGCCAAGATTTTAGATTCCTTAAGTGTCGGCACTATGAGAGTCCAAGAACTAGTAGGTCATCTTCAATCCTATCAGACGAACAAGAGTCCTTCGAAGAAAATGGATGAAAAGAGGGAGATGGGTATTGCTTTGAAAGCCCCAAAAGAGGATGTATCAGATTTTAGTAGTAACGGTGAGCTTGATGTAGAAGAGATTGCTAGGTTTTTTGTTCAAGAAGTTTCTAAATCTTAGAGATGAGACAAGTTTTGAAAAGAAACCTAAGAACTATAATGACCGTGATATGAAGAAATATAATGGTCTTAATAAGGTGGATGATCAGGAAAAGTTCTTTGAATTCCAAGAGTTTGGGAATTATTCTCATGAGTGTCCCACTAGACTAAGTAAGTTGGCAAGAAACCTAAGATATATAATACCACCGTTCGTGATAGTGAGTCGAAAGAGGAAATGATTTCCTTTATGAGTGTAACTACATCGCATTCACTACTAGTCATGTGGTCATAAATGAAGTGTCTTCCCCAGATGAAGATAATCATAAGCATGACAGTTTTGAGGCTCAGTCTTTAGGTTCCTAAGGTAGTGAGGAGAGGAGCGATGATAAAGAAGAAGATAATGTGGAGGAAAAATGAGATTGAAGTGGCCTTTTAGGAGTTATACGCGAAGTCATTAAAGTTGAAAAAGGTAAATTTTTATTTAGAAGCTAAGATCAAAGAACATGCCATAGAATATAATGATACTAAATTGATTTAGGATCTTAAGACACGTGAGAGGAATCTTAAGGAAAAGCTAGAGTATGTTGAGGGAGAGAGTGATAGCCTTCACGGATTAATGAAGGTTCTGAAGAATAAGCTTATTGAGTTTGATGAGTCTAGGCATTTTCTCGAGTCTAGGATTGTGGAGTTAGAATAGAAATTAAGTGACTCGAGTAATGTCAAATTTGATTTGGAATCTAGGTCGAAAAGTTTGGATAAATTGTTAGGCACCATCCGAATCAAAGATGACAATAGTGAGATACAAATTCTTTCGTTGTTAAAGCCAAGACCATTCTTTCGAGAGAGTCAACCAAATATAGGGACATTAAGGTCAATCTAAAGGTAACATTTTTTATGTCTACACTTGCACACATTGTGGTAGGAAAAATCACCTTAGGCATTTCTGTTATGATCTTAGAAAAGGTTCTAGGAAGACTAAGACACGCGTCACTAAAATTATCCAAGCCCAAGTCCGTCACTTTACATTTATGTGGGTAAGGATATCCGACTTAGAGGCACTTAATGTTAAGGTTGTTTACTCTCGCATGATTTGATACGATTCATCACATGCAATATCTTATGAGTGATTGCTTGCATTCTTTCATACACTAGATTTTGTGCTTCATATTATACATTATTGCTATTTTTATGGTATATATCTTTTGTATTTTTTTCTTTCTATTTTTTTGGATATTAGTGAGAAAAATATAAAAAGATTTTACTGGTCTTTTGTGTCAATTTGAAAAATATTTAAAAACTCAAAAAGATTTTTAGTTTTGTGCATTTTAGTTTTACATATATTGTGTGGCATATTAGTATGTTTGAATCTCATTACTTCCATGTATCTATGTGACTATGACATTTAGTTGTGTTTTTCAATGCTTGGATTGTTCTTGATCATGTTTATATGAGGTAGTTTGAAATTGATTTGCATGATGGATTCAGTTTGTACACCCATCCGCACACACTTTACATGATCTCTATTGGATTTTAACTTCATATGTCACATGAGCTAAGTGAGGTGTTCTCCTATCAATCTTTTCATAAGCATATTTTTTTACTATAAGGGATTTGTGCATGTAAGAACCATTGCTCATGAGTTTGTTGCTAGATTGAAAAATATAAGTATGTACGTGAAAGGGCTACTAAAGGATCAATCTCCTTTGCATGAAAGGCCACCGTTGACAAGAGGCTAAAATAAAAGAGAGGTAAAAGATTATATTACTAAGGCCAAAATTTTTTCTTTGATGCCTCAAAAATAGATATCTTTAATAAAAAAAAATGAGTGAAAAAGATATATGTTTATTTTTTAGGGTATTTAATTGAAGATCAATGGATTTGCATAACGAGTTCTAGTCGGGCAAAATAACTTTTATGCTATTGATTTAAGAATAATCAAAATTTCTAGGCTAGTTTGCATTATGTTTTTTTTTCCTTTTGAGTTCTTTATTTGACATGTGAGTCTAAATCAAATGCTGATAAATTATTGTGGTCAAATAGATCTACTTGGGCATATTTGAGCGATTTAGTCATTTTCTCTTCTTTCAAGTTCACGCCCCTGTGCTTCGTACCACTTTACTTAGACCTATTGATATTATGCAAGTGTGTAATGCTTATGTGTTTTTGTCTTTTGTGGTCGTTTATACCTATATATGTGTATGTGATTTCTTGGTACATGTGCGATTATATATATATATATATATATATATATATATATATATATATATATATACATATGGTATGCTTTGTGTTTTAATTCTTTGGATTTTCATTTAATCCATGATTGCTTTATGCTTAATCTCAAATTCAAATTGGCATGTGTTATGATCATCTTGGTATTTTATGCTTAGATGCTTGTATCATAGTTGATATCATTTGTTCATAGATTGGATTATTTGTGTTTGTGTTGATGAATTATTTGTCATTGCATGATTGCATCACACCACTGCATGTTATATTTATTTTTCCTTAATGAATTCCCACGCCTCACTTAGGGGAAGATTTGATTTTATTGAGGAAAAATATTTTATTATTGTGCACCCCATTCTTTCTCTATTTCTGAACAAAAATGTGGAGACACCGTATATAGGTATTTTCATATGGAAGAGATCTTTAAGTTAGGGAGAGAAATCCTTTCTTAGGTAGAGTTGGTTAGACAAAGGGGGAGTTTTTTCATATGCACTTTATATATTGCTATATTCTCTTTGCATTTGAAGGTGTGTTGAAGTGTATAAGTTTGCTTCGATAATCAAAATTTAGATGTTTAAACAATAAGCAAACCTGCAAAAGTTTGTGTCGGTCAAGTGTCTAATAACTTTTTTTATTTTTAGGGTTGGGAATCGAGTCTTACTTAGCATAACGGTCCAGTAGTTTTTTATTTTATTTTGAGTTTTGTTGCAGAATAGCCAAACGAGGATATTTGTAAGGAAATTTTTTCGAATCGAGTCAATTTGTATGTATTGGTTTTATTTGTGTTTAGACAAAACTTGTTTGAGTCACAGGTTAGTATTATTTTATTTGTCTCCCCTCTAAGCCTATGATGTGTAATTGAAGATCGTTTGGTAATATTAAAGCGTCATCGAGGATACATTGGGTTATGTGCCGAGTTTTTGTCTTCGACATTCGAGGGATCTGAATGAAGTTTTTAGTGCATATTTATGTTTGATCCCTGGATACGTTTCAGTGTTATTTTATAAAAAAATTCTAACGCATCTTTTGCAAAATGATTTCTAAAGAATAAATTTTATTTTATTTAAGTCGTTCGAACGATTTTGCATTTTTGTTCCAACAAGATTTCTTTGTTCGTTCAGACGATTTTTTAATTTTGTTCTAACGAGATGCATGTTTTGATTCAAAAGAGGCTTCGTTGTTCCAAGAGAAAAGTTCGTTAGAGGGGCGTTTGATACTCATTCAAATGAGTTTGAACACGGTTCAGTTTGGTTCAAATGAGAATGCATACTTTGTTCGAACTAACCATATGTCTTTGTTCAAACGAGTTTTCTTAAAAAATGCGCTGACTAGAAAAATGTGTTTTCGATAAATACTCAAGTCTGACATCGGTTTTCATAGAGGGTTTTTATGAAAGTGATTTTCCAAGTTATATCTTATGCAACCCAAACCATAGTTTACACCCAAGCTTGATATCTAAGAATCCTACATCTGTTTGAGATCTATTCTATATTGTGCCATATCAGTTTGCTCTTCATATTATGAGTGTTTTAAGCGGTGGAGGCCATGTTTGTGTTGAGCGGCAGTGGGACTGGTCACAAGACAACAGTGGAATACTGAGACGTGGGAAAGCACTTATGTTGTGTGGTTGTGGAAGGCATCTAATTGTGACTGCGAAAAAGGTATACGGAACGAGGAAGCGCATCAAGGACTAAAGGCGTTGAGTATCTGAGTAAGTCTAAGTTGATCTTGTAAACTGCTTATATCACAGTGGACTAATGTGGATGGGCCATCTGAGGTTTTTCCCATTATGGGTTTTCCTCGTACATCATCGTCATTATACCATATTTGTATAGCATCTCATGACCTGAAGAGAACTGACTAAAACCGTTCAATAATAAGTAAAAGTTCTCGTCTCGGTTGAATAAATACTAAGGAATGACCTCGTCTTAATAATGAGGTTAGCCTCATTTTCATTTGAGCGGAGGAAATCGACGCCAACAAGGCTAACTGTCAAATACAACTGTGATAATGCTGTTAAAGGCTATTGAGTATCATGTGAGTAGCAGCATTGACAACCAACATATGTAAAAACATTCATTTATGGGTACGACTTTAAACTATTATGTATCTCAGTTATGATCCATTGAGAAGATGCTCCTACCCAACCCATGTTTCGGTCCTGACAGTCATTCCATCATTCTCATTCAAAAAATGAGAGATGCCCCATTGGGATCTAGACCAACTTTAATACCCCGTATATCAATGCATTTGGAATTCAATTAATTAACTAGTTATTAATTTCATTTTAAATTACACGAGTGACGTAATTTATTTGAATTAAATAATAATGTGGTTATTAAATATTAACCGAGAGAAATGATGATTAATATTAGGTATTGAATTTACTAAGTGGATAGTAAATGATGTATGGAAATTATTACACGTCATAATGAGTGATATTGGCGTAATCAGATTTATCTCAACCGGGAGTCGCATGTAGACTAAATTGAGGTCGAGACAATATATTTATTTAGAGTGACTCGAATGATGATTTTGAGGTCATGGATGATTTCGAAAGTGTCAAAATGTTAAAATAGTATACCCGGGGTTATTAACTGGTTGCCGGGGAAATTTGGGACTAAACCGACACCGTATGAGGGTATTTTAGTCTTTCGATAGCCTAGGGTAGAGAGAGATATGAAAATCCTAATCTTATATTAGATGGTAAACGGGAGGTTTAATAGAATAGAAAACAAAGGGGAGCCATTAGGGAAGGAAGGGGAGCATTTTTGGAGAATTGATGAGGATTATTTAAGTGTTACTCATTGATCTTGCACCATCATCAATCTTGGAGTGATTGGAAGAGAAGACGCACAATCCATCATCTAAACAATGAAATCAGATCATCCAACATAAGGCAAATGTTTATTTACGATTTCTTTTGAGACTATAATACCCATGTGCTTAGGGTTTCAAAATATATTGAATAAATTTATGTTCTTAGAAAAAAAGATTGATTAGAACTCATGTTTTGTGTATGAATAGCATGTAGTATGATTCAACATCTGTAGAGGATAAGAAATCATAGGATATGTGATAATCACCACAAATTTAATCTGGATTTTGATGAATAATGGTTGAAGAACACAAAAACCTAGGATCTTTGATGAAAACTTGATTTGATTTATTCTTGGGTGGAATTATGAGGTTTTGAGGTTTTGTTTACGTTAGAATTCATCCTAATACATGTAGATAAAATGTTTGGGAATGTGGGATGTTCATTTGATAAAGAATCAAGAAGAGTAGAATGAGAAAAATGGTGAAAATGCACTTGTGTAGATAAAGAAGACGATCTGCAGTATTTAGAATCGATTCGGCCCAGAGGCGAATCGATTCAGAAAGTAAATCGATTCGGCCTCCTAGGCGAATCGATTAAGTTTTCCAAAAAATATGAAATTCCCTTTTTAAGACGAGAATTCTTATAATTTTATCAGGGAAACTTTTGGCAATTTATTAAAATATAATGAGGTCTTATTACATTACAGTAGGCCTATGATGGGAATAAGACTTAGACTTATTACGAGAATTTAGACAAGGATTAAACGAGTTTAAATTGTTAAGTAATTAATTCAAGAGAATGAGAATGATTTAAAGGAATTACGAGTGACCTTGTTGTGACACCCCGCCTAATAAAATACCGGGTGATCAGTCTTATACCAAATTAAAATAGGAATCCCAGTTGGTTCATTGTTAGCATCATTGTAGAAAAACTTTTAAAACTTACTAACCACCTAGTATTCCAAAACGTTGGGGCCAAATTTTAACTTTTTAATTAAATGAAACAGTAAATGCGAAAATAAATATAAACCATTCACACAACTGAATTAAATCAACTGAACAAATAATTTAACTACTTGTCGAATAAAACATTGGCCAATGAAATAAAATAGTCCAACAACAATCATCCAACAACTTAATAGATAAATCTGAAAACTACAACTGAAAAGTCTGGGCGACATGCCCTAAGTAAACTGAAACTGATAGATGATTCCCACTCTAGAAAAGAATGAACGATGCGTCTAGTCCAAGCTCCTGCTAGCATCCACATATGCCACAGCTCCGTGTCCCTAGAATAGAATATCAATCTTGGCGTCCCTGTTGCTGGACACCTTAAAGGTTTTGAAAATAGTTTTATAGCAAAGGTTAGAACCCAAAACATTTTGAAAATATTTAGCAAGTGAATTAACTGCAGTAAATAAAATGTATGAATGCGCATCATATTTAAGTTAGTGTCGCACTCTCTTGAGGACATACTCACCCCTCCACTAATGTGCACACCCAACGGTTACCTTATCCCCACCTAGTTGTACTACCCCCATCCAAATAGTCCTAGTGTAATCTCCCCTTGACATACTACTCTAACCCGAGTATAATAATTCATGGGTTATAATTTATCTCACCAATTAACTTAATTAATTCATTTTAAATAATATCGTATAACCGTGACACAAGTTATATAAAGTAAGTACATTACACACTGTATTATGACCCGCATATAATATTACATCTCATTATATACGTACCTTTACTAAAACATCCACACATAATTCATATGTAAATCCATCCCTCTGAGTATACCCTCACCGGATGATTCCCTCTAAAGTGCTATATCGCTAGGTATGCTCACATAACCTACTTACCCAAGTTGGAATCTCTCACCAACCTGGCCCAAAAATATAAACGTAGTGGAGGTGATCATATTCCTTCCCTGAAAGTGAGATAAGCCCCTCACCCATATACCGAACGCTATGACCTGGGGATACACTAACCCCATTCCTCAAGCTAAGGGATTCACCCACATCGTGCAACCTCCCTGGATAGCACTAGAGTATATAAATTAAATAAAGATCTAGTCACTGATATTTAATAGCACACACACACACACACACACACACACACACATATATATATATATATATACTATCACCACACCGTATATATATAAATTCCCCCTTATATATAAAACTGGGCGAACTGTCAAAAATCTGGGACCATCGATCGATCGATCGTTTAAACCTTTTGGCATTAATACATCATATTCATCTTCTTTTTACATCTATTACGAACTCTAATCATCGTTTAAACCTTTTGGCATTAATGATTTTCACAAATCTTCACCCACTCAAGAACACAATTTCCTATGGTAAAATCCCAATTATCATTCATTAATCTGATCCCACAATCTCAATAAATTTATCTCTAACACTGGTGTTCTATTATGGTTCTAATGTCAATCAATACTTAATACTTCTATAACATCAATTGGATTGTCAAATCACCCAACCGATTAAATTCATAAAAACCCATTTCATGGAATAGCCCACCCAAAAACAAATTTAGGTTTTTACGCCTCCCATAATATGAATTGATTATCATCAAGAATAATTACAATAGTTAACCACTTTCCTCTAATTGTTTGTAGAGTCTGATCCGTTGGTGTAGAGAAACTGTTGATGAAGAACATCCAATTTGTCCCTCGATTTGACTCCAAAAGATCCCCAATTGGTTCTTGATTAGATTCCTCTGTTTCTCTCTCAAAGCCCTAAGTTTAGAATTGTTAACTGTCGTTCAACACTTCCCTAATTAGGTTTAAAATTCCTAATCCCCCACTTCCCTAATTAGGTTTAAAATTCCTAATCCCATTTTTGGCCACATGGGCCTAATTAAAATGGCCTCAATCACCCCGTGTGGGCCCAACTATGCCCAAAAATGCTCTGAAACCCAATTACTACCCCCGGGTACTCTTTTCTGACCATCTCGACCCATCCGGACTCAATCACGCACTCAGAATTGTCATCCGAAATACTTTATAATATTTCCAAATTTCGACCTCAAAATGTGACATACATTAATTCGAATAATTTAACTTAAAGTCATCAATTATAAATAATTATTCCCACTCAAATAAATTCCCCAAATCATAAATTTAAGTTTCTCCAATTTAAATTTTTTTCATTTCTCCCAAAAATAATTAATTACTAAATCCTCAAAATTACGGGGTGTTACATACTCCCCCCTTACAAAGGAATTTCGTCCTCGAAATTAAGACAAGCCTAGTGCTCCAAGTTTCGAATATCACTCTCTAGTCATGTGACTCTAATCTCGCTATATCCATCTCTCCCGCTTCTATCTATAAGTTACACAAATATGCATTTTAACTAACCAGGGCGCCCATACAGCCTGTACCCGTGCTTAACCGCACAATAGTTACTCTAATTAACCAGGGTACCCATACACCCTATCCTCGTGCTTAACCGCACGAAAGTTACTCGACTATGCTATCCGTGACCCGTAATATAACTTTTAACCCGTAGTCATATCACATATATATATAATGGATGGGGTACCCAACCCATGTACTAACGACCAAACATCTCCCCACTTCCAACGTTGTGCTAAGTTTCATGTGTGGGACGTCTCGCAAAGCGAAATCCTAACAAGGAACCCCCCCGATACACTACTACCTAACATTGTTAGTCGTGTCTATAGCACGTACCCCCAAATACTTATCTCTTAACACAAAAGCATACACGCCTACCCTTATGCTACAAAAGACAACATAAAACACCGCGCCCTTACTATCACTAGTTCTTGTGCAAAATAAACCTCGAGCTATCTCTCCTTGCTAGAAAAAAATCTAACCACCGTGATTCACTTCAGTAAACACCCCTACTTACCAGGATAAAATATGAGAACATAAGACCTCATTATGTGTCTATCGCACCATGCAATACAACACATATACACACATATATATAGGCTAGATGCCCTCTCAGGTGATACCTAGAAAAATTCATACCCTGGTTCGCGAACACCAAAAATTACCCCCCACTATCCACAATAGTTCAAATGCATCGCTATCCAGTCGATATTTGGGAAAATAATCAACCTACTCCCATAATTCTCGAAAGTAGTGACCCCTCGCATAATTTAAACCTTCTCTCAATGTACACCTCCACTCTCTCGTGGTTAACACCAAAGGACTCCGTTACCCCACGAATTTTTTTATCTATATACTGTGGCAGCTACAGCCAGCGCACCCACTAAATCCGACTCACTCACGAATTTTAGTGATATATATATCTATATAATAAGGAGTAAAATTTTGTTACTATTCCATAAAATGACAACACAAGTAGAGGTCCTGATTTAGCCAACAATGCAAAAAATTAAGGGTCCAGATTAATTGCAGTGATCCAAGGCACGTGGGTCTGCAAAATTTACATGTTTGGTTGAGACTGTTGTTGTAACTTACCTCGAGACTATCAATCCCACCCACCCCGAACAAAGAACACGCTTCCTTTCTCTTTTTCTGACTTTCTATCCCTCTTACACACCCAAAAATAAACGAAATCCCCCCCCCCCTCTCTCTCTCTCTGTCAAGCACACAACTCTCTCTCTTTTCACTAAAATATGAAAATGAACCCTCTCTCTCTCACTGTGTGTGTTAGCTTCCCAGATTTGTCGTAGTGCTCTCCATGCTCCTTCTCCACGTTTTTTAAAAGAGGAAGAAGGACAAGACTTACTTCGTCGCGGTGAGTTCTGTTCGATTTTAATTTATTAGGTTAAAATTTTAAATGTTCAGATTCTATCTAGGTATTATTTACGGATCAATTTTTTTGCACATCTAATTTTTTGTTTTTGTGGTTCAAATTGAGTTTGATTAGAGTTCGATTAGGTATTATTCAATTTTTTTGTTTGTATGGTTTAAATTGCAGATCTATTTAGGTGTACGTCTTTTTATGGAGTTTTGGTTTATGGAGATTTTTAGGGCTAACTGGTGTTATTCGTGCTATTCCTTTTTAGATTTTTGGATCTTCAAACGACTACACACACAACCATGTACCAAACCCACTGAGATTTTGGGATTTTCTTTAAATTTAAGGGTTTCAAAATTTGAATATGGGGATTTCTTAAAATTTACTATTCTAAACTTTGAGTTATACATTTTAAGAATTAAATTTGTCTTTGTGTTTGTGTTTGTATTTGTGTTTGAGTAATTTGTGTATTTTGGTTCTCAAGTACTAATTTGGTCTTGAGTTATACATTTCTCAAGTACAAATGATGACCCTTTCATCACTCGAGCCCAAAAAACATACTGAAAATAATCATTTCTAGCTTTTCTCTAAATCTCAAACTCTGTTCCACTCTATATTTTTTGTATTTTTAATTATTTTTTGTGGAGTTCCAACTATAAAGTTTTGGCTTTCGGTTGTTATTACGATTGGTTTGTTTAACTTCACTACCATTTTTTTATCTGTTTTCCTGTGGATCTTTCTTTATCTGATTAGGTGGATTTCTGGTCCACCAACTTGATTTTCTTCTCATAAAAATTCTATGTATTTGATATAAAAATGAAAATTAACATTGCAGATGGTGACAAATGATAACAAAACAAATGATAGAGTTATGATTGCACATGAGAGTCATAGTTATGCTTACGTAATGAGGGAGTTACCTTGGCTGGAAAGTTATCTGTATTATAAGTTTGATTAAAACGAAGATCCTAATTCTACTTATATTCGAAATTTTAATTTTTTGGTGGACAGGGATGGCTGTGGGAAGGGATCCTAAGTTGGAAAGAACAATGTAGTCACAGTTATTGGCGATGGTGCCATGACGACTGGTCACGCTTACAAAGCTATGAACAATGATGGGTACCTAGATTCCGATATGATTGTTATTCTTAATGACAATAAGCAGGTATCTTTACTCAATGGTAATCTGAAAATTATCCTCTGGAAAAATATCTCATTTGGTACTTTATCTCTCATACAATCTCTTCCTCACTTCTTTTTAATTATTTAATTTCTTTAATGTTTTTACCTTTTTAAAAGTGGGTTTTGTCCCCCAATGGAGTGCACTATCGATTCCAGGTGTACCTGGATGAAGGATTTGGGGTAAAATGATATTAAGGCAACAGATAATCATCAACGGAGATGGGCTGTATATGTTGGTGAAACTGCGTAACAGTGATGGCTACGACAATGTTGAAGTGACACGCTCAAAAGCATTCACGGGAGGAGGTTTGTGTTTGCTGAATAATGTCGAGTTTGTGCTTATATTGTATTTCATACTGAATTATTTAGCTGAATTATCTAGCTGTTGATTTTTTGTCTTCTAAGTCAGTGTTAAAAGTTATGTTAGAATGCAAAGGTTCCAGTTTGGTACATGTTTACTAATTTGTTTACCTTTCGTTTTGTTGACAGTCAATTGAACACACTTAGCTACACGTATGCCCACATACCAACTGCTGGGTTACTGATTTAAGCTGAGAGGACGACGGTTCCGATAGACCATTTCACGAAGGAGGTTCTGATCCGTTTGAAAAGGAATACCAGCTTCGATACATCCTTTGTAACACTTCATTATCTGTAAGTTGAATGCTTATAATGTGTTTTCATCTTAAAGTTTATAATATCAGTTGTGTTGTATCTATTTTGAAGATGATTGTCGGGTTATTATTGGAAACCACTCTTATGTGTTATTATGAGTAATGAGATGGACAATAAGCTGCTTCAGTTGTATGAATATGAAAAGTCATGGAAACCTGAGAAATTTGATGATTCAGTTTACTATGAAAAATCCCATGTCCTCCTTTAAGATGAGAAGGGATACTGAGTTCAGATCCACTCGAAATCTCTGTGACAACACCAGCAGCTACAAGTAAGCATCCATCAATTTTATTCCGTGAGTACCTTCTACCTAGGAGAAGAGTATACAAAGTCAACTGCCACAACTAAAATGTCTGGGATACAGTAATCCTTTGGGGAGAAACATCAAAATATGAGATGTAATTTTGAAGGTTTGTTAGATATTTAGATTAATGTATAATAAATGTTCGGGATTATCTTAATGAAAGCAAAAATTTGTATGTTAACAAATTCTATCAAATTCAACTAAGAATGTTCCCAAGCATAGTTTGGGATGAAAAAAATAATATGTTTGGTACAAGCACACTTTGCTAAATAAGTTATCATTGATGTTTTAATATTCCCAAGTTCCAATTAAATATTCATTCACATTTTGGGTCCAGTTATATTAGGAACGATTTGTACAAGTCATTCACATTTTAGGAACATTTTAGGTCCATAATATCCCTTAAACCCTCTTTCATGGCCCAACCATCATGATATATTACTAACATTTTGTGTTAATTTGAATAAACCATTTGATTATTTTGAAATTTTTGGAATTTACATGTGTGTGTATTGCTTTGCAGCAGTTATATACATCAGGACTTGATGTTTGGTACTTGAGCCTACATTAGGTGTCATACTTTATTCATTGAATATTGCTTTTCAGAATGTTGGGACTTCTAATACTAATGTTTTGAATTTTTTAACTGTCTCACTTTGTTAATGTGAGAATTTACAACTATGTTGATCATGGAATATCCTAAAGCTCATATAGGCTCTACATATTTTATTAATTCTCACTTGAAAACTTTAGATTTACCCACTCATATGGTTTAAAACTTTTTTTCATGGTATCTAGATCATATTGAATTAATAGTAAATTAATGTTTCCCTCGGTTATGAATTTTTTTATTTCCCCACCCAAGTTTGAAATGTGATAGTGTCCCCCTAGCAGTGGTATTTTAGCCTCCTAAAATATCATTGCTGAGAAAAATAAAATAACAGTCCCATATTAAAATGACCACCCCCGGTGAAATGGAAAATTTCATTGCAAAGCATGTTAGAATAACATTTCTGGATGGACACTAAATAGGTGCTGTTACCACTTTCTTTCAATTGAATTTCCGTTATTGCTTAATTTTTTTACTAATGTTTTTTGCATATTGCCTTTTGTAAGGTATTATGGGAATTTCTTGGGCAGATTATGTTGCTCGCTTTTAGTTCTCTTGATAGCGATGTGACCGGTAGTGGTAAGGCTTCAGCTCCCACTAAGCCTTCCTATGTCCTCATCTTCATAACAGGCCACCTCTAACAGCGCAGGAAGCTCCACCTTATTGTCCCATTGGGAAGTTTGGAGTTTATTAGTTAAATAAGTGTGCACTGGTACTGATACATGTTTTTTGACAACATTCTATTTTTTGGCTTTGATTAATGGAATACTGAAGTTGTGTTGTGATTGATTAATGAAATGTCTATTTTAATTTTCTCTCTATATTTTTCAGGTTCTATGGCAAATGAGGGTAAAAGGGTGAATTTCATTCTACTGTCATCCGTATATGCAACTACTGTCAAGCGTGTATGCAACTAGAGTTCACCCACATATTTCTTGATATTTCATTTTGCTGCCAAGCATGTATGCAACTGCTGAACGATGTAGCTATGTTGAAACGGTTACGCAGAGGATGCGAAAGAAAGGTGTGAAAATTTCTTCAAGACCACTTGCGGTTGAAGTCTAACTCAAGGCATTAACTCCTATTTGCACCAAATTGTATTCCATATAAGAAATATGGACATATATTTAGATAGAAACATCAGATAGTATCTCCAATTAGGTTCAAGACAACCTCCTCATTATATCTCTGGAATGTTGTGAAAACCTAATCTGGAGTTTTTGTGTAATCTATCTTCTCAATGAGTTGAGGTTTGTTTGAGATCGTTACATGTGTCTATTACCGTTTATTTTAAACACTAAATTCTCAACCAAATAGCGCATTGTTAATTGCCGTTGTATTGGATTTATTCAAAATGTTGGAAGAATCATTAAAAAAAATAGAAAATGGGGTTTTTGTGGTTCATGTACTGTAGCCGATATTTTGGGATTCTGAGCTCAAAATATAGTTTTGCTTTGTTAATGAATTAAGTTTAGATTTTTTTAACAATGGACATCTTATAAGAACTGGGACATCTTATAAATCCTTTTTTTCTGATTCCCATTCGAAAATTATGTTTATATGGACATTTGAATAATAATCTCCTGGTGTGTGACATTAGTTGTTCAGTGGTTTGTGTTTACTTTGATAAACGTATACTTTGTGGTGTTTGGTGTATTTATCGGGGAACAGGATTTTTGTCATTTTGTAGTTGTATATTTTGGAAATTTTTAACGTTTTGTGATTACGTATTTTGGAAATTTTTGCCGTGCCTTCAGGCACGGGCATTCCGCTAGTATATATATATATATATATTACGACACCCTCACTATCACCCAAAACATACCCCATGCCCATAGTATAAAAAGATAATTACCTCCATACTCTAGCTGTAATGGCTGATCCTTGGGTTCCTGAGCAGCTTCCCCTACCCGAATGCACACATGACTTATTGTAGTGTCTGTACATCCAGGACCTCGTCCCGTGGTTAACCCATGCCTCGCTTATGACAATATCTCTTCATGTGTCCCTCTTCCCTATAAACGAAACACCTCTTAATAAATTCACCCTACCACTGATCCCTTCCTTGCTCGCCTTATCAGAAGTCCTGGCCATTCTGTCGATAGCCCCTAGATCTAAATTGCTTGGCCTGATTCCCTTATCGAAAATCTTTCCCCTGATGTCTCTTTGTTTGCAGCTAGGATACCCCACTAGTACTATTCCCTCCTACTTTATTTGACTGGCTAGTTTCCACTCCCTTCCTGCTTCCTTTCACGAGAAAGCGTTATTCCTGGCAGTGCAGGAGTGCTGCATTAACGACATCTGTATAAGCTACTAATGTGGGATTACCAATCAAATATTGTTTGATCCTCTAGACTAACCCATCCATGAACCTTGCTTTCTTTCTTTCTTCATCGCTTACCTCATCCGATATAAAAATTTCCAAACGAGTGAATTCTTCCTCGTAACCGAACACTGAACGGTCCCCTTGAGTCACCTCTCTGAATTTTCTCCTCATTTCGGTCTCCACTACTGGTGGAAAATACTTGCGGTCTAACCGCACCTAAAACTATGCATTAACTAATGTATCCCTTTCCTTAACTGTGGTGATCGACTCCCACCATTGTAGCGCTGCTTCCACTAATCTAAAAGTGGCTAGCATTTTCTTCTGCACCTCATTGCAATCTACCATGCGTAGGTGATGTTGGATATCTCTCTTCCACTGATACGCTAGCACCACATCTTAAACCCCTCGAAAATCTGGCGGATGCCCTTTTTGAAAAACCTCTTATACTTGCTACCACCCCGACGGCCACGGGTGGGCTTGAACATCTGGTACTACTAACGCCTGTGGCTGATCTAGTGGAAAGTACCTTGCCATTGTGATCATTGTTACTTTAACTGCCTGTGACACTAATTCAGTTACCTGTGCTGGCGAAATCATCTCTGGCAGTTGTTACGGTAACTCTGGCTCCTGATGAGCCTCTCTAGTCTCATCTCCCCCTGTTGCCCTAGCTGCTCTATCTCTCCTGGGCGGCACTTTAAATGAGAATCGAATCATATGAGTTCACCCTCAAATATAAAGTAATTGGCAGAAGAACGTAAATTCGCATATGTATGAGAATACAACAATCCTATGATAGGGTTCTATATCAAAGAACGCTAAAGCTAAAACGTGAAAAGCCGCACAAATCCTAAGGACACTATAACTTGATGCTCTGATACCATCTGTGACACCCTGCCTAATTAAATACCGGGTGATAAGTCCTATACCAAATTAAAATAGGAATCCCAGTCGGTTAATTCTTAGCATCACTCTCGAAATACTTTTTAAAACTTACTAGCCACCTAGTATTCCAAAAAGCTGGTGCCAAATTTTAACTTTTTAATTAAACAAAGCAGTACATGGGGAAATAAATATAAACCATTCACACAACTGAATTAACTCAACTGAATAAATAATTTAACTACTTGCCAAATAAACCATCGACCACTAAAATAAAATAGTCCAACAACAATCATCCAATAACTGAATAGATAAATATGAAAACTACAACTGAAAACTCTGGGCGACATGCTCTAAGTAAACTGAAACTGATAGATGATTCCTACTCTTGGAAAGAATGAACAATGCATCTAATCCAAGATCCTGCTAGCATCCACATATGCCTCAGCTCCGTGTTCCTAGAATAGAATATCAATCCTGGTGTCCATGTGGCTCGATACCTAAAAGGTTTTGAAAATAGTTTTATAACAAGGGTTAGAACCCAAAACATTTTGAAACTATTTAGCAAGTGAATTAACTGTAGTAAATAAAATGTATGAATGACCGTCATATTTAAGTTAGTGTCGCACTCTCTTGAGGACATACTCACCCCTCCACTAATATGCACACCTAACGGTTACCTTAAACCCACCTAGTTGTACTACCCCGTCCAACCAGTCCTGGTGTAATCTCCCCTTGACGTACTACACTAACCCAAGTATAATAATTCATGGGTTATAATTTATCTCACTAATTAACTTAATTAATTCCTTTTAAATAATATCGTATAACCGTGACACAAGTTATATAAAGTAAGTACATTACACAATGCATTATGACCCGTATATAAAATTACATCTCATTATATACGTACCTTTACTAAAACATCCACACATAATTCATATGTATATCCATCCCTCTGAGTATACCCTCACCGGATGATTCCCTCTAAAGTGCTCTCTCATTAGGTGTGCTCACATAACGTAGTCACCCAAGTTGGAATTTCTCACCAACCTGGACCAAAAATATAAACGTAGTGGAGGCAGTCATATTCCTTCCCTGAAAGTGAGATAAGCCCCTCACCCATATACCGGACGCTATGACTTGGGGATATACTCACCCTACTCCTCAATCTAGGGGATTCACCCACATCGCGCAACCTCCCTTGATAGCACTAGAGTATATAAATTAAATAAAGATCTAGTCACTGATATTTAATAGCACACACAATACACACACACACACACACACACAGATATATATATATATATATATATATATGTATACTATCACCACACCGTATATATATAATATAAATCCCGGCATTACCGTGTACTCAAAAACCTGTACACTAGCCTGAAATTTCCCGAGTCTCTGGCCCGACTCAACTTAATTAATTTTCTCACTTATTAATTTATCACCGTCCTGAGTCTATGGTCCGACTCTAATTTATCTAATTCACACATCAATTAATATAATTGTTGATGTAAAAAATTAGATAGCTCTAATTATTCAATCACAGATAAATAAAATGAGACAAAGACTTTAAAGTGGTTCAGCCTTATAAGAATGGCCTACGTCCACTATTATGTTATTGCTGAGTATTTTGGGAATTCTCGATTATATGTTTTCTCAAGAAATTCCGGTCCCTTTGAATGAGGGTGATACAAGGTATTTATAGCCCTTAGGTTGTACATGAAAGGGTTGATACATTAAATGATATACATATGAAATGGTAATACATTTAATGCAGCGTGTGCGTCAAGATGATAAACATTCAATGAATAATTGAACTGTTGACTATCTGGCAATTAATGTTACGGCCGAGGTGCAGATCTGACCTCCTTAGTTGCTCGTTGCTCCGGAGTTCCTCGGAGCGCTAGATTACCTCGGAGTGCTGAAGTTCCTCGGTGTATCCTCGTTGCTCGAGAGTTCATGAGTTGGTCGGGGAAACGAACTTCCTCGTTGCTATTGTGCCAAGTAGATTGACACGTGTCTTCATATCATTCGTCCATATCAGCATATTAATTTTGGTATCAACAGAAGCCCCCAATGTTTCATATTTCGAACTTAGAGGAGTATGGAACATTCTTTCTCGGTATAAGGCGATATTAAATGACTTTCCTGGGTTTTAGGAGCCTTTTCTTCATATTTGAATTTCTTTCAAATTCATAGAATCCGCCTTTTCGAATTTTTATGAGTGCTTAGATCTTCGTGCATTTTTGTCCTTTTAGCCGCCGGTGGCGTATTAGTTTTTTTTGTGTAATCATTTCCTTCGCAGCTTCCCAAGGTAAAGTATTTAAAATTCTTAGGTAACCATACCGTCTTCTACCTTTTCCAATTTTCTGCATTCAAGCTTTCTGTTCTCTCTCTCCCTTGTGCGTTCATCTTTTCCTTCGCTAGTTGTCAGCTCTTCCTTTTTCCTGTAAGATTCTCTTCTTTTCTACTGTATTTCTTTTATTCACTATGGTTTATATTGTGGAGTCTATTGAAAAATTTCGTTCCGATTTTTCCATTCCTTCCTGGGTAACTCTGGAGGTTCTTTCTGAGCCTTTAGATTATTTTCGATTGGCTGAGGGACATTGGTTCCCCAGTCTATTCATTGCTGAATGTGGATTTTCTTTTCCGCCAAATCCCTTATGCTTAGAGTTCTATCAGTACTTTGACGTTGTTCCTGCAAAAATAGCCCCCAATTCATGGAGAATAATTAATGGGGTGTATAAATTAAATCTAACTCATGGAACTCGTATAGGGATTCCTGAGATTATGTATTGCTATAGATGGGCTATTTTAGATAATGTTTATTACTTAAAAACTAGGTTTTTAAATAGGGCTCTTGTAGTTAACCTCCCTGATGCAAATAGAGATTATTTTGAACATGGGGTGGTTATTAAAAATTGGCAATATGCCCCCTTGGTTGGAGATGCAGTATACCAGGGTCCTAAATGCCCCCCATATGGCAATGGGATAGGTTTATTCTCATTTTCCTTTACTTATGAAATTATGCTTTTATCATATTTGACAAAATGTATGACTGATATTTCATTATGTATTTATTTGCAGTTGATAGTAAAAGAAAAACTCCAAAAGAATCAGAGGTTAATATTAAGCATCTGAAACTTATCTGGGGTTTGCATAAGAACGTTGCAGACGAGCACATCAGGTCTGCATCATATTTGCTGCAGTATAGGAGCTATACGACTTCTTATACTGCTCGTCCTGTGATTAGATCTGTTGAGCCAGCCTCAACTCCAGAGGATTCTTCTTCAGATTCTCACATCCCTTTAAGTCAAAGAATGGGCAGGAAAAGAGCTCCCCCTGCTCTATTTGATGACACTACTTCTGCTGCTGAAGCCAAGAAAAGCAAAATTGATGTCCCAGAGGGGACTACGAAGGTGGATGTTGCACCTTCCAAAGCTACCAAGAAGCCCCCAGTGGCTCCGAGCAAGAAGGTTGCTCCTGTGGAGATGACTGCTATCTCTCCGACCAAGAGCTCTTCCTTGGTTGAAATTGCTGAAGTTCCTTTGAGGAGATTGAGGAAATCGTCCTCAGTCAATTTGGCTGAAACTGCCAATCTGACTGAAACCATCTCTTCTCTACCAGTTGGTGGTGTTGGTGTTCCAACCATCATTCCTCCGAGCTCTGCCATGAGCTCGGTAAAAACTTGGATCATACCCGAGGTCCAAGTAATTGATGAAAAGATTTCTAGGGATATGCTGACATCCCTAGCTACCCGTCACCTTGCTTCAGTAAATTTCTCACACTCTGAATTTCCTTTATTTCTTTGAATACTTGTATTTTTGTACTGACCTGTCACTTTTTCCTTTGTTTAGCTGGTGAATTGTTTTAACAACATCGTGAAGAAAGATGAAGCAATTAAAGCTTCCAGCTCCTCGTCGGGGGTAGAGGATGCTCTGCTGGGTTTGACCCAATCCTTGAAAGATTCTCGTCAGCAGTATAGTGAGGACAAAGCTGTTTGGGAGAAAAAGTTGTCTATAGTTGAAGCTAAGAAGGTGAAGTTGGCTGAGACCTCCAAGAATTTGGAGAATAAGGTGAAAAGTTTAGAGATTGAGCATCAAAAATATGACGACAAACTCAAGAACTTTGGAGAGCTTGAAGATAAGCTGAAAAAGGCAGAGGAAGAGTTGTCCGTCCTGCGAGACGTAAAGCGCCAAAAAGAAGAATTGGATGTGAAGTTAAAGACTGTCGAGGATCTTCTATCCGAGAAGCTCTCCTCGGAGAAACTGAAAAGAAAGCTCGCAGTTAAAAAATCCTTCAGCGCTGGCTGGGATAAAGGATGGGACAAAGGGATTGCTGCGATGACGTCCCAAGTACAATACGTGAAGTTGAAATACTTCCGAGATGGCTGGGTAGCTGCCCTGCAGGAATTGAAGATCAAAGACGACTCTGAGCTATTTCAGCTACACCTCCCTGGTCCTCCCCCACCAATTGTAGAAGAAGAAGAAGATGAGCCTATCTCTGATGAATCTTCCATAGCCATAGGTGATCAAGTCCCTGCCTGTCTACCTTCTGCCAATGAGGACATTTCTTCCATGCCTCCTCCTCCTGAGAAAATTTCAACTCCTGCTGATCAAGCTGCTGTTACCACCGAGCAACCAAGCTCCTCGTCCCAGCCTCCCGAGAAAGTCTTGGGAGACAAGGAAAAGGTGTGAAGTTGTTCGGTATCATTTCTATCTTTCATTATTTGTAATCAAACAATGTAATCTTTTTGTGATCTAATAAAATACATCTTTGTTCATCTCTGTTGTTGATGATTTGTTTTTGTTGACTGTTGTCTTCTTTTCATTATTAGTTTGTGGCTAGAATGGAACTGATATCTGCACATGATACAAAGCTGATGCAGCAATGCCATGAATATTATAAAGCTGGTCATACAAATTTTAGTATATCATAAATTGTTGACATCCTTGGCCATAATGCCTCAGAACAAGCAATTGAGGCTTATCGGTACTTGAAGGATTTACTTGACCGAGCTGTGGCCAACAACGTGGCCTACTATGACTTGATTGAGGAGCTTCATTATTCCTTAGAAGATCTTCAGAGTCAGCACAATGAATCAACTTCTTTGTTGCACAAGGAATATGAGAATAGGTATCAACAGCTTTCCTCTGAGACAGGTCACAAAAAGATCATCGCTAGGTACGATTTTAGGGAGAGAACCCTAAAAGGTGAAGTTGAGGCCTGCAGACAGATCGCCGAGCTGCTGGAACATGAGAACAACAATTTGCAGAAGAAGTTGGCACAATATGAGTCTGCAGCTTCATCCTCTACTGCCTTGGTACCGGTCACTGATGAAGGATTCTCATTCTTAGACGCCAAATTAAGTCAAGAATTGGATACTCTGAGAAGGTCTGGTATCTCTACTACTGCTCAGGGACGAGGAAGAGGGTCTCGTGGGCGAGGAAGATCTGTTCAAAATGTTGTCGAGGAGCAAAATTCTCCACCTGCTCGGAGTCGATCAAGAGTTCTCAGCCGTAATGTTGAAGAATCTCGTACTCTGTCAACATTGGAAACCCAAGTGTACCAACTGAACGCCAAAGATCGGGCTTTGTCTGAAATGTCCAAGAAAAACCTATCTTTGGAAGATCAACTTACTGCGATGAAGTCTGCTTTGAATGATAAAGATGTTTTTGCCAGGATCCTTCACGAGCAACTAGAGAGAATAACTTTCGAATTCCACAAACAACCTCGGGAGTTTTGGATGGCAGGATACAATGAAGCCCTTTTTCACTTGGATGCTCGTCTTGAAAATGCCCATAACGAAGGTTATAAACAAGGATGGCTGAACGCCCTGGGTGTGTTAAAGCTAGAGCAGGGCCATTTTTTATGGGATTATCATGCTCCTGGACTACTAGACTTGCATGTATCGCCTTATAAACTAGACATGGAATGGATCCCAGCTCGTGCCATTCCTCGTAGCTTAATTTTAAAATACCTTGGTGACTATAGTCTTCATTCTCAGATTGAATTATCTCGTCCCGGGCATCTCCTGGATACTCCTTCTGTGATGAACGTCAGAATGCTCAGAGATGTTAATTTCATTAATTCTCCTCTTTGCCTGGAGGATCCTCCTGCTGGCGAGGAGCCTGTTTCAAAAGCTAAAGGAAAGAGACCAATAGAATAGGTTTTTCAATGTAACAGTTAGCACATATATGTAGCTTGTAATTTATTTTGATTTTAATGAAAGACTTTCATTTTTTGCAAATCTGTATTGCTATTGTTTTGTGTTTATCAAACATTTTTACATTTGTGCATATGTATCTGTTAAAAAGATAACAATATGGTGTTGTTCATCAACCAACTTAGTAATCAAAATTACAAGTATCAATGTTGCCCAATCACTTAATAATAAAGTAACGAGTATAAAATGTTTAAAATATTTCCAACCAACCAAGGTTGTTAAATTGTGCTTGTCGACCAACTACAGTTGATGGGTTTTTATCTCCAATCAGCCATACTTAGTAAAATTTTTTTTTCATAAAATGTGTCCGACCAACCAAGGTTGATAATTTATCCTCGTCGACCAATTACAGTTTTGATCACCGACCAACTATACTTGGTTCAGTTTGGAATTCTTGTATTTTCTGGAATGATTTTACTCTCCGACCAACATAAATTGGCATATTTTGTTTCTTAACCAGCCAAAATTGGCATTTTTAAGAATGTTGTTCTTGCCCTCTTACCAACCGGAGTAGGTCATGAATTTGAACTATCGGGTTCTTTCGAACTATCTTGTCCACAAGCTCTTTTACCAACCGAAGTTGATCACGCAAGTGTACGCCTCCTAACCAAAGGAGTATAATTTGTTCTCGCTATTTTACCAACCGAAGTTGATCACGCTCGAACTATCAGGTTCTTTCGAACTATCTTGTCCACAAGCTCTTTTACCAACCGAAGTTGATCACGCAAGTGTACGCCTCCTAACCAAAGGAGTATATCAGGTTCTTTCGAACTATCATGTCCACAAGCTCTTTTACCAACCGAAGTTGATAACGCAAGTGTACGCCTCCTAACCAAAGTAGTATATCAGGTTCTTTCGAACTATCTTGTCCACAAGCTCTTTTACCAACCGAAGTTGATCACACAAGTGTACGCCTCCTAACCAAAGGAGTATATCAGGTTCTTTCGAACTATCTTGTCCACAAGCTCTTTTACCAACCGAAGTTGATCACGCAAGTGTACGCCTCCTAACCAAAGGAGTATATCAGGTTCTTTCGAACTATCTTGTCCACAAGCTCTTTTACCAACCGAAGTTGATCACGTAAGTGTACGCCTCCTAACCAAAGGAGTATATCATTTATTCTCGCCCTTTTACCAATCGGAGTTGGTTGTGGGTCTGAACTATCGTCTTCTTTTTGCTGTCGAGCAGCGTAGTGTACAACACTAGTATTCCCCGAAAAACTTTCAAACAAAGGAGAGAAAAATGGTGAAAACATCATCGTTTTATTCATATTGATGGAACTGTTGTACATTTTACATCATTGATAATACTTGCGAAGGTGTTCAGCATTCCAAGCATTCTTGAATTCCTCTCCTTCTAGAGTTACTATTCGGTAAGTTCCTGGTCGGACAACTTCTGTAACTCGGTAAGGTCCATGCCAATTTGCTTCCAATTTATTGTGCTTCTGAATGACCTTCTTTAGCACATAATCCCCTTCTTTTAAGTCGCATTTCTTCACCCTTTTGTTGTAGAACAGAGCTGTGCGTTATTGGTAAGTAGCATTCCTAATGGCTGCCTCTTCTCTAACCTCCTCGAGCATGTCCAAATCTAATCTTCTCATCAAGTCACTGACTGGGGAATTGAAATTTAGCACTTTGTGTGTTGGGAGACCCAACTCAGCAGGTATTACAGCCTCACTTCCAAATGCCAGCATGTATGGTGATTCTCCAGTCGCTGCTCGGGGAGTTGTTCGGTAAGCCCACAATACTGATTGTAGCTCATTAATCCAATTAGCTTTAGCTTCACTTAGTCTCTTCTTCAAACCATTTAGTAGTGTTCTATTTGTCACCTCAGTCTTCCCATTGCTTTGAGGATGACCTGGTGCTGAATGGGTCTTCAGGATGTTTGATTATTGATAATAGGCAGCAAACTCCTCGTTGTCAAATTATGTTCCATGATCTGTGATGAAGGCATGAGGTAAACCATATCGACAGATGATATTCTTCCAAACAAATTGGTATACCTTCTCGTATGTCATATCGATAAGCGGCTCAGCTTCTACCCACTTAGTAAAATAGTCCACTGCAACGACGAGGTACTTGAATCTTCCTCGGGTGGTCGGCAGTGGTCCAACCAAATCAATTCCCCACATGGCATATGGCCAAGGGGAAGTTATTGGTGTCAATAATGCTTGTGGAGTTCGTCGGATGGAGGAAAAACGTTGGCACTTGTCACATTTCTTAGCATAGGCTATACAATCAGCCCTCATCGTCGTCCAGTAGTATCCTTGAGTCATTACCCTTTGCAAAAGTGTTCGACCTGCTACATGAGCTCCACAAGACCCTTCATGGATCTCTTCAATCAATTATTTCACTTCGGAGGGGTGTACACATCTCTGCAAACCTGCCATAATTCCTCGTCTATACAAAACACCATTAGTTAGTACATACCGAGCAGCTTTATACTTCAATTTATTGGCAGCGAGCTTATCTTCCGGTAATTCGCCTTCTTCCACATATGCCCTGATGGGATCCATCCAAGATGGTCCTAAATCGAGGGTAATAATATTCATCGTCAAGTTTTCATCTATGCTCTGATTTTCCAGTACTTCAATTGGTATCGTTCTTCGCAGCTCGGTACAAGTAGCTGATGCTAGTTGGGCCAGTGCGTCTGCTTGTGCATTTTTTATTCTGGGTATTCTGATCAACTGAATGGCATCAAATTCTGCCAACAATTCCATCACCTTTGCATGATACTTGACCATTAGTTCTCCTTTAACCGCATATATTCCCATCATCTGATTCATAATCAATTGAGAATCACTGAATACCATCACTTGTTGTGCTTCCATAATCTTTGATAAATTAAGACCTGCTATCATGGCCTCATACTCAGCCTCATTATTGAAGGCTTTGAATTGGAATCGCAAAGCATATTCCATGTCAATCTCGTCTGGGGTGTTCAAAATAATTCCTGCCCCGCAACCTGCTGTGCAAGATGAGCCATCTACATATAATATCCATATGGGCAACCCGTCTTCAAATTTCTTATCTGACAGAGTTCCTCGGTGAAATATTTGTTGCTTCTTTTCATCCTCCCCTGACACTTTTAACTCCTCGTCGACCATCTCTTCTCGCTCTTTTACCAACCGGAGCTGGTCTGAGCTCGAAGTTGATGATCTTTCTTCATCCATAAGCCCTTTTACCAACCGAAGTTGGTCTGGATTTATGTCTGTTGATCCTGTAACATCCACAGGTTGGTCAGCGAGCAATTTTTGGTCCTCGGGGGTATCAGGATATGTAAACTCTGTTATAAAATCTGCTACAGCTTGCCCTTTCAATGATGATCTGGGCTCATACACAATATCATATTCACCGAGCTCTATTGCCCAGTACATCAATCTCCCTTACTTTTCTGGCTTATGAAGGGCTTGCCTCAGTGGCATGTCGGTATAAACGACGATGGTATGGGCCTGGAAATATGGCCTCATTCTTCTACTTGCTTCAATTAATGCCAATGCCAATTTCTCCAGCTTTGGGTACCTGATTTCTGCACCTCGAAAAGCCTTACTTGTGTAATAGATTGGTTTCTGGACTCCATTCTCCAATCTGATCAATGCTGAACTGACTGCATTCTCTGATACTGCCAGATACAAGTACAATTTCTCTCATATTATTGGCCTCGACAACAATGGAGGTGCTCCCAAATACTTTTTCAAGTCTTGAAAGGCCTTCTCACATTCATCAGTCCACTCAAAAGTTTTTCGAAGTGTTTTGAAGAATGGGAGGCATTTATCAGTTGCTCGGGACACAAATCTGTTGAGCGCTGCAACTCGTCCTGTAAGACTCTGCACTTCTTTCTTTATTGTTGGAGATCGCAACCCTAAAAGAGCTTTGATCTTATCTGGATTTGCTTCAATGCCTCGCTGGTTGACAATGTACCCGAGAAACATTCCTTCTCGTACTCCAAATGTGCACTTCATCGGGTTGAGCTTCATCTAGTATTTATCCAGTTGATCAAATGTCTGAGCTAAGTTAACTAGATGATCTACAGCTTTCTTGCTTTTTGTCAGCATATCATCGACATAGACTTCCATGTTGCAACTGATTTATTCGGTGAAAACCTTGTTCATCAGCCGCTGGTATGTCGCTCCTGCATTTTTCAAACCAAAAGGCATAACATTATAGCAATAAGTTCCCCTAGGGGTAATAAAAGAAGTACTTTCCCTGTCTTCAGGTTTCATTTTGATCTTGTTGTAGCCAGAGTAAGCATCCATGAAGCTGAGCAGCTCATGTCCCGAGGTAGCATCCACTAGTTGATCAATTCTGGGCAATGGAAAATGATCTTTTGGGCATGCCTTGTTAAGATCGGTGAAATCAACACACATTCTCCATTTATTGTTTTTCTTTTTTACCATCACCACGTTTGCCAACCAGTCTGGATACTTTACGTCTTCAATGAATTGGGCTTTCTGGAGCTTCTCGACCTCCTCTTGTATAGTCTGATTCTTCTTGGGGCTAAATACCCTTCTTCTCTGCTTTACAGGCTTGATCTCCTTATTCACATTGAGCTCATGACATAAGAAGTTTGGATCTATTCCTGGCATGTCTTCATGACTCCACGCAAAAGTTTTCTTCCTGTTTCTCAAGAAAGTTATCAACTCCTGTTTTATTGAAGCATCCAACGTAGAACCTATCTGGGTTACTCGTTCAGGGTGCTCGTCGTCCAGAATAATATTTTCTGTACATTCCACCACCTGTCCTTTTACAAGTTGGGATTCATCTCGAGGATCCAGTGTTTCAATTTCTGTACCTTCATCCACCTGGTAGGTAGTAGTCTTTTTTCTTGAATCTTCAAGTTCCTCTTGCTCGGCAGACGAATAATAGCATTCCCGAGCTACTTTCTGATCACCTTTCACAACTCCTACTCCAAAATTTGTTGGGAATTTTAAGCACTGATGCACTGTAGATGGAACTGCTTCGAACTTCTTCAAACCAACTCTTCCCATGATGATGTTGTAGGCTGACTGCACATTCTTATCCATCACAAAGAAGCGTATTCTTTCTGTTCGACAAGCAGGCCAAGTTCCAATGAATATATCCAACTTGATCGTCCCAAGTGGAAAAACTTTCTCGCCAGCAAAACCCAGGAGGGGTCTATGATAAGGTTCCAATTGAGATAATTTCAGATTCAAGCTATCAAAGCATGAATAGTACATGATGTCTTCCGAGCTTCCATTATCTACCAACACCCTTGAAATCACTACTTCCTTCATCCTCATTTTGATCACCAGAGGATCGTCGTGAGGATAAAGAACGCCTGCCAGATCATTTTTTGAAAAGCCAATGACCAGCTTCTCTTTGTTTACCTTCCTCGGACGATCGTCCTCGACCAGATTTATTCGCTGAATATATGAACAAGCTTGAGCCTCTCCGAGGTAAGCTTTTCTTTCTACAGTATGGTCTCCTCCTCCTGCATCTCCTCCTGTAATAACATTATAATCAAATGATCCAAAACGTATGGAAAATACCTCTCGTTCTGGCTGCCTTGGTTTCTTGGGAAGATCGGGGTCATCATCTGGATCATCTTCATGGTTTCTCTTCTTTTTCTCCTCTGCTCGACGAGGAGATCTAGACCTCTCTCTAGCTCGGTCATTATTTTTTCTTTCACCTCCCCGATCAACATATTTTGATAGCTTTCCTCTTCGGATGAGTGTTTCAATCTCGTTCTGAAGAGCTATGCAATTTTTGGTCATGTGACCATGATCTTTATGAAACTCGCAATATTTATCCTTACTCCTCGAATCAGGGTCTGACCTCAGTTTCTTTGGCCATTTTACCTCCTCGTTGTTCTTGATTTCTTCCAAGACATGATGAATACCCATTTTCAAAGGAGTATAATTGTCATATTTCTTCAAGACTTCCCATGATGATTTATTATTTCTGGAGCGTTTATCACCGCCATTGCCCTTATGCTCTTTATTCTTAGACTTGTCGACTTCCACCTTGGTGTCTTTATCTATATTCTTCTTTGAAGCCATAGCTTCCTCGGCATTCATGATTTTGGCCGCTTTTGCCATCAGTTCTGACATAGTTTTAGGTGGATCTTTCGCCAAAGTATAATACAACTTATTAGGCAACAACCCACTCATCAAAGCGTTGATTGCTGTCTTCTCTTCGTAATCTATGACCTCCAGCTTCTCGTTATTGAAACGAGTTATGTAATCTCTAGTACTCAGATTTTTGTCTAACACTTAATAAATGTGCTACTCGTTTTACTGGCTTTGCTCCAAAACAGAAATTGCCAATAAATAACTCGGCCAACTGAAAGAAAGTTGAAATCTTACCCCTAGGAAGATTGTTGTACCATATTTGGGCAGCTCCAGTAAGAGTTCCTGAGAACGCTCTGCATCTCATCTCGCCGGGGACGACATAGATGTCGGTAGCAGCTTGATATTGCTTTATGTGAAGAACAGGATCTGTCTTTCCATCATATTTGGGGGTCACTACAGGTGCTTTGAACTTTGACGGTGTAGGAAAATTCACAATGGCCTGTACAAAAGGTGTTCCTCGAACAAAAGTTCGTTGTAGTTGGTTCTTTGCTTTGGCCATTTCTCCCAATTTATCCTCAAATCGTTGGAGAGATCCTTTCCACGCTTCATTTCCTTACTCGGGCCTATTGGTTCGAGCAATTGATCGTTCTGAGGTAGCTTCTTGAGATCTATCTTGACGAGCAGCCGGTCATGATTGTGCTGATCCTTCTCTTAGATCTGATGGTTGTCGAAAACTTCTCGACATGGTCTTAGGTGGACTCCTATTCCTCCTAGGGCCTAATCGACTGAAAGGAAACATCCTACTCAGTCTTTCTAAAGCACTGGGTCTTTCTGGAGAGAGAGTGATATGTTGATCAGTATCTCTAGCCCTTATTGACGAAGTTCTCCCAGGTTGATAAGAGAAATCATCAGACTCCTCATTACGACGTGACTCAGTACGCCTGGATCGTGACGAAAGTAAATAAGTTTGCCTCTGACCACTTTGCTGTCCTGAACGTGCAGGTGCACCACCATGAAGGGTTTGTATGAGTTGCCTCATTGTTTCTTGCATGGCGGTTTGTCCTTGAGCCAAATTCGTCATAATCCCGGCTAGATCTGGAGGTGTAGAGGGAATCTGAGGATTTCCAGTATTTCCAGCGTTTCGATTGCTAGATTCTGGATTATCCGCCATTGATGATGGACGATTTTTGGTGAAAAACGATAGTAACAATCATTTCCCACAGACGGCGCCAATCTGTTGATGTAAAAAATTAGATAGCTCTAATTATTCAATCACAGATAAATAAAATGAGACAAAGACTTTAAAGTGGTTCAGCCTTATAAGAATGGCCTACGTCCACTGTTATGTTATTGCTGAGTATTTTGGGAATTCTCGATTATATGTTTTCTCAAGAAATTTCGGTCCCTTTGAATGAGGGTGATACAAGGTATTTATAGCCCTTAGGCTGTACATGAAAGGGTTGATACATTAAATGATATACATATGAAATGGTAATACATTTAATGTAGCGTGTGCGTCAAGATGATAAACATTCAATGAATAATTGAACTGTTGACTATCTGGCAATTAATGTTACGGCCGAGGTGCAGATCGGACCGCCTTAGTTGCTCGTTGCTCAGGAGTTCCTCGGAGCGCTAGAGTACCTCGGAGTGCTGAAGTTGCTAGGTGTATCCTCGTTGCTCGGGAGTTCATGAGTTGGTCGGGGAAACGAACTTCATCGTTGCTATTGTGCCAAGTAGATTGACACGTGTCTTCATATCATTCGTCCATATCAGCATATTAATTTTGGTATCAACAATAATATTTCCCCCGAGTCTATGGTCTGACTCTAATAGAAATACCTTACACATTAATTAATATAATATTTGCCCAAATCTATGATTCGACTCTAATTTAAATAATTTACACATTAATTAATTAATTAATTATTACCTTGCGTCACTCAACCAACATACCCGGACTCGCTCACTCAATCCTGATATAAATAAATTTGAAATATAATTCCCCAAATTTACCCATAAAGTGCCTCATGTAAATCCTCCCTAATCCCAATTACTTTCCCCTATAATTATTAGGAGTAGGTGCCTCCAATTTATTTATATCAGGATTGGGCGAACTGTATAGGAATTAAATATTAATTTCCCACTTATATATAAAACTAGGCGAACTGTAAAAAATCTGGGACCATTGATCGATCGATCCTTTCCATCGATCGATCGATCGAGAAGGTATTCTTCTTCTCCGATTCTGTTTAAGCCATTAACGAAAATTCAAGCTTTCTTATCTCAAATTCCAGTCCCAATACATCATATTCATCTTCTTTTTACATCTATTATGAACTATAATCATCGTTTAAACCTTTTGGCATTAATGATTTTCACAAATCTTCACCCACTCAAGAACACAATTTCCTATGGTAAAATCCCAATTATCATTCACAAATCTGATCCCACAATCTCAATAAATTTATCTCTAACACTGGTGTTCTATTATGGTTCTGATGTCAATCAATACTTAATACTTCTATAACATCAATTGGACTGTCAAATCACTCAACCGATTAAAGTCATAAAAACCCATTTCATGCAATAACCCACCCAAAAATGAATTTTGGTTTAAACACCTCCCATAATATGAATTGATTATCATCAAGAATAATTACAATAGTTAACCACTTGACTCTAATTGTTTGTAGAGTCTAATCCGTTGGTGTAGAGCAAGTGTTGATAAATAACACTCAATTTGTCCCTCGATTTGACTCCAAAAGATCCCCAATTGGCTCTTGATTAGCTTCATATGTTTCTCTCTCAAAGCCCTAAGTTTATAATTGTTAACTGGCGTTCAACACTTCCCCAATTAGGTTTAAAACCCCTAATCCCGTTTTTGGCCACATGGGCCTAATTAAAATGACCTGAAAAACCCCGTGTGGGCCCGGCTATGCCCAAAAATGCTCCGAGACCCAATTACTACCCCCGGGTACTCTTTTCTGACTATCTCAACCCATCCGGACTCAATCGCGTACTCATAATTGTCATCCGAAATACTTTATAACATTTCAAAATTTCGACCTCAAAATACGACACACATTAATTCGAATGGTTTAACTTAAACTCGCCAATTATAAATAATTCTTTCGACTCAAATAAATTCCCCAAATCATAAATTTAAGTTTCTCCAATTTAAATATTTTTTATTTCTCCCAAAAATAATTAAATACAAAATCCTCAAAATTACTGGGTGTTACTCTTCCTTTGGAGACCAATAGTGTATGATTGAGTTAACTACGGAATTTATATAAGGGGTAACTAGGACTCTTAGATTGGAGAATAATACTCGAATTTATATGATACTAAAACAATAAGTACGGTGAGTATTCGAGTGATATATACTACGTACGAAGTATAATGATTAGTTTGTGTGTATACCTACTGAATAAATGCATATTTAGGTTATGTGCATACCTATTAGATGATTTTTGTTAAATTTTACCATACCTATCACGGAGGTTCCCGCTCAGTGGGTGATCCCATCTTGACAATTCTAGTGAGGTCTGGATTTGTGCCCCATGACATAGAACTTAGGGCGGCTCACTATGTGTCATGTATTAGTGGGACTGGTAGGTCATTTGGGTACTTTAGCTATGTGCTTAGACTAAAGTCTCAGAACTATATTCGCCTCCATTTCTTGTTATTTGATTTTGGGTTCGAGGAGACGTACCGAACTAATAGTCCTTAATTTAGTACGAGAGGTACGTAGACTGATAGCAGAGTATGCCTATTTTCATGATGGTCGTTTTGAGAGACAACGTAATTATGTATTAGTGAGATGAATATATATACTTGTATGAATATTCTACTTACGTGTTACAGTAGACAATTAGATAATATATATCTACAGAAATGAATTAAGTAGTGAAACTCAATTAATAGGTTAAATGAGAACATAAGAGACATGTTAATCAACACTAATAACATAAGAGAAACGTTAACTATCGACATGGGTATTTAAATGTGTCGCAAGTGAGTTAGATACCTATGTCTAGTTATCATGGATAGTACAACTAGGTGGGCTAAGTAGAAAGCATTAGGCGTGCATTATAGTTGAGAGGTGAGAAAACTCAAGAGAGTGTACGTGAACCTAACATGTGTATCTAATAACTAATTTTAAATTGTGACAAACACCTGCAAAATGTTTTCAAAATCTTTTGGGTTATACCCTTGCTATAAATATTTTTCAAAAACTTTTAGGTGTCCAGCCACAGGGACGCCAGACTTGACGATCTATTAGAGGGACGATTAGTTGTACTAATGTGGAGGCTTGGACTTGATTAGATGCTTCCATATTCATTCCTAGTGTAGGATTTCTTTTTCGTACTTCAGTTGGGCATGTTTCCCTATTCAGACTTTATTTATTCAATTATGCTGTTTAGACTTATGTTGAGATTATTTATTTCCAGTTGATTTTATTTTGGGATTTGGTTTTGTAGCCGATGGTTTATTCGGCAAGACCTTTATTTATTTATTTATTTATTCATTATGATGGTTTAAAACCCTATTATGTGTGAATGCTTTATTTGAATTTTCCAACTGTTATTATTATTTATTTAATGAAAGATAAATTTGACACAAATTTAATTAACTAATAGATGATTATGAATTAATATGGTTTTCGTCAGTGATGCTGAGAATGAACCAAATGAGAAACCTCTTTTAATTTAATAAAGAACTGATCAACCAGTATTTAATTAGGCGAGGTGTCACACCGACGTAGAGATATTCTTACATTCTAAATGTCTAATGAGAGAGTGATCGTATATTGAGGAATTTTTATTGTTCTTGGACTTGAAGTCAATTGAAACCAAGTACTAAAAGATACCCTATGGACGTAGGCTCATTATTGAGAGATGAACCATGTAATTCTTGGTGTAATTCTTCTTACCATCACATCTGTTTTTTCAAATCTACATTTTATAGCTTATTTATTATTTGTTATCTCAGATTGGAATCTTGACATCGATTTTAGATAATAACAGAATGGCGTCATTTGGGGGAAAGATTAAGCTAAGTTGCTTCTCATTTGATTACTAATTTCTAATTTAGGAAATGTTGGAATTTTTGTAAAATACTCCCAAACTTCATTGACGATCATCTCACTGATCACATTAGAAGATTCTCTTGATTTCCTAATCTAAAACCTTGATTTACTATTCCACTACCTCACTGCATGTAATCCAAAAATAGATACACTTATTCCTAGCCTAAAACAACCTTTCCACTTTTAATTTTGCAAGTCTCTAGTCATACTCTGTTTTCCTATCATTATACTCTATTTTTCTACAAATTTTATGAAAAAATGTCTGAACACCCAAAAAGTTCTAGGGAAAAAGAACTCGCGCCACCCTCAACCCTTATTGGAATATGGGATCTAGAAGTATTTTTACACATCTTGGTTAAGAGCTAAGAAACTATGCAAGAAAACTTGAGGCAACTCACTCAAAGTGTTCTAGCCTCACAGAGCTGACCAAAACTCGTTCTAGTGATTCTAATTGTGGAGAAAAACTCGAATAATCACATGAAATCACCTCCTCTTACCATATATAGATATAAAAGGTAAGATAACTGAGATATAGTAGTGGAGAATCCCAGGAGGCAGAATCTAGGGTCTAATATGAGCATATCTACTCGGAGAAGTGGATCAGAACATAAAGGATCCTCCTATCAATCAAAGAAATCCTCAGCCACGAAGTCAATTGGATATGATGCTGACCAAATATATTCGCAAAACACAAGTGCCTTTGAGATGATCAGTAGAGCACCGGTCTTTGATAGGTCTAGAAGGAATGAGGTACAAGAACATTCGCACCCTGAAGGAAGTAAAAGATGAGAAGAATGTAAAATATAGAGGGATGATGGCTAATGATATAATGTTAGGGCATCAAATAAATACGTGCAAGTTGGTCGAAGAGAAGAAATCTCTATCGAGAGTCATGAACGAGATGATAATGGTATATGAACAAACGAAGAGTAACCATGCAGGGGATAAATCCAACGAATAGATGATCCTCTGGGTGACCTATCAAAATAAAAAAATCCACTCCAAAGAGGATTTATGCAGGGATTGCCATTTGTAACCTCCACGATGAAATGCAATCTTGCATGTCGAGCAGGTAGCATGCGATATATTTTTAATCGCTGATGAGATGCATTGCAGATCTTTTTCAAGCACTCTCATATAACCTGCTCAGATCTTGTATAATAGGTTACCAATAGGGAAGATCTACGATTTTAAACAATTGGTCGATCACTTTGTTAGTAAAATATGTTTCAGATCAATATCTAGTAAGAGGGTAGCTCACTCGTTAAGAGTCCGCCAACACGAGGATGAATTACCAAGGGAGTACATTAATAAATTTAATACTAAAAAGATAGAGGTAGTGGACTCCAACGAGAAATTTTCCATCACAACAATTATGAGTGAGTTGTTGTTTGGAAAGTTGTATTGGGCATTAACCAAGGAGCCTTTAAAGCATATGGATGAGCTGTTGGGAAAAGAAAGAAGACCATGAGCTCAAAATAAGCAATGGAAGTAAATGATTTCAACCACAAGAAATTAAAAGAAGGTAATAACTCGGTAAGGAAGAAAATTGCTATCGCGGGATCCAAGCCAAAGAACGATAAGAAGACATACCAAAAGTTTGATGAGTATACTCCCCTGACAATGGGAGTTCACCATATCCTCGATGAGATTCGAGGAAATGGTGAATTGAAGAAGACAAAAAAGTTAAAAACTCTCGCTGGAAGAAGAGATAAGAACAAATTTTACAAGTTCAAAAACCACGAGTATGAAATTAAAGATTGCCTATCCCTGAAGTGTAAAATTGAAGCTCTCATCAAAAGAGGGAAGTTGACTAAATATGTGAAAAGAAAAAAATTTAAAAACTCCCACTGGAAGAAGAGATAAGAATAAATTTTGCAAGTTACACAAAGACCGTGGGCATGAAAACAAATATTGCCTAGCCCTAAAGGATCATATTGATGGGCTCATTAAAAGAGGGAAGTTGAATAAATATGTGGAGAAAAATGACAGGCAAACATAAGTTTGCGATGATTGGAAGGTAGGAGAAGATCAAGATCACCTCCGCAGAAACTAGTGAGAAGAAAAAAACTCAGGAGAACAATGATGAGGCCGATCAAGACCTCCCTGCAGGACCTAAGGATATAGTGGAATAAGTGAGCATGATTTCTCTAATATGAAGTTGCATAAAAAGAGGTGATGCTGATGGTGGTGATAGAGAAGCTGAAAGAAAGGCATACCTCGATGAAGCAAGGGCTTGCGCCACTAGCATGTAAATTAATATGGCAATGGTAGCTAACGTCTGACATTATAAGGTCACCAACGAAAGACTGGAAATAGGTTTTTATAGAGATGATCTATTAGGGTTGTTATATCCTCATGCAAACCACTAGTGACAACCATGATGGTCCACAAAAGGAATGTGAAAAGAATTCTGGTAGACAATGGGAGTGCGGTGGATGCATTATTGTATGACTGTTTCAAGAAGGTAAAGTTGTTCGAAAGAAAATTGCAAGCCTACTATCATCTATTAATCGGATTCTCAGGAGAAAAACTATATACAGTGGGCACAATTAAGTTGGAAGTTATTACTAGAACTAGGCTAACCTGTAAAACACATACGATGAGATTCTTCGTCTTTGACTAGAATGTCTCAACGACCTATAATATAATTTTCAGATAATGGGTATAAAGAAATTTGAGGTTGTAGCCTCAACTGTTCAATAATATCTAAAGTTCCCCACTAATTTTGGTGTAGGAGTGGTAAAGGGAAACTAGGTGGAAGCACACGAATGTAACTAAACTTCGATCGATGAGGAAGAAAGAAAGAAATTAGCTTAAACTTATTAGATCAAGATATTAGATCCTCCAGATGAAGATTAGTTATTAACTAGAAAAGCTATTGCGTAAACAAAACTAGTAATTCTAGACGATACGCATCCTGAAAGGATAGCCCAGATCGGCTTATCCCTGGATCCCTTCCTCAAGAAGCAACAGATTGATTTCCTACGATCTAGAAAAACTATTTTTTTATTGGATCCACGAAGGCATGCCAGTAATTGATCCAACCATTATTAGTCATGATATGAACATTACAAAGGAAGCAGAGTGTATTAAATAAAAATAACGAGTATTCTTGGAGGATAAGAACATGGCAATTCAAGAAGAATTGGCCAAGATGAAGAAAGTTGACTTTATTATAGATGCGGTGTATCTTGATTTCCTAGCAAACAAGCTAATGGTATCAAAGAATAATTATATATGGAGGTTGTGTGTGGACTTCCCAAACTTGAATAAGGCATGTCCCAAGGATTATTATCCTTTGCCTCAAATTTATCAACTAGTGGGCTCAACGGCTGGGCATGAACTATCAAGCTTCATAGATGCTTATTCTAGTTATAATCAAATTAAAATGAAGTCGTAGGTCAAAGAGAAGACCTCCTTTATCAACAGTCAAGGTGAATTTTATTATAATGTTATACCCTTAGCCTAAATAATGCAAGGTTTACGTATCAAAGGTTGGTGAACAAAGTGTTTGAGAAGACGATAGTGAAATAGACGTTTGCATAGACGACATGTTGATAAAAAGCATGAAGGTAGATGACCATATTAAAGACCTTAGCCAACGCTTGGATGAGATAAAGAAATATAAAATGAAGCTAAATCCAACCAAGTGCGTGTTCAAAGTAAAGGATGGAAATTTTTTGGGTTTTATTATCAATCAAAAGGTCATAGAGGTCAACCTTGACAAGATCCAGACGTTGATCCATATGCCGCCTCCCAAGGGACAGAAGGAAATACAAAGCTTAATTGGTCTAGTGGAAGCTTTGAACAATTTCGTATCCAAAAAAATTGACAAGTATCTCCCATTCTTCAAGGTGATAAAAACTCTTTTGAATGGTCTGAGAAATGTCAAGCTGCCTTTATGGAGTTAAAAAATACCTAGGTACATCCCCATTTCTATCAAGACCAATCCTAGGAGAAATATTATACTTATATTTAGCTATATCGGAGTGAGAAGTTAGCTTGACTCTGATAAGAGACAATGGAGGAGTTTAAACACCAGTATACTACACGAGTAAAGATTTTTCCAGTGCGAAAGAAAGATATTCCAAAATAGAGAAATTGGATATAGCTTTTATTTTGTCATCCAGGAAGATGAATCATTATTTCTAAGCCCACTCTATAATGGTCTACACTGATCTCCTACTTTAGCAAACCATCCATAAACTTGAGAAGTCTTGAAGATTGATGGCATGGGCGATAGAGCTGGGTGAATATGATATCATATATAAGCCAAGGAATACAATTTAAGGCCAAGATGTATTGGAATTTATTATAGAATTCACTTATGAGGATAAAAAACTAACCAAGCAAGCTACCTTAGTCCCATTCAAGAAAATCCAAAGACCACCCGAGCAAGCTAAGATAATACCAGTCGAGCAGACCCAAAGACCATCCGAACAAGATAGTTATAGCTGGAAAGATCAATAAAGTTCTACTTCAAAAAAAACTTGATAGGCCATAGGGATAAATTTTTAACCAAATTATTTAAAAATGGTTCCTTAGTAGAAGATGGCTTTGAACATGAGTTGCATGTATAGAATATATTTATGGATGGATCATCATGTGAAAGTGGTAGTTGAACTAGATTAATAGTCAATAAACTTGACGGAACTAATATAGAATATGCTCCTTGATTCAAAGTTGAAGTACCCAATAATGAAGCAGAATATGAAGCTTTGGTTGAAATATTGAAATTAGCTATATACTAAGGGTCGAGCAGATAATGGATCATAGTGACTCGCAGTTAGTGGTAAAACAAGTTATGGGAGAGTATAAAGCAATAAAAGGGAACATGTTAAAATATCTTTCAAGGATGAAATTGTTGTTGCCAAAGATAGAATCACCTAAAATGATCAGAATCCCCAGAATTAAAAAAAAACGAATGCAAATAAAGTATCTCATCTTACATCAACCACTAGGGACAATCTAATTAGAGCTTCTCCCATCGAGATACTATTGTAGAGGAACATTAAAGTGGAGGAAGTTAAGTTTCTAGAGTTTATCATTGGCCCATCCTGGATAAACCCAATTAGAATATACTTAGAGGAAGGTATTATACCGGTCGATCAGGAATACGTGAAAAGACTTTGTTACAAAGAAGATAAGTTTGTCATAGAAAATGGAGCGCTATACAAAAGAGGTTTTACTGTCTAAATGATGATATGTATTGACCATATGGAGGTGCCAAACTTAGTCAAAGAAATACCCGAAGGATAGTGTGGTTCCCACACAGCAGGTTGGACATTACTAAAAAGAATAGCAATATAAGAATATTGTTTACCCACAATGAGGAAATAATGTGAAGAATATATGCAGAAGTTCGACAAGTTCCAGAGAGTCGGAGTGATGCACAAGAGACCGGAGGTGAGTTGGTTCCAATAACATCACCTTTTCCTTTTTCCATTTGGGGTATGGATTGATCGACCCACTATCGAAAAGAAAAGGAAGATTCAGGTATCTGGTGGTAGCAATAAACAATTTTATAAAATGGGTGGAGATAAAATCACTCATAGAAATGACCTATGCAAAGTTCTTTCATTTTTATATGGGAAAATATGATATATATATATATAGGATCCCCCATGCCTTTATTAATTGCCACGATACCCAATTTGACAATGTTGAGTTTCAAAAATTTTGTGATAGGGCCAAAATTAGAAATATTCACTCATCACTAGCTTATCCACAATGCACTGGATAGATAGAAGTCACGAACATAACAATGCTGGAAAGAATAAAAAAATATTGGATTTAGTGAAAGGTAAATAGAATAAATGAACTGTAAATCGTGATGTGGACTTATGAGACAACATTGCAAATAGTTTTCGAAGAAACATCCTATATGTTGGCCTTGGTAGTAAAGCCATGGTCCCAGTTGAGGTTAGCCTCCCAAGCCACATGGTCCTCAACTTTGACTCCCTTAAGAGTGATATTGTGAGAAGGATGGATCTAGACCTTATAGATGAGGTTAGGGAGGCAACAATGCTTAGGGTAGAAGCCTATTAGAAGACATAATAAAATTTTCTAACAAGATAGTCAGGTCAAGTACCCTTAAGGAAGGAGACTATGTCCTGAAAAAAATCACATAGAAATCCAACAAGTTAGAGGCTAATTAGCATAGTCCAAACCATGTGGCTGAAGTCATATGACTGGGTACTTATCGTATTGAAACTATAGAAGGAGAGATGTTCAAGAACCCTTGAAACTCATAGTATCTCAAGAGATATTATCAGTAAAAACGTCTTTTAAGTTATTAAGAAAGATGGAGACAATAGGAGGTCGCAAAGCTTGTATTAATAAAAGTCATGAAATGAGAATACCTATTACCCCAATTTCAGTTTCATAATTTTCAAATTCTTTTTGGCTTCATTTAAAGTTTTTTTAAATATATGGGAAACAAGCTTCAACCAAAGACATCTTGAGTTCAAAATATCAAGGTTAGTTCGACTAAGGCCAGCCCAATTGACCAAAGCACATTTTTAACTGTACAAAAATATCAAAGTCAGGTCACCTAAGTCCAACCCAATTGTTCAAAGCACATCTTTGACTGCACAACAAATATCAATGTAAGGTTGGCTAAGGCTAACTCAATTAATCAAAGAACGTCTTTGACTGCACAAAAATATTAGATCAGGTCGACTCAAGCCAACCCAATAAACTAAAGCACATCTTTGACTACACAAAAATCTTTGGTCAGGTCGGCTCAAGTCAACCCAATTGAACAAATTACATCCTTGATTGAATAAAATTTTTTGAAGGAAGTTTTAATAACTTATAAACATACCTTTTATAATTGGACAACTAAACAGTTCGTCCCAATGAGATAGCAAGAATATCCTATGATGACAAGATCCAAAAACATTAACAACAGGCTAAGAAATAAGGGCAAGAGACAAACAAAATATGGATTAGAGTGTAAAGTTGGCTAGATCCAATCATGAAAATCTATGAGCAAAAATACTTGGAAAATAAAATATATTAAGTGGTGAATAATATTAGCTATTTTCATTGATACTAATGAAATTTTCCAAAGAAGGAAATCTCAAAATACCGTAAAATTTTCTCATTCCACATATAGATCACATATGGGGGCAAGCGAAGTGTTTACAAAAAAACTTAAAAAAAAAAGATAAATAGCAAAAATTTAAGAAGAGCATACTTAGGAACCAACTCAGTGTTCTCAGCCGCAGAAAGCTTCTCAACTTCAACATGACCATCCTAAAAAACAACCTGTTTCCCCTTAGAAACTTGAATCTTATCCTCAAATGATGACCATGCTTCATTTCTTCTTCCAGCCTCATTTCTTCATCCATAGCCTTAGCCTCATCATCATCTCTCTCCCAAGACGAGACCACCTCAGGAATATTAGGGTAGCTTTTAGATGAGATCTTTTTATATTCATCACAAACTTTGAGAAAGGCCATGGTGGTGTCAATACCATATACATTAGAAGATTTGAAGGCCTTGACATCCTTTTCTAAAACCATTTAAGTATATGCATGGCAACAAAAAATTAAACTTTCAAATCATTATGTTTGTCTTTGGAAATCTTGAGATCTTTTTGCAGAATCTTGATATCATCCTCAGATTTACTAAGGTCTTCAACCATGGTCACCATCTGGTCATCAGCCTCTGGAAGCTTGGTATGAGCCTTAAATAAATCGGCTTTAAGAACTTTGATTTTATCTTCAAGCCACTCCTTATCATTCTTCACCTCAATACAAGAGTTCATGGAAGACATAGTTTTCTCCCTCAGTATATTTGTGGCCATATATCCATGTATAAGAAAAGATTAAGAAAATTAACTGAAAAAAATAGATCGGCTTGGAAGAGAATACTGGAACATAATTTGATTTAGCTTACCACAAATGCCATATGATAAGAAAAATTCCAAAGATTATCCACATCCAAAGTCTTTATAAACTGCAAGTCATGAGTATAATCCACATAGCCTAAGACTTCAGGTGTGTTAGCATCATTTAGAAGAATAAAATTTTGGTATACAAGGAGTTTTTCCTTGGTGATTATAGGATCAATCTCGTAGGGATCCACATGACCATAAGGAGAGCAAGAGTCCCCCCCCTGCGTACAACCTTTGGGCAAGTCAGCCATCAATGAAAATCCTTTCTTTGGAGTTAAAATTGAGAAATTTAGGATCCTTCATAGGCGTATCATCCAAAGGCCTTTTCTCGCTGGTTGGCCTCTCCTCGGACACTTTGTTTTTTCCTTTATCTGTAATCTTATTCTTCTTGGCCTCTTCAACAACTAATTTTGTGGCCTCAGTGTTTATAAGCCGAGTTTTGTCATGATTTCTCTTTTTTATACAAGACTCCTCCTTGGCCTTTTTGTCAAATACCCTCTAGGAAAGTTCTTCAAGTTGTTTAGCTCAGATTTCCTTCAATTTCTCCCGAGAAACTTTGGTTAGATACATGACAAAGAATCTTGAATTTGGACTTGGATGTACACAAAAAATAGGAACAAAGCTAGTTAAATAAGCAAGTTGATATGAAATATAGAAACACATGATTAAGAAAGACGACTTAAGACTTGATGAAATTTCTCACCTTCTTCGATCTTCTGGTCGGTCTCTTTATAATTCTGTTCAACTTGGACGACCTCTAACTCATTTTCCTCCTCTTCCTCAAAACTTTTCAAATCATCACTAGTTATCTTTGATGTCCTGTAAGTGTCAAGATCAATAGTACTAATGCTCAAGTAGTTCGTCATAGCCCCAAACTTCTTAGGGGAGTATACATCCTCAAAGTACTTAGGGTATGAGGAGAAAACTTGAGTAATCACTTCACCAAATTTTTATCCAGTGATGGGGATTTCTTGGCAATTAAGTTTAAGGAGCCCCAGTTCCTAGGAATGATGATCCCTATTTCTGCATCATTGGGAAAGAGCTCCCATGCACTAGAAATATAGAAGAATTCAGTTTTTTTATTTATGGCTACTACATTAGGTGACTTGGACTATTTTGGTGTTGGAATTCCGAGGAGAAAAATAGTAATGCCTAGGATTTTTTAAGTTTTCCTTTAAACCGTACACAAACCTAAATATATCCCCATTTATATTAAATTTCCTATATTTCTTCTAGTAGATTATGGATCCTACTATAGACTTATAAGCATTTGAAGGAAGATAGGTAAGTGTCATAAATTATAATTTATAGTAAATTTAATAAATTGTATATGTGAATATGTGTGTGCATTTATCTGGTGTGATTGATGATGTCATTATAAATTATGTTTTTATTTTAAACTAAATTAAATATTAAACACGATAATGAAATAATAGTTATTTACTGAATAAAAAAATTATGTTGATGAAATAATTTGACTGACTTTAGGATGAGTATAAATTCCAATTACACCTTAAAACATTGGATTTTAAGTCCCATGGGATAGTATATGGTTTGGGCTAGACTTTAAAGTAATTAAATATAATTTTGGGCTTAATGGATCAAGGTTCATATGGGGTTTAACCTCAAGTTTATAATTAGGCATATAAATAGAAGCTTAGGGTTATGTTAAATTATTTTAACACTAGACAAAGTAAACCCTAGAGATATATGAAGGAGGCTATTTGGAGAAGAATAAAAGAGGGCAATTGGGTATTGGAGAAAAGAGATTTGGAATAGCTTGAACCGAGGATTAATCTATTAATCCAGGACAAGTCTAGTTAATATAATTGTATAATTTGATTTATGTTATAATATGATTATGTATTTAATTTTAAACTTAATTTTATTAAATCCGAAATTTAGAACAAATTAATTAAGAAATTAGAATTAATTGTCATCTCTGGTATTAATATGAAACTATGATATCCTTTATGAAATTAGAATGGGATTTAGATTGATTGGATATGATATTTCTCCTTTCTGTGATTGAAATGAAATCCCATTGATTTTTGGAGGAATTGGTAGGAAATGGAAACCTAATTGATTAAGGATTGAAAATTTAGGATGTTAACCCAATTGTATAATTTTCCTTTAAATCCATATTTAAATTGATGAACAACTATATGTATATAATGGAATTAATATAAGAACAAGTATGTGGAATTGAATTATATTGGTTGGGTGATTTGGGAGCTTAAAGGGACGTTAATGGAGGTTCAGATTGTGCATAAATATTTTAGAGCAACCCCGTCACTTCTAGATCATTTTTGGTGTGCTATATATGGGAATATCTCTTTTTTGAAAAAATAGGGTCCTAGTTAAATTGAGTTGGAAGGGCATTGGTTTCATAATTTTTGGATTCTTGATGAATATCTTATGAATATTTTCTCAACAGCATGAATGTTAAAATTTTGTGGAATGAATATTGTACTTTGAGGATATTTTTGACTTAATATATCTATAAATTTGCCTTTTGAGGAAAAAAAGGTCCTAGTTAAACTGAGTTAAGAAGGTTAAGATGTTGGTTTCATAATTTATGGTGCTTCGATGAATATCTTATGAATATTTTATGAAGAATGCATATGGATGAAATTTCTACCAATTTATTGAAAATTGATCGACTCCCCTGTTTTCTCTTAGGTTTGACCCAGGGTTTGAGGAATTGTGTTAACTAGCCTATTTTATGAAAAATATTTATTTAATTTTAACTCAATATAAGGACAATTATAATTTATGTAAAGATCTTAATTATAAGATGTTAATTAAGTTTCGAATGGTGGGAATAAGGCATGGAAATCTTACACGCGAAAAGTAAACTATTTCATGTGTAAAACATTTGGTATGCATAGTCGAGACATATGTACATGCTATGATGATTACTAGAGTATTATAGTTGATAGAGTTGGATTGTACCCTGGCCGGGCAACAACGCCACTTCAGGTTTTTGCTAAAAAAAAGCAATGAGCTCTACCCTGGGCCTTGCGACGATGCCACTTCAGTACTTTATTAAGTAGAGATAGCCCACGCCACTTCAGTACTTCGATAGTTGGTTACAGTACACTTGATATGAGTAGTACTATATGGTTATAAATGTAGTGATGTATTCATTAATTTTGGTATATAATTGAGATGTATAAAACAATATGTTGAACCATGAATATGGTACGACCTAGAAATCGGTTAAAAGGGTAAACCTCAACTCCTTATTAACCAAAATGAGGTCGAATCAAGTAATAAAGACATTGGCTAAAGTAACAATGAGACTAGACGTTTTTCTTAGCCTTGACATGTCAGACAGCGCACATGCCATTATATGTCCACTACTAATGAATCAGACAGAGGGATGTTGTCATCAGAGCACTCACTGACTTAACACAAACGAACATTCTCATACCCATGTTAGCCCATGATAATTTTATAATTATTCCCCCACTATCTTGTAAAGTGGGTATTTTTTTTATTATATAAAGAAAAAAACCCTCACATATTCTGGTGGATCAACTGGATAAGTCCATTAATAAATACTCCCACACTCATATTTAAGGAGGAGGGGTAACTAAGAAAAGGGTTAGGTAACCAACCAACTATCCTACTGAGAGAGAGAAAGATATTTGTAATACCCCTTAATTTTCAGTAATTATTTTTATATTAATTTTCCATGTGGGTTAGTTATATAAAATAAAGGAAATTGAAGTAAATATTAATTTAAGAAATTTAAGAGTTAATATTTATGAGTATCGCATATTTATATTTACGCAAATGTAAATAGTGTAATATTATGCTATGTTGAGTCGCTGGGCTTTAAAGCGACGGTTATGATTTAAATTCCATTCGGGTTATTAGAATGTTAATTGGACGCTGTAATAGAAAATAATGAACGATATCCCGGGTGTCAGTTTAGAGGGCAAGATTAGTCTGGGAATGGTTGAGATAGTCAAAATAAGTGCCAGGTGTGTTTTTGGGTTCCGGGGGTACTTTTGACTAGTTATGACTTAAATATGATGTTACGAGTTATTTTAAGTATGTAGTAGCATTTAATGTTGGACTTAATGTATTTAGGCATTTAACTGTTGCAAGAGCATTTATACCTCATTTGTGTATTTCTAAACCTAGAGGGTTAGAGAGAAGTGAGAGCTTGAGAGAAAGAAGAAAAAAGAGGAGATTTGCCTATTCGATCTTGGAATCATTACTACAAAGGAGAATACGAGACTACAATCTTGAGGCAAGTTATTAAACTTTCATAAACATATGATTGTGTTGAATAAATTTCATTTATGTGTTGTGACCTTGAGTTTGAACCAAAAATGGTTATAAATGATTTTGGTGTTTAAACCCTGAGGTATTTGATTTAGACTTGACTAGAGTTGGATATATTGGTAGATTATGGTGTAGGAATGATTTGGTGAAGTTATAAACGGGTGGTATTAGGTGTAGTGGAAAAAAAATATTTGGGGGATTTTGAGTTTATATCAACCCGTAGCCCTAACTGGGCAGCTCAACCAGGGCGAATCGATTCGCCCTCCTTAGCGAATTGATTCGCCAATATGGTGGCTACAGGTCTGAGGAACCGAATCGATTCGGGTAAAGGCTGAATTGATTCAGGTTTATACTAAAGGTTGGCTTTTTCAGCCGAAGGGATTCTCTATTTGAGCGAATCGATTCGCTTTTAGGGGCGAATCGATTCGGCCCTAGACGAATCGATTCGAAAATCCTGGTGTCTTAGAAAAAAATTCCAACTTGGTTTATACTCCTTTTCATTTAGGTTTGATTCTTAGGAAGATGATAGAATTTAGGGGCGCATCCAGTGGGGTGACTCCCGGAAGGATGGTATTAGAACCGTTATTATATGATTGTAATTGTTCTCACTAAAATGGTATTTTACTCGAATGATTAATTGATTGAAGGAAACTGTGAACCAACTGTAATTGCATATGGTCCCTAATGATTATTGACTTGTGAATACATATTAAATTGGCAGGAGGAATAGAGTTAGGATTCTCCTATTAAGTAGATGGGTAGTTTAACTTGACATAATTGTACGCGTTAGGATGCGCACTTAGAAGAGAGGTAATGTTGATTCCTATAATGGAGAGAGAATTTATATTGTTTATGCAAGTTAGCATTCATATTTGTCATGCATTTTATTCACCTGTATATCATATCAAATCGGGCCCTGACCCGTTTATATTTCATCTTCTTGTGTGGCTCTTATATATAATCAGGTGCTCCGCCGCATGGAAGCCCTCTATGACTTCCCTTTCCAATGTTCAGGAGCTACAGTATTTTGCGGATGTTGTAGGATTTTTGTAGTAGACACATCATTCTCTTTTGATACTCTAACTATGATTCGTCTGTATATTCAGGCGTGTTATCCAAGTTTAGTATTCGTGTATACTATCATACTTGGTGTAATCTTTTGTATTTAGTCTATTAACGACAACTTATTCGGTTATGCTTTCTTCAATTGTTGTTAAACTGTTATATATCGGTGTATCAACCGTTTTTAAAAAAAAACTGGATTATGGAAAAATTGCTTTTATCAAATTTGCAAAACTATATATGACATCCATAAAATATTTGGTGGTTGTCTCGTACTATTATTGTGCGACAGTGATACTAAGAGTGGACCATTTAAGATTCCTGTCTTTATTAAAGTAGTGGGCTAGCCACCTCTTATTTTAATAAGCGGGGTGTCATAATATTTTGACATCATTATTGTCTGGGAAAAGAGACAGAACGATTGTACTAATATGACAGTAGTGCTAAAAGATAACTGTGGATGTAGGCTCATTCTTGAGGGTTGGACCACATAACTCTCTGTGTAATCCCTCTTGTTTTTATCCCCGTTTTCATACATATATCTTTCATCTTTTACTTATTTGTAATCTCAGATTGGATCTCATTTATCTAAGACAACCATGAAACCATTTTAGACGAAAACATAAAGGCGCCGTCTGTGGGAACAACTAAAGCCTACTTGTACTAATCTAATTTGTAATTTTTGATTGTGGAAATTTTAGAATTTCTATAAAAAAAACAAGTTTCATTGACAATCGTCTTGCAGATCAAATCAGCAAATTCACTTGATTTCTCACTTTAAATCATTCATTTGTACAAAACTTGCCTAGATACACTCATTTTCATCTTGAATAAGTTTCCCCATTTTCAATTTTGTAAATATCTAGAAACACTTTATTTTCCTATTATCATACTCTGTTTTTCTGGGAATTTTTATAACAATGGCTGAACACCCAGAACGTAGTAGGGAAAAATAAGTTGCACCACCCTCCACCCCTATTGGAATATGGGATCTAGGATAATTTTACACAACTTAGTTAAGAACTTGGAAGCTATTCAAGAAAACATGAGATATCTCACCTAACGTATTCTAGCCTCATAGAGCTTACCCAACCAGTTCATCCAAAACCAGCTCCAACTTTAGAGAAAAATCCAGGTAAATATCGGGAATCACCTCCTCCCGCCCTTATAGAGATAAGAGGCAGGAGAATTAAGGTAAAGCGGTGGAAAATCCTAGGAGGTTAAATCCGAGATTTGATACGAGCAGACTTACTAGGATAAGTCAGAAGATGAAGAATCTTCTTACCAACCATATATAACATCAACCATGAGGTTAATTGGGTATGATGATGAACAAACATATTTAGTCGAACACACTAGTGCCATTAAATGGCTCAGCAAAGTAACAGTCTTTGATAGACTGTGAAGAAGAAGGGCATGAGCATATCTACATCATGAAGGAAGTACCAGACTAAAAGATTATATGAGATAAAGGGATGATGGATTAAAAGATAAATTAAGAGCATAAGCCAGCTCTGAAATAAGGTGGTCGAAGAGAAAAGAGTTTTGCTGAAAGTCGTGGACGATATGATAAATATACACCAGGAATCGAAGCCCAAATTTGGAGAGGATCAACCCAAAGGATAGAAGATAGCTTAGCTGACTTGATCAAACCTAAAAACCCATTTCAAAGCGTTTTGTACTCCATTCACAATTTTAGTGATAAGGTATCGCATATCGGTAAAATTCAATCCACCTGCAATCACTCCTAGGTATAAAGGAAAGTTAGATCTAATCTTGCATGTTGAGTAATACCTGGCAGTATAGGACATATTCTCAATAGCAAATGAGATGCGATGAAAAACTTTTTCAAGCACTCTCACAGGACCCGCTCAGATCTGGTATAATGGGTTAACAAGAGGGATGATCTCTAAGTTTAAACAATTGGCCGACCTCTTTATTAATAATTTTTATTTTAGAGAAAAATATGGTAAAAGAGTAGCTCACTTGTTAAGCGTACGTCAAAGTAATAATGAAACAACAAGAGAGTATATTACCAGGTTCAATACTAAAAAACTAGAAGTGGTAGACTATAACTAGAAAGTAACCATTACAACAATTATAAGTGGGTTGTTTCCTAGAAAGTTGTATTGGGCATTTGCCAAGGAGCCTTCAAACCACATAACTGAACTCTTAGCTAAAGTAGGAAAGATCTTGAATGTAGAAGAAGACATGGATGAAATAGGGCTCAGACACAAATTTTTTAAGGAACGTAATAACTTAGGAAGAAATGAAAAATCGAAAGATGGCCCTAAGCCGAAGAACGACAAGAGGCCATACCAGAAGTTTGACAAATATACTCCCTTGACAATGGGAGTAAACTATATTCTCGACGAGATATGAGGAAATGACAAATTTAACTGGTCGGGGAAGTTAAAAATTCTTGCTGGAAGAAGAAATAAGAGAAAAATTTGCAAGTTCCACAAAGATTATGGGCATGAGACCAAATACTACCTAGACTTGAAGGATAAAATTGAGTCCCTCATCAAAACAAGGAAGCTTAATAAGTACATGGAGAAGAATGGCAAACCAACAGAAGCTCATGATGACTGGAAGCCAATGAGAAGATCAATATCACCTTGCCTAGGATAGAAGGATAAAAAAATAGCTCGGGAGAATAATGATTGGGCAAATCCAAAAATCCCTGCAAGACCAAAGGAGCCTGTAGAAAAACTGAATATTATTTCTCTGAGGTGTAGTTGCATAGAAGGTGGGGATGATGATGGACAAGATGAAATAAAGGCATATCTCAACGAAGCAAGAGCTTGTACTAACAACAAAGATGTTAACATGGCAATATTAGCATACAATTTACCTCATAAGGTCGCTAAGGATCGATTTATAATAGGGTTTTATATAGACGACCCATTGGTAACAACCATAATGATCAATGACAGGAATGTGAAAAGAATTCGAGCAGACAGCAAAAGTTCGGCAGATGTATTATTCTATGACTGTTTCAAGAGAATGAAATTGTCCAACAAAAATTTGAGGCCTACCACCATCCTCTGATCAGATTTTCAGGTGAAAAAGTATACCCACTAGGTGCAATTGAGCTAGAAGTTGTTATAAGAACCTGTTCAACATGCAAACTGAAATGATGAGATTCTTTATCCTTAACAAGAACATCTCATCGGTCTATAATATTATTTTTAGAAGAGTGGGTCTGAAGAAATTTGAGGTTGTAGCGTCAAATGTTCAAAAATGTCTAAAGTTGCCCACCAATTTTGGTCTAGGAGTGGTAAAAAGAAATTAGGCGTAAGAACATGAATGCTACTACACTTTGGTCGACGAGGAAGAAAGGAAGAAGTTAGCTCAAATTTACATGATCGAGATACTAGATCCATGAGATGAAGATAAGTTGATAACTGGAGAAGAAATTGAGCAAACAAATCCAGTACTCCTGGACGATGAGCATCCTAAAAGGATAGTCCAGATCGGTTTGTCCTTAGATCTCATCTCTAATAAGTAACTATTTGAGTTCCTACAAGATAAGAAAAGTGTATTTTCTTAGAGCGAAGACATGCTTAGAATTAATCCAACCACTATTAGTCACGAGCTCAACATAGTAAAAAAAGCTAAACCAGTAAAGTAGAAACGATAATTATTCTTGGAGGAAAAGAATATGGAACTCCACGAAGAAATGTCCAAATAAAGAAAGCCAAATTCATTGAAGATGTAATGTATACCAATTGGTTAGTAAATGTGGTAATGGTACCCAAAACAAATAACACATGGAGAATGTGTGTGGACTTCACATATTTATATAAGGTATGTCCCAAGGATTATTATCTTTTGCCTCGAATTGATTAACTAGTGGATGCAAGAGTTGGTCATAAACTCCCAAGCTTTATGGATGCTTATTCTGGTTATAACCAGATTAAGATGAAACCAAAAGAAAAAGAGAATACCTCATTCATTACCAATTGAGGTACATTTTATTATAATGTTATTCCTTTCGGACTAAAAAATGCAGGTGCCACTTATCAAAGGCTGGTGAACAAGATATTTGAGAAGTTAATAGCAAAGAAAATGGAAGTTTATGTGGAAGACAAGTTGACCAAGAGCGTAAAAGCAGATGATCACATCAAAGACCTCAGCTAAGATTTTCCTAGTACAAAAATAAGATATTCTATAATGGAGAAATTTGCTCTAGCTTTGATAGTGATATCTTGGAAGGTGAAGAAGTACTTTCAAGCTGACTATATAGAGGTATACACTGATCTCCGACTTCGACAAACCATCCGAGAACTTGAGAAATCTTGAAGGTTGTTAGCTTGGTCAACAGAGCTGGGTGAATATGAAATAACATTAGATCTAAGGACTGCAGTTAAAGGACAAGTCGTAGAAGATTTTATTGCAAAATTCACCTACAAGGAGAAAAGACTATCTGAAGCAGCAACTGTTATTCCAACCGAGCATATCCAAATACTAGCCGCGAAGCTTTCTGCAATTCTAGCTGAGCAGATCCAAAGCTCAGAACAGTCCTTATCCGAATAAGATAAGATTAGATGCAAGGTAGAATTTACTTCAAAACTATTTAAAGATGGTTCTTTATACAAAGAGACTTTAATCACGAGCTGCTAGTATGTAATATATTCGTGGATGGATCATTATGTACATGCGGTAGTGGAGTTATATTGATAATTAATACACCTGAGGGAGATAATATAGACTATTCTCTCTGCTTTAAATTTTAAGAGTCTAATAATGAAGAAGAATACGAGGCTTTGATTTTTGGATTGGAGTTGGCTGCATCACTTGGAGCCAAGAAGATAATGGCTCATAGTTAGTGGTAAACTAAATCTTAGGAGAGTACGAAGCAATAGAAGGGAACATGCTAAAATATCTTACAAGCGTAAAATTTGTTCTACTAAAAATAAAAGAACTTCAAATTATTATAATCCTCATAATTATAAATACCATAGGAGATGCGTTAGCCCGTCTAGCAATATGCACTAGGGTGCAGAACACTGCCTGTATAAATCTTATTGCAAAGGATCATTGATGTAGAATAATTAAATGTGTAGGGGCTGACCATAGACCCATCTTGGATGGACAAATTATAAAATACTTGGAAGAAGGCATTCTGCCAATCAACCAAAAAGAGGCAAGAAGTCTTCATTACAAAGAGGTGAAGTTTGTCATGAATAAGGGAGTGATTCACAAAAATGATTTTACAGTCTCAATGATGAGATGTATTCACCCCATGGAAATGCCAAACTTAGTAGAGAAATACACGAGGGATCATGTGGTGACCACGCAACATGATGCATATTGTTAAAGATAATAGCCATCCAAGGGTATTATTATTTAAAAATGAGGAAAGACTGTGAAGAATACATGAAATAGTACGACAAATGCCGGAGATATAGAGTGATACACTGGAGACCAGGAGCCAAGATGGTATCAATTACATCACCTTGGCTTTTTTCCATTTGGGGTATGCATATGGTCGGTCCACTGCCTAAGACCAAAGGAAGATTCAGGTATCTGGTAGTAGCTATAGATTATTTCACAAAATGGGTGGTGATCGAATCACTCATTGAAATGAATTATGCTAAGGTCTCTCGATTTATATAAAAAGATGTGATAAGCATGTATAGGATCTTCCACGCCTTTATTACTGACCACGACACCTAGTTTGACAATGATGACTTTTAAAAGTACTATGAAAAGGCTAAAATAAAAAAAATCATTCATAATCATGTCATCCACAATACAACGGATAGACAAAGGTCACGAATTGAACTTTACTAGATATAATGAAGAAGTGGCTAGAGTCAGTCAATGGGAATTAGATAAACGAAATATAAAGCTTGATTTGGTACCATGAACATAAATAAGAGAAACACCCTACATGTTGGCCTTTGTAAGTAAAGGCAATCCTAGTTGAGTTCGGCCTCCTAAGCCATAGGGTACTCATCTTCGATTCCCCCAAGTGCAATTTTATAAGATGATTGGATATAGACCAGATAAATGAACTCAGGGAGGCATCAATGCTCAAGATAGTAGCCTATTAACAACGCACAATACAATTATACAAAAAAGGAGACAATCCTAGTATAATCAATGAAGGGAACTATGTCTTAAATAAGGTTACACAGAAGTCCAACAAGTTAGAAGAAAATTGGCATGGTCCCTACCACATGGAAAAAATTGTACTATGTGGTACTTATCAGATTGAAACTCTATAAGGGGAGAGGTTAAAAAAAAACCTTGGAACTCTGAACATCTCAAGAGGTATTATCATTAAGAAGTCTTTTGGCTATTAAAGAATAAAAAATTCAATGGGAAGCCATAATACTTGTAAGAGTATAAATCATTACATGAAGATACTTATTACTCTAATTTTAGTATTATGATTATGAAATTCTTATTAGCGTTCATTTAAAATTTGTTCAAAGAGATGGTCAAGAGGCTTCAACTAAAGACATATCCACGTACAAATGAAAGGACGTCCTTGATTGCTATAAATCTTAGATCAGGTTGAATAAAGCCAACCTAATTGAGTTGTGAACGTATTTAACTATACCAAAATCTAGGTCAAGTCGTCTCAAACTAACCTAATTAACCAAAAATATGTCCTTGATTACTCAAAAATGATAGATCAAGTTGTTTAGACCCAACCCAATTGATTAATGCTCGTCTTTTACAGCAAAAAATGTTTGGAAGAAGATGTGACAACAAGATCCAACCACATACCTCTCCTAATTAAACTAAAATAGTTCATCCTTAGGGAACTAGTAAGCCTAATCTGTGATGACAAGATCTGACAACACTGTAAAAAATGCTAAAAAAATACTGACAAAACCCAAATAAAACTTGGATATGTACAAACAAATATCATTAATAACGAGATCGCAGTGCTAATAAGCTAATAGAAAAAGCTAAAACGTGCATCATAGATAATTATTTAGAATTTTTACAATTTTAAAAAAGAATAGAATAATAATTTAAGATGATTAGAAAAACTTAAGCCTCGGGAACATAACCAACTTTGATTTTGGCCATTTGAACTTCTTCAGGAGCGACGGGGAGGACATCAGTGGCAATGATCTAGTCAAATAAGGCCTCAATCTATTTCTCCATAACTTTTCCTTCTTTAACACCCAAATTCATCATCTCCCACTTAACAGCTAAGGCTTTAACCTCATCATCATCCCCCTCTTAAGCTTGGATGATTTGAGCAATAGCGGGGTAATGTTTGATGACCCTATTCTTCATCTCATCATATCCATCCATGAAGATAGGAACCAAGTTTATGTTGTGCTTGGCAAAGGCCTTATACTTCTAGACACCTTCTTCTTCATCATGGTCGAGGGATGCATTGGCCATCTCAAAAGTTTCAGTGGCTAGCTTAAGAGCATCAATGGACTTTTTAATGTCCTAAGACCCCTTAGTGAGCGCTTCATTCTAACTCCTGAGCTTTAGAGCATCAATGTTAATCTGCTCTTTCACCTTTGTACTTTCTACCTTAGTCTGTATTAAAATTTCAACGTTCTCTATAAGTCGATAATTTTTTCTTTGAGTTCAACACATACCTTGTCATTGAAAATGTAGGGGTTATATGGATTCACTTGTATATTAGGTCACACACACAAAGATGTAATTTTGACCCAATTTTAATCTTTTTTTGAATTAGGTTTGCATGAAAGATAATATGCAAACCAAAAATATGCCAAACCAAGAAAAAAATATTGAAGAAAAACCCATTTTGGGCAAAACCTTTTGATTCAACCCTCCCTGAGATATTGACAGACTCAAATGATTTATAGACTACTTAGAGATTCACTAAGTATAATGCACATTGTCTTCAAATCTTTAAGAAAATGTGATGATGTACAACACCACCTATAGGAAGCAGCTCTTCCCTCGGTATTGATCTATCAGCATCAGAATTACGAAATCCTTTCTTCTTCAGTAGTAGAGTCGCAACTCCACAAATCAGTAGTAGAGAACACTCTACAGGGGTTTGGCATAGATTATGGAAATAGGGCTTGATAAAGTCAACAAATCATTCTAGGGATGAGTGATTTGGAAAACAAAAACTTGTTGTGGTGAAACAAGAAAGAATTTTTTTTGGGACAACTATAAAAAATTGTTTTTGCCAAAAGAGTTGTAAAAATATGTTCATAAGGGTCCAATTTATAGAAAAAATGAAAATCGAGGCGTTTGAACGAAAATGGGACTTTGTTCGAATGAAAACCATAGTTTCTTTCTAACGAGGTCCATTCTCATTTTAATAAAGGGCTTAGCTCGTTGTAACGAGCTTCCAACGAACTTCCAATGGGTGAAACTCTGTCAAACAGAGATACCCCATTTGAAGCTTGTTAGAAGTTCGTTCCAACGAACTCATAACTTTGTTCCAATGAAAAATAAATGTCATTCGAATGAACTATAGAAGTCGTTCTAATGATATAACATCCTCGTTCTAACGAGGTGGAATTTTCATTCTTTCGAACCCAGAAAAAAATATTTTATATTGAAATCCTTTTATATTCGTCGTTTTTAAAAGAAAACATCCCAGAATAAATTTGAATAAGTTAAATAAAAAAACTCAAATGCCATATACCTCTATATTGTGTCATGACGGTTCCAACGGCTGAACTTCGAAATGTTGCTTGGTCACTAACATGTCTTCAATGATCGTGGAAGCATATGAAGATGTAGTGTTCTGTTTGAAATGGGATATGCCAAATATATAAATTATGAGCAATTATAAATTCTTTCTCTTACAAATCTCCCCCTCTGGCTATTCTAGTACGAAAATAAAAATCGAACCAAATGAAATCCCTAAGACAATGTTCTACTAATGCCCTCCCAATCCTAAAATGAAGAACATTCGAGACTTTATCTTGGATTTAAATTATTCATATTCTGTGACCCATGAGATCGTTATTAAAGTGTAAGAGAGCTGCACACATAAAGCAAAAGAAATATCATGACACATGAGAATTTGAACAAAATAAAAACTCCCCTCAATTTGTTCTCCCCTATTTTGTCCATAATAGACAAATGGATAGAAAATAATCATGAAAGAGTTATCATCATCCGAATCCAAATGAAATAACATCACAAAGATAATCTATAACGTACATGCAGTCCTAGACCAAAATTCCTGCCAACTGTATTTGGAATTTTTTAATTTTCTCAAGTATAAAAAGTATATGCATAAAAGGTACAAATAGGTACAAATACATCACACCATGGAATAACACTAAAATATCCGAATCATGAAAGCGGAATAAAATTGTGTGAACATTTTTCAAAGGAAAATCAACATAGGCATTTATAACATAGGTTCACGAAATAAATGAGATAATTCTAAAGAAAGAACAATTTCACCTTAGGTGTAAGAATGTTGAACATAAATGAAGTTGTCTAAACTTATGCAACTTGCCATAAATTTAAATGCTTCTCAAAATAATAATGGCAAACTATTTAATATTTTTTAAAAGAGTCTGTTATGCAAATCCATTGATCTTTTTCTTTATAACACCCTCAAAATCTCACATATTTAAGAATTTACTCTCAAAATTTTAAAGATATCATAATGCTCATGTGTAGCAAAGAATCAATGAAATAAAAATGGCATAGGCACTTCTATTTTTGTGTGTCATTAATCTTTTATCCTATTTTGAAAATGGTGTTTTTAAACGCAAAGAATTTTCTCTTTTGTGGCCCGTTTCCATTGCTTAACATAATATATTTTTTTGAGAAACGAAATACGTGCAATGGTTACTACAAGTACAACTTATCTCTAGTACATTTGGTTCATTATTAAATATTATTAAGATGAGAACACTATATTCAACACATGATATGTAAGTACAATATTTAAAAAGTCCATGCATGTATGCAATAAAGGTGATAAAAGGTCTAAAATGAAGAAAATAATCATTAATGAACAATGAAAAGCTAGCCACTCATTATTAAGAACACTAAATAAACAAAGTCAGGCTTTAAAATAACATGAAAAAGTCACATTATTGGATGAAATTTATTGGTTATTTGAACATATTAAATGCACATCCATAAATGGTGAAAAAATACAGAAATCTTTTTATTTCCAAAAATTTTATCAGAAAAATCTTTTTGGATTTATTTAAAATTTTTCAAAATAAAAGCATATATAAACATAGAAATACAACCTAGTGATTGGGACAAAATATAGAAACAAGATTATCAACCTATACAAGATAAAATGCATAACCTTAATCATTAGTCCGGGAGGTGTTCTCAAAAGGAGTAGGCATCAATTGAAATTCCTCCATCAAATTTTAAGATGTCTTGACTTTAAACTCTACTTGCTAGTGAAAACTAGGAAAATCTCTAAGATCGTGTGTAGGAGCATATGGAATAACATGTGTGGGATTGTGTGCGGGAACACATGTGTGAACTCATGTGGGAGCATGTCGGGGAACACACGTGTGAGAATCTCTCCCTAGCTTAAAACAGAACTCCAAAAGCTGACCTCTTTGTTTGCAATGGGAAAAAGCATAGACATGTTTATGTTTACCTTGGTTAAAAAGTCTAGGACCCACTCTCCTTAGTGGTCTAGGTATCCTAAATGGGTTAGGTCGAGGTCCATAAGGATCTACCCCAAACTCTGGAACCGGTTTGGGTGGGGCATTAGTGGATGCACCATCATAACCTATTACTTGCATCTCATTAAAACCCAATGCGGGATCGAGGAACATCCTTCCAACCTTCTTAGATGTGAACCATACAGTGACTTTGACCTCCTGGGCACGTTCGAGATCTTTTTCGAGTTGCAAAACATGGGCCGCAAGTTTCTCTCGAGTCTCTAATTAAGCTTGAATATCTCTGGTAAAACTAGCCACTTTATTGGTCAAGTTTCTGCTTTCCCTACCAACCACAATCAATTTCTCGCATAAAGAAGCTTCCAACTTTTCGAGTTGACTCACCAATGCCTCACACTCTTTCAAAACTTTCACCTCCTTTTCTAAATCAAACACCCTAAGAGTTAAACTTCTATTTTGATTTTCTATTCTCCAAGACTCTTTGTAAAGTGTCTCATAGGCGCGTTGAAGTCTAACTTATCCCTCACTCAAATTTCTTCATCACACTCACTCTTTCCAGAACAATTTGACAAAAATTTTTGGCTATTATGTTTAGAAATGTCCTCATAATCATATAATGAACTAAAAGTACTAACATAATGGTCAATAAATGCACAAAAATTAAGTTCGTGCAGTGATTTATCCCTGGAATCCACCGGAGTGGCTTTGTATGAAGCTTTTCCTTTGCCCTGTCTTCTTAGCCTAGTGGGACACTCATGGGCTTTGTGACCTTTTACCTCACATTTAAAACATATCATTTGATCATTTTCAGAAACATTCTTTCCCTCATTGATATTTTTATTTTTCTCAAAACTTTTGTTTTCTTTGGAAGAATTTTCTTCGTGAAATTTGACAAATATTACAATTTTTTTCAAAAAGGCAAGGTCATTAAGATCAAATCAAACTTAGAGTCAAAATCAAGAACTTTTTATATTGTCTTTCAAAGAAATCCCTATTTCCTTTTTTCTTTTGAAATTTGGGAAACATATCCATTTCGTAAGTTTGAAGGTCTCCTATGAGTTATTCTAACCTAAGCATATCTAAAATTCTTAATGAATTAAGGATCGTGACTTTAATGATAACACGGGATGGAAGGGATCTCAAAATATTTTTCACAACTCTCATCTCAGGAATTCTCTCCTCCAAATTAAAACTAGAGTTTACTGTATCAAATAAACGTGCATAAAAATCATCAAAAGTCTCAGTCTTTAGCATTGTAATGGTGTTAAACCGCGTGGTGAGATTTTGTAGCTTAGAAGCTTTCACAATATTGGTACCCTCGTGAGTGAGTTGGAGGATATCCCATGCTTCCTTAGACGTGGTACACATCATAATGTGACAAAACTCGTCGGGAGTGAGTGCACCAAAAATGGCATTTAAGCCTTGAGAATTAAAATTACTCCATTTAAAATCTTCACTAGTCTAGGCAATGACATGTTTAATAATTATGACATCGTCATTAGTCACAGTGGGTGGTGCCCAACCTATTTTACAAAAAATCCAAACACGCTCATCATCGATTTTTAATGTCGACCTCATTCAAGATCTCCAATATGCATAATTAGACCCATAAAAATATGAACCCTTTTATACAAATTATCCATATAATCCCAAAATAAAAATCGCATAATAAATTAGTGTAACCTGGTTGTGATACTAATTTTAAAATGCAGGGCTTATATGGATTCACTTATATCTAGGTCAGAGACATAAAAATTCATTTTTTACCCAAATTTTATATTATTTAGAATCAGGTGTGCACGTAAGATTATATCCAAACCAAAAATATATCAAACCAAAAATAAACAAAAGAGAAGAAGTGTTGAGGAAAAATCCCTTTCGATCAAAACCTTTTGATTCAGCACTGTTTAAGATATTGACAGGCTTGAATTATTTATAGAGTACTTAGTGATCCACTAAGTATAATATAGAGATTTGTCAAATCTTCAACAGAATGTGATGCAGTCCAGTTACACCCTCAGGAAGCAGCCCTTCACTCAGTATCCACCGATCAACCTCCAGATTATGAAAACCCTTCTTCTTCAGCATTAGAGACTTAACTCCACAAATCAGCAGTAGAGAATACTCTACAAGGGTTTGATATAGAGTATGGAAATAGGGTTTGATAAACTCAATAAATCATTCTAGGGACGAGCGATTTGGAAAACAAAAATTTGTTTCGATGAAATAAGAAATAGAAAACTTTTGGAGCAACAATAGAAATTCATTTTCTCCAAAAACAAGTTGTAAAAATATGTTCACAAGAGTCCAATTTATAAAAAAAAAACATGAAAATCGAGGCAGTTACATTCGTTCGAATGAAAATAGGACTTTGTTCGAATGAAAACCATAGTTTCGTTCTATCGAGGTCCATTTTCATTCGAACAAAAGTCCTAGCTCTTTTTAACGAGCTTTCAATGGACTTCCAACCGGTGCATCTCTGTCAAATAGAGATACACCATTTGAATCTTCTTAGAATTTCGTTTCAATGAACTCAAAACTTTGTTCCAACGAAAAATAAACATTATTTGAATAAACTATAGAAGTCGTTCTAACGAGATTTCAGCCTCGTTCTAACGAGGTTTGATTTTCTTTCTAACGAACACAGAAAAATAAAAATATTTTATATTTAAGTCCTTTTTTAAAAATGCCTCATTTTTAAAAGAAAATATCCCAGAATAAATTTTACTAAGTTAAATAAAAAACTAAATTACATGTACCTCCAGATTGTGTCGTGACGATTTTAACGGATTGAACTTCAAAACGTTGCTTGGACACTAAAATGTTTTCAAAGATCGTGGAAGCATATTCAAATGTACTTTTGAGTTAGTAACGGGATACACCAAATTATCTAAACTATGAGCAATTATAAATTCTTACCCTTACTGTTATAGTCAGCCCTCACAATTTTCAACTCATCTGACATTGTCTCATGGTGATCAAGGAGCTCAAAGTTGGCCTCCTTCACCTCATCATAAGAATTTTAGTATAAAGTCATTTTCTCCCTTAAAACGATGGCACCCATCGCACCCTAAAAAAATACAATGAGATTGTCATAGTAAAAAATATAACTCGACAGAGTTTCGAAAGTATACGTCCGATTAAGAACTTGCCACCAGCATTCGGTGTTTCACCATATTCCATAATTCATAAACAATTAAATGCCTCAGAAACATAAAGTCAGGGGCATACCCATGATATTCGATCACATCAATAGCGTTGCCTATGTGATAAAATATATATTTTTTATCGGCTTTCTACTTCTCCAAGATGATCGAGTGATCGGGGTTAAAATTGAACGGGTCCACTTCACCATAAGGAGTGGATGATCCTACACCTCGAACCTAGTGTTGAGAAGGTGCCTTAAGAATATAGACCCTTTCCCCATGAGCTTTGGGTTTTTGGTGTTTAGGATTAGGTTGAGGTGCGTGACCATTCATAGACCATTATTATAGTTTGATGGACTCTAATCAGAAATAAATGACTTTCCCTTACCCTTGGCTTTGGTGACAGTAGCAACGGAAGCATCATCATCACCCTACCTCTGTGCAACATATTTAGCATTCTTTTGACCCTCAGCATTGGCGTTCTTCTCAGCATCAATCTTCGTCTTAGCTCTAGAATTAACATCAACCTTCTTCTTATTGGCCTCAATATTAAGTTTTCTCTTACGAGAAATATCCATGGCATCACGGTCAAGTGTAGGGGGACCCCTGATCGACGAAGGTTCAAACCAAAAATTTAATGATCTGGGAGTGGAAGGTTCAGAAAAACACATCATTTAGAAAATTCAAAATGCTAAGTAGAAGACAACATAATAAAGATCCTGATACCTTATATGCTCAGCTTCTCCAACTTGTTATGCAAGTAATGTTACCCTCAACCACCAAGGTTATCCGAGAGTATCTAGGAAGAACAGATCCAAGAGGGGTATAATATATAAGACTTATAAATCTTCTCTGAGAGAAAAGCTTCTCAATTCAACTAATTTTAGAGTGCAAGTGTCATGCACCAACTATTTCAGAACGGTCAGCAATTTGGGAGATTTCTTCTTTGCTGAAAGGCCGAGCAAAAGAAAATTCAGTACATGGTAAGTCAGAAAAAATTGCAAAGTGTTAATACATAGTAAGGCATATACAGATATGATTAGTCCCACTCCAATCGCAAGGGACACTATAAGATCTATTTTTCTCATCAGAACAAAATTCCCAATCACCCTTAATGTATACAAACTGATTCTTCCAGCTATGGTTTCTCATATAAACAACCTTCACCATCTTCACATCACACTTTTAAAGGGAGAAATAATAATACCCGTTACCTTGGAATTATCCTTCATTCCATACCCAAATTTAAAAATGTTCCCATTCAAGTTGAAACCAGTATGGGTATGCCAGTAAACCATTAACCACAAAATGGACCTATAGGCATTCAGTGGAAGCTGGGTTGGAGCCATTCCATAACCCTTTAGAATAGACCTGATGATCAAGTGAAGGGGAAGCCTAAATCCTACTCCAAGGTCCTAAACTAGGAAGAATATTTCATCGACATTGGGCCAATCATAGACTCTCTCATCACAGTTGAGCGGTATCAAGGAAATGCTAATGGGAGTGTCAATGATTGAGACGCCGAACACCGTGTTCGTAAGCCTCTCACCACCCATACATTAGTTCACTTCTCTAATACCTACAATTTTTAAGGTCTTCGAACAACTACACTCCACAGTTGTGGGCTGTAGTACGAAACTAATGGAAGAGGCGTCTAAATGGGTGTATATAAGGTAATCGGGTTTGTCCTCAGGATAAATAACTTGGATATATATCGAGATCCTCCTAGCAATAATACTAGAGTAGGTTTTCTCTAATTTAGCCAAATAATCCACCCACCTCTCGAACTGAGGCTCGTAACTCATCCAAAGAACATAATTGGGATGTAAAACGAAGCCTATTGGAGGTAAACAAATATTTGGAGACTGTTTGGTCCTACAAATCAAAGGTTTTGACAAAATGAAACCCTATCACACCTAGAATGTCCTAAAAGCCATAAAAGTGGCAAGTCCTAGGCCAACCAACACAATGGACACATAAAGAGGCACGATTCCCCAATTAGAGAATAAATCAATAACAATGGAAACAAATTTATTCTCAAAAGTGAAGAAATTATAGAAATATCGAAACCTTTAAAGAGAGATGATGTACCTGAAACCCTAAAATAATTGAATAAGACCATACAATGCTCAAACTTCGTTAATAGATGAGGAAAAATGGAAAGGCTTACCAAAAAATGGTTTTCCAGATAAATAACTAGTCAGAAATGGCGAAGGAAGGGAGGATTTTTATCAGAGAAGAAGGGTTTGGTAATGAAGGAATTTTTCTCTCTCCAAAGGCAATCATGTATGGAAAAATGAAACTGAAAAGTTTTAACAGTTTTGAAAAAAGGGCCTTTATACTTTCTAAGTGGTAATCATTACCCTTATTAAACGTATCACATAACCTGGTAAAGCACACAAATGCGATGTAGACTGATGCACACTACCACAGGAACGCACACTATAATTGCTCCAAATGCCATATTAAGCATATTACACGTGCTAAATTTATTTCCATGCAAAAAAGGTCCCAAGTTATTCGTCTCAGTGAGCACCTATGAGATTCAAAGATGACCTGAATAATTAAGGCCAGCCATATTTTTCGATAAACACTTCACTCGCTCAATCTACTCAGCGCATACCTAGAAGACATAATACTTTAGAGAATTTACTATACACCTCAATCGCGAACAAAGTCTTGGGGGCTTATTGAACCATGAATCCGGTATGACTTGGAAATCAATTAGAAGGGTAAAATTGAAATCGTTATTAACCAGAATGAGGTTGGCTGAAGTAACAAAGAGATTGTCTCAAACATGATTAAGGTCGGTCTTAGGTATTCTGGTTAGCTTTTCCATACCAGAAAACATACATGTCATTATACGTCCACTACCAATGAATCAGACTATGGGATGATGTCATCGGAGCACTCAGGCACTAGAAATAAACGAACATTCTCCTACCCATGTTTGTCTATGCTAACTTTATTATTATTCCACCACTACCTTGTAAAGTGGGTATTTGTTTATTCTACAAAGCCAAAAACTTTGACATATTCTAATGGATTATATGGATAAGTCCATTAATAAATACTCCCACGCTCATTTGTTTTTTTAGGGGGGGGAGTAACCTATAAAAAGGCCAGGCAACCAACCAACTGACCTACTGATATATAGATAGAAATATTTTGACATTCTTATTGTCTGGACAAAGGACCGAAATGATTGCACTACTCTGATGCTAGTGCTAAAAGATAACCTATGGACGTAAGCTCATTCTGGAGGGTTGAAGCACGTAACTCTCTATGTAATTTCTCTTGTTCTCACCCTTGTATTCATACATCTACCTTTTATTGTCTATTTATTTGTTATCTCATATTGGATCTCAATTAGCTAGGACAAAACCTTGAAGATAATTTTAAATGATAATAGAATCATTTACGAATATTTTAATGAGATGGATAATGCATAATCATAGGGTATACTTGGGTCTGGGATTAAACGCGTGTGATATCAAGGATTTTTGGGTTGGGATAATTTAAAACACACTAAAAGACAAGGAGAAAATACGTAATTATATTATTTCCTAATTCAGTTATATGGTTATATTAAAAAGGCTTGTTATTAACATCAGTATTGACTTTACTTTTCAGGATATAGACAGTTGTATAGCACCTGCCCGTAGATCATTTAGTAGTTTGTTTCATGTTGATATGGTAGTAGTACACGATGGTACTAGTAGTGTTGGTTGTTTTGGTATCACAATTATGTGGTTCACGTACGGTATGTTTCAGTATTTATTTTCTGCATTTAGTTTTATTACCATCGTGCTTAGAATATTATTCAATTTTTTTATTCCTGTGAGTTTGTACTAAACCTGATTAATCTAGTATAAATTTTTATAGGGTGTTATATTTTTGGACTCTCCATATCACTTTAAGATGGATATTATTGAGGGGTAGAGGGAAATACTATCTCCCACTTGGCATGCCCAAAGGGTAAATCAAACCTCATTGGAATTTCTCCTTTCATAGGTCCTCTCCTCCGGGTCAGGTATTCTGATGATCACATCATCAAGTATGCAATATATAATCCTAATGTTAGCCATATTATCATCTTCTATATCACTTTTGTACCATCTGGCGCCAGAGGTTGAAGGATCATAAGAGGTCGTAGGAACTTCTCCGAGATCCACCTCATTAGAAGTTAAAGGAACCTTAGCAGGCAAGGTAAAAGGTGACCTATTAGCCATCAAATCCCTCAATTCAGAGTTTAGATGACCAAACGAAGTTATGTTGTCGGTGTTAGGGTAATTCCCCCAATCTTATGATTTATGCTATCAAAACTCTCTAAGTCAAGATATTCCAACGTGATATACTCAACATTTGGGGTCTGCAAAGAAGAAGAATCAAATTTTTAGACAAAGTTTGGGTTTGCGGGATCGTCCTCAGGTTTAAGGACTTGGAATGGGATAGGAAACCTCTCAGCAAAGGCTCTGGGAAAAATCCTTTTCAGATCAATAATGTGTTTCCATATTCTCATAGATTCACTCATACAGGGAAAACTTACACCAAAAATAGCCGTCACTGAACCTTAGAAATGGAAAACCCTAAGCTGAAATTACTCAACTCAACACAAACCCAAAACGAAAGAATAGTAAAAGACTAGAGAAAGAAAGCACAAAGAATACCTGATGTTAGAAACAAATTAGATTGAGTTGTAGAAATATTCAAAGGCTAATGATCTATCTCTCTATCTTTAAAAAGCTTGAACGTGCAGAATTTGAAAAATACCAAAAGATGTTTTGATCCACTTTTATAAGGACAAAAATGCCCATGTTATATAGGTCTCTGAAAGATCCATCGAATTGTTGACATGTGGCAAAGTTAAGTAAGATAGAAATTTCATCAAGGAAACTTACAAGTCATTATGATAAGTCGTTTGAGCAGAATACTTGTCCATTTCTGAACCAAAATATGCCAACCCATAACCATTTGTAAAAACATACCCCACTTCTTTGCAGTTGTGAGAAAAGTCTTGGGGACTTATGTTAAACCATATTTATAGATCATCTCATGACCTGAAAAGAACTGAGTAAAACGCTTAAGTAGAAAGTAAAAGATCTTGTCTTCGTTCGAACAAATACCAAGGAATGGTCTCAACTCAATAATGAGGTCAGCCTCCTTTACATCCTGGCGAACGAAATTAACACCAATAAGGTTAACTATCAAATAAAACTTTGATAACACCCTTAAGGGATGGTGAATACCACATGAGTGGCACCATCAATAGCCAACATGTGCAGGAACATTCCTTCATGGGTAAAATAACAAACTATTACTTATTTCGGTTTTCCTCCATTAAGAAGACGCTCCTACCCAACCCATGCCTGGGTCTGAACGATCATTTCATCATTCTCATTAATTATAAAATGAGAGATCCCCCATTGGGATCTGTATCGACAAAGAGATATTCTTACATCATAATTGTCTAATCAGAGAGTGAGCAGATATTGAGGGATTTGTATTGTTCTTAGACCTCATGTCAATTGAAATCAAGTACTAAAATCTACATTGTGGATGTAGTCTCATTCTAGAGAGTTGAATCATGTAATTCTTCTTATTCTCACCTCTTTCTTTACATATCTACATTTTAGTTCATATTTATTGTTAGTTTTCTCAAATTGGATCTCAACTTGCTAAAATAACATCTTGAAACTAATTTTAGATGACAATAATCGTGTTGTGATTTAGTTATTTTATTCTTTCTTATATTAACCTAGATGCACACTTAGGTGAAGACTAAAACTAGTAAAACTGTTTAACACAACACTTGAAGTTTTTGTTTAGTGCCAAGTTTATTAAAATTATGAAAATTAAAAATTAGTGTTGTTTCCAAATGACCCTAGGGCACTTTAGCTTTCACAAGTTAATTCCCATCCTACACATAATGAAGGGATATCTAGACAACCTTCGAGGATCGCTCGCGTGTACTAGGAATAGTTATAGGCTGTCCTACACATATAATCTTAAAGCATTTATAAGGGATAATCATTTCACGTTTACACTATTCATATGACCCCATACCCTAGGCTATAAGAACGGATCACTCTATGAATCATATCTAGATATAACGGGCATTTTTAGCACATAATGTTTGGGTTAATCATGACCAAGATAAAGCCTGTATCATCTACCAGGGTACTAGTGTTGTCTCCATTGTACTCGCCCCATAAGTATATCCCCTCATATGTATGCCACGAGTACTCATACCCGATATGTTGCACATGAATCAAGTAAACAAGTACGAGCCTACTCAACTGCGCTAAACAAACAAATACAAACCCCAATCATCACGGTTACACATAAAGTCTCTAAATATTATTAGTTAATATGCACATTAATTATAATTTATTATATATAACACTAGCTCGATCTCCCAAGGCTCTCTAAGTCTAGGTATCTCGCATACCCAACATTTACTAGCATTATCATGATATAATTATACACTAATCAATGGTTTATCAATACATTCTAAACTATTGGGTGACGGACACAATTACTAGCTATCTATTTATCTCATAATTTATCTCTATACTCACTCTTATACTCAAGGTCCTCAAACAACTCTATAGAAATCCCATTTATTCTCCGATTAATAACTAAACATCTTAGATTGTAACCCCAAAATAACTCCCCAATAAAAATCCTAACGAAATGGACACAACACAAAGCCCAAACCGAAAATCACCAACTCATAATTTCAACCTTCGGCACTATTCGTTAAGTATTCATAATAAATTCAATAAAAATCCAAAAAATAAAAAACCGGTGCTCACGCGTTCATAATTCAAAATTTTACAATTTCATATTTCCAAAGTTGTTCGAAAGACCTAATCTATATCATTTGAGCAATATTAATAAAGTCATTCAAACAAGATGCCACATCTCATTCGAACGAGCTTCAAACGAGATCAACACATATCTTTTTCTCCAACTCCTAAAATCCTCCATTAACAACGTTTCGCTTCCAAGCCTCTAATTGATCCTAAACCCAACTTCATTTTAAATTTAGGGTCTATGACATCAATACCAACCTATTTACTTAAGTTTTATGTGATTAATTCAAGGTTTAAGCATTAAAATCAGTTTATGGGTTTAAGAACCCTAAGTTCATCAAACTGACTAATTTCTACTCATATTCAATCCGATCTCAAAGGGATTTTGCATGATGTGTTAATATGGTTCTTAATAAAACAATAAGATTTCTCAACAAATCATTATAGTTAAATAACTAAGGATTTAGAGTTCAAATTTATCGTTTAACTAATCTCAAAAGTACATTAATCTCATATTATACTACTACGATAAAACAAATCCAATTATATTCTTAAACAATGAAAACTTATTATAGATTGATTGAGTAATAAATCCCGAAAACCTCCTAATTCTTCTTCTACCTTAGGTGCCTCTCCATTCCTTGGTCTCTAGGGTTTCTTTCAATCCTTATTTTTGGTTAGGTAATTAACCTAAATAATAGGCTTCCCATGAAATTGAAGCTTAGCCCAACCTAAGCGCCAACCTAAGGAGACCAAATGATCTTCTAAGTGGTCTAAAACCCCACCCAAGTTATGTACCAAACCAATGGGACATAACCCCAATATATTAAGTCAAAACGGATGTTCTAAACAACCCCAAAAGCCAACTCAATAAATGATGCTACTTAAACTAATATTTATCTGGTATAAGCCCAAATATTAATGAACGAATTATTGTATGTTAAATTTGATTTCAAATATGAATAATATAATACATATAAATATAAATAGTGATCTCACATATCACAGCAAGCACACATAAATAATTTTCACAATTAAATAATGCATAGAAAATACAGGATATTACACTAAATTTGTGTATATTTGTGTACATATTGAGAGAGTGGGAGAAGATGAGTGGTAATGTCACTGAAAAAGAGGATAAGAAAAAGGGAGATAAGGAGGGAGAGTGAAGAGGAAGACTACCAATAATTTATTGCGGGTGTACATTTATGGCACTGGCGGTGGCGGTCGTGGGAGTGATGGGATTTTATTAGGTTTAGAAGGAGAGAAATGTGTAGAGAGAAAGTGAATAAAAGTGGATTAAGATTAAAATAATTAGTTTATATACCTTTGACTAACATGGGTGCATGTTGTTTGGTGTTTTAAATAAGTTTAACTCACTTAGTGGGTATGGGCAAGAACATGATGTTTAAAAGAAAAAAAAGGAGCCTTTAACAACAACCAATCAAATTGTCCTATACGAGAATTAATTATATCTAATAACAAACTAGACCATGTCTGTCTAGTGAAAATATTACCAAAGCAATTAATTCTCCACTTCTTTAACTTTTACCCATTATTTATCATTGATCTCATTTTATTAACAAAATAATATAAGAAAAAAGGAATATGTTAAAAAGCAATATAAATATAAAAAAATAACAATTTAATAATTAAAAAATATTTTATTAGTTAAAAGAGTAATAAAATCACATAATTAAACAAAAAAACATAGACTAATATATTATTTCAAAAAAATAAACAAAGTCGTAAAAAAATAATCAAAGCCATTATGAAACTAGATTCTATTATTTGTGAAATTATTACGCATTTTAACATAGGATGCATTTTTTACTTATAGGTCTTTCAGTCACCTCGTTAATATTTTTATATTCATCATTTGTAAATACTTGTGTAAATGGGATGATATGCAAGATGTGGACTTATATTAATTGGATCGTAGCATGACTAGTTCTGTTTGGTGAATTTGATTTTTTTCTTCAACAATTTGTTTATACATTGGCGATTTGAAAGGTGATTCGCCTCCATGAACGGAAGCCATGCGTTAATCCATTGAACTGAGGGTGTCAGGGGTGATCCTAATCCAATTTGTCGAGTTGTTAATGGATTTGGATTCAATATGATAATTTGATAGATTAATAGTGGGTTATATCAAAACTAAATTTATTAATGATCTGAATATTCGATTTGATTATCTTATTAAGTTGATATATATTTTAAAGGGTGGGATATACGGAATAGTCAAAACAAAACCAATTTTTAATTTTTTCAAATTAAATATTGAACTTAAACCATTTAACCTAAAGTAAAACGTGCACCAATTTTAAACGAAAGTCGTTTAAACCAGTTTTAGTCAATTTAATTTTATCTTAAAACATGCATCTAGGTCATAGCAGCATAAAGTAAAATAAGCAATCACATAATGCCCAATGTATGAGGAGAACCCACAATGGACAAAGCCTCAGATGGCCCAGCCACGTAAATTCCACCAAGTATGAAATTACAAAGGACACGATAGAAGACTTACAGCATAGACTCAACGCCCTCGCAAACCTTGGCACTCTTTATTCCTCAACCTCCTTCTAGTGTCATACAAGAGTTTATTCACGCACTGCCACAATGTGTGAGTCTACACAAGCATCTATATCCATTGAACAACTCAGTAAGCTTCTACGGATATGAACACGAAGTTCAATGCTTCTTCATCATAACACCACACCACGACATCCACCGTGTGTGAATAGAAAATACAAAGTCCATCGTATGAAATGATGCTTAACAAGATGAATAGAATAAACCAAAGGTTCCCAAAACAGGATCTCAAAACATAATACGATGAACACTTGGATCCTAAACATCTTGGGTGTAAACTAGGATTTTGGAAAGCTTTTTTATAAAGTTTGGGAACTCAATAAATAAGTTTTTATATCAAATAAAATTACTTCTCTGCACTCCTATTTATAGGAGGTTCTGAACACAATATTAGGATAAAACACTTTGAAGAGAATCTTAAAATTTTTGAAAACAATATTAGGATAAAACACTTTGAAGAAAATCTCAAAAATTTGAAAAATGCATCGGGTCATTCAAGTGAATTGAACCCTATTCGAACAAAGTATAGGATCTTGTTCAATCAACATTCCAGCAAAGGACAAAGTTTGTTCATTTGGAAGTTCATTGGAATTTGTTTTGATGAGGTACCATATCTAGTTTTAATGATAGGCTAGTTCTCATTCAAACGAAGTCACAAAAAATATTTTTCTTCTAAAAAATATTAAAAAGAATTAAGTCATTTAAAAATATTTTCAAATCACTTAGATAAAAACCTAACACCTATATATAAAATATCCAAGGATTAAAATATTTATGCATCCATACCAGAGAGATCCCTGGGATATGGAGGCAAAACATAGCACCAAACACGACATGATGATGTAGATATTTTAACTTGATCGCTACATCTTTAAGAAACCACGTCATAGGATTGAAAGGTCAACACACTCAATATCTAATCTATAACTCAAAAAGTTTTTTCCAAACTTGAAATAAGGAAAAACATACAAATTGAATCTATTTGAAAATTTGTCCTTACAATATTTTAAGTAAAATTAAATAATAAATTTATATAAAATAATAAATATTTGTATGTAATATAGTAAGTGCACAAAATCCAAATTAAAAGTGATCAATCACACATGCCAAAATAACAATTAATAATAAAGAAATTGTTGTCAATCACACAAAAGAAAGGAAGGATGCATGTGGTTTGGCGAATTGACTATGTCCACGAGGGGAGATACTTTTTATTAAACTATGAGAGAGTACAATTTGGCAGAGATTTCACACTATTTTTCCATGTCCTTTATCTAGGGGGAATGCCTACTAATTATACATGTCTCAAGAGGCCTTTCTTGGGTAAACTTACACCCTTATTACTTAGCTCAACAGATTAATTTTCTAGACTAATATCCTGTGCAAGTTCACTTATCAATTGAAATGGCTTGGTCATCATCCCCAATCGATTTCCACGAGTTATGAGTGATAAGAAGTTTTCCCACAATTTTCTCCACATCCTTGTGGAAGCTAAGTCATGAGACTTTAAAATAATTGAAGATTTTTGTCATTGTCATTCATTAAGGAGGTGAGTGTTTCTCGAGCCAATAGATAATTGTAGCTTGGGAGTTGTTATTAAGGATAATACGATCCAAAAATCACATTGACACTCCCCCCCCCCCCCCCCAAAAAAAAATGAGTTATATACTATTGATTGGTTTATATATTTTTTATTTTGAAATGAAGTGTAGAGCGTTATCAATATCCATCACATTTTTTCTCTTCTGTAAGTTATCGAGTATTATATATGTTTTCTTACTTTTCCTGCGTTTCCTATCATCTTTCTTTAAAAATGGTGTACAATATCGACACTTTCACATTGAATACATCAAACGATAGTACATAATTCAACGAGTCATCATTGAGTTGCTAAAAGATGGAGTTGAGAATTACGATCCATGAGAGGGAAAATATTTTTCTCTCAAATGATGGTGGTTACAAGGATTGCTTCCCCCCTTCCAAACGTTTATTTTATAATTTTGTGTGTATTTTTGGATTATTCAGGCTCAAGTTATTCCTAATATCTAACGAATAGTGAATACCATTCATCTCCTTCACCATCTCATGGTATCAACTTAGGTCTAGTTGAGTTGAGATGCTGTTATCAATAAATCCTTATGAAGGACAACATGTACTATTTGAAGTTCAAGAAGACAAAATGCACTTTAAGCTTGAATCTTCCAGACTCTAATGAGGAATATTAGGATCACGTATTCATAGTAAAAAATAACATTTTTCCATTCTTTAGGGAAAACCCATTTATTCTAGGCCCATATGCCCTAGTGAGGGGAGGCATATAGATTGAACAAACCATGGAGATTCCACTTTTCAATATTACCTTTAATGATTTAGGTATGATTAGTGATCTCCTATTTATGTTCTTATTTTACATATGAAAGGATTATAAGTTTGATAGGCCAAGTGATATGACATATGACATAATGAGAACTATAGAAATTAGCTCCTTTGGAGATCACAAAGTTGTTATAGATTAATCAAAGGAGATGACAATTAGCCATGGTCGGATACAAATTCACTATCATTCTACAATCTTAGAGATAAGATCAAGGATGGTGATGGATCATGATGAAAATACCTTATACCATAGGACACTTGTATTTATAAATAGATATGGCCTTAATGTTCTAGGATATTGATTTGTACACTCTTGTATCGATATCTTGGACTCTTCACTAGCAACCCTAACACTCCAAGTCTTCTTCTTATTCTCAATATAATAACAATATACTCTCCATTTCTCATGGATTTAAGCATGACGACCTAACAATCCAGATAAATTTGTGCTTAATTTCAATATTGCAGTTATAATTGGGGCCAAACTGGTATCTAGCATTGTTATAGGATTTATATGTCATAAAATTTGGCATCGTCCATGGGAAAAGATAATCTATATTCCTACCACTAGAGAATAATAGCCCTCATTCAATATGAGTTCTAACCATTCTTTCCATTCCCATTCAAAGAGTCGCGTCCGATCAAAAGTATGAATTGTAAAGAGTGAACCAATTCCTTTAAGGTCCCCTCCACCTCCTAGTGAGACAAGGTTTAGGAGATGCACACCATGGACATTGGAACCTATCTATCGAATTAACACTCCCTCTATAGAACCCCCCGCTTAGTATGCAAAGTCACGTCTAGTTAACATCTATGAGGAATATTTAAATGTACAACATGAAAAATAGATCTATTAAAAAGGCAACTAAGCGATTAGTCTAAGGCGTATGGGTCTAGTTCCCGTAACCTTGAATGTCACAAAAAAAGGAGAAGATAGTCCCTCAGACTTCCTTGAAATTGCCATAATGGTACAGCCTATAAATCGATAATTTCATGTGTAGCATGATCTAATCACCCTTACTTAGGTAATGCTTCCTTTCATATAACTAATATTCATGGTCCAACACCGATTGGGCTTGCAGAATCCAGCCACAATAACAATCAACCAAGTCAAGGTGTAATACCCCGTATTTTTTAAAATTAATTAAATAATTATTTAATTGATAATTAATATTTACTCGGGTGAATTAAAAGGTAATCTATTATGTTTAATTAGTTTAGATTACAAAATGAAATTTGAAAAGGGGATTTTAAATTATTTGTGGACAAGTCATAAATTAGATTAAATCAGTTGCAATTAATTTGATATTTTGGATTGGTATGTTGGGATGAGACTTTAGGATAGTACGAAGGCCCGTAATGGTATTTTAAATGTTGTAAATTGGGTCTCATGGGTAAGTATGCCTTTGGCCGAACTTTTAAGAGTATCATGTTAGTATTTTAGGCCAATTTAGGGGTCCAAAAGTGGGTGCATAGTAGACCCATATATTTAGGTTTTTAAATATGTTTATAACCCTCGTTAAGCATCCTAATACATCATAATTATAACCCTGTCATCAAGAGACAAGATTTGGGTAAAGAGGAAGAAGACTCAAGAGTAGCTAATCAAGAATCAACCTTTGTTTAAGGCAAGAAATACTATCTTGCTTATCGTATTTATGTAATCTACTTATGATGTCACCGTTGTATATGAACTAACTTTATAGGATCATGTTATTAGGGATTAAAATATGATTTTGAATTGTATAATCTTATTTCTAAACATATTTAATATATATTCAAATTGACTAATTGGTTACACCCATGTTTCAGTTAAAATGTATGATTAACTTAAGGTTTAATTGCTTATATTATGAGAAACCATTTATCTATATGTTTGAATCATCATATGCTGTAAATATAATTCACTTTATTGTTTGAATGATTGAGTAATGCATAATCACATGTTTAATGCTAGGTATTAATTTTAATCATATGAGAATTTAGCCCAATTGAACGAAGAATACGAAACAAGGGTTTGACTATCAAGATTTGTCATTGAACCTTAATTACGTTATAATCGTGTTAAATATTGTAAGAAACTTGTTATATACATTCATGTGGGGTTAAAATATATGAAATATTAGGTACTAGTGGTTGTAGAAACCCAAGGATGAATTTGGAAAATTTTGGGGCCATCATAGAAGAGTTTTAGGGAATGCTTGGACTATTAAACCCATCGGATCTATCTAACCTATGTCCAGATCGATCTGACCCATGTAGGTCGTAGATAATATAATCAAGATATTGTGGGTGCTGGTTTAGTAATTTTTGGAGTTATTATGACTATCGTATGAATATTTTCCCAACATGTATGGGTCTGAAATTTTGAGTTGGTCATTTTTGGTTGGGTTTTATGTGGTGTTTATTTGAGATGAAGATTTGTGTTTATATATATATATATATATATCAGTGTTCTAAAAATTGCGCCTAGACGCGAGGCTTTTTCGATACACCAAGTTTTGGCCCTAGGCGTGGATTAAGGCATGGTCAACGTTTTTTGGGGTAAGGCGCGAAAAAACGCGAGTTTTTTAGAACTAAGGCGTGAAAAAACACGAGTTTTTTTTTAGTATTTTAACTTACAAATATTTAGACATATTTTTAAGGTATGTACTATTTTAGTATTTTTTAATAGCCTTGTCGTAGTAAAAAAATATGAAAATACATTAAAAAATGCCTAAACCCCTTTTTACGCCAAAGCCCCACCTAGGCTTCTAAGGCTTGGCTGGCCTCCACACTTCGGTCACGCACGCATTTTTTAGAAACTTGATATATATATATATATATATATATATATATATATATATATAGAGAGAGAGAGAGAGAGAGAGAGAGAGAGAGAGAGAGAGAGAGAGAGAGAGAGAGATGAAATATAAATATCTGTATGTATATTTATATTTTATAATAAATTAAACTAAAAGGATAAAATGTGGGGTTTCATTTAGGTTTGAGTGTACGAAACCTATTATTATTATTATTATTATTATTATTATTATTATTATTATTATTATTATTATTATTATTATTATTATTATTATTATTATTATTATTATTATTATCATCAGCATCATAATTCAATTTTGGGGTGTTGGACGGGAATGAGTATATTAATGTATGTTATATCATATGTTTGAACTATAATATGTATAAATGTGTATTTTACATGATGGGGTATGGTTACTCGGTGGGATCACACGGTTGAGGTGGGAAAGTTCGTGTGCAGTTAGTTATATGGGGTTGGATACCTAGATATTAAGATATTATTATTATTATTATTATTATACTATGGGTTAGTCTCGTATATATATATATATATATATGCATATATTTATTAGACTACGAGATTAGTTGCAGTTGTACATATGTGACTCTTGTTTGTGTGTTTTAAGTGTGAGCATGTCAATCAAGTTTATGATCTTTCCAACCAAAATATTTTAGCCCTTTGATGATATTAGATGATTGTGTACCATTCATTCTTCAATTAAGAAGACTCGTGTTTTGCTTAGGTAAGACTTTGATATGAGTGTAAATTGTTACAATTAACTAGAACACAAGAAGCTATGAAGTGCATGAACTAAAATAAAACTTTGGATTTAAATAAAAGTAAATTATGGAAAGTAAAGGATCACTACAAAATGTAAAGCGAGAAAGTAAAAGAAATCAAATATAAAGGCAAGAAACTTTAATAAACTTAAAAAAAAAGTTACAACCTACCTTACAATCTACTTTGAATGAAAGAAAAGCAGTAAATAAACCAAAAGAAAATAAAATAAAGGAAAGAAAGGTTAAATGAGTAAATGTACTCTTTTTTTTGTTGAGGGAGTCTTTTTTTCTTTGTCTTCTCATTTCTTATTTATAGAGTTTCTTGGCATGCAACGTAACTTCCTTTGTAACTTCTAGGTGGTTACACATCCCATTGACTTTTTCCCGAGTAGGTCCATTAGTACTCCTATAAACACAGTTTAGTGCTTAATCCACATCCAAAGTCTTTAAAGGTATCAAATGTTTAAGCTTATTTTATTATTAATCCCATGCATTTCACTAGACTGTAATTTTCGTTTAGTAATTATACGTGGAAATCTCTCATTGAACGGTAATTATATGGTGTAAACATAACCCTTGTACTAATTTATTTTTGAGAAAACTTAATTAGTGTACTATTGGATTCCCCATGCCACTCTTCCACATTCTTGCCATCGTGATTCTTGATCACGTACTGCCTATATAATTGTGTTAGTGGTGACATGTTGTAAACTTCAATCCATTAGTCTTTTCAGCTTCATTATCTGTCTCACCTTTTTATCTCTTCCAAGATTCAATAATGGCGTCTCAAGAAAATAATGAAAGCTCTACTTTAAACCCCATAGCTACTAGTGTAACCTCCCGGGGGATCTATAATATCACCCTTGATGAATTTTGTGATGATGATTTATTCATTACTGGAACTCAACGAAAGACTAGGCATGTCTTTTATGAAGTTCCTTCTCCACCTTGTCTTGGAGAGTCTAATTATAAAGCTACACGGTTGGTTATTCCACTCTCATCACCCCACTATGTTAAAGACTAAAGTCTTGATCCCATGGCTATTAAAAATGATTATGCCCCTTAAATTGAGTTTTCTGAGTATAAACCCAATCATATACTTTGAAATTACTCTAATCACTTTGGTACACATCCCACCATAGTTCATGAAGGTACCATGCCATCTCTTCCTTTAGGACCAGTGTATGAAGAACCTATTTTTTTAGCTACCATTCGCTATGAACATGGCTTCATACTTTCATTCTTTCCACTTGAGTTTCAAGTGAAAGTGTTTTTTCATAACTTCACAAGACATCCACTTATAGAACATGCTTGGTCGAAACCCGAACAACCCTATTTTCCTTTTAATACTCATAAAGGTGAGTATTTGAGCCTTTTTTGCCGCTTAGGATCATTCATCTTACAAAGTTCCAATATATGACTCTAATGACGTCCATAACCCTTACTATGATTTTGTCCATCCTACTTCTCATCGCATCACGGATGTTCTCTATATTTCTTATGCCTTAGCTAGAGCCAATTGAAAGACAGGTGAGTGAAACAATCTTTTCTACCGTTCCCCTTTCTAACGTAGTTGTTTTCTCATACCCATCATCTGGAGACCCAATTAGGGATTTGTAGAAACTTGTTCAAGATGGTCTAGACATTGGTTACAACATCATTACTTGGACTTCCACTACCAATAATGTTGGTAAAGCTCTTTAACTTCTCCATGACCTTTCCTATCGCTCTCCATGGGTACTCTTCAAATATTATGATCTTGACAATATACTATGGTCCATATTAATTCCTTAAAACTTTGAATACACTCCTTCAATCCCTAAAGATCATATATCCATCTACACCAATCTTATTTTTCCTTCTATAGATGACTGATGTATCATAAATCTAATTTCAAAGATTACGAGGAGCACATGTCTTTTCATAGTGATCTTTTTACCAATTCCACCAGGATTTGAAGGATTTTTCTTTGGTTTATTTTCAAAAGCAATGTGTTCTGGGGACTATGGCTTTGATGCCCTCTCTCCTGAAGAATTCATCCTCATGTTAACATGCCTGCATATGGAAGCCAATGAAATGGTTCGACTTCTTCAACATTATGAAACTTTTTTTAAAAGATGGATCACTCCCATTTGGAATAATTAAAAAAAATCATATTTTACCCGTATGAAATATATTCCATATGTTACTTATGAATTTTCTCATTATTATTCGATCCAAAGAGTGCGATTTTTATTTCCTTTCATGTTTTTGTAATCTCCAACTTTCGAAGTATCAATGAAAGGACATTGTCTTGTTTGGCATGTCGTGTTCATGGTTTGAAGTGAAACCAATATATTTTATATATATCATGAATTATCTTTTGGTTTCGTAATTAAATCGTTCATTAAACTAATGTTGTGACCAAGGTATTATAGTTATTTAACCACTTAGTGAATATCCTAAGCTTTAACCAAATTTGGTATGTATCATGTAACAATTTTTATAATTTTAGACCAAGTAAAATTTTAATCATGGCCTATTCTTCATGCATGTTTAGTAATTGATCATATTCCCAGCAAAGCTTATTGCACGTGTAGAATTGTCCAAATGATAACTTTTCCTGCCAGTTGAAATAATTAATTCTTAAGAAATAACCAACTTTTGCAATTCTTTTCAATCAAAATATTTGGATTCTTTTGAACTTCCAATGTCTAATTTTCGTTTATTGGGATATTAATTACCCAGAGAAATAATTATATGAGCTTTTGTTATTGATGAGGCCACTAGAGGCGCCTTTGTTTCTCCACTACCCCATCGTTTCACTTTTTTGAAATAGATGTCCTTATAGACACATGTCAATGTCTAGTTGGATTTCTTTTTTCATTTCAAACGGTGACACAAATCTATTAAAGCTCGCTTCTCTTATTCTTCTCCTTTTTTACTGTTCACTTTCCTTCTCCAAGCATACTTTAAGCTTTCATGACTATTTCTCCTTAAGACCCTTCACCATTATTGGTGTCTAGCTCCTCTGACATCAATGAATATCTTATGTTCAACGAAACCATTTATAGTCTTGTGGTCAACACTTCTACCATTTTGGGGGGAATTATTTTCCCCATCAAATATTCATTTGGGGAATCACTCACCATTGTTGGTCCCTATTTCAAAAGTAGCTTCCACTACTCATGTCTCCTTACCATCTTATAATTGGGGACCATAATCTCCTCATATAAAAATCTGTTAATCTCTAAACACCACCCATATTCAAATTTAGGGTTTGGTCCAAAAACTTGAACAATAACAACTAGTTCAAATGGGTGCATCAGATGTGACCCGCAGATCAATAGAGATGGACAAATCGGGCATTTTTGACATCATTAAACTAAGTTTAAGGAATATAGAGCTTGATCCATTTGTTATCCCTAGTTCCATTTGTCTTTGGAATGCGAATTTTAATTTCTTTGTATTCAATTTTGGGATGATAGGTTCCACTGTATTAGATGTTTGTCAATTGATTGGGCTCAAATATCTAGGAAAGAAAGTTCATTGATACATGTCATTAGTTGACATTCCAATGATATTGAAAAGTGGAAACATTCTCTTGGCATATTCCATATTTATCCATACACATATGAAAATACTCCCAGTGTAACTGATAAGTAATATTTTTTGCTATCTTCTGCTTTGCTTGTCAATACATATCTTTTGTGCTAAGTTTCAAAGAGTAATGTTGGAATAGTCTCTCTTAACAGGCAATCTTATGAAGGGTACGGAAGTTTCCCTTACCCCTATCTTTTGGGATATCTTTATAAGATTTTCTTTGAGATTGTTGAGGAACCTTTTAATTCCAAACAATGTGTTCCATTATGTCTCCTTCAAATGAGGCTTTATGCATATTTTCTAAAAATTAGCCATGTCAAAAATAATTCTGAATTTATCCATTGCTATAATTTTTCTCACTCTAAGCCTGTGAAAAAATATTTAAAACTCTCATCACCATGTTTATAAACTTTCCAATTGATAGGCCAAGGATGTATTTGCATCCCCTGTTGTCTCTTACTAAGGCATCACTTTTGCTGGTCCTAAATATTGAGGAATTCTCCTTCTGAAACATAAACTAATCCCTGTTGAGGAAGATTTTTTATTCCTAGGGATTTGTGTTATAGAACATCACATCCCTTTACCCTTAATTCTAAGTCTTTTGGAGAGATATATCTTTTTGCCCAATTTGCAAGGCAATTTGGCTTTTACCGATCTATTACAGTCCCAATGAGGATCCATGCCAAACCTGATGTATTTTCTAGGTCTTCTCAACTTTCGAAGGTAGCTATTCTAAAAGGCATAGTTGACTACCATGAGGTTCGAGATACCTTTAATATAACTAGAACTGCTTTTAATGTAGGAGTGACCAAGGTTTTATTGATTGGTGGTCCAACTACATCCAAGTTTTCTTAAAACCATTAAAAAAACTACATATTATTCGAAGCCCTTTACTTCTGGTAAGGCTTTTGTTTCTTCTTATGCTTTAATCTTCACTTATATTGTCTTTCACTCAACCGTTTCCTTTTCTTGTAGAATTTCCACCTCTTGAAGATTATGATTATTCACTTAGGAGGAAATTAACCTCATAGGAGAGATAGGTTTATAGGATGAAATCTTGAGACAGTCTAGAGAGGAAGAGGAAAAAGTTCCTCTTATTCGATCGTCCAGGTCAAGGCCTTTTTCCAACAATTCAACTAACACATCATCAGTTACTACTGGGGATGCCTCCCATTTTTGCTATGTTCATCAATCACAAGAATAAATGCATGAAAAACTAGCAAGAAAGCCTATGCACTAAGTATGATTGGAAGGTATGCCAATGCCTTCTCTCTTGAATAAAATCTTAGTACCATGGCATTAATACACCAATAAATGTGACTTTAACTTTTTTCCTCACTAAAGATTTATCTCGTCCCTCAACTAATATAGATAAGTATATTCCAATTGTATATTGTAGAACACCTCCTCCAATATCCCCAATTAATGAACTAGTAAGTGAGCCAATTGATGCTCTTGTTCTAACCACTCTCCCTACTTTGAATCCAGTTATTTAGGAAAAAACAATCCCAAAGACCATTGATTCTTCTATTCCCACTTCAACCTTTGAAGACGACATAACTTGGATCTCAATTCTAAAAGGAAAAGTGCACGTGGAGGATTCCATCATTGTTGGAAATTATCCAAAGTCACTTGCTATTTCATCAGTTCTTGAAGATGCTCTAGGTCTAAGTGCTTCACCATTGAGAGAAACATCTCCTGAGGCAGATGTTATCCTCCAACCTAGGATGTTCCAATCTTGATTATACTAATATAGGTAATTTCCATTTATGGACAATTTTAGAAGATTATTTCTAAGACTCTAATTCAAGCTTAGAAAGTTATTTCCGACAGTGTAGAACAAAAACTAGAATATCTCATCCAATTTCAATCAACCATCCACCTTGACAACTGAAAGCTTCACAAGCTTTGTCAGGTTTTCTTTTGAAAACTTAACTAAATTTACCTTTGCCAGTGGACTTAATTCAGCTTGCTCATGTGTCTCTAAATTCTAAGTATTATAAGAGAGTATTGTGAAGGCATTGAGCACTGCGGTTCACTCACTTCCATATAACCTCACAATCATGACTCAAGCAGATGCTGAGGATAATGCCTTATCTACATACATAGCCCATTTCTCAAGAAAAAATGCTGAAGTTTTTAAGGGTTTGCAGGACTTAGGGACTATTTAAAGCATAAATACTGCATTCCTGTCTGAAAAAATGGAGTTATAAAGGCAGCTAGATAGAGTCAATGTTACATTGGTGGTGGCCATTGTGGAAGAGGTGGATTGTCAGCAAAGAATGGGATAATTGGTTGGTGAGATACAGATCTCAACCAATGATCCAACTCAGTTTGATGAGAGAGGTTCATCTTAAAACTAAGAAGCTTGCATATGGTAACTTTTGGACCGATTTCAGGTCATTTGTATTCAAACATTTTACTTAATAAGTAATCTTGCCAATATTTAATGAAATTATGCTTTTTGTTCTTGTTGCCTTGCTTCGCAAATGGTTAGGTAATATGACTTTAGAAATCTAGCATTTTTTTTCTCATGTGAATGTACCCATTAATGCCAATTAGATGGTATTATCCACCTTTAATTGATTTATAGAGTTGGACGTCTTTTCCCACTTTTGAGACCATTTTTCATAAACTGGATATTTGGATCCCAAAGGACAATGATTTTCCAAACCAAGTTCCCCTCATTAACGGTCATTTTCTTCACTTTCTTATTATAGCTGTCATCTAATTTATTATTTTGGAACAAGATATTATTTAAGGCTCTGACCCTATCCTCATCTATGTTTTTCAATTTCATGTGCATATCTTTGTCGTAACCTCCGACTGTTAATTCATTTTAGGCAACCATTCTTAATTAATTAAAAGTGATTTTTACTGGTAAAATAACATCATGCCTATAGGTTAAGGCATATGGATGTACTCCAATTCATGACCTTTTATAGGTTCGAAAAGCACCCAAAACTCCTGGTAATAAGTTGTTCCAATTATTTGGATTTTTTCTCGATCACTTTGCTCAGGTTGTTCATAATTTACCTTATTAGTAGCCTCTTCCTGACCATTTGATCTAGTGTAATGAGGTGAAATTTTATCAAAGCTATTCCTAGCCTTAAAGTAAATTCTATCATCATTTCTAATTCAAATATACGTGCATTGTCTGAGGTTATAGTTTCTAGGATCCCAAACCTATATACAATGTCTTACAATAAATCTACTAACTCATTCTGGGAAATTAACTTTAATGCCTTTGCTTCTACCCATTTGGTAAAGTAGTTTGTTGCTACTAAAATAAAACTATGCAATTTGGAGTATGCAAGACAAAATTTGCCAACCACATTAATACCCCATCCTCTAAATGGATATGGCTTCACTATATATTATAGATCTAGAGCAAGCACATGTTTCAAAGGACAATGTTATTGACATTTCTTGCATCCTTTTTTAAACTCAATAAATTCTTTTAAAATTGAAGGCCAATAAAATTTGTGTCTTTTCAACTACCATTTCATCTTAAGATCAACCCGATGAGACCTACAAAGGCCTTCATGGACTTATGTATGGCTGTTAAAAATTCATCCTTAATTCGGCATTCTAGGATCGTGCCATTAACACCTATTTGGAATAATTTTCTAGTATACATAACATAATTGGTTTCTCTTAACGTGATAGTTGTATCATTCTTAATATTTGGGTGAGTTAGATATTCAATTAATGACTTTGCATAATCTTCTTGTATACCAATATTCTAAATTTCAACCAAGGGACACATGTAATGCAGTAATGGTAAGAAACCATTAATGGCACTAATCTTTAACTTTGTTTCGAAGTTATGATTAAGCATAAAACATGGAGCCTTTCGAGCCTTTTCATTTAGAAACTTAGGAAAATAATTTAGTGTGACTTTATCAAATTTAGACAATAAATTCAAATCCACATGGTTATATAAAGTCAAACCATCATGAAAACATATGTATTCACATGTTGACTATTGTATAACTAGTTGGAAATCACCAAAAACTTCTATTATTGAAGCATTAGAGCTTCTAAGAATCTCCAGGACCATTATCACAACCTCATATTCCACTTGATTGTTGGAACATGTATTTTCTTCTAACCCGTATCCATGATTTATTTCAATATGCGCAGGGGAATCAATAAATACCTTAATTCACGATATTATCTAAGTCTTCAAACCATCAAACCATAATTCCATGGGATTAGAGATATATATCCTTTCTCATAATCCCCTTCTGACTCATCCTCACATGGATGATCTACTAAGAAATCATCCAATGCTTGGCCTTTTACTTCTATTTGAGATACATAGTAGAAGAAATAATCAGATAGAGCCAGCACCCATTTACCAATTTTATTGTGCAAAATAGGTCTAGTTAATATATATTTGATTAAATGAAACTTCGAAATGACAAACACCTCTTTCGGTGATAAATAATATCAGCAACAAATATAAAGTAAAACATAACTTTTTCGTTATGGAATATCAACATTCGCAATTGTTTAAAAACATATTAAGGTAATACACAACTTGTTCTTTGTGGTTTTTATAGTCTTAAGCCAATAAGACTCAAATTTATGCATCAGAGGCTATAATGTACAACTTTAGAGTCTTTTCTTATCTTGGAGGTGATAAAACAGGTGGCTTGACCAGGTATCTCTTGAGTGTTTAGAAAGCCTACTCATGTTTCTCATTCGAATCCAACTCTTTTTAGTCTTTTAGCTTTAAGAAAGTAGAAAACACTCCCAAAAATCTTTATAATTCTTTCTTATTTTGGGGCGTTGTGCTTTCAGTTATGACTTTAGCTATGTTATGATCAATTTATAATCCCTTTTCGTGTGCCAAATACCCTAAGAAATTTATTGCAGAAACTCCAAAGAAAAAATTCAAAGGATTCATTTTAAGTTGATAAAGCCCCGTCATTTCAAAAGATTTTTAAGGTGTGTTATATGATCATCTACTATGTTTGACTTAAAAATTATATAATCAATATAATACTCTGAAAATATGTTAACCATGTCATAGAAAATGGTATCTATTCCCCTTTGTATGTCTCTCTTGCTTTCAATGAACCAAATGGCATTTTTATCCATTCAAAGTTCTTAAATCAGCAGGTCACCTAAAGGCAGTTATATACACATCTTCTTCAGCTATGTGTATTTTGTTATAACCACAGTGATTTCCTATCATAAACATGATAGCATGGCCAACTGATCTATCAACTAATAAATCTAACACTGACATTGGATATTCATCCTTTGGAGGGGATGCATTTAGATTTATAAAATCAAAGCACACTCTCAATAATCCATTTTTTTTAATTACTATCGCTATATTAGAGATCCATTCAACATACCTGGAAATTCGAATTAATTCAACCTTTAAAATCCTTTATATTTGTTATTTTATCTTGATTATGATTTCTGGAGTCATTTATCTTGGAAATTACTTGACAAGTTTATAGCCGTATTTGATTCGTAATATGTATTCCACTAATTTCTTATCTAATCTAGGTATATCATCACATTACCAAGTAAAATAGTTATTGTACTGATGTAAAAGTTCTACAACCAATTGCTTATCTTCTTTGCTTAGGTTGGCACTAATGTATATGAATCTTATTTTGTTCAGTTCCAAAATTGAATTTTATCAAGGGACCTAATTTATCCGCCTTAGCTCTTCATATCCTATTGGTGAGATTTCCAATTCACAACTATCTTAAGGATTTTCTTCCTCCACATCTTATTCAAAGACATAATCAACCCAATTAATGGTATTTTTTTCACCAATTATGGTGCTCAATTCCAAATCTCTAAACTTGTATAAAACCATGGACAAACTTTCATTGGCCTATTCAATATAAATGGGAAGGTTGTCCATTAAACAACTACTTTGTTTTCTTTAGTTGGTTCCATCCGATAAAAAACTATCTCATCACAAGCTACATCTGAGACCTCTCTCTCTGATGCTTCTGGAACCAAAACATTTGCCTTAACTGGTCCCATATTTTCTTGGTAAAGCTTCGCTTCCATATAATTGGAGCTAGTGTGAAAAGGGAAATGGATTAACTTTCACCTCTTTAACAATCCCATCCTCCTTCATCAAAAGTAATTTCTCTGACTTCTCATCCTCATCCATCTCCATTGTAGGGACATTATGCCCTTCTTCACCTGTAAATCGCTTTGGGAGGATTATAGACATGATGGCTGGAATTTATTAAGGTAAAGACCTAAATTGGATGAACTGTTGTTGATCAATCTCTTATTTAGGTACTATGTCATCTACTGCCTTCATATCTCCCTTTTATTCTTCATCAACAAAGTTATCTTAAGATTAACTATACCCATACACACTCATGGATTTTTTCATATCTTTAAGCCTCTTAACCAACAAGTCTGAAGAATAATTACTTGACTCTGTCTTTCTGTTAAACCTTAGGTTTAGCTTTGTTGATAAATAAGCAAGTCCCTATTATCCACTATTACACAATATTTTTTTTACTAAGGAAAAGGCTAGAACCCCATATATATTATGTAAAGGATATAAAGCCTCTCTAAAGTGGCATTATAAGCATTAAGACAACTAAGAACAATAAAAATAAAAATAAAAATGAGAATACTTAGGAAATTCTTAAACTTGGGAAGCCCTGCCTGTCTAGGTTGATTATGAGAGGAATCTCTTGGAAACTTTGACAAGACCTTGTGATTCTGGAACCAGATGCTAGGGAAGCAAGAGCATCAGCTACATAATTATTTTTTCTCTATACATGCTTAATATGAATTTGATGGGAAGAAATCTAAACCACAACATCTTGAATGATGCTTTTAAAAATCCATGAAGTTTACCACTTGACATTAATAATGTTTAATGCTGCTAGAGAATCACATTCATTCTATAAAGAATTATAACCTATACTCAAGCAATCATTGAAACCTTTAAATAAGGTTACCAGCTCAGCCTTTAAGCCAGTGGAAAAATCAATGAATTCTTGAAAAAGCATAAATGAATTCACCTTGATGCCCTCTAATTATATCGCCAATATCACTATCTCCTAGACTAAACCTGCTTAATCCATCAACATTAAGCTTAACTAAGTTAGGAAGAGGTTTGACCCACCTAGTGATTTTGGTTACAGGACTCTTAAGATTAATAATGAGATTGAATTTAAAAATCATCTCCTAATGCTTTTTAGAAAGAGGGCTTTCCAACTTTATAGATGAGGCCTTGGTTGTTATTATCTCATAAATATTCTTGATAACTCTTATAACATACATATGAGTACCTTCATAATGGCAAGAACACCTAGCTTTCCAAATCTCCCAAAGAATAGTCATAGGCAAAATCTTATGAATGAATTTTTAATAATCCTTAATAGTTTTAAATAACCACCAAGACATAAGAAAAGTTGGTATAGAAGAGAAGCTTTGTTTGACCTCCACTAAAGCAGTGAAATAATGCCAAATTTGTTGAGCTATGGGGTTATCCAATAACAAATGTTGACTTATTTCTTATTGGTTGAAGTAACACTAACATATGGAAACTGTGTTGATCCCTAAGTCTTCAATATGACAATCCAGAGGAAGATCTTTATAGATAATTTTCCATATACAAATGGATATTTTGGGGGGAATATAATTAGACCAAATATTAGTCCATAAAGAACTGGTTCCTACTGATGGCTTTCATTTCTGGTAAGTTTTTTTGAGAGTAAAGCTCCCAGATGAAGAATTCATCCAAATGAGTTCTTGATCTAAGTTGGTAGTATTACTCTGGATAGTATGAATTGTAGATCTAATTCTTTTGATCACTGAAGAACCCCCTGATCCAGTAGCCATATTTTTATATTTGTTGCACATGAAATTATCACAAATACCTTTAGATGTTTAAACTCTCCATGCAATTTTAAGGTTAAAAGGTTCATTAATTCTTCCATATCCCTTCTACTAAGTCCACCTTCACCTATAGGTCTGCATATATTTTCTCATTTCAGCTAAGCATGCTAATAACCTCCATTATCTTTTGACCCCCAAAAGAAATTGGTAAATATTTTATGGATTCTCTTAAATATTGCTTTAGGTGACTTAAGAGACGTTAAGGTACATATAGGAATTGAAGAAAGGACATGTTTTAAAGGGTTAATTTTCCAGAAGAAAATAAGAATCTAGTTTCCCAACCTTTTAAATTTGACCTAATATTGTCAAGAAGCTCAGCATAATATCTTATTCTTACTCTACCTTTCAACAAAGGACACCCCAAGTACTTGATAGGGAGGTTTTTGAATAGGATACCAGGCAGTTAGATATGGAGGTTCTTCTATTTGAGGGGATAAAGGGATCTATAGTGAATGAACTTTTCTTCTTATTGATCAACTAACCTGAAGATTTCTCATAGCCTCCAAGAATTTGGTGAGAGAATTAAGGCTTCTTTTACTACCATTAGCATATATGATAGTATCATCAACAAAACAAAGGTGGGAGATTAGAGGGCTACCTAAAGGATGAGAGTATGGGATGTCTTTTTTAGATTTGATGAGCATATCTAGACCTCTTCATAGGATCTCTGCCATTAGAACAAAGAGGGATGGTGATAAAGGATCACCTTGCTTGAGTCCCTTACAGAATTAAAGAAACCAATTGCGCAGCCATTAATGAGAATAGAGAACAAATTGTTTGAAATTATTCTCCATATGAAATCAATAGAAACCTCACTAAAGTCAAACTTGCTTTGAACTTTAAGAAGTGTAAGAGTGCGAAGTACAAAACTAATGGATTGGTTTATATAATTAAATGTCCCAAACACACAAATCAATTTTTTGTCAAATTTTAATCTTTGATTAAATTAGTCTTACGTACAGATGTGATCCAATTTTCAATTAACAAACTAAGCATGCAATCAACACAATGAATGAGGAAAAATCCCTTTACAGGGAAAAACCTATATTCAGCACTTTAGAATATTTTACAGACAATCGACTTATAGACCACTTAGATCGACTAAGTATAATGCACAAAGCCTTTGAAACCTTCTAAAGAAAATGGCTCAGTCTAGAGTTGTCGATAAGTAGTGGTCTACTCTCGGTATCCACCGATGAGTCTTTTTCCTTCTTTATTCAGTCGAGATCCCTCAGGTTACAAGATCACCCGTAGAGAATCCTATCTACAAGGTGTATGAAATATACAAAAACTTTCTATGGTTTCAAAAGGTATACAAAATATTTGGGGATGCAAAGTTTGTGAATCAAAAGTGTTTTAATAACACAAAATATGAAAAACTTTGGTTTTGATTTTCTGTTCACATTTTTTCCAAAATCCTTTCAAAAATTGGTCTAAAACAAGTATGTATAGGCTTGATACAAATTTTGAGGCGGAGGCTCGTCCGAACAAAAAACATGGTCGTTCGAACGAGAATGACTGTTCGTTCGAACGAGAAACACATGTTGTTCTAATGAAAATCCCATTTCGTTTAAAGTCTGTATCTAACGAGCTTCTAATGAGAATCCTCTGTCAAGCAGTACCAATCTCATTAGAATATCGTTCGAAGCAAGATCAAATGAAAAGGATTTTTCATTCGAACGATGTTCTAAACTTGTTTGAATGAGGCTTATAAAAAAAAAATTATTTTTTAAATCTTTTAAAAATCCATCCTTGGTTTTTCTAAAAACACATCCCAAATATAATTATGTATAATTATGAACATTTAAAAGTTTTATACTTTTATGGGATGTAGAGGAGTCTTGAACTTGGAGATGTTGGAGTTCGGTTCGACATGTCGGTTTGCAACGGGACACGCCAAATATGCCAAAATGCAAATTAAAAGCATAAGTTATGAGCAACTCAAAATATTTGCTCTTACAAATTTCCCCCTTTGGTTATTCCAATACAAAACTAAACCAAAATCCAAATTACATTAAAAATCCCTCTATAAATTCTATTACCCTCCCAAACCCTAGAAATGGAATGGCATTGTTAAACATTGTCTTCAATCTCATTTTTTCTTCCCTTGGGCAACTTTGTTTTCATGTGGTGTAATTTGTTCTTCCTTTAGATACCTACACACAAGAAACAAATAAATGCCATGATGCATAGAGTTTTAAACAGAAATAAAAAATCCCCCTTAATTTGTTCTCCAACATGAAATGTAAAGCATCACCTATAAGAAGTACGATATCATCACAAAGATATATAAACAATTCTCACCCAATGATAATCTCAAACTAACTATTTTTTGACACATCATGAATTTACATTAAAATACCTGAATCATGAAAGCATAATGTAAGGGTGTGAACATATTCTATAGGCTAATTAATATTGGCAATCATAACACATGTGCACGGAGTTTTGAGATACTATTAATGAAAGATCTCAAAGTCTACCTTAGGTGTAAGTATTGTGAACTCATGTGAAATTGACTTAACCCAATCAACTAATCAAGAATAAAAGATATTCTCACACCAATGATGCCAAAACTATTTGCTATTTTTTTAGATTTATATAGAATGTGAAAGCCCATTGATCTTCAACTAAATTCCTTTAAACTCTCATATAACTGAGCATACTCTCAATTATTTTTGAAGAAATTAATATTCATATGTAGTAAACCATCAATGTATCAAAAATTGGCCTGGCACTTATATTTTTATGTGCCTCTAATCTTTTTAGGATCTTTTATGTAAATGGTGGCTTTTAACGCAAAGACATTTTATCTTTCGTAGCCCTTTTCCACTGCTTAACATTTAACAATTTTTTTTGGAAAAATGATTTAAATTCGGGAAATGGTTCTTATATGCACAACTTTTTTCTCATTTTTACTTTTGGTTTTTAAAGCAAAATTGAGATGAGAAATATTCAAAAAAGTTCGTGCATGTATGCATTAAAAGTTGAGTAGGAGTCAAATATGTTGTAAGTACTCATCAAATCACAACGTAATGACTCCACACATTATTAAGCGAAATAATGAAATGATGTCATGTTTGAAAACACTACGAAAAAGTCATTTGAATATGGAATGAATGGGTGATCAGGACATCTTAAATGTTCATCCATAAATGGTGATAAAAAAATTACAAAACTCTTTGTCTTTTTCAAAAATAAAATCTTTTTGCCTCTTTCAACTTTTTCTCAAACGAAAAATCTCTTTGTATTTTTCAAAAACATTCAGAAAAACAAAACTCTTTTTGTATTTTTTGAAAAATATCAAAATGAAAAAAATATATACAATGATAATACAATCTACTAATAGGGATGTAAGATATGAGCATGAAAATTACCATAAACCAAAAATAAGTCTCAACCTCAATCTTTGGGCCCGGAGAAGTTCCAAAAAGGAAATGACATCAAGAAATTCCTCCATCAAATTTTGTGTGAAGTCTTGACGAGATACTCTACTTGCTCTTGAAAAATCTCAAAATCTCTCAAGAGATGTGAGGGAGCATGTGGAGTAACATGTGTGGAAGTGCGTGCAAGACCTTATGTGCGAGCATATTGGGGACACACTTATAAGACAGTATCCCTAGCTTAAAAAAAATACTCTCTAAGGTGACCTTTGCAATGGGTACAAACATAAATGGGCTTGGGTCCACCTTACTCGAAACATCTACGACGAGCTCTCCTAGGTGGGTTAGGTTGAAGGCCATAAGGATCCAACACGAACTCAGGAACCGGCTCGGGTGTGGCTTTGGAAGTTGATGCATCGTCATAACCTATTCCTTGCCTCTGAACATTACCTAATGCGGGATCGAGGATCATCTTTCTATCCTTCTTAGATATGTCATCTAAAGTGACCTTGATTTCCCGGTCACATTCGAGATCACTCTCGAGTCAGAAAATATGGGCTTCAAGTTTCTTATGAGTCTCCTATGAAGATTAAAGATCTCCCGTAAGACTAGCCATGGTGTTGGTCAAATCAGTCTTTTACCTACCTAAAATGATCAACTGCTCACATAAAAAATTCTTCACCTTCTCACGTTGACTCACTAATGCCTCACACTCTCTTAAAACTTTCACCTCCTTCTACAAATCTAACACCCAAAGAGAAAAATCTCGGTGTAAATATCACTAAATGCCTTTTGGATCTCACATTTTCCGTCACTCAAATTCTCATCCTCACTCTCATTATCTCTAGAATGAATCGAAACATCATCGATGCTTTCATGTTTAGATGTATCCTCATCGGAGTGAGGAAAACTAAAAGTGTTAACGTGACTAGCCATGAACATAATGCACTGTTCTTGTAGTAATTCTCCCCTTGAATCAACCGACTCGAAGTCACTATCGCTAAGAGTGGCTTTATTTGCAACTTGCTTGCCCTTTCTCTTAAGCCTAGTGGGACACTTATGTGCCGTACGTTCTTTTCCCTCACACTCATAACACCTTATTTCTCTCTTTCTCACCACTACTCTTGCCCTCATTTTTATTTTTATTTTTCTCAAAAATATTTTCCTTGGAAGAATTTTCTTTTGAAAATTGGAGATTTTTTTTGCATAAGGGGGCAAGTCATCCGGTTCAAAATCAAATTCAGATTATGTCTCACAAATCTTTTCTTTCTTCTTTTTTTAGTTTGAGTTTTCGAAAGAAATCCCTATTTACTTAGGCTTAACAAGTTTAGGAAACATACCTATCTCATACGTTTAAAGATCTCCTACAATTTCTTCTAACCTAAGAGTATCTAGGATTCCTAACGAATTTGAGGTCACCATGCAAAATTTTCTTAACAACTCTCGTCCCAGGAATCATCTCACCAAATTAAAGCAAAAATTAACTATATTCAATAAACGCGCATAAAATTCTTCAAAAGACTCGGACTCTAGCTTGGTAATGGTCTCAAATTGGGTGGTCAAATTTTGTGTCTTAGTTGCATTTCCATCATTGTTTCCCTCGTGTGTGACCTGGAGGGTGTCCCAAACTTCTTTAGACGTGGTGCGCGTCATAATGCGGCAGAACTCGTCAGGGGTGATGACTCCATAAATAGCACTTAAATCGTGAGAGTTAAAATTACTCCACTTAAAGTCATCTTCTATCCACAAAGAGACATGTTTAGGGCCAAAGACATTATCTATAATCATTGTGGGTGGTGTCCACCCTCTTTCACAAACTATCCAAACACGTTCATCAATAGATTTTAAAGCAGACCTCATCCTCAATTTCCAGTAAGCATAATTAGAACCATAAAAAATGGGCATTCAATTATACAAATTATCTATTAAATTTTGACTTTTTAAGGATCCATAATTTTTCAAAAAAAAAATGATATCAAAAAAATTTACCAAAAAAGGATTACACAATAAATTAGTGCAACTGATTATGATACCACTTGTAAGAATGCACAGTGCGAACTTAATGGATTGATTTATATAATTAAATGTCCCAAACGTACAAATACATTTTTTACCGAATTTTAATCTTTGATTAAATTAGGTTTGCATACAATATGTGATAAAATTTTCAATTAACAAACTAAGCATGCAATCAACATAGTAAATGAGAAAAAAATCCCTTTAGAGGGAAAAACTCAGATTCAACACTTTAGAATGCTTTATAGACAATCGACTTATGGACTACTTAGACTGGCTAAGTATAATGTGCGAGTTTTTCAAACCTACTATAAAAAAATGGCCCAGTCTAGATTCGTCCACAGGTAGCGGTCTACCCTCGATTCCATCGATTAGTCTTCTTCCTTCTTTCTGCATCTGTGATCCCTTAGGTCACAAGATCATTCGTATAGAATCTTCTCTACAAGGTGTATGCAAGATACAAAAACTTTTAGGGTTTCAAATGGATTCACAAAATATCTGGGGATGTAAATTTTATGAATTAAAGTGTTTTAACAACACAAAATATGAAAAACTTTGGTTGTGATTTTTTGTTCACGTTTTTTTCCAAAGTCCCCTAAAAATTAGGTTCAAAATAAGTATTTATAAGCCTGATACAAATCTTATGGTGGCGGCTCATTCGAATGAAAAACAAGGTTGTTCGAACGAGAATGACAGTTTGTTCGAATGAGAAACATATGTCGTTCTAACGAAAATCCCATTTCGTTCAAAGCATGTATCTAAAGATCTTCTAACGAGAATTCTTTGTAAAGCAGTCCCAATCTCGTTAGATGTTCACTAGAAGCAAGATCAAACAAAAAGGCTTTTTCGGCCAAATGAGGTTCTAAAGTCATTTAAATGAGGCTTAAAAAATAATTTTTTTTATTTTTTAAATCTTTTAAAAATCCAACCTCGGTTTTTTTAAAAACACATCCCAAATATGATTATGAATAATTATGAACTCCTAAAATATAATTATATAATTATGAATTCCTGAAATATTATCCCAAATATAATTATGAATAATTAAAAACACAACCCAAATATAATTATGAATAATTAAAAACACATCCCAAATCTTTATGAAATGTAGAGGAGTCTTGAACTTGGTGATGTTGGAGTTCAATTCGACATATTAGTACGTATCAATTTGTAACGGGATACGCCAAATATGCCAAAATGCAAATTAAAAGCCTAAGCTATGAGAACTTAAAATATTTTCGCTTATAAAAAGAATTAACCAACAAAACCCTGTCATATACTGTAACACCCCGCCTAATTAAATACCGGGTGGCCAGTCCCATACCAAATGAAAATAGAATATACAGTTGGCTCATTCTTAGCATCACTGTCGAAAACTTTTACAACTCACCCAATACCCAATTAAGCTGGTGTTAAAAACTTTTCCAAATTTTAATTCAACAAAAAAAAAATTATTAGTTTAAGAATAACGCAACACATTTTAATCTACAACACTTATAACTGAACAGATAACACACAAGAATTTAAATGCAATTGGAATAAACATTCCCAAATAATATTAATCCATTACAGCAATCCCAACCATAACAAATGTATTAAAATGACACGAACACAATAGTATATTACTCCGATAGAAAGTGATAACTGAAATCCTTTGGGCGACATGCCCTAACTAAAGAATACTGTGAATCAAAAGAACATAAGCATCTAAGCAATACTCCATAGCTTCATAACTTGTCATAATCCGCTAAGGTTGGCATCCCTGTTGCTGGACACCTGATACAAAAGGTACAATAGAAAAGAAAATATGCAAGGAAACGGGTCAGAGCCCGATTGTGAAAATGATTTTGAAAACAGCAAGTATTTAACAAGTGCAATAAATCATTTATTATGTACATGTTAGATCCAACTCTCACTTGATATTCTCACCTCTCAACTAGAGTGCACACTTAACGTTTCCTATTAACCTCCTAGTTAATGGTCCCTCTTTTCCAATTCCATAATATGATTCCATCCCATTTTATAACCCCGTATGTCCCATACCATACGTAGTATAATCATTCATACGCGTTTCTCATTAACATGAATCATTTCTCATTAATATGAATTAAGCTTTTCAAATTTATAAGAATAAATATTCATTAACTTCATTCAATTCTTTTCTCAATTCACTGTTATCTACAATTATCACACAATAGATCATTTAACCACAATATACACATACATTTAATTCATTATATATATACATATATAATACGGCACCCCGAGTCATAGCTGCGGTGCATGCATTACTCTGCTATCATGTCCCATCATCGTTGGTCGCCGAATAGGGGACTAAAGGTTCGGTAAGGATACCTCAAACCAAAAACAACAACACATAAATTGGAGGCGAACATAGTTCTCGTATACATGGGTCACGCACATACCTACGTTCCCACAGTCAGTGGACTTATCAACTCCCCGATAAGTCTATGTATGTTCTTGAGCGACAAATCAAAGATCCCATGGATTCATCAGGATATGACTTCCCTCACGCCCAAACCTCCCGTCGATAGCAAGTAAGCTAGGTATGTCATGCACATAATCATCAATCAATCAAATAGGCATTATCATACCTATAATATACTATCAACAAGGTACTCACATTACCCTTAGATTATTCCTATAAGTAGCATTATATCTCTTTAAATCCCACGTATTAAAATATCATAACTTTACTTCTTAATTTAATTATTCCCGAGCCTCACTCAATACTCAAGGTTCAAATAGGTTTTTCCTCAACATATATTCAGTAAGAAGTCACTAATATCCTACTGGTCCATATCATCATATCTCCCGAATTACTATGAATTAAACTCTCCTTTTAATTAAGGTTAAAACCGATAGTTTCAAATCTCTTATAAACACATCTTCTTTCACTTAGGATTAGACCCTCTTCTAAAATTAAGGATACCCAGGTGTTATGTTCAATCACCCCTACTGGTCCTATCTTTAATCCTCATACATACCAATTAGAATCCAACAATTGAATCTAGTAACCGAAATTTCTTCCAATTTAATTATCATTATTCTAATCAATTAAATCCCAATCAAATTAATTCAAATCTTATCTAGGGCTTAATGATCTTATATAAGTCCCATAATATCCAATTAATAATCACCAAAGATCTACCAAAGGTTTGGGATAAGAATCAACATTAAAAATGAACAACTTTAGAAATTCTGGGGAGGTCGATCGATCGAAGGCAGGGGGTTGATCGATCGATCACTCAGGTATCAACCCAGTTTTTCTGCATTTCTGCAACTACGGGTTTAGCCATTTTTTATCATTCAAACCTTCATACTAACATCCCAAATGACTTATGATCCTTACTACATGATATACCAACATATATAAATGATTTCTAATACTCTAAACATCCTAGAATCATCAAGAGATTGAATTAAAAGCATGTTTAATCCACTTTTTCCAGAAAATTATCAACATAATATCTTCAAGAACACATCAATGGTTTTCATAATTTCTTCAACAAATTCATGATTATTTCGTGGATTAATAACTACCTACAATATGAGTTTGATTCCTATATATTTTCAGTTTCCAGAAATCCATTTAATAACTCCATTATTTCTTCCAAACATGAAAAATCATCTCTTTTAATAACTATTCTAACATGAACAATATACAAACGTAGATTTCCATTATCAAACACTCGATTCAATGAAGGTATGATCCTTTGGTGTAGTATATCACAGGTGGTTCTCCCTTCTCCGGTCAACCTCCGATGGTGGTTGGTGGTGGTGGCCCTTGGTTCTTAGTTCTTCTCCTTCCCAAGTAAACTCTTCTCTTCCCAAGCAACCTTTTACTCTCTATAGGAAGATGACTTCTCTAATTTGTGTAGAGGAGATGAATAACCCACGTACACTTAATCTCCAAATACTTATAATAGGACAAAATCCGAAATCACTATTCATCCCCCTATAAAAATAACCAAAATGCCCTTTTGGGTTGTCTATTCATTTCCAAATGACCCGAGACCCAAATTCAACATCCAAATAGACTTTTCTGACTATTTCAAACCTTACGGATGCAACGGTACAGTCAAAATGACTATAAGGTTGATAGAAAATAAATTTCCTTTTTAATTTAACAAATTAGTCCCGACACGTCCCATACCGCATCCGACTAAAAATCCAAATTATCGAACAACAATTATTAAAAATAATCACATTCATATATTACCTAAATATCTTTAAGTAATATAAAGAATCATACATTTTAATATCCTCAATTCGGATAAAATTCCAATGAATTAATTAATAATAAAATCCAATTAATCTATTAATTTAAAATATAATCCATTTTAAAAGTCATTAAAAACCACGGGGTATTACATACTTCCCCCCTTATAACAGAATTTCATCTCGAAATTCAGGAATATAAATCATACCGGTAAGGTCAACTCGGAGTATAAATCTCACATCGCAAGAAATCTAAGACGTACCCCCCATACAGTACATTATCAAAACTCCCTATTGATGTTATACGCCCAACCTCACCATATAGTTTCAAGTGAATCGAATTTAATCTTTACTCAATATTCCCTATACCATCGACGTAACCAAGTTCGGAAAAAAGATCCTTATACTTTCATAATTTTGAAAACTACTACCATTCAACCATCCAGGGCGCCCATACACCCTATCATACCACTTTCATTATAAGATTTATCGCAAAAGCTATAAACTCATATCCTAAAGACCTAACTTATTTCGAATCCCAACGGTTATTAGTTTCATGCGTGGGGTGTCTCGCAAGCGAAATCGAAACAAGGAACCCTCCGATACACTACTACCTAAAGTAGTCGGTCATCGAAACTCCCCAGGTTCTTAGTCAATAGTATATAAAAATCAGGTTTATCGATTTAAAAAAATTTAGTTTTATCAATTTCAAATTGAGTCCACTCATCTACTCTCTTATAGAAGACAAGATGCTAGAAAGTAGTAGTACATACGCTCTCATATACCACAAGTCAATGCACGCCGATAGTCACATCATGCTCGGACATGCCTAAAATAAGTAATCCCATGATAAAAATTAGACCCACGTGATGACATGAAAAATATAGGTGTCCCCAACCCCTCGGTGAGTCTACATAAATAACAATGCTATAGGATAAGTTTAGCAACCCTTTAGCCCACACAATATTAATCGCTACAAACATCAATATATGCCGCATAATTCCTTAGATAGAAAACATACCCTTATTCGCGGGTGGTGGTTGTTGATTCGCTGCCTGATGGACGTTATATATACGCCCGTACTGACCCTATTGTGCAGGTGCTACTGGAATGGGAGGTAGAGCTAGCACCGGAGCTGGAGCTAGAAGAGCAGCTGGTGGAAACACTGGTACCTGTGGCTCTTGTCAAGCATTTTGTTGTTGAGGGAATTTGTCTTTATCAGGACAATCTTGTCATTTATGGTCATACTTTCCACAAACGAAACATTTTCCCGCAAACTTTCCACCACTTTGCCCCTGCTGACCCTGACCCTGACCCTGCTAGCCATTACCTCCTTTTCCTTGGCCCTAATGAGCCTATCTCTGGCCCTGATGGCCCTGCTGTCCTTGCCCATTACCTCTATCCTCAAATCGAGAATCTCCAAATCACAAATGCTTAGCATAATCCCCTGTCTGGGAACCCTGCTCACCCTAACGTTGATGACTCTGCCCTGGCTGAATCCCGCTAGAATTTCCCCCAGTAGTCTTGCCTTGTAGGTTTGATCCAAACCCCCGCTTAACACCCTGAGCATGAAAGTGGTTATCCTGGCAGTGAAGCATTACAGCATTAAGTACATCTGCATACGTACGTAGTGAAATATTCCCCAATAAATACTGGTGAATCTTATAGTTCAACCCATCAGTGAACATTAGAATTCTCTTCTCCTCAGTGGGTACCTCTACTGGTACCAAATTAGTTAATCTCGTAAATTCTTTCTCGTATTCCGCCATCGTCTTCTCTCACTGCTTCAAATCAAGTAGTTTTCGCCTCATCTCTGTCTGGATGGCGGAAGGAAAATACTTCCCATCAAATCGTATCCAAAAGTCTTGGATAATCATTGTGTCTCTCTCATCCATAGTGGTCGTAGCTTCCCACCATTGCAAAGTTGCCCATACTAGCTTGAATTTGGCTAGTATTTGACGTTGAACCTCAGTGCATTCGAGCATTCTCAAGTGCCGTTGGATATCTTTCTTTCATTGGTTAGAAATCACAACATCTGATCCTGCCTGAAACTCAGGTGGGTGCGCCTTTTGAAAGGCATCCCTCGCTCGTTCCCATGCAGTAGGGAACACTTGCCCTTGCGCAGGTGGCACAACTGGTGCCGATGCTGGAGCCTGCTGAACAGTATCTAGAGCTGCATTGACTGCCTGAGCAACAATTGCAGCAACTTCGGCCGCAGTCATCATACCCTGAGTTGGGGCGAGCTGAGGTGCACATCGAGGAGGCATCTGAAACGAGAGAATACTATCAGTATTTTATATATCGAAACAATTGAAGAACGTAGGCGTAAATAGAATAACAATAATCCTACTCATAGGGCTCTACATCAAAGAACGCTAAGCTGAAAACACAATAAGCCGTACAGACCCTAAAGGACACTAGAACCTGATGCTCTGATACCACCTGTAACACCCCGCCTAATTAAATACCGGGTGGCCAGTCCCATACCAAATTAAAACAGAATATACAGTTGGCTCATTCTTAGCATCACTGTCGAAAACATTTATAACTCACCCAATACCCAATTAAGCTGGTGTTAAAAACTTTTCCAAATTTTAATTCAACAAAAAAAAAATTATTAGTTTAAGAATAACGCAACACATTTTAATCTACAACACTTATAACTGAACAGATAACACACAAGAATTTAAATGCAATTGGAATAAACATTCCCAAATAATATTAATCCATTACAGTAATCCCAACCATAACAAATGTATTAAAATGACACGAACACAATAGTATATGACTCCGATAGAAAGTGAGAACTGAAATCCTTTGGGCGACATGCCCTAACTAAAGAATACTATGAATCAAAAGAATATAAGCTTCTAAGCAATACTCCAAAGCTTCATAGCTTGTCATAATCCGCTAAGGTTGGCGTCCCTATTGCTGGACACCTGATATAGAAGGTACAATAGAAAATAAAATATGCAAGGAAACGGGTCAGATCCCGATTATGAAAATGATTTTGAAAACAGCAAGTATTTAACAAGTGCAATAAAGCATTTATTATGTACATGTTAGATCCAACTCTACTTGCTATTCTAACCTCTCAACTAGAGTTCACACTTAACGTTTCCTATTAACCTCTTAGTCATCTTTACCAATTCCATAATATGATTCCATCCAATTTTATAACTCTGTATGTCCCATACCATACGTAGTATAATCATTCATATACATTTCTCATTAACATGAATCATTTCTCATTAATACGAATTAAGCTTTTCAAATCTATAAGAACAAATATTCATTAACTTCATTCATTTCATTTCTCAATTCACCGTTATCTACAATTATCACACAGTAGATCATTTAACCACAATATATACATACATTTAATTCATTATATATATATATACATATATAATACGGCACCCCGAGTCACAGTTGCGATGCATGCATTACTCTGCTATCATGTCCCATCATCGTTGGTCGTCGAATAGGGGACTAAAGGTTCGGTAAGGATACCTCGAACCACAAATAACAACACATAAATTGGAGGCGAACATAGATCTCGTATCCATGGGTCACGTACATACCTACGTTCCCACAGTCATCGGACTTATCAACTCCACGATAAGTATTTCATAGACCTATGTTCTTGAGCGACAAATCAAAGATCCCATGGATTCATCAGGATATGACTGCCCTCACGCGCAAACCTCCCGTCGATAGCAAGTAAGCTAGGTATGTTATACACATAATCATCAATAAATCAAATAGGCATTATCATACCTATAATATACTATCAACAAGGTACTCACATTACCCTTAGATTATTCCCATAAGTAGCATTATATCTCTTTAAATCCCACGTATTAAAATATCATAACTTTACTTCTTAATTTAATTATCCCCGAGCCTCACTCAATACTTAAGGTTAAAATAGGTTTTTCCTCAGCATATATTCAGTAAGAAGTCACTAATATCCTACTGGTCCATCTCATCATATCTCCCGAATTACTATGAATTAAACTCTCCTTTTAATTAAGGTTAAAATCGATAGTTTCAAATTTCTTATAAACACATCTTCTTTCACTTAGGATTAAACCCTCTTCTAAACTTAAGGATACCCAGGTGTTATGTTCAATCACCCCTACTGGTCCTATCTTTAATACTCATACATACCAATTAGAATCCAACAATTGAATCTAGCAACCAAAATTTCTTCCAATTTAATTATCATTATTCCAATCAATTAAATCCCAATCAAATTAATTCAAATCTTATCTAGGGCTTACTGATCTTATATAAGTCCCATAATATCCAATTAATAATCACCAAAGATCTACCAAAGTTTTGGGATAAGAATCAACATTAAAAAGGAACAACTTTAGAAATTCGGGGGAGGTCGATCAATCGTAGGCAGGGGGTTGATCGATCGATCACTCAGGTATCAACCCAGTTTTTCTGCATTTCTGCAACTACGGGTTTAGCCATTTTTTATCATTCAAACCTTCACACTAACATCCCAAATGACTTATGATCCTTACTACATGATATACCAACATATATAAATGATTTCTAATGCTCTAAACATCCTAGAATCATCAAGAGATTGAATTAAAAGCATGTTTAATCCATTTTTTCCAGAAAATTGTCAACATAATATCTTCAAGAACACATCAATGGTTTTCATAATTTCTTCAATAGATTCATGATTATTTCGTGGATTAATAACTACCTACAATATGAGTTTGATTCCTATATATTTTTAGTTTCCAGAAATCCATTTAATAACTCCATTATTTCTTCCAAACATGAAAAATCATCTCTTTTAATAACTATTCTAACATGAACAATATACAAACTTAGATTGTCATTATCAAACACTTGGCTCAATGAAGGTCTGATCCTTTGGTGTAGTATATCTCAGGTGGTTCTCCCTTCTCCGGTCAACCTCCGGTGGTGGTTGGTGGCGGTGACCCTTGGTTCTTAGTTCTTCTCCTTCCCAAGTAAACTCTTCTATTCCCAAGCAACCTTTTACTCTCTCTAGGAAGATGACTTCTCTAATTTGTGTAGAGGAGATGAATAACCCACGTAAACTTAATCTCTAAATACTTATAATAGGACAAAATCCGAAATCATTATTCATCCCCCCTATAAAAATGACCTAAATGCCCTTTGGGTTGTCTATTCATTTCCAAATTACCCGAGACCCAAATTTAACATCCAAATAGACTTTTCTGACTATTTCAAACCTTCCGTATGGAACGACGCAGTCAAAATAACTATAAGGTTGATAGAAAATAAATTTCCTTTTTAATTTAACAAATTAGTCCCGACACGTCCCATACTGCGTCCGACTAAAAATCCAAATTACCGAACAACAATTATTAAAAATCATCACATTCATATATTACCTAAATATATTTAAGTAATATACAGAATCATACATTTTAATATCCTCAATTCGGATAAAATGCCAATGAATTAATTAATAATAAAATCCAATTAATCCATTAATTTAAAATATAATCCATTTTAAAAGTCATTAAAAATCACGGGGTATTACATATGCCTTTTCCATATCTAACTTAGTGAGAACATTATATATATGGAATTTCCTATTCAATATGCCGGTCATTTCACGAGCAAGTAAAATATTGTCATGAATACTCCTACCTTTAATGAATCCACTTTGGTTAGGGGAGGTGATCACTGGGAGGAAATATAAGAGCCTTGAGTTCAAAATTTTGGATACGATTTTCACATTGAAATTGCTAAGGCTAATAGGCATGAACTGAGAGAATTGGGAAGGATTGGATAATTCTGGGATCATCATAATAGAAGTACTTGTCCACCTTTCAGGAATCTGAGAAGCAATAAAAAAAGGATTTAATGGCATCATAGGGGTCCTCTTTAATAATTTCTCAACACTTCAAATAAAAAACACCCCAAAAACCATCTGGTCTATGGATACTTTTAGCATTAAGCTCGGTTATAACATTAAAAATTTCTTCATCAGATGGAATCTTAGTCAGATCTAAGTTCATATCCTCATTGACCAACTTAGGAATAACATTTAATAACTCATTTGAACCGGAGATATCTTCAACCTTCTATATTTTAATAATGTGTTCCACAAAAGTCTTTTTAATATCCTCCTTAGTTATCGTCCTTTTATCTTCTGAATTCTTCACTTTATGAGTGGTAATTGCCGCCATTTTAGCCTTGACGACTGAGTGAAAAAACTTTGTGTTTTGTTCACCTTCTTTGAGACACCTAGTATTACATTTTTATTGCTAATATATCTACTTATGGGCTAAACCTTTATTGATATCATTTCTAGCATTCCACATCTCTAATCTATGATGAGGAGAAGGATAAATTTCAAACTCATGTTCCCTCATTAAAACTTCATCTTCTAGATTTAGGACACTTTGGAAAATGTATTTAAAAGTAGACTTATTCCACTATTTTAGCTCCACTTTAGTGCTCTTCAGCTTTATAAAAAAATTCATCATAGGGGAGGCTTGATAATTGGAAGTCCATGCCTGCTGAACAACTTATTAAAAGGAAGGATGAGATAGCCACATTATTTGGAATTTGAAAGGAATTTAAGAGGAATCATTTGAGCTCTTTATAAATAGAAGAACAGGAGCATGGTTACTGCAGTTCTTGGAGAGGTGAGTAATACTAGAATTTGGAAAAAGAGATTTCCAATTAAGATTACATAGGCCTCTATCAAGTCTAGCATAAATTGCATTATCTTCAATTCTAAAATTGGACCAAGTAAACCTAGATCCACTATATCCCATGTCAAAAAGACCATATCGGTTATTACAATCATTGAACTCCTCTGCTCTTTGATGATCAATGAGATTACCCCTATCTTTTCTTCCTGATTAGCCACCACATTAAAGTCTCCAGTGAATAATTGAGGACATTCAAATGAACAGCTGATAAACTCTAAATCCCTCTAAAGATCAAAATTCTCCTCCATTGTGCACTTAGCATAAATAAGAGTCAAAATGATCAATTAAGGTAAGTTAGGATTCCCAATTTTAAGAGAAATTCTTTAGTCCTCATATTTCATAATAGACACATTGATTCCTAACCTCCAGAAGAAGCATATTTTATTGGATTTGTTACTTATCACCTCATTAAATTTCCACGTAAACATAAACTTCTTCGTCTTTAATGGGTTAGTCTTTCGTTCCATAATGGCAATGGCAGGCAAACAATAATTTCTTCTAAGCTTTTTAACTCTTTTACATGTAGGCTTATTTGATATTACCCTTGCATTCCAACTAATGAAATTAATCATATAGTAAATTTGAGTTTAGTGTTACTGGTTACCTTAGATTTAGCTCTTATAATCCTTCTAAATAAAGGGTCACCTGGAATATTCTTGATCTTCACATTAGGTTTATCCTTTTGAATCTTGAAAGGATGATCTTTAATGAAAACTTCTTTCAGTTTCTAATTTCTTCTAACTTGACCTTATTTGATAGTGCTCCACTTTCTTTCAAATAATCTAGCATGGATGATTATCTCTTCTTGCATAGGGATGCCCTTCTCCTTCTTCTGATCTGAGTCAGACATATATTCCTTGTTCTTAGCATGTTGGCAATCATAATCAGGTAGGTTTGATGCTCTTAGAGAGTGCATAATGTGATCTACAACTATTGCTTCCTCAGGAGTAATTTCATAGTGTTGAATCTTGGCTATATAGGCTTCTAGTTTTTAGGAATTACTTAGGATATTATCTTTAGGTGACTTGAGAATAGGATCTTTTGAGGGAAGGTCGGGTGAGTCATGAATGGTAATATGAACAGGTTCTTGGATTATTTTATAATAATCTTGGATAGGTTCTTGAGAATCTTGGATGGGAACATGGAGGGTTTTAAGATGGTCATTAGGTTCTTGGTTGGTTTATTGAGGTTTAGTTTTAATAATGTTTTTTTATGAGGGTTGCAAAGGAGGTTCATTTTTTTTTTGCCACCATTCAAGAATATGCATATTCCTTCTTTATGGCCCTTCTTTAAGCAGTATGTACAATACTTAGGGAGGTTTTCATAGATTACATCCTACCAAAATCCAATGTCACCTATACCAATCCACACTCTCTTAGGCATCTCTTTGGTTAGGTTTATCTCCACACAGATCCTAGCTATGCAAGGTCGTGATTGATTCATGAGTTGGTAAATGGAAAAGAGAAATGTTTTTGTAAAAAGGTGAATAGGCAGGTTAGGGAGATATATCCAAGTTAGAACTACTGGAAATTATTGATCAGGTCTAAATATTGGAGACCACTTAAATGTATGCATGGGGTATCTATCAAGGTACCATTGCTACCTTGTCTATAGCCTAACAAAATATTCTTCACATTCCATCTTGATAAGGACATGATTATTATCTATTAACCCGACTGGGCATGATTGCTTCAGATTGACGGTGAGGAATATCTTCCTTATTTCATCCATTGCAGGCCTCCCGTGTGAGAACTTTCCCACTATCAAATATTTAAAAGGTTTTACAAGAGCTTGTATATCCTCAAGAGAGAAGTGGACAACTGGTTCCCCTTTCAAAATTGATGGAGTTTTGAGTTCAAGTTCTTTAGATCCATTATTAGCAATAACACTAGCAAAGGATTTGGCCCAAACATTAGGTGGATTAGGAGGTTTAAGGTTCAACTTTTATGTTCACGGGCGTGGAGGCCATGCGAACGGCCAGGTTTTTTTTGAGTTGTGTTGGCAGGTTTTGTACTTCCTTTGGACTATTCTTCGTTGGGTATGAGAAATTACCACCTTTAGATCTCGTTTTTTGGACTTTGGTGGAGGCATTAAATTCCACAAACTAAGGAATAACTATTGAGGTTTCACTACCTTTGGCTTCCTTGTCCCCTTATTAAACTATTGTGCCACCTTTAGGTCTTTAATGAAAAATCATTTAGGAACCCCTTTTAGTATTGGGATTGACTTTAGGATTTTTGCAAGCCCTGGATTCCCCCACATAGTGATGTGATTTGGCCTCCTTGAAGCCATACCTAATGTATTGGTTGTTTCTTGGCATCTTAGCATTCCCCCTGGGTAATAAGGACCAGATAATGCCCTCACGTTTTCAATGGCCTTACTTTGAACTCTTCTTAACTTCAAAAAATTGGGGATTTGGAAATATATCCATTATTCCCATTCTTGTTGTTTTTAGTTGTTGTTTTTAGTTGTTGCTTTCCCTTCGAAGCCATAAACTAGCACATCTATGCATAAAACTCCCCATACCAGATACATAGGTACTTAATGACCTTTTAATTTGGATCCCCAATCATTTCAGGCTTCGAAGCCTTAGATTCAGACTTAGTCTTCATTTTGATTTCAACACAATCCTTATTTCTAGGCAGTTGAATGGAATGTATGTTTGCTCCCATTTCTTTGACATTGGGAAATAAATGTTCATCCATACCCATGGTGAATTCATCGTTTCTAGAGAATTTGATTTTCCTTCTCCTGATTAATTGTTAAATCCTGTCATAAAACACATAACAAATATCGGTTAAGTGGGAGAAAACATTGTGCCATTTGCAATAATTTTTCTCTTTTTATCTCATTGTGTTTTTTTAGCTTCATCAGGTGGGTTCAAAATTTTAGGATTTAAGAGATAATAAAAGATCTCATCAGCCTTAGAAATTTCAAATGAATACTTTTTTATCATTCCCTTTGTTTTAGGAGCAAAAAATTCTCTTGTTGTGTCTTTTCAAGCCAATTATTCACAGACTATAGGCTCGGTTCCTATAATCTCAGTAGTATCTATTTTGAAGTTAGGATAGTTGTAATATGTATTGAAAGAAGATGTATTTATTTCATTATATTCTTCTATAAGATCTTCATATTTGGATACCTTGGCAATCAACTCTACCAAATTTCTAAACTCAGTAGCATCAAACTTCTTTTGAAGTCTAAATTTAATCCATTTTGTGCCACTTTCACAAATTTGGCCTCAAGTAGGACTATTTTGCATTTTTTTCCTAACCCTTTTGAACCTATTTTGGAAGGCAGATGCCTTTTCATCAATTTTTTTTGTCTTAGTCTAGCTAAATCAACCATATAAATCTTTGGCTCAATTTGGAAGAACTATGCATGGATCATGTCTTCCTGAGAAAGCAGGTGAGTGGTTATGCGGATTCACTTGTATCTTAGGCCAAACACACAAATTCACTTTTACCAAAATTTATCTTGAAATAATTTATAGTGAACATGCAAGATATATTGTGAAGCCAAATATTCAAACAAAAAAGAAAGGGAAAAGATAGAGGAAAATTCCTTTTCGGACAAAACCTTTAATTCAACATTGTTTAAGATAAGAAAGACATTTAATGTCTTATATATCTACAAAGTATAATGGGGTAGAGTCTTCAAATGTTCAATAGAAAATGGTACAATCCGGTACCACCCATAGCTAGCAGATCTTGCCTTGGTATCCACCGGTCAACCTCAGGATAATGTGATTCCCTTTTTCTTCATCCATAGAGTCTCGACTCCACAATCAACAATAGAGAAAATATCTACAAGGGTTTTAGACCTTTGATTGTGTTATTTTTTATTTGTAAAAGTTATCTACAAATATCCAAGGGGTGTGGATGAAAAAATGTTAGAGTTTGATCACAAAAATAACTCTAAAACGGCTTGTTAAAAGGTCTAATCCCGCATCTCTATTTATAGGTAAAGTTATTGCAAAGAGATAGGGATTAAAGACTTAGAAAAGATTTAATGAAAAATCAACGCATACTTGTTTGAATGAACTTCCAGCTCATTCGAATGGTTTCCAACGAAACTTTGAACGATATTCCAAAGTGCACCAAAAAGGCAACGTTCCATATCTCATTCAAATTTAGGAAGCTCGTTCTAATGAATTAGAGAGTTTTCCAAAAATTCTTTAAAAGTTGTTTTTAAAAACATTTTGAAAAATCTTATATTCAAACTCTTTTAAAATTCTCATGGATATTTAAATCTTTACCAAACCATCTCATAATTCTTCTCGACTAAAGATGTGATGAATAATCTTTAATCTTTTGTAATGTCACCAACATTTCTTCTATTCGAAGACTTGAGAACGGTCATGAAGGTGCAGTGGGGTGTAACGGGATAAGACAAATAAAAATAAAGGGGCAATTATAAAACTTGCTCTTATAAATATAGTCACAGACATAATCAATAAAGCACATATGATGAAATTTCGACGAGGCATACTAACTATTTTTGAAAAATTTCAATTTTTCAAAGTAAAAAAAGTACAGTTATTAACGTACAAAATACATCACACCATGGAATAGAACTAAAAAAATCCGAATTATGAAAGCGGAATTATATGTGTGAACATTTTCCATAGGCAAGTCAACATAGACAAACGTAACAAAGTTGCACAAAGTTATGAGATACTTCTAAAGAAACAACTCAATTTTAACCTTAGGTGTAAAAATGTTGAACAAAATGAAATTGACTCACCTTATGCAACATGACATGAATTTAAATGCTTCTCAAAAGAATAGCGCCAAACTATTTTATGTTTTTCAAGAAATTCCATTGTGCAAACTCATTGATCTTTTACTTTATAACACCCTAAAAATCTCGCAAATATAAGAATTCACTCTTAAAATTTTGAAGATACCATAATGCTCATGTGAAGTGAAGCATAAATTAAACAAGAAAATGGCCTTGGCACTTCTATTTTTATGTGCCATTAATCTTTTGGCCTCTTTTGCAAATGGTGGATTTTGACGCAAAGAGAAAAATGCTCTTTCGTAGCTCCTTTCCATTGCTTAACATAAATCAAACCTTTCAAGAAATGAAATTCCGAGAAATGGTTCTTACAATCACAACTCATCTCTAGTACATTTAGTTCATTATTAAACACTATTGAGATGAGAATACCATACTCGTCATTTGATAAGCAGGTATAATGTTCACTAAGTACGTGCATATGCAACAAAGGTGATAAAAAATCTTGCATGAAAAATGTAATCATCAATTAACAACGAAATGCTAGCCACGTATTTTTAAGCACACTAAAGGAAAGAAGCCATGTATCAAAACAACATGAAAAAACCACATGAAAGGATGCAATGTAGGGTTTATTCGAGCATCTTAAATGTGCATCCATATATGATGAAAAAAGAAAACACAAAAATCTTTTTTACTTTTTCAAAAAATTTATTTAAAAAAAATCCTTTTAAAAATGTTCAAAATTTTTCTTGGAATTAGAAAATATTTTTGTATTTTTCAAGGTTTTTACCCTCCGAAAATATAAATACAATATAAATACAATCTAGCAACAGAGATAAATTCTATGAGCATGATAAACACCCTATACGAGATACAATGCCGAAACTCAATCATTGGTCCGAGAGTTGTTCTCAAAAGGAAAATACATCCTTTGAAATTATTCCATCAAACTAGGAGAAGTTTTGACTAAAATTCTACTTGCTCTCAAAGACTCAAAAAATCTCTACGATCGTGTGTGGAAGCATTAGTAGGAACACATGTGGGGGATCATGTGAGAACATGTATGTAAGGATCAATATGTTTAACATTTATCTCCTTCTAAACTGACTTCCTAACCCAAATAGATGAATATTTAATGTGATGGGTTGTGGGAACCATGGGGACACTAGACTTCAACTTCCTAGCGTCTTTTCTAAGATCATAATAAAAATACCTTAGGTGACCTTTCCTACTGTATTGTGTTCACGTGTAGACGCGACAAGGAAAGGGACATTTGGGTTGAACTTTTCTAACACCCTGGAATTTGGTTGACCCTCTAAAACAAACAATGGTCTTGGCTTTCGCAATGGAAGCATTAAAATCATGAAAGCCAGTACCATCACTATCAACACTACTTGAGTCTATTAGATCATCTTGTAACTTTAAAATCGTAGACTTAAGCAAAGAATTAGACTCTTCAAATGATAGGGACTCCTTCTTCAAACTTTTAATCATTCCTAGAAGGTTATCTCGCTCCCCCTCAATGCAAGGTAACTCATCCCTAAGAGTCTTCTCACTCACCTTCAAATCACTAATCAATCTATTATTATCCTCATTGGCATGTACACAAACCATAGAAATTTTAGAGTTCTCTAATTCTTTATTTAATAATCAGAATCTATCCTCACTCTCTTTATTGTACACTTCTAAAGATTTAAAATCACGATTCATGTCCATGAGCTTCTCACGTAGGAAATATCTTTGAGTTGGCACAGTTTGAAAAAGTTCAAATGAAACTTTAAAATAAAAATATTCTTTTCCAAGAGTTTTAATTCTTTATGCAAACTTCAAATTTATATAAGTTAATTTATCAGCAAGGTTATGAAGCTCATTAAACTCATCTCAAATGTCAAAGTCATCATCGTCTCTTAATGAATCGAACAACTTATCACTGTGATGACTCATCAAAAGAAAACAAACAACCAAAACACAAGAGAGAAATAAACGGACCAAATAACCCTGAACAACATGAAACAATGATCACACAATAATTTAGTGTAGCCTACTCTGATACCAACTTGAGAAAATTGGTATCTAAAAAATGCACACGTAAAACAAGAATCACACAATAATTTAATGTAACTAACTCTGATACCAATTTGAGAAAGCAGGTGAGAGGTTTTATGGATTCACTTGTATCTTAGGCCAAACACACAACTTCACTTTTATAAAATTCTATCTTGAATTAATTTAAAGGGAACACGCAAGATAAATTATGAAGCCAAAAATCTAAACTAAACCGAATGGGAAGAAGATAGAAGAAAAAATCCTTCTTGGCAAAACATTTAATTCAACATTGTTTAAGATAAGAGAAACACTTAACGACTTACAAACTACTTAGAGATCCACTAAGTATAACGCAGTAGATTCTTCAAATCTTCAACAAAAAATTGTACCATCTAGCACCACCTGGTAAGCACGTGAAACACGCTCGGCAAGGATGGTAAAAAATAAATAGTATATTTTTGTATTTTTATCAATTTAAGTCCAAATCACAAAAATCTAATTTTACCAAATTTCCATCTCTGATTAAATTAGTTGTGAAGGAAAATATGTGTTCTAAATATAGTGATTTAAAATACGCATGCAAAGAACACAAATATTAAGAAAAAAATCCCTTTTAAGGGAAAAACCTTTTAATCATCACTTTAGAGAGTTTTACATGACTATCGACTTATAAACTACTTGATACAACCACAAGTATAACGCGCAGCGTCATTAAAACCTCTAAAGAAAACATCTCAGTCCAGAGTTATCCATAGGTGGCGGTTCACCCTCGGTATCTATCAATCAACCTTCAACCTTCTTCTGTCGTGATAACCCGGGTCATAAAATCAGAGGTAGAGAATCCTCTCCGTAGGTGTATCCAAGATGCAAACTTCTAGGGCTTTAAAAAGATTCACAAAACTATTTGGGGATATAAAGTTGTGAATCAAAAGGTGTTTTAGTGACACAAAACTTGAAAACTTTTGCAACAAATATGCAGGAAATGTTTTGTCAAAAGTCTTATGAAATTTGGAGTTAAAACAGGTATTTATAGGCCTGACACAAAATTCGAGGCAGAGGATTCATTCAAATGAAAATAGAATTCGTTCGAACGAGAATGTCATATCGTTATAACGAAAACAAAAGTTCATTCGAACGAGACTCCAATATTATTTGAACCATCTTCTAATGAGCTTCAAATGAATTCAAATAATACACCTTCATTAGATGTTCGTTCAAAAACAATCTAACGAGCCTTCAAACCAAAATCCAATTTTGTTCAAACGAAATAGTAATCTGGATTAAACGAGGTTAAAAAAACTATTTTTAACTTAAAAAATTCAATCTCGATTTTTATAAAACAATAAAATCCTAAATAAAATTATGAATAATTTTAAAATACTAAAAGAATTATACCTTTTTAGATGTAGGAAGTCTTGAACTTGTAGATGTTGGAGCTCGATTTGACATGTCGTAGCGTGTCGTTTTGTAACGGGATACGCCAAATATGCAAAAGTATAAATAATACAAATAAAAAGCCTAAGCTAAAATATTTTTCCTTACAAATATACCCATATTGTAATTCCGGTACAAAACTATACAAAATTAAATCGAAATAAAAATCACATTAAAAAACCCTTATCCTAATACTCTTCCCAAACCTTAGAAATGGAACATCATAGGGAAATGTAGTCTTCAATCTCCACTTGTTCTTCTTGTTCTTCCCTTGGGAACTTTGTATTTATCTAGTGTTATAAGACTTTCTGTAAGTACCTACACACATGAAGTAAAGAAAATACCCGTGATCCATAGAGTTTGAAATAGAAAAAAAAATACTCACAATCTCATTTGAACAAGGTTAAAAAAATTACTTTTAGCTTAAAATATCCATCCTCGGTTTTTATAAATAATAATGGCCCAAATAAATTTATGAATAATTTTAAAATCCTCAAAGATTTATACCTTTTTATGATGTAGGGAAGTCTTAAACTTGTAGATGTTGGAGTTCGACGTGTTGGAGCTTGTCGTTTTGTAACGGGATACGCTAAATATGTCAGAGTTCAAATAATACAAATAAAAAGCCTAAGCTAAAATATTGTCCCTTACACGCCTACAACAAGTAGATCTCACCTCGGTATCTACCGATCAGCCTTAGGAATATGCAATTCCTTTTGAAAAATGTGATAAACGCGGTGTGTGATACCGATTTAATTAATTCACAATTTTCTAATTTGGCCCACTTATTTAATTAGAGTCTATATAAACCAAATCAAATCAGGCCCTAAACATGCATCTAAATGTGATCGCGTGTCAAACCATAAATAAGTAAAGCATGCGACATAAATTTAAGGAAAAATCCCTGAAGGGTAAAACCTTTTATTTCTAGAACTTTGAAGAATTCACAAGACCATTGACTTACATACAACCTGATAATCGGCCACAAGTGTAACACCCAGTTTCTTCATCAAACCTCCAAAGCAACGACTAGAAATAATGTCGACTGGAATCTCCCGCAAGAACTCCATATGGTCAGCAATGAAGAAGAAAATGGCTTCTCCACAAGTGTGAACTTTATAAGTACTCCCTCCACAATAGCACACAACTCTCCTGTTGTAGAGTTCTCCCCACAAAGATTAAACCACAGCAAAGGTGTTTTTTTCAACACCAAAACAATTCACTAAAGCGTATTGGGATTTTTGTGAATTCTAAAAAAAGGGATTAAACCCTAAAAGAAGAAGTTAAAAAGGATTCTTCTTTTGCAGTTTTCCTGTTCGGTAAAACACTAGGACTTCTTAAAGAAAACGAGACCATTTAATGAGTATTTATACAAAATCGTGTCGCCTCGAAAAATGATCTCGTTCGAACGAGATAAGGATCTCGCGCGAACAAAGGACAGATGTCGTTTGAACGACATCGTGCGACACTGCCATGTCGTTCGAACGATGTACAGATGTCGTTTGAATGACTGTTGCATCAAAAAATTAATATTTTAATGTCCGCTCCAATACTTAGAAAAAATACTCATTCTAAAATTTTGACGAAAAAGTTCGCTCCAACACTTAGAAAATATTTTGTAAAAATATCCCAAAAACTCTAAGTGGAAAGTTAAGGTATTTAAAACAAAAGCTTACCAAAGTAAACTTCGCGGAGTCTTTTTGATGAAGAACCTTGATATTCAGATCCATCTTTGATGCTTGAATGATCTTGAAAGCTCTTCGATGGTGTAGCGGTATATGACCTACTAAATTGATAACGGACTTATAAAAATATGTCCTTACAAATATCCCCCTATGTCTATGCCGGTACATACATAAAAACATCTGAATTATCAAATACCAAAATGTTTATACAAATCTACCCTCCCATTGAATAAATTTGCAAGATCTCACACTGTTCTTCAAAAACTCTTCATCAAATCTCAAAGATTTTCTCATCAGGGTGTTCAACATAATGACCTTCAATCTTTGTACCTACACACATGAGATAAAGCAAAAACCTTCGTGCGCATCGAGTTTGAAATGATATAATAATAAATCAGTCAATATAATCAAATGTCCCCCATAATGCAAAAACTCCCCATAACACACTACACCAAAATGGCCAAAATGTCACCTTTCAGTCTGCCACCGTTGTCACGGTCATTGACCATGACAAGAAACACGCGTTTTGTGTCACGGTCATTGACCGTGACAAGATCGTGACAAAGTATTGTCATGGTCATTGACCGTGACAATACTTAAAATCATTGTCACGGTCAAGGACCTTGACACGACCGTGACAATCTCTTCAGTAAAAAAGCCCTAGGCACTTTTTTTCCCATCGTTTTTTGGTTTTCCTCTTTCTTTCTCTCTATAAGCGTTTTCAGCGCTCGCTCTCTCTCTAAGGTATATTTTTTTCCTCTCTTTCTCTTTCATTTCTATATGTGTGTGTATGTGTATATGTGTGTGTATGTGTGTGTATATATGTCTGTGGTGGTGTGTGGTGGGGAAGGGGGCAGGGGGTGGGGGGAGGGGGCAAGGGGTGTGGTGGGGGGAGGGGGTGGGGGCTGCGTGTGTGTCTATGTGTGTGTGCGCGCGTAGTGTCCCTTGTAAAGAATTGATTGATTATTAATTTTTGTAGTAAATAAATATATGATTGCCCCTTATTGTAAATTAGTAAATTAATATATGATTGCCCCTTATTGTAAATTAGTAAATTAATATATGATTAATTATGAAAGTAGGATTGCCCCTCATTGTAAATTAGTAAATTAATAATTGAGTAGATGAATTAGAAGGAGTACGGGATACACATTTGTTGTAGACATTGTTGTTGGATTATTTTGTTTAGTAAATGTTGGGTTGGTTAGTTTTAAAAGTGGCATGACCACTGGATTATAGTCCATATGGGGGTGGGATTTTTCAACTTTTGAATAATTGAATTTGAATATAAATAAGACAAAATTAAATGAAACATATTATATATAATTATTAATAATTGAATTTGAATATAAATAAGACATAATTAAATGAAACATAGTATATATAATTATTAATCATTATTGGATTATTGTGTGTGTGGTGGGGGTCAGGGGGTGGTGTGTGTACGTGTACGTGTGCGTGTGTGTGGTGGGGGAGGGGGTGGGGGTGGGGGCGGGGTGGGGGGAGGGGACAGGGATGGGGGAAGGGGGTGGGCAAGGTAGTTTAATTGAGTAGATGAATTAGAAGGAGTACGGAATACACCTTTGTTGTAGACAATGCTGTTGGATTATTTTGTTTAGTAAATGTTGGGTTGGTTAGTTTTAAAAGTGGCATGAACACTGGATTATTGTCCATATGGGGGTGAGATTTTTCAACTTTTGAGTAATTGAATCTGAATATAAATAAGACCTAATTAAATGAAACATACTATATATAATTATTAATAATTGAATTTGAATATAAATAAGACATAATTAAATGAAATATAATATATATAATTATTAATCATTATTGGATTATTGTGTGTGTGGTGGAGGGAAGGGGGTGGTGTGTGTATGTGTACGTGTGCATGTGTGTGGTGGGGGGTGGGGGCAGGGTGGGGGGAGGGGGCAAGGATGGGGGAAGGGGGTGGGGCAAGGTAGTTTAATTGAGTAGATGAATTAGAAGGAGTACGGGATACACATTTGTTGTAGACATTGATGTTGGATTATTTTGTTTAGTAAATGTTGGGTTGGTTAGTTTTAAAACTGGCATGAACACTGGATTATTGTCCATATGGGGGTGGGATTTTTCAACTTTTGAATAATTGAATTTGAATATAAATAAGACATAATTATTTGCACGTGTACGTGTATGTGTGCTTGTACATGTGCGTGTGTGTGGTGGTGGTGGGGGGGGGGGGTTGTAGTAAATGTACATATTTGCATGTCTTCTTCTAATTTTTTTTATTTGTACTAATAATATTTTTTTACAGCAAATGTCTCCTTCCGGTATTAAGGCGAGGATGATGATGCTGGTTATGATGATGTCGTCTGGGCTCGGTGGTAGCGGAGGCGACGAGGGATCCTCGGCCCATAGGCTCCCCAAATATGGCAAATTTGGGATTACCAGCGAGAACAAGTCGAAGCTATTAGCGAGATCCCTCGAGCTGCTAAAGACGATCATCAACCCGGGGTTTATGAGTTGGAAGGAGGTGCCATATGAGCTCAAGTTAGCTGTTGGGGCGGCACTACAGGTAATATATTTATATTTATATGAATATTTCAATTTCAATTTCAATTTCAATTTCAATTTCAATTTCAATTTCAATTTCAATTTCAATTTCATTTTATAGTTATATTTACATTTATTCGCAACTAACATTGTATTTGTTGGACAAGAACAATTCAACTTGGATCCAAAGCTACACGATTTCGTTTTGGAGCAGTTGAGGGAGCAACACAAGACGTGGAAGAAAAAAGTGCGGACACGGTACTTTGGGAAAACATGAGAGTCCATTATCCAATGGCATGAATCCGTCCCGCCCAAGGAGCCGATCTCATTGGCACATTGGTAAAAGTTCATTGACAATGAGATCGAGGAGCGACAATTGGCATCTCACCAATCGGGGAGGGAAAATCGGGCAAAAAAGACGGGCGTGCACTACTCCGGCCGGATGTCTTACGCCGAGGTGGAGCATAGGGTGAAGGTAAGATTTAATTTTTCTATAACTACAGAAATATATTATTCTTCATTATTTTACTTTGCGGGGCCGATACTAATTTTACTTTATTTTATTTCAGGGGGTAGGGAGTGGCCCTGGGGGTAAGCCACATAGGCTCGATACTTATGTGTCTCTTCGGACGAAGAAGGGGAAGGACAAGGAGGTGTCCCCGAGCATCGCGGCCACGATTGTAAGTAATCCGATAGTTTAATTTTTGTTAATTACGTTATAATTTTTTAGTTTACTTATTTTACTAATCATGTGCTTTTTGTCGTTTCAGGCAAAGCTTATGGAAGTGCATGAGTCGCAGTCTGATGCCGATAAGGCGTCTTTGTCCACAGATGCATTCACCCAAGTGCTTGGCTCTTATCGTAAGGCGAGGACAAGGGGGGTGAGCTCGCGGGTGGCCAAATCTAGGATCATCGAATTGGAGACGAGCGACACCGGGTTGGCTCAAACGGTGGATTCACATGACGCGAAGCTATCTCGTTTGGAGGCGACGGTCCAAGATAGGTACTCATTCATGTACGTTGGGCGGAGACCTTAAGGTGAAAGGGAAGGAGAATGCGGTGGAGGAGGAGGAGGTGCGGGAGAACGAGGCGCAGGATGACGAGGATGTGGACCTCGCTGCTTCATCACCGACACGTGCGTACTTCGATGATCCACTTCCTTATTTGGCTCCCTGCCCCAGACCTATGTCGACAATTGGTTGGCCGAGCGTGTTCTTATTGGATGTATTTGATGGCCAGCGGATAAGGGGGTTGAGGGACCCGAATATCGTCCAGGGTGGAATAGTTCATGGACGTGCGCTTCAAGAGATCGAGTGCAAAGTGCTCGTCATGCATGTGATACCCAGGAAGGAGAACTCCCTATTGTGGTTGCGCGAACAATGAGGCACGATGTATATTAGTGGGAGTGTCATTTCGTATATTGTGTGGCCTACTCACCTCCTTACATTTACCCCAGACATGTAGTGACATTATTTTTAAGTTGGTACATTTGAATTATATTTGGATTATATCGTCATGTATATTATTTCTATTTTGAATATATATTTGCATTATCTTTAGTTTGTTTGGATATATGATGTTTGAACAGGTACAATGTTGCTATAGCAGGTGCAAATATACTGCTGGGCAGTGGCAATGGCCATACTGCCCAGCAGATTTTTTTTAAATTCTGCCCAGAATTATCATGGTCATTGACCGTGACGAGTCCTTGAAAAATAAGGTTGTCACGGACTTGTCACGATCATTGACAGTGATATTTTTTTTAAAAAGGGTCAAGGCTTTGTCACGGTTATTAACCGTAACAAAACGTGTCACGGTCATGGCCCGTGACACGACCATGACAATTCTAACGAACGTGTCACGGTCAATGACCGTGACACGTCCGTGACAAAAAAAGTTATCTCGCCCCGAATTATCACGGTCATTGACCTTGACAAGTTAAACTTGTCAAGGTCAATGACCGTGACAATTAGGCATATTTGGTGTAGTGACATGATAATTCTTTCTCCCCCTTTTTATGATGTCCCCAAATAGATAGATAAAAAGAAACAATCAAAACATGGAGTGTCCTGAAAAAATGCATAGCAAACAAAAATCAAGCTATGCGCATGCAAAGGAGTATCCCACAAACATTCACAAACTATTTTTTGATTTTTCAATTTTTATACAAAAATAAGATACTAAAAATCACACCATGGATTTAAACTCAAACAACCAAGTCATGGAAATGGAATGAATCGGTGTGAACCCATTCGATAGGTAAATAAACTCAATCAATCATATGTGCACGACGCATCCATGTACCCCTAACGAATGAACATCAAAAGTATCCTTAGGTGTAAAAATTGTTGAATTTAGATGACATCGTCTTAATCAAATCAACAAATCAAAGTCTAAATGATTTCTACACCAATAAAGTCCAAAACTATTTAACGCTTTTTCAAGACTTTTAAGGACGTGCAAACCCGTTATAAAATCTCCAACCAAAATCCCACACATATATTTTCTTTTAGAGGTGTTAAACTAAATTCTCAAACTTTCGAGAATTGGTGCAAAAACCTAATTGGCCCATATTTGGCATGAATTTCTTTTTATTGCCTTTAAATATTTCGGGCTCTTTTAAACCTCTTTGGACCCCAGATAATAAAATTCCTCAATTTTTTAGGTCCAATTTAAACGGAGGCTTAATCGCAAAGGATAAAAAATGATCTTTCGTAGCCCTTCACCGTTTTCAAACAAAGCACACAAACTCACAAACGGCTCTTACATGCACAACTTTCTTATTAACTTTTATCGCACTTGGTTCATTTTAAGGAGAGGATTGAAGTGAAAACACCCAACCAACATGTGATAAGACAAGCAGAATAATCAAACAAATTTGTGCACGTGTGCAATAAAGGAAATCATGAGTCAAACATGTAGGAACTAACACTTAATTACATCTTAATGACTCCAAACATTATAAAGCATATGGATGAATTGACCTATTGTCTCAAAACACTATCAAATAGTCACATGAAAAAATGGAATGATGTTTTGACTCGGTCATCCTAAGTGTCCATCTATAAACGGTGCAAACAAAATACAAAAATCTTTTTGGATTTTTCAAAAAATTTATCAAAATAAAATCTTTTTGTATTTTCAAAAATTTCCAAAAGTAAAATTTTATACAAAAGTACATGTCAACACACTAGAAAATATAAATCATGAAACCACAACTAGTGTATGACAAACAAGCAAACACAACCATCAATATGATATAGCAAGAGAAGAATCATGTGCAAGCAAATAGGAATCAACTTGTCTAAAATCTAGTGCCTATAAAAGTGATTTCCTAACCCAAATAGATGTGAAACGTCATGTGGGGGATTTAGGAACTAAGGGAACACTAGACATAAACTTTCTAGGACTTTTTCCAAGATCAAAATAAAAATGCCTAAGGTGAACTTTCCTACCACAATATGAACATGTGTAAACGGGTGGAACGATACCTATGGGTTGACCTTTTCTAACATCCTTGGAATTAGTTGATCCTCTAAAATAAATAATGGTTTTGGCTTTAGCATTAGAAGCATGAGAACAAGATGAGCCATCACCTTCACTATCAAACCTACTCGAGTCTGTCAAATCATTTTTTAACTTTAAAATTTTTTACTCAAGAAAAGAATTAGACTCTTCCAATTTAAGGGACGCCTTTTTCAAATTATCAAAAATTCCTAAAAGGGTATCTCTCTCTCCCTCAATAAAAGCAAACTTTTCCCTAAGAGTCTTCACGTGCCACAAACTCATTGACTAAACTATTTTTATCCTCTTTGGAACAAACACAAACCATCGAATTTTTAAGGTCCCCCAATTCTTTTTCTAAAAATAGGACCCTATCATCACTTTCCTACTTGGACAATTTTAAAGAAACAAAGTCATGGTCCAAGGAAACAAAATTTTCACGATAAAAATCTAATTGATTTTGAACCGTTTGCAAAAGATCCATCGCGGATTTAAAATGAGAAATTTCTTTTTCCAAAAAATCAATTCTCTTAGAAAACATCAAATTCAAGTGATTTATATCATCAAAACTCTTACTCGTGTCATCAAAGGGGGGCATCCGATTAGATAAGTGCTCCATCGAAAAAATTGGGATGTTTCACAAAATTGATTTAAAAAAAATCAATATCACACAACTTTTGCGGAAAATGGGAATACACGATAAATTAGCACAACCCACTCAAATACCAATTTGACGACGTGAGAACTCAAATTGTATCAAAAAAATAAATCCTTAAAAAATCCGGATCACGCGATAAATTAGCGTAACCCGCTCTGATACCAATTTGAAAAACGTGATAAACGTGGTGTGCGATACCGATTTAAATTAATTCGCAACTTTCTAATTTGGCCCACTTATTTAATTAGAGTCTATATAAACGAAATCAAATCAGCCCCTAAACATGCATCTAAATGTGATCGTGTGTCAAACCATAAATAAGTAAAGCATGTGACACAAATTTAAGAAAAAATCCCCGAAGGGTTTATTTCTAGTACTTTGAAGAATTCACAAGACCATTGACTTACATACAACCTGATAATCGCCCATAAGTGTAACGCACGGTGTCTTCTTCAAACCTCCAAAGCAACGGCTAGACATAACGTTGGCTGGAATCTCCCGCAAGAACTCCAGATGGTCAGCAATGAAGAAGAAAATGGCTTCTCCACAAGTGTGAACTTTATAAGGACTCCTTCCACAATAACACGCAGCTCTCTAGTTGTAGAGTTCTCCCCATAAAGATTAAACCACAGCAAAGGTGTGTTCTTCAACACCAAAACAATTCACTAAAGCATATTGAAATTTTTGTGAATTGTAAACAAAAAGAGATTAAACCCTAAAAGAAGAAGTCAAAAAGGATTCTGCTTTCAGAGTTTTTTTGTTCGAAAAATGCTAGGACTTCTTAAAGAAAACGATACCATTTAATGAGTATTTATACAAAATTATGCCGCCTCGAAAAATGAGCTCTTTCAAACGAGATACGGATCTCGTGCGAATGAAGGACAGATGTCGTTTGAATGACCTCGGGCGACACTACCATGTCGTTCGAATGACATACAGATGTCGTTTGAATGACTGTTGTGTCAAAAAATTAATGTTTTAATGTTC